>JALGBA010004179.1:0-600000 GCA_023970755.1 Azemiops feae | reverse complement strand
GTTGCTTGTTTTTATGTGGCTCAAAAAGCTTTTGCAATTGTTGAGATACAGTGACAATTTCAGTGCTGTTAGAATGAGAGTGTCAGGCAGCTGTATATGGAGGTTACGTGGCAAGGAAAGACCAGATTGGAGCACAATTTTACTATTCTGTATTTATCTATGAAGTACGAATGTTCTAGAATAGATTGTTAAGAGGCAACCAAGAAAATAATATCATCAGTAAAGGAGCATCTCTATAAATGAATAGACTGCCTTTTCAGTTTATTTATCCATCAATTCTATACAGCTGGCTGCCTATCTTACAAAAAAGTGACTCTGGGTGTCATACAGAAAGACTATAAAAGAGTTAGCATCTAAAAAATTATTTTAAAAAATCACAAGGGCTAAGCAAGGACAGCAAATGCTAAAAAATGGAGCCACATCTCCAGTTCCCTAAGGCTCCAAGGCTGATGGTATAAGCAGATTTTGAAGGAATTCTGGAAACTCAACAGGGATGGAGACAGCTTCCCTTTGAGGAGGCACCATGGCAGAGAAGGTCCACCTTCTGGAACGCACCCAGTGTAGTTCCCTAGCAGAAATGACCTTAGC
Source organism: Azemiops feae (assembly GCA_023970755.1). NCBI lineage: Eukaryota > Metazoa > Chordata > Lepidosauria > Squamata > Viperidae > Azemiops > Azemiops feae. The sequence goes on along the minus strand of JALGBA010004179.1, from coordinate 599,412 downwards.
CTCTTCTATTGATCTGATGGGATGGTCAGATACAACTGGGGAAAGGCAGACCCTCAGATATCCTGGCCTCATACCATAGAGGGCTTTGACTTGGACCCAGAAGCAGACTGGCAATCAGTGCAAGTCACAAAGCAGAGATGCAACTCATAATCATTGCAACTCACGGAGCAGACATGCAACATGCCGTTCTAGGAGTGCACATAATTGCCCAAGCCACTGTATTTTGCACCAGCTACAGCTTCCAGATATTCAATGGCAGCCCAGTGTAGAGCACATTACAGTAGTCCAACTAGAAATGACTAGGGCACCTAGAGTGAGCAGAACCCCCAACCTTGTACCTGGAGCACAGTATGAAGCTGTGCAGATGCCTCCTAGTCATGATTGCCTCTTGCTCTTCAAGCAGGAGTCATGAGTCCAGGAGGATCCTCAGGTTGCACATAGGTCCTTTTGGGGCAGTGAAACCCATCCAGCACTAAAGATGGCATAGTCCTAGAACAGGCAGGCCCCAAAGTCCAAAGCCACTCATTTCAGCTGAAGCCTTTTGTTCCCCATCCAGACCTTCACAGCCTCTACTTCCACACAGTTCACCATGCAGAGATGGTGGTAGATGAGCTCCCCCAGCAGCCCCATGTAGATATTGAATAGGAACAAAGGGAGTATCAAATCCTGCAGGACCCCACAAAATAGGGCACAAGGAGGAGTCTCTCCCCTTCAATCACCAACTGGAATCAACCCCAGAGGAAGGTGAAACAGCACAATATGATGCCATACACCTCCAATACTCTGAGCCGATCTAAAGGGATACCATGGATGATGGTGTTGAAAGGCTGTCAAGTAGGACAAGCATGGATGCACAACCCCCATCACACCGTCACCAGAGATCATCCAAAAGCATGACTAATGCCATTTCCATCCCATACCCAGATCTGAATCCTGACTGAAAGAGATTCAGGTAATCCACTTCATCCAATGTCCTCTGAAGCTATTGCACAACTGCCGTCTCACAACTACCTTCACTCAAAAGGGGAGGTTAGAAAATGAATGAAAATTGTCCAGTATAGTGGAGTCCAGCAATAGCTTCATGAATAAGGGGGTGAAGGACCCTGTCTATTTCCTCAGGCATAACAGATTCAAACAGTTCCCAGATAACAGGGCAAGACTCTTTCCCCAGTTGTCTCCCCCAGACTTGCAACAAGGCCACCATCCAACTACAAGCATATATGAGCAACTATTACAGGTACTGAACAAATTATTTCGCACACCCCTACAAGGGTTCTGCAAGTTCCTTCTATCCAATTGTGATGTGATGCATTGCTATTAAAAAAAAAAAATCATCAGAAAGCAAAGTTTTTGGCAACTTATGATAGTCTAGAAAGACAGTAGCTATCTCAGAAAGAATCCATAAACATTACCTGGCCTAAAGAAGAAACCATCTGCAAAACTTTTTTTTTTTTTTGAAGAACAAATGGATAGCTCCAGCATTTAATAGACATTAGTGGTATTTATTGTGCTACATATGAATTTAAAAAGAAAAGGAATACCTGGTTGTAATACTCAATTGGATTAGTCTATAAGCCCACATTTAACTTCATATGTTTAAATCTCATTTCATGAAACTCAATCCTGCATTTTAAAACTGATACAGAAGAGCATAGCTTCAAACAAAGATAAGTGTTTTTTCTACATGCACATTTTGCAGACATAAGAATGGCGATATTAAATAAGCTGACACAGCTGACTCTACTTCCATCATTTTGTGGAGTACAAAATAAATGTGTTTGCAGTAAGTATATATGCAAAAATGCCAGACATGTATTTAGTTATGGAGAACAAATTATGTAGTTGTTATATAAAAGATTTTCAATGTGTCCTTGTAACTTTAATTCTGTTTGATTTGGGGATGGCAATAAACCTAGGCAGGAAGTGAGACAAAAGATTCATCAGAAGTTTTTACCTCAGTTTTTACCTCAAAACTGATATTCCAGTCTATTTTGTTCAGGTAGTTAGCACCTGCCTATACCTATGCCTATAAAACAAAGCTTTCTCCTGATCATTCTATTTCCTATCTTATGTCTTGTGCTGGGTCTTCAAGCCTCTCTTCAGTTGTTATCTTCAGTAGGAGGGATCTGGGTGTCACTGTAGCCCTCCCGGTATGCTTGCCAGGGCTTTGGGATTCCTTGGGCAGTTCCCAGACCTTGATCTATTGCCTATGTTCTGACATTGCCAAAATTCTAGACTTGCCTGCTGCGCAGAAGGCATCTTCCCACGTTCTTTTCTGCTACAGGTAGTCCTCGACTTATGATCACAACTGAGCCCAAAATTTCTGTTGCTAAGTGAGACATTTGTTAAGTGAGTTTTGCCCCATTTTACGACAATTCTGGCCACAATTGCTAGGTGAATCACTACAGCTGCTAAAGTTAGTAGCATGGTTGTTAAGTTGACTTTGCTTGTCAGAAGGTCGCAAAAGGTGATCACATGACTCCAGGACATTGCAGTCATCACGAATATGAGTCACTTGCCAAGCATTTGAACTTTGATCACGTGATCATGGGGATGCCACAGTGGTTGTAAGTGTGAACAACAGTCATAGGTCACTTTTTCATTGCCGTTGTAACTTCAGTCGATCACTAACCGAATGATTGCAAGTCAAGGACTACCTGTATTGTTTTTTGTCACCCCTGGTGCCATTGCTCCACCGACACTGCCACTCTCCCATCTGTTGCTACCAAAACTGTTCTGGCCCCTTTCCACTGTTGCTTCCACAGCACAGGTAACAAGGCAAATCATATAATTGTTAGAAAAAATTGGGGTGTTTATTTTTTTTTAATAAATGAAATTGGCAGTTTGCTTTTTAAAACTTTATTCTCACTATGAAAAGGTCCCTTTTTTTCAGTAGTGTCCTGTTTCATATTTCAAACTCACACTCAATTGCTAAGAGAAAATAGCAATTTACTCCACACTGAGTAGTTAACAGCAGACGAGGGAAAAAGTATATAAATCGAAACAGAGTCTCAGGGAAATAAAGCTTACATGGTTTCGCTTTCAGTAGGGACACCCAGAAGAAAAGTCAAATCTAATCCATCAGGGGTGTCAAACTGCTGGCCCGCGGGCCGGAGGCATCACGACGAAACCACGCCCACCCCATTACCAGCAATAGGGAAAAAGCTCTGATACGTCACGCGACATCACGTGACGTTGCGAGTTTGACATGTCTGGTTCAGAGGAAAGGAAGCAAGCGAAGAAAATCTTTCTGCAGCTTTTTGCCTTGAGGAGCTGCAGAAAAAAAAATCAGCTCATAAAGTTTTGACTAGAGCGCACTGGAGAGAGGAAAGCTTTTTACTTTTCGACTGACTGCCTTTAGGACCTAGTTAGGATTCGTCTTCAGGGTTATCTTAATAAATTGTGCTGATTTTGTTGATAGTAAAAATAGTAAAAGAAAATGTGGTGTCATTTCAAATTTGATTTGTAAAATTATGTGGATAATGCTGTGTATTTTCTGAGTACTTTTGAGATTTTGTACATTTCTAATACATATAGTAAGATGTTCCTTATTTCTCATGACATTTCCAGCATTTATTACTAAATAATTTGTTTATCTTGGCAATTACGGATGGAGATTGCCAAGTAATTCTTGCTACGTCTTTAGTCCATTCATGAAGTCTGAAAGGATAAAGTTTGTAATTGTACTTGCAGTATCTTACTACAGTTGTCTCCAGCATAAAAAGTACAGGTTGTCCTCGACTTAAGACCATAATTGAACCCAAATTTTCTGTTGTTAAGTGAGACATTTGTTAAGTGAGTTTTGCCCCATTGTACGTCCTTTCTTCCCACAGTTATTAAGTGAATCACTGCAGTTGATAAATTAGTAACCCAGTTGTTAAATGAATCTGGCTTCCCCATTGACTTTGCTTGTCAAAAGGTTGCAAAAAGTGATTACAATAACCCGGTATACTGAACACATCATAAATATGAGTCAGTTGCTGTCTGAATTTTGATCATGTGACCATGGAGATGCTAGAAAGGTGGTAACTGTGAAAAACGGTCATAAGTCACTTTTTTTCAGTGCCGTTGTAACTTCGAACGGCCACTAAATGAACTGTTGTAAGTCGAGGACGACCTATGTTTATAAAAGTGTCTAGCAGTGAAATTGTTGGACTTTTCCTTATGGCATTCCATACTTTTATCAAGCTTTGTTTTATAATACATCCTTTAAAATGTTCGTCCTCTTTCATGTCCCTGTAACATAAATATCTGTGAAGCCCACTAACTAGGCCAACTCCTTGTACTACTGTTTAGGGATTTTTTATTCATTATGTTTGCTGTGGCAGACAGCTTGCTCTATTATATAGTTGGGAGTTTTGAAAAGCAAGACTATTTCTGCCTTTTGAGTCTTGTACAATGTTAACTTTTATTCTAGGGTGTTTTTTTCTCTCTCACTCCATATAAATTTATGAACAGGTTTTTGTTGCCATTCTTTTAAATCTTTTTCTGGGATTAGAATTGGCATCATTTGAAATAAATGGTGTATTTGGGGTAAGACAATTCATCTTAATAATCGCAATTATTAAGCAACAAAGCTTTACGTCTTTCCACCTATCAATATCTCTTTTAATTTATTTCATAATTTAATATAATTGTTTTTTTATATATTCCTTGATTGTTCCGTGTGAAATACAGATCCAGATGTTTCACTGCATCTGGCAGATTCCTTCCATAGGAAATCTTCCTGCCTGTATTTACTTTTGCTTTTTGACACCCAGGTTCTGGAGTTAATAACTGATTTCCACATAGTCAACTCTTAATTCAGCCCTTGGCCAGGTTTAGCAGAAGAGTCAGATAGATTAGAATCTTTATTGTGAGCAAGAAGCCTTTAGCACAAGAGTTGATTGCTCACTGCCATGCCAAAAAGTCAAGAGATTTTAGGTATCTTATCTCTAATGTTTAAGCTATAAGTTTCTCCCTTGGGCAGTCACACTCTTCCTGATGAACAGATACTAGGCTGGTCACTTTAGAACCTTGAGAAGCAACTGATATATGTTTATACAACAGCTTTATATTGCCTGTCTGCCAATGAATTAAAATTACCATTGTTGCTGCAGAAGGATAGGAGATAAAATTAATGCCTGATTACATAACAACCATTTTCAAGGCAATATGCTGTCCTTTCCCCCCCTCCTCCCCATACACAAAACCCCCCCCACACACACATACACACCCTGCCCAGTCACTGGCATGTAGAATTAGCTCAACAGCTTCCACTGCCTCATCCAGTGATTAAGGCACCAGGATAGAAATTAGATGACTATGAGTTCTAGTCCCGCCTCAGAAATAAAAGCCAGTTAAGTGACTTTGGGCCAGTCACTCTCACTCAGCCCAACCCACCTCACAGGGTTGTTGCTGTGGGGGGGAAAGGAGGATTAGATATGTTCGCCACCTTGAGTTATTTATAAAAATAGTAAAGGCGGGATAAAAATTATTTAAAGACATTAATAGACATCATAGCAAAATATTTATTGGGCTTTTTTTTCTACAGATCTCTTAGCTGGGTAAAAGTTTTACGAACAGAAGTCAATTAGGAAATAACCTTCAGGCACACATTTTTGCTCGACCTCCTTTTCCTCATGGGGTTCTTTAAAGCAGGGGTGTCAAACTCACAACGTCATGTGACGTATCGCGACATATCGTGACTTTTTTTTCATTGCCAGCAATGGGATGGGTGCGGTTTCTGCATGACGCATCCGGCCTGCAAGCCGGCAGTTTGACCCCCCTGTTGTAAAGTTAAAATAGGGAAAAGGCACATGGCTTTGTACTCCTAAGAAGAAAAGCAGGTTATCAATGTAATAAATCAATAGTAGATACATTTATTAAATATACATTGAACAATATATGCCTGATTATTTATATACCAAGAGCTTATATTAGGACTAACATTTTTGGCACTAAATGCCAAATGTAATAGAATAGTTCTCTGAATTAACATCTCTGCATGCCAATCATTCTGTTAATGTGTAAGATGATAAAAAAACTACAGTAAAAGGCATGGAAGCCTATATACATCCAGCCTATTCATAAGAATGTTTCAGCAGCTGATACCAATTTTGTAAAACATATTTCACATCTAAAATATACTTAATACCTTGTTTTCAAACTACATCTCAATGAAAGGTAAATGTGTTGATTTTTTTTCAAGCAATTACTACAGTAATGTAAAAATTATACAGATGCCAATTTTTAACAGTTTAACTTTTAGAAATCAGAGTAACACACCAACATTGTGAAGATTCAATATTAACTCTATGTGTAGTTTCAAATCCTTCTCCCTTTTTTAAAAATTTTATATTTATTAAGAATTTTTAATAAAGACAAATCTAAGGAAAAAGAAAAGAAGAAAGAAAAAGTACAAGGAAAAAGTTATGAAATATAATGATTTCCAAACTTAAACAGTCATAATCCTTCCTCTTACATGTTATGCAAATACCTTTCCTCGTCGAGCATTCAATAAATCTTATTGCAATTACCATGTACAAAATCGATATATTTTTCAGTAAACCTGAGTCTTTTCTAGTTCATTGTGCATAAGTCCCAATTTAAAAAGTTCTGTTCTTTTTCACAATATTTATCTTTAAAATCCTTTGCATCATTGTATGAACTTGTATCCAAAATGTCTGATCTTTTACTGACTTCCAGTGAAAACATGATGTTGATGAGCTGGACATCCCTGAAGGATCAGGGACAACATTATGGTTGAAATTGGTGGCCAAAGGGCACTCTCATGTACTCTAGAGCAGAGGTCCCCAACCTTTTGGGCACCAGGAACCACTGGTTCCATAGAGAGAGATTTTTCCACAGACTGGAGGGTGTGTGGTTTTGTGTGCTGTCTGCCTCCCGCGGATAGTGCTTTACTTTGTGCGGACTGGTTGCTGGCATGCCATGGCCTGGTACTGGTCCACGGACCGGGGGTTGGGGACCCCTGCTCTAGAGAGGTGCTACTCATGAGTAAACTGCAAAAACCAGGGGTTTTGTAGTTGGCTAATGAATGAAATGGCTAGGAGTCGCAGGATTCCGTCTAGCTCACAAACGTAATGCAGCCTATATGAACATAAAACTCAGCAGCTAAGTCTCATTTCTTAATCACCATTGGAGTTGCTCTACTACAGGTAGTCCTCAATTTACAACAGTTCACTTATTGACCGTACAAAGTTACAACAGCACTGAAAAAGTGACTTATGACCATTTTTCACACTTACAACCGTCGCAGCATCCCCATGGTCACGTGATTTACATTCGGATGCTTGACAACTGATTCACATTTATGACGGTTGAAGTGTCCCGGGTTCACATGATCACCTTTTGCGACTTTCTGACAAGCAAAGTCAATGGGGAAACCAGATTCACTTAACAACTCACTAATTTAATAACTGCAGTGACTTACTTAACAAATCTGGCAAGAAAAGTCGTAAAATGGGACAAAACACACAACAAATTTCTCACACATTTTGAGCTCAATTGTTGTCGTACGTTGAGAACTGCCTGTATTGGTTTTGAAATGTTACAAACCCTCCTCCGAACAGCATGTTTGATGGCATTCACTTGGTGAGATTCCTTCAATCCTAAACAAAAGAAATTTCAAGTGTGACTTTAAGGACTTAGCCATTTTGGGAAATAAACAGCAAAAGGGTGATTAGAGTGTGCATTTTTTTAAAGTTATAAATGGATTAAGGGTCTAGATGGACTTGAAATGGGATTTTAAATTTAATTGAACGAATCTTCCTGGTAGGAAAATGACCCGTGTTTTGGATTATGAAAAAACCAACATGACATAGTGGGAACTTTAAAGGTTGGAAGTAGAGGGAGTTAAAAAAAAGTAAGATTTCAGTTAAAGGAGAAAAACATCTGTTTGACTTGTTAACACAGAATGGAGCAAAATACATTCTTTTTTTCTTCTTCATACTTTTGTATTTTTCTTTTCTATTCTTTTTTTCTTTGGTTTTTTTTCCTGCACTTTTTCTGTTTCTTATTTTTTGTAGTTATTTATTTGTATAGCGTAATATTCAATAAAATTATTTGAAAAGAAAAAAAACTTTGTTTTGTCACAAGTCCATCATGCTTGATAAAAATCCTCTTATCTTTTTCACATTTAAATTCTTCCTCTTTCTTTTCATGAGAAAGATGATACACCTACCAATGATTGACAAAGATTGTGTAGAATTCACCTACCATGGGGATGTTAGATCAAATTTCTACCATTCTGTGTAATACAATGCAGGGTACAGCTTCTCCTTTTTAAAAATTACTGGCAAGATGCATAGTTATTCCAATAGTGTTTTATTACATAGCCTTATTTTTAATAAACTATATATTTGTCCTATATTTTAAGACTCTTGTCTTAGGTGGTAAATGTATCTTTCTACAACTTCTATATTACTGTAGCATAGTTCTTATAGATAACATGAATTGGTTGATAATTTTTATATGCACATTCCTGTTAAAATATGAATGATCATCAGTCTGAACATTTGACTGCTTCATTTTCATAGTTCCCTTTCTTAAATTTCATTAGTTTCACAGGGATTTTATAGATACGAGAATTATTTCTGGCAAGGTCAGAGACCACCCTAAACCAGACTAATCTGTTGTTTTATTGCACACACAGGCAGGCAAAAGAGGCTCAGAGATTAAACCTTGAATTCACTATTTATTCAAATTGCATGTTATACTTAGCAGTTACTGATATTCTTTCATAACAGCTTTCCTAGTTATTATAGTAAACTTTACTCATCAGAGACCTGCCTGAAAACTGCCTGCTAAGTTTAAGAGCAGATTGTTGAAACAATATATATATATATATATCATCTGCTGAATAATATGAATGATCAATCAGTTTGAACATTTGACTGCTTAATTTTCATAATTCCTTTTTTAGTTTCATTTCATTTTTGCCAAGATTCATTGTCCCCATGTGTATGGTGAATACTACTTACTTGCCTTGTCATCTTACAGTATTCATATTCTCCAAATTATTACTGAACTCTGAACTTCTGAGATATATTCTTCCTCACCTCATGTAACATAGTATGAGGCAATAGTTTTCTGTTGATTCTCCATTTTAAACATTTTTAAGAACAGTATACAACTCTATGAATATGTTTCTTGTTTCTAAAAAGACATAGAACTCTTTACTTAGATTGGCAATAACATTGAGTATATGTTTGTGTGAGTGTGGGGGAATTGGGGTTATTTTTATAAACAAAAATCTATGCTGTGTTTTTCTACCATGCACACAATGCTTCATCTTGAAAGACCTAGGAGATACAAGCACATTAAAGCTAATCAGTCTGCTTGGAATAGAAGGGAAGGGGGGAGGTATGCCTGTCATTGTTGCATGAACCCAGAGCTTTGATTGATCTGTTCAAATATTAACATGCCTAGTGGGGTAGCCCACAATATCCTCCAGGCCTCCCAATATATAAATATTCATACAATAACATCTGCCATGGTTGCATATTTACTATTCTGCTAACTTCCTGTTGTTTTTAATGGGAATAAGTGGTCTCTTTGAGGAAATTCCAAAGTAACTAAAAAAAAAATTTCCCTATATGTACCTGTGATTTAAGAAGTCCTCTCAATATTATTTCTAAACACTTCTTTTCTTATATGATAAACACATTAATCATTGCATTTCCCACATTCCAAAGGTAGCTTCACCTCAGCTTCTTCACTCCATAAATTATCTCTTGGAACATATGGAACAATCGTGTTAAACTCATAACAGAAATATCTTATTTAACAAAAACATCTTATTTGTACTTGCTACCAAACACATTTTAATCCAACAAAACCTTATGTATCTCCTCGGCTAAAGCTCAAATAAAATATTGTTAACGGTCTTTTTATGCCTATGGTAGAAAATATGGATATGTCCCTGTGGCCCAGATAGGATCTTTCTTTATGTCCCATTTTTGTTCCATCTTGGAACTCAGTAGAGACTACAGTTTTTGCCCACACACTATCCAGATCATCAACTGGTTCTCTCTTGGACCTGAGATGCCATCTGTATCCTTGAAGGCATATTTGCACTTTTTTTTAAAATTTTTTGGGAGGAATAAGAGAGATGAGTCTGTCGTTATTAAAATGAATTAAAATGAAACTGGTGAAATGTCCTAGAAGACAATGTATGTATGCTACTGATTTGGACACATATTTATTCTCACACAGCATTACCTGAAAATCTTTCCATCAATAAAGAGCAGTCATGAAAGCCTACAGCCTATGTTGCTTTCTGCATTCCTTCCCTCTTTTAGCAGTGAAATAATTCCTCATGTTTCCAAGCATTCTTGGACCATATGGTGAGCATGTATGGCAGTCCCCAGGACTTCAGTCTCTGCAACAATATTTGGTGAAGTAACCTTTTTTTCCCTTTGTTCGGTAAATTATACAAAATAGGGCTATTGGTTACTTCTCTGGGGACTGGCATGGCTGAGAATAAGGTCCCTAGGCACTATTGTTGTTGTTGTTGTTGTTGTTTTGGCTGTGAGGACATTCTTTATATCAGGCTGGGGAAATAGAATTTGTTTTGAGTCCTGTACAGCATTTGGATTACTTTCAAGCAACCAAGAAATAAATCATTCTGGATGGTATCCTAAATAAAATAGAGCCATTCGTTTCATCACTATTCATCATAATGAGTTCCTGTTTTGTGCATTTTTACATAAATACATTATTAGCATATGCTCTAGTGAAGTTTTTTAAATGTAATTGATTTCTAAGGCATGTCTTACTCTAGGTATACATAGAATTTTTTTTCCCATGGTGATACTTAAGGAGTGTCTTCATGAATATTTTTGGAAAATGAAGCCCTTTGGAAAATGAAATTAAGATGTATCTCTACCGAACAGTGCAGGCATTTGGTTAAGGAAGAGAAAATGCTTCCTTACTAGTGTGCCTGACCAATATTACTTTCATTTAATGTACATAGTTGCCATTTCTCTTTATTTCATTGTGTTCTGTGGGATGCATCCCAATGGACTGAGATTATCATCCCGTTCTCTCAACAAAGAGATTGGTTTCTTCCTCTGCCTCCTCCGCCTCCTCAATATCCCTTCATAGAGGAAGAGAGTTACAAAGAGTTACAAAGAAAATGCATTAAAGAATGGAAGGGGTTTTTCAAGGGACTTGCAGGGAAGAAATAGTAAGCTGAAGATGGTGCCACTAAAAACAGAGCTGACTATTATGGCGGAATGAATAGCCAGCAAGTAGAAAAGGTCTTCATAATTTCTCTCCAGAGAAGGAGAGGACTTGAGATTGCTGCCGGGTGCTCCAGACAGTTGTTCCTTGTGAGTCTCCAGTGGCTTTAAAGCTCTGGGAGACAAGGGAATATTAATTTCAAGAGTGTCTGCCTCTATAGATAGAAAGTGTGTTTAAAAGTTGTTATGGAAGATGAGCAGCTTTTGCTGGATGGGAGAGACTGATCTGAAAGTGGACTTGAAAGTGACAAGCTGCAAGAATGATATGGATGGAGATGCTATGCTGAATATATAGATGGAACTGGCTGATGTCTTGATAATTAAGAGATATAGAAATAACAGATCAAAAGAGTGACCTGGATAGGATAACTTTCCTATGTTGGATTTACAAAAGACTTGAAGAATTTTGTGACAAGGGACAAAGAAAAAAAATGAAAAGAAATCAAGTTCTAAGACATTATTTGAAGGGGCCAAAGATCAAGATTGTTAAAAGTAAAAGTAATATAAAGTTGGTTTAATTCAGGGGTAGGCAACCTTGGCTCTTTTATGACTCATGGACTTCAACTCCCAGAATTTCTGAGCCAGCCATGCTGGATCAGGAATTCTGCGAGTTGAAGTCCACGAGTCATAAAAGAGCCAAGGTTGCCTACCCCTGGTTTAGTTGATCAAGGTTAAAATAGATAAATTGCCATCTTTGGTAACCCTTAATGAACTTTTGTTGATCAGGACTGAACAATGAGGTGTTGAGGATTTATTTATATATAAGAGATGGGGTACGGGAAGAAGTACTCTTTTGCTGTACTTTTTAAGAGAAGGTGATAAGTTAGTAAAACTGCTTATACTTGTCGTGAAGGGGGAAATCATTTGTTTATATTTTTTTCTTTGCTATATTCTTTACTTTCTTTTCTATTTTTCTTTCTAGTCCTTTTCTTCACTTTCTATTTTTTATTTTTGTAGTTTATATTAGTTTCAATCTTTTTAACTGTAATTTTCAATAAAATTACTATAAAAAGAATGGAAGGTATTTTTTGTGAATATTTGAAAAGCAATTAGAGAACTTATTTCCTACAGACCTTGCATGTATAGATTACTTCTCTGTTTTGATTCCAAGAATATATGAAATTTCTTTGAGCTTAACAGCCAACTAAACTGTTAAATTAGTTTTTTTTAGGAAGAGCTCCCTCTGAATCTAGCAGCTATGATTGGGGACAGGCCTCCATTCACTTAATTCAAATTAAATTATTGCCAAAACGTGTATATGGGTGCCAGTGTTTTCTTAGTTTTAATTATGTAAAGCATAGATAATAAAAGGCAGTAAAGTTAGCATGTTTGCAATATTAGAATGATTCTCTTGCATCTCTACTTCTGAAATTTACGTGGCTTTTTATTGACTTTAAAACTTATGAATTTCTCCTAAGACTGAATAAAATCAGGCCTCTGTTTTTGAGCTTCTGTTGGAATTATGCCATCTCGTGTTTAGTTGTCTGTAAAACAAGTTCCCTTGTTGCAGGAAAAGAAATATAAATAAACAAGCTGATGGCAATTCATTTATTGCCCTATTTAGCTATGCCTTAATGGTATAGTTTTGCTTTTCTTTTTCTTTTTTAACTTGTATCTTTACAATAATGCAGATCCGTGCAGATCATTTGAGATAATGTGAAGATCTGAAATCAGATGGCATTGATATGTTGGCAATAACCCAAAGTGATTTTATTTTATTTTCTCAAATTCTGGTAAAGTTCTGGAAGTGTTAAATGATCTCTGAATATCATTAAGAAATTAGATGAAACCTAATGAACATTAATTTATTCACACAAAATGGAAGTGTTGCTGATAAAAAGGTTGTCTCTTGGAGTCAGTTTAATCTGTTTTAGACAGAATTTCACTCCTTAAAGAATCAAGTTGGTTTGATTAAAATTTGGCCTTGATTTTGGATGTGACATTTATTGAAGGAATCTCCTTCTGCCATCTAAATACACTTAATTCTCCTTGTTCTCTAGCAAATGGCCATAGGTTTCCATGAAAGGGCACCATCCTATTTATAATAAAATGATATGTTATGCATGACAAAAGGTGTCCATTTGTGGTGGGTAGGTTATAGACTAGAACTAATTTCATTAGATATATGTTTGTTGTTTAACTTTGTTGTTGTTTAACTACATTAGTATTCTGTTTCTATGCTCAATTCAGAGTATCCTTCTACCCACACGGCTTTATATGAGTTGTCACATAAACTTTTAGAAGACTGATTTCTCCCTGTGAACCTCATCAAATCTCCAAGAATTCTTTTTCTGGATAATTTTACCTTTGGAATGCAATACAGTATATATCAGATTTGGAAAGAGTCTTCTCAGCTGTGCCACCCTTTGGCATAATTTTCACAAAGAGGTTCATCTGACATTGAGGCTTATTATTTTTTTCACACCAGGTGGCCCTTTGTTTCTGCTTTTAAATTGTATCTCACCTAAGATTTTCCTCAGTCACTGTGAATTACAATTACCTTAACTTTACATTAGAGATTTTATTATCTCTTGGTAGTAAGCGGCAGACAAAATAACTTTCTGTAAAGTATATGGTTTGAATATAGTTTAAGTTGCCACTACCTTAATATGAAAGAGTCAATTGGGTTTATTGTTATTAAGCCAAATTTAATTTGTGTCTTGTGTTTGAAGGCCAAGTGAAGGTTTGGAGAATGGGCGTGGATTGGGCATGCTAGTGAAACATAAAATCTTGAACAATTTGTGCTTAATGTAATTGTGGAGGCACATTTGCTCTTTCCACAAAAAATACCAGGGAAGCCTCAGAGTCAGTCTTCTCTGTGGAGAAGAGGGAAATCTTCCACTTCTCTTTCCTCCATGTACCATTTGACATCTTTCAAGAAATGTTTCATCCTGTTCTAGTGTGAAAATTCTGGTTAATAGATTCTGGAACAGCTTCTTTGACCTAGACCTGACCTGCTGCTTAGTTTTTGTAATATTGACATTAGTTTTTGAATTTTTCCAGTAACTTTACACAACTGCTTCTTGTAGTTATACACAACTGCTTCTTGTAGTTATACACAGTAAGATTCTTTGGCATATATTAGTTATAAGATCCTCCAACATTTTTATTAAGCAAATATTTATTTTCATTGTTAACATTAATTTCTATTCATATAAAAGAGGAAGGAGATTGTGAGCATGCTGATAGAATTGATGTTTCCAGGAGGTAGATTTATATATTAGTATGATTCATGCTTAGTTTGAAGTCAGTTGTGGTCATGTACAATGATTTGCATGCTATACAGTACATAATATCTGATGACCTATGTTCAGGTCTGCTTCTTCCAATAATTTGTACGTCAGAGGTGCCCAGAAGCATAACCACAATACTTGCCATTCTAAAGGGGCACCTGTATTTGTGGAAATGTTGCATTAGACATAACTTTGTCTTTATAAAGGCATCCAAAGAGCCATGTCAATTGGAGCATTTGTGACATCTGAATTAACACTGTGGTTACTAGCAGAATGACACATTCAATAGTAAATATTAATTTGCAGCTTCCTCAGTCTGATGGGGGAATTAGTAAGTAGAACATATTTTCATATTAGTGTTATTCTTTTACCTACCTGCTTCCTTCTATTTTCTGAAGTACATATTTGATGGGTGAAAATATAATAACTAGAGAAAGAAAGTTCTTCTCCATTTATAATAGATACAGGTTGAGAATACCACATATGCTTCTCAGTATGCAGTTCTATCTTAGTCAAAATGATAGCAACACACTCTATTTAATTTTTAGTTCATTTGCTGAATACAATCTGCTCAGTACTTCACAGTATGGCAGCTGGCAACTCTGATAAGTATTCATACATTTAAATTTTGAAACCATTAGTATGCTTAAGTTCTAAAGCTTAGTGTTATTGTTTGTGATTACTACAGCTAATTTTGGTCTTTACACTTAAAAGGTTTAATACAGAGGCACAACAGAATCCATAGTGTAGAACAATAGAAGCTCAGTCCATCTCTCCTTGAAAGCCCCTGGGACTTCATATCCTGGCTCTACCTCCTATCCTATTGCAATTCTTATTGCTACCACTTAGGAGAACCTCATCAGGTATTCTTTCTCTTACCCACCCACCCTATTGTGGGAGAGAATTGCTTCTTGAAATCTTCCTTTCCACAAATAGTTACTCTGAATGTTTGTATGCATAAAAGAGATGGAAAGAAGTGTTTGTGGAATAGAAAGGTGGAGGAAGGTATGGGTATTTATATAAAAATGGAAACTAAGGAAACTAAGGAAGTAAGTATCCATTAGTTTTACAAATATCTTGTTTTAAAAATATACCTTTAATCATTATTCTTTTTTCTGCTTTTTAAAAAATATTTTCTTTAGTCAGAATAAACTATACATACCCACATATGTGCATACACACTGAAATTAGTGTTATGTACACTGTAATTGGGAAGAAAAAATATCCAGATTTTGCTGAGAACCCTAGGTTGCCCTGGTAAGGAACTGTATTCTCCAGGATTGTGGTGTTTCTGCACATTTTTTACCTTGTCTTTGAGGGAGAGGAAAGATAATGTTAAATTCAGGAATATCTTCTGCAGGGTAAGTGTATGTATGTATGTATGTATGTATGTGTATATGTATATGAGAGAAAGAATCAGAAATGTCTGTATTTCTATATCCTGTCTTATTACTCTATTCCATTTTGGGGTGAGCCATGTTCTTCAAAGCCCCACACCTGCAAATCGCCCTTGCTTATGCATTCCCACACACATTCCTTTGAAACACTCAAAATATTAGTTTCCTTTTGCATTTTTAAAAATTATTCCAACTTCCTTTATTGGTTTTGCAAAGTCTCTTTTGCTTTGTGTGTCAATAAACTCTACTTCTTAAAGTTTTGTCCATCGTTTTGTGAGACAGTTATGATCTACTCTAATCCTTTACATAGACCAGTTCACGTGCCTTATTTTAGGAAGTTTTATATGAAACTTGTACATTTTATTAAGGAAGGTATCCTTGATTTTCATACTTTGCAAACATTTGGTTCTGTCTGACCCTTTTTAAAGCATGGATGTTCTTGAGCCATGCTACTACATTTTTCCTCAGAGGGATTTTGTTCAAGTAGCTCCTTGAAGGACCCCAGATAGTCATGCAGTTTCCTCTGCAGCAGATTTGATGCAGCCTGCTATTGACTTCTGTGCCCCTCTAATGATAACCTGGCTGTCTGGAGAATTCTGACCCTCTTTTGCGCAGATTAATTAACTTTTCAGACTTCATTGTGATTCTGTTGTTTTTTTAAAAAAAGAAAAGAAAAATGTGTGCAGGGTGACACTTTGTTTTTAGATGTTTGTTGCTTAGTTCTGAGTATAATTGCACATTATCAATATGTAATGCCAGTATTTGGAAACTACGGTTTTGATTGCTGCTATTTCTAATTGCTGCTATTCCACAATGAATTTGTTTGTCAAGGTACTTTGGGGGAGTGACCATTATTAGGAAGCATGGCTGTTTCTGGCCTGATTTCCCTTTAGTATGTGAGGGCCAGACACACTTAAAGGTCATCTTTACTCCTATTAGCGCAAATGGAATTAAGCTTCAAGAAGTACAGTATTGTAGCTGTGAGGCTGAAGAAAATTAAGTTCTTGACCTATTGCAAATGTAATGCCACAGCTGGAATATCAGCACAGCTTAATTAGTAATTTCAAACTTTGCCTGTTTACCAAAATTTGTGTGTCCCATCTGCTTTATAGCCATTCTGGTACTTAGTTTAGAAAATAAGTTCTTGTTTCCCAATCTGCTTTAAGTGGATTAAGGCATGTTGCTGGTTTTCTTTCCCTCTTTATGCGTGGTAAGTGAATTATTGCAGGATCCTGTATTGCCTTGGGTTGAAATTAATTGGTACCAGAAACTCAATTGTAAAAACTCCTCTAAAAACTGAATACAATGAAAATTCAGATTGGAAAAAATGGAAGAAATAGTAAGACTGCCTTTAATTCTCTTTTTTAATTAAATATGAAATATGTCAGAAAGTTTTCCTGCTGCTTTTATAATTTTCAAATTGTCATTGATAGGCCTGCTGTTAGCAAAAAACTTCCTGGTTTAAAACAACTTACAACATAACTAAGTTAAGGATTTTTGCAAATGTTGCACTTTTTTCATATTGCTTCATAAATGTCAGTTTATTCAGTATTAATTCCAGTATATTTAGAAGTCAAATAAGTTGTTCTTGCATTCTGTTTTGAAATGTATTGTTAACTGTTCTGTGATGATGGGTTGTTGCATTTCCAATTTTGACTGATGCAGGAAAATTTATTTTTCTCTTTGAAATGTAGGATTTGTTGCCTAAACATATTGTTTCTGACTTTTATATGCATATATTTATTTATATAGTATGATGTTTGTGATTTCTTTGACTGTCCAACGTTGAACCAGTCTTGCCAACAAAACCATCAAACATTTCCTATTTCTCTACTCTTCTTGTTTTTAATTTTTACTTTTTAAAGAATACATTTTTGAAAAAAAAAATCTCTTAATGGGAAACCTGGCACTGTCTGTCTTCTCTGTTCTGCAGAAATGTTGAAGGAGTTGAACCAGCAACGCAGAGCGAAAGAGTTTACAGACCTGAAAATTATTGTTGAAGGCAAAGAGTTTGAAGTCCACCAAAATGTTCTAGCTTCCTGCAGCTTGTATTTCAAGGACCTGATTAAAAGGTTTGCCTTCCTTCCAGCTGTGATCTGGTCTGTTCTTTTGTAGGACGCATTTGTGTCGCTTTTTTTCCTCCCCTCTCTTTCAGGTTTATGAAGATTTGACTCTCCTGTCACAGAGCCAGTAGCCATTCTTTCCACTTACTCTGAATGTATTTTTTTCAAACAAAAGACTCAGATTCATTTCTTACACATAAGCTGATCTGCACAATTCCAGATCTCATTATTTGCACATTTCGGCTGAAGAGAAATGCTCTGTCATGGAGCATTTTAAAATCAAACTCAAATACCTTAAAAACAGTGTTGATCACAAAGCACAACTTGCTAGGTTAATAATGAAAAAGGATGCCACTAACTCTTCCTCCAGGCTGCAATAACTAATATTATTAAAAATTTCCAAGTTTTCATACTAACAAGGATTGTGTTGTGTAATAGACATTTAACCCTTTGGACGTTGACGTTTGGGACATCTGATGCTTGTGGAATTGAAAAAGGTGAATACATGACAAATCAAATGTTGAAGTCACACCTTTTTATCATGACTTTATCAAAACAAGAGAATTTTAGCTTTTTAAAAAAATCCTTAATTCTTTCTACTTGATAGAGTAATTATTCCCCTCCTTGACCAAGTAGTGTGTCAGGCCTGCCATAGTGTCTTTGTGTAAATTTCCATCTTTGCAATTTACTCCCTCCATCTGATTGTAACATTGCATGATAACGGTTTATTTACCATTACATGGATTATTTTAAAATGTGTTTCCTTCATAAATTCATGGTATTTTTACAGTATTAGCAAATCAACATAGCAAGATTGGGGGAACCCAGAAGAATACAATAATGTTCATATTTCTACAGTCATCAGCAAATTAATCTGGATCCTGATTTCCAGCTTGCTGTATTTTCCAGAACAGACTCTGAACCTGGAGTGTACAAAAAGAGAAAAAAATGGGGATTGCAAAACATTGTGCTGGCTTAAACGTTGTCACTAACACAGTAGTGGCTATATTTTATTCCAGGGTTGCATTTTTGCTGTATCTTCTTTTCTGAGAAACAGAAAAATGTCCTTTCATTAAAGTTTGGGGTTTTTTATTTGTTTGTTTTTAAATAATTGTGGTGACACTATACTACTGTTGTATAGCTGAACTAACTGCCTTATCAATTATTCAGAAAGAATGGAGCTAGTATCATACTTTTCCCCCTTCCATAAACCAAATTATAGCTAGCTTTAGTTGCTCTTAGACTCTGTATTCCTGCCTGCTCATTATCACTTACTAGTGAAGGTTACATTATATGTCTTGCCAAGATGAGATATATATTCTGCAAGGAAAGTCTTTGGCTCCATTGATAAAAATCCTGTAATTGACTAGCCTTGCAGTATCACTGATTTAATTGCACAGTCTCTTCCTTGCTAGTCAGGTTGTCAGATACCATCTGCTCTGGAGAAAATCAGGTCTGAATTTAGTAATAATTGTGGAATACTTTTAAGACAAATCACTGATAACCTCCAAATGGTTTTTCTTCCAATTTTAGTATCTTCAACTTTAACAGAAGATGAGATGAAATGCTTTAATTAAGCAATTCAGTGAATGCATCTGGATGATACTTCTGGGGCTTCTTTTTATAACTTGCAAATTTTTTCCCTATTATTGCCATGACCTGATAATGTAGTGCTTGTCACTTTGCATTGGTAAATGTTAATATTATTAGCTATCAATCACATTTAGCCTATTAAGAAAACCCCAGCTCCCCTGAACACAAATATGTTAGGACAGTCCTGGTCTTGTCCCTGTATATAACATAGCTGAATCCACTTTGAACCTAACCCATCTTTTGTTTCACACTAACATTCCAAAAATTGTCCTTCCAAGACAATAACGTTTTCATATATATCAATATGAAATTGAAGATAAAGATAACGAGAAGAGGCTCTCACAGTCCTTTATAATTAAAGATGGATGAACATGGGATTTTGTAGCTAAAGGAGAAGAACTGGCACTATATGAAGTCTTCTCACAGATATACTAGTATATATAAGTGAGACTGGATAGTATTTTCCATTACTCTAGTTCAATGATGGCGAACCTTTTAGAGACCGAGTGCCCAAACTGCAACCCAAAACCCACTTATTTATCACCGGGTGCCAGGTGGCTGTGGCCCACTGGGTGGGCGTGGCTGTGGTGGTCATGGCAGACTGGGTGGGTGTGGCCAAGGTCGGCGTGATCACCTCGATGTTGCTCGTGGGGAGGACGCCTGTGGGGGCCGGGCAGGGTTGGGGGAGATCCAGGGGGTCTCTGGCAGGTGGGGCGGTGGGCAGGAGGCTCGTCCTGTGGGAGGAGGCGAGGCAGGGCGGAGGTGCCATTGTCACAGGGCAAGGCGAGGCAGGGGCCGGGGCGGCTGCTGCCTTACACCATCAGCCCCCGCACACAGAGGCCAGCGAGCGCATGGGTGCTGGGATGCATCCAGCCACGTGGGACCTCGGCAAGTTAGCGGGCAGCTGGTTGAAGAGGGACGGTTGCCATCTCCGGGGCATGGCACGCGTGCCCACAGAGAGGGCTCTGTTCCACCTCTGGCACGCGTGCCATAGGTTCGCCACCACTGCTCTAGTTAGAACTAAAACATCCACACTCAAATCTTCATAAGACTTTTCTGATCCCTGCCTTCTCTCATATATAAATATATAAATGCTAATAGCAAGAGATGCAAACAGAGTAAAACTCTAAAGGTGGAAAACCAACATTTTTTAACAAGGATAAGCATGAGTTCTCTGTTAAAATGGGGCTTTTAGTTAGGAAGAACTAAGTATCACGGTTGTGTGTAATTATACCCAAATAGCTTTTTTTTTTAAACTTGTAGAGCAAATACGCAAAATGGGTTTTAGAGTGCAGAAGCAGGGAATGGATGGAGGAGAGATCTCTTGCTCCCCATAGATATGCTCCAAATTGCCATCTTTAGCAAAGGGCCCCTAGCACAGGCTTCCAAATCTGGAATATTACATGTTGGAGCATTATGGGTGGAAACCATTCTTATGGTGGATGAGAAGGTCAGCCATTAGCACTGTTTCAGCCATTGATTTTGAGCTAGAACTCTGCGTTACATCAGCAAACACAAGTGTCCCAAATAAATGTCAGCTAAATACCAACATGTTTGTGTATGAAATGCAATTCTGGAGAAGAACGTTAGGAAAGATTCCTTTGAAACTATGTGCATAGTTTTGGGAACTTGTGGTTTGCTGCACAACATATATTTAATAAATGTCGTAGCCAATTTTCAGCACTGCAGTCTTCTCATATGTGTATTTTAAATTTATGTGAACAGAATTGGAAATTGGCAGGGATTCCATTCCACTTCCTTTCCGGCAGAATTTTTTGCTTCCTTTCAGGCATATATAACTCGAATGTTCCTATATCCATTTCTCCTTTTTCAATTACATTGGGCATTGCATTGTATATGAACAAAGATACCAGAGCACACCATTCATGACTGTAGTTCTTCCAATTTTGGGGGTACATTTTGACTATGGTTTTATATCATAAGAGGTATTTATATATCATAAGAGGTATGACTAACTATTACTTACCTATAGATAGGTCAATAAGACAACTCTGCACACACAGATACAACACACATGTGTATGTCTTTGTGTATTTAGGTATTAGCTATTGTAGTCACTATAAATTGTAGCTTGGAATTGAAATATGGTAAAGGGCAGAAAATAAATTGAAATTAATTTCAGGTTCCAAATATTGATTATTTTTTATTTGCTGCTTTTGAAACTCACAAGAACTTAACTCCTCATCTACATGGAAAGTTTATTGAAGTTTCAAATCTAACTCAGGACTTGAGTAGTAATTGAATGGATGTTTCTAAACTTGTTATATTGGTGTCAGCATCTTATGAAAGTGCTCACACTTCTTAGGCCACAAGCCAAAAAATACTAGCAAAACCTAATATTGTTTCAGGTATGGTAGAAGTGGATCAAGAGAATTTGCTGAAATGAATCAACAACTAAGCAAAATAGTAACATTGTGTTGTAATGGAGACATGAAAGGAGCCTCCAATTGGGCATCCCCTGTGATGTTACCATTTGATCGTCCCAAAGATGCTTTTTCAAGAGGCAACTGGACTTTCTTGTTTTTTCTTTGAAGTCGTTTCGCTTCTCATCTAAGAAGCTTCTTCAGCCCTGACTGGATGGTGGGGAATGGAAGGATTTGTACTCCTTGCAGACACTGGTCATTTGCACTGAGGCCACTTGGAGGTTTATATGTGTCCTCAGGGTCATCTGAATAGTGCAGATAGGTGTGGACCCTTCTTTGGAAGCCTCAACAACTCTCTAAAGGAATGCAAATGACCAGCTGTCTGCAAGAAATATAAGTCCCTCCATTCTCCACCATCCAGTCAGAGCTTAAGAAAGTCCAGTTGCCTCTTGAAAAAGCACCTTTGGGACAGCCATGACCCGGTTGACTGAGAATCTCCATAGGTATTGATCATCTAATCCTTCCAACCCGGAAGCACCTTGGTGCTTCCAACACGAAAGCAGAAGCAGCTGCAACTTGTTTATGTTTGGTATGTCCTGTTAATGATAATTCTTTAATTATAGCCTAGATGTTTGTGTAAGTTTATTGTGTATCGGAACAGGTTAGTACTTTATGTATTACATTTATATGCCATCTGATTCCTGATGTCTTCCAGAACTGAACGCCTATAAGCCCTATTAATTTCTGCAGAAGGTCGCTGCATCCTATAATGATTTTCTTTCTAAAAACCATGTGAAGCCATACTTTAGGACTCTTTTATTAAGATTCAGTGCACTTGGGAAAACAAAGCTAGAAATAATTATGTACTTGTTTAGCCAAGTCCTAGTTTTTGTTTTCAATTTGCACTTTTAAGGGAAAGTATCTAAAACTGAGTAAATACTAAATCTGCTAAATGCCTGTTGGAACACAACAAAATTAGCAGCGAAATGAACAGCCATTGAACACAACACAATTAACCAAGACATTTGGCTATCTGGGAGAGGGGTATCAAATGCTGTCAGAACTTTGGAGAGTATCCAAAGCCATCCAAGTTATTTTGGAAGCAAAGCAGAAAAACTCACAAACGCTTCTCCCCATACCTGGCAGTAAAAACATATTAATGACAAATTAACACTACTCCTTTTTTATGATGCTAAAAGTCTGTTAGCTTAGATGGCTGCCTTATTCTAACTTCCACTGTCCCAGCCTTAGGTGCATAGTCCTGTGGTTTCCAGCCAGCTTGGAGATTAGTCCAGCACTTCCAGAAAACTGAATATTAAAAGAGGTTTGCACTACCTTATTTAAAAAAGAGAGAGAGAAGAGATTAGCTTAAATGGTATTGAGTTATGAATTAAAACCAAAGGAATGTCAGCAACTTCTGTTAATCCAGTTATAAAATCTGAGAGATGGTCCAATAGCTTGCTGGAAAGAACAACGTGTACTCTACAGCTGGGTGGGTACCCGGAGAATGCTTGCGATGTCTTTTTTTTTTTTTTAAAGCTAGCTCATTTAAATAGTATTATGGAAAATAGTTCCATGTTCTTTTAGAAAGTTCAGGATAAGAGTTCTACTTTATGCTCTATTTGTTAAGCAGTGGAACATATTCTTCCTTTACATTTCAGGTGGCTTTTAGATTTGATGCTTTACAGCTGCCAAACCTCTGGAAAACCCAAACTACACATTCATGAGTTTCTTTGTAGAAATTCATTGAGAATTCTAAATAGGTCAGTTCCTTCGGTGGAAGATAATTGGTCTTGCACTGGGCCTGCAGGACTGGAGGTATCAGTTGGAGATAAGGCTTTAAACCTAACTTTAAACCTAACTGCAGTCAGAACAGAATATCTACAAAATTTATCTGGAGCCAGTAGTAATTAAAAAACAGTTTAAAGGGCTGAGTGTGCTACAGTGCATATATCTTTTAGGATTTGTTTTTTTAAAATGAATAGTGAAATTCTTGCTTATTAGATATGCTGTGGTCCATTAGAGATCAGAAACCTGCACGCAGAATGTAAATGTCATGAATCAAGCTGTATATTCAAATGTTTATCGTTGTTTTGCTCCTTTTACCACCAGCGGCAAAATTGTCTTGCTCTCCTAAAAGCTTAATAGTATCTTTGCAACAGTGCATTGCACTGGGATGATACTGCATTATTTTAATTTGCTATATTAAACATTCAGCCCCTTTAAAAAGTTAATGGGATATAGTAGTTTTTCATTGGTTGACCTGGCAACAATTACTAGATTTGTAAGATTTATACAAGATATTTACTCTGAAGAGTCAGAGGGGATTATATTAACCTGTTGAACAAACAGAATCTGGCATCTCAAAATCAAGAGGACTATTCTTGAAATTTATTAATTAGATATCCATTTCATTAATATTAAAGCTATGGATGCAAATTCTTATCACTCAGCTTCCTTTGAAAGTTTAGTATTACTCCTAGGGTTTTCATTCAGCCAAAACAGAACTGCAAATCTTGTCCAAGCAATGTCAAACTAATCACTATGCTTGCTTTTGCTATGGATAAATAGGCAGTGAGGCATGCTGCAGTGTTAACAGTGGTGTACAAGGTGATTTCATGACCTAACCATATATTTACTTGAGTCTCACGCCCTTCTGGTCCTGGCTGTTTGGGGACCTAGATGAAAACCAAAGGGAAAGCATTATCTCCATAGGGAATATTTACATCAGAAGTTTTAAACAACATAATCAATTAACTGCCAGGACTTTCATATACCTGCAAGAACAGACAATAGCAGACAACCATCTAACAGGTTTCTTTATGTGGATGATGCAGCAATCTGAGATTGAGGATTTTTTGCAAAAACAGCTTTAAAACATTGTTGAACCATTAATAATCAAGGCTGAACAGAACAGAGCGGGCAACTAAATTTCATTTTTGATGTGTGCCGTTGTGCCCACAGTAAAAATGACAATAAAGTTTATCTTGTCTTGTCTTGTCTTATCTTATCCACTTTACTGGGTCCTGCAAAGAGCATGCAAAATTCAACATAGTGTTACTGTATTTACTGAAGCTCTTTGTTTTGTTCAAGCTGTGCTCGTTTTATTCTTTTTAAGCTTTTAGAGGCAAAAGTCCCCAGAGAGTAATTTCTATGTATTTTTCAATTTGGGTCATACCCCAATTTACACCTTTTGAAATTAGTTTAATCTCAAACTGTTAAGGGTAGTATTTCAGTTTTTAACACTATTCCCAACACTTTTTAAAATCAAAATTGGACTTTTGTGGCAAAATGAGAATCCGGATTGTATTCTAATATTTTTTAACACTGAACTTAACTCCTTAAGTTTTATACCCTTAAAATAGTAGTAACAGAATTCCATCAAGATTTGTATAGTTGCTTTTTGGAGTCTAAGCTCCAAATACATTTTTTTCTTCAGCAGTGCTACTGTCAGAGAACACCAGATTGAGTATTAAAGCACAGCTAATATGGCTCACCAACTGATGTGTCACTGGTTTCAGGTTATTTTAATCTGCATATAATGAATTGTTTCCTAAAGCCCCCTGATTATTTATCAATTATAAGTGCAGAAGAGGGGATGAGATGGAGATGACTTGGGAAAGACTTCGAAACCACTATTTCGACATCTCTGGAGGACAAGGTTATCTCAGTGTTTCAAGGAGAGAAAGTATACATACAGTGTAAAGTCAGAAAGTATTTGCTTATATAGCAAAATAGCTGGATCTACTTATTTCACTGATGCAAAAACAAATCATATTAAGATGCAGCCAGATCTGTGAATCCATTAAATCACACTAGTGGTCTGTTCAGCCTCACCTGGAGACATTGAAGATTCATAATAGGCTTTTCTACATTCCAACAATGGGATCTTTAGACAGTTATGTTTAATTAGTGGTTTATGTGAATATACCACTGTTTAAAAGCTTGCAAGATGATGCAGTTAAACACTATGATGATTGTAAGTAATTATGGAAAAAAGATCAATTGATATTATGTTAAAAAGGCAGCGCTGAACAATACTCAAGCTACTGAATAGTTGCACTTAACTCATATGTTAGTAAGGTAATGGTCAAGATTTTGCAATCTTGATTTCAATAATGCATGGAATCAGAACTCTGTAAAGAATGCTAATGTGTTCTACAGCTTCATAGGAGGCAGAGGCATTGGAGAGCTGACATCTGTTAGATAATGGCAAAAGCAGGAGAGACACCTAATTCAATGAAGACATAAACACAGTTTCTGACAACTACTACTATGAAATAATATTGATCAGATCGTGAAGAGCAGCAACAACAGTATATGAATTAACAACAATACATGAATTAAGCTCTCACATAAAATTTTAATTGAACCAATTCAAAATCCTTAAACAAGATGCAGGTTTCCTGGCTTGATCAACCATACTTTCTAGCGCTGGAGGAACCGGATAAAAATATTAGAGAGTTGTTTGATCTCAGTAAATTAGACACTTGATAAATTCTTATTTCACTTGGAACTTACTCAACATAGAAGAATGATTAAATGTTCATAAAATTCAGCCTGAACTGAACAAATACTTAACTATACTGCAGTATCTGGACTTTTGCATAATTTAGAGTGGGAAATACTTTTGAGTGAAAATTAATTGTAGAGCAACAACTGTGTTGCTAACCTTTTAGTATTGTGCAGTAAATATGATTAGAAAGAGATCAGGCCAGAGAAAATGCTTTGTGTCTAGAATGACAACTTTGTTCTTTCCTGCTATGTTTTATATTCTGTTCTTAGCTGTCCTTGAGTCTTTGGGAGCATTTAATTGTATATTTTTTGTTTAATTCAGTAACCAACTGAGCCATTATGTAGAATAGTAGACAGGCTGGCTTCTGGTGATGCTTTCATATGTATTTGGGCCAACAATTATTCTTTGGTCCATTGTCTTTGTTCCTCTAGAAACAGATTCTAAGGAAGCCTACTCAGTAAGTTTTCTAAGAACGACAAGCTTGTTAAGGAACATTTTGTTCCAAGGACAACTGGCTCATTCTTTTGCCTCTTATTTAAGCTGTGCTTTTAAGATTGTATCCCCCCACCCATCCCACAAAGTTTTAGCCAAATAGCAGATCTGTAGTTCAGCATACTTGCTCAGCAACTGTAGCATTAAATTTGCTTAAGTTTATCTCATAGTATTTCTCATCAAGCCAGATTTGCTTCACTGAGTGACAGTGACTATGGTGGGTAATTTACTGACACAGAATATTAGATCCATGGATTTGCACCAATGAAAGATATTTTCTCAAAACCGAGCAAATGTAAACATAGGCCAAAAGATTCATCCTTCCAGTAAGCTGAAATAGATCTGGTAAATCCTCGTATCCTGAGGCAGTACATGCATCCATCTGCAGAACTGAAAATAACTAAAAAAATGTGCAAAGTTTACAAGATACGTTTCTGAAACCTATTATAACATAGTCATAAATATTGAAAGGACAGGTTTTCTTCTACTGTAATACATAATTGAATAAATATAACAGAAAATTATAATAGTAAAGTATATCACAATCACCATCAGCATATTTCAGGAACAAAATAGTGCGTGTTAAGGGCACTCACAGCCAAAGCAATGGGATTAACAGGAGACTTATGCAGAGGCCTTTGACTTGGAAGTAATAGCGAATGCCATCAAAGCTTGGATGGTGATTTTTGTGCTAAAATCAGAATGTCTTAATGCCTGGTAGAAATTCAAAAACATTTCTGATTAGCTCACTTACTATTATCTTAAATTATGGGATTTATTTCCACCAGCAGTTAAGCAGAGACATTTTTGGTAATTGTGAAAAATGGGCTCTTTGGCAACTCCAAAATAGAAAACATAAAGTGAATTGCTGTGTGGATAGTAACTTTTGTGTAAGATATATTTTTTTTTAAATGATAGGACTTTGATATTTCCACAACTGTAAATGTATAATCCTTTGGTACTAAAAAGCGACTGTTCGGGCTTTCACAATGCCCTGAACCATTATGTGGTTACTTAATTCTTACTTAGCATTTTAATATGAACCTAGCCAGAGTTGGAATGGACCTTGGAGGTCTTCTAGTCCAACACCCTGTTCAAACAGGAGACCCTATGCCATTCCAGACAAGTGGCTGTCTAGTCTCTTTTTAAAAGCTTCCAGTGAGCCACAGTCATTTATTGTAGTTAAACAAACAATGGCTTTTGGCAGTGTTTGAAGCCAGCTACTGAGGCATAGAATTGGAACTATTGCTTTAAAAAGTAATAGTAAATAACCCAACTCAAATTCTTTTAATTATCCTCAGCTTTTTATGAATATAGCTTGTCTGGTGTAAATGCCAGACCAATTAAACCAAAATTCAGAAGAATTTTTACTATTTCAGTCCTATTAAAATTGATACTGTTCAGTGCTTAATTCTAGTTAAAGCTGGCTAGTTGACCAACTTGAAATAAAACAAGTTTGGGGTATTTAAAATAGTGTTCTCACCCACTGTAAACAGATTTCAGTAGGTAACAGGACTGAGCTAATAATTTCCAGGATCGACAAAACTTCATGGAACTTTCGGTCAAAAGAATTTGCTAGCCACAAAACAATAATTTTAACAATAATTTTGAAACTGCCTCTGTAGGGAGTGCTGTTATGTTCCTCAGATAGAAAAATGCTGAAACAATTGTTCTGAGTTGTATATCTCACATTACTGTAGTCACACCACTTCTTCCGGCATATGGCTTCATTTTTGAACAACCTGAGTTTGTTTTGACTTGTTAATGTAACTCAGGCAAGTAACTAGAGAGCAGACAGCTGTCTATAATATGTATAGATAGCTTTCCATATGTAATGTGAATTTGAAAAAAGAATATTGCCAGCCTTCAAAATACAATCAGATGGTTAATCAGCCAAAATAAATATGGTTAGCAGGTGTAATGAGATCTATGAAGTTTAGCCCTGTGGGGGTAGATGGAGGCTGTGCACAAATCGTGTCTATAAACTAAAATTTCTGAAAGCAGCTTTGGCTTTGAAGGAACTTTACACAATAATATCATAAAATAAAGTACCTTAACCAAACAATGTCAGTGAAATGTTTTGATGAGAATGTGTGTGCATGCGCACATTATATACAAATTGACCATATGTGGAGGTTCTAAAGGATGAGGAGGCACATATGTCTGAATGAGATAACAGAAGCAGTTTAAAAATTAAGATTATTGGGAAACATACTTTCTTAGATCGTAATATTTTTCTCCTTTCATCTTCAAATCAAGTAATACTTTTTTTAAAAAATAACTTCTTAATTTCATAGATTAGGTTCATTAATCAGCCCATGTTTACACTGCACAGTTATTTTGATACGCTACTTCTGTTTATGATTCTGCCTGTATTTATAATTAACTAAGTGAGTAAAATAGCTATGCAACATTTGCCTTCAAAGGCAAAATAGTACTTGACAGAGTGTGGTGGAGACATGGATATTGTTCTGTGTGAACCCTTGATAGCACCTGTACCTTCTCCCGGGGTCAAATACTTGCTTCATAATTTATTCCTAGGGATAGATGGGTCTTTAAGTAATAGAACTCTAATAGGTAAGGAGTATGCATGTGTGTGGAGGTGATATATCTCCCTATTATTTTTATACAATTAAAAATTTGTTCTATAGCAGGAATACAGAAGAGCTTCCCTTTCTTGATTCTTGCTGGTATAGTCCTTATAGGCTCCATATGTCCTAATTCTGGAATAATTCACTCATAAACCTCATAAAAGTCAGATGCTAAAAAGCTCACTACCTCCTTTAATACTAACTTGAACAAATTGGTTGGCCTCTGATATACCTTGACTTCCTAATATCTTTATAAGGCCTGACCAACTATTCAGTGCATCCATTCTCCAATGCTAGGCTGATAAAAAAAAAAAAGACAAAAATCATTAATTATTAGACATTATTCTTTGGAAGCAAAAATAAAATCCCCCATGAATTGTTGGGGAAAGTTATTGATTTCCTGCCACAGTGTGAAATGTTTGACCTTTATAATGTGAGCAGTGATTACTGGGTCAATAAATGACATCATTCTATTTAAACTTTCAGGGAGAAGGGGAAAAAACTAATACACCATACAGTTTAAGTATTTACTGATTTCTAAAATGTATTCCAGCCAACCTCCAGTAATACATAAAATTGTACAAATGCACATTTTGACACTTCGTACTACATATAGCATTTCAGGTGTAGTATCATATGCACCACTTGAAAGTTTTAATTGCCTTCTCTCTTTTTGGGGGGGAGGGTTTCAATTTATTGTATACGCCCCTAAATTTTACCCTAAATTTTGATAACGCATAACCCAATTTACTCCTTTCCATAGAAACACTTAATTGCTAATGCAACCTTCCCCTCTTTAAATATGATTATTCTCAGCAATTGCAGCCTTTGATTGTTTCAGCAGTGTTTTCCTGCTGCAGCCTCAGGCAATCACAGAGAGTCAAGGAAATACAGCTATAACCCTAATCCTAGTCCCTTTCCACCATAATTTGTCGCCAAACTAATTTTTAATTTGGCAGAAGGAGAGTGTCATTAAAGAACCTGGGAACAATTATATTAACTGTATTTAATTGTGGGATCAGTGGTGCTCTCTGAAGGTACCGGGGACTTCACAATTCCACCCTGAGCTACCTGTCTTCTCTTCTACTGTATTTAATTTGAGTAAAATGAAACAATATAATGTTTGTTTTCTTCCCTAGCTTCATAAAGGTATCCTGCCTTGGTCATTTCTTACTGTAAGCAGCATGGGTCTTGGTATGCTACTCAGGTGCAGACTTCAGTCTGAAATATATTGCACATTCTTGTTTTATAGCATGGGTCTCCAAACTCAGCAACTTTAATACTTATGGACTTCAACTCCCAGAATTCCCCAGCCAGGAGGATGGGGAATTCTGGGAGCTGAAGTCCACAAGTCTTAAAGTTGCTGAGTTTGGAGATCCCTATTTTATAGGGACAGAAGCCCTCTTAAGCAATAAGAAATGTCATCTTTGTTCCAACCACAGGCTGTTGTGTTTTTTATATATGTGAGAGAGAATGTATTTAGGCAAAAGCTGGTTAAATTGCTCCAAAAATTGTAGCCAGAAAGAACAGGTGATTTTTCAGTGTTAAGGGGAAAAAAAATTCTCCTTGCACCCAGTTTCTTATTTAGTGAACAACGATTCTATAGATTGCTACCCATTATGTGTACCAAAGTGAGTTAGGGAACTGTTGGAACCTCCTACAACAATTAAATGCATTACAGATCATGAAAACTTGTATATTTGCCTCAATTCACTCAAAGAGGGGGTTCAGAGCTTCCTGAGTTGTCCAGCAAGATCTCACACCTATCTGAGGTAGTTGGAGGCCATTTCAATGCCCCTATTGTATCCAATGTGTATTTTGTCATCATTTTTTTTACTTTCAGGATAGATCCTTCCATTAAGCGGACTGAAGCACCTTCTTGTGCAGTGGATGTGAGGGTTTTGTTTTGTTTTTGGCCTTTGTTTCCAAAACAATATGAGCAGCCTTGGAAGATTTCTTGCCTTGGCATGAGAAAGGGAACAGCAGTTGATGCTAACTAATCAGTCCTTGTTTGTTGCAGTTTACCAGATAAGTTTTAGTGGGCGGGACCTTGGTGATTTCTGAGCTTGGTTGTTTTCTTGCAAACGTTTCCCTACTCAAATCAGGTAATGTCATCAGTGCTGAAGTTGCTGAGTGAGCACTGATGATGTTACCTAGTTGGAGCAATGAAATGTCTGCAAGAAAACAACCAAGCTCAGAGAGCGCCTCATTTCAACCCTGAGCTACTAATACTCTCCTTTATTGATGAGTTTTAGTAGGAATGGGAGATGTTGTTTGTCTAGTTATAGAAGTTAATCTACTCAGTCCATCGCTTGGGTGGGTTTATATCCTTTTGCTTATCTCACAGGAACCATGATCGAAATCCATCTACCCTCTTGTTTAACTTTGTTCAAGGCTGTCCATCTTCATGGAAGCCATATTTGTTCTTTGTGTCTTTGCTTGCCTTTTTTAAAATGTATTTGTTTTAATGTAATTTGTTTTGCTGATTGGGTCAAGAACTTTCTTGTCATGCAATGTACCCTGATCTGTGTGCCACACAGCAGCTCCATTACCTCATCTTGCCAATATTAAGCTGTCACCAGAAGAAAGAAAAGGATATAATTTTCTTTTCCATTTCTGGCATGTCATGTTAGATCAATAAATCTCTGCTGGGTATTATAGCTCTCCATGAGCAGCTTTTGTGATTGATTAAACACCTTAGCTTTGTTTTGGTGTTTAATCAATTAGAACAGCCATTTATTGCTTGGTATATTATGAAGAGAAGAGATCATCACAAAATTATTCCAGAGAGAAATAACAATCTGGAGTTGTCGCCAATATTGGGGTTTTTTTTTTAAAAAAAAAAATTCTAATAGTGGTTAAAGCTATTAACAAGTTTTTGGATGCATTTACCTTCCTGTTGTCTCCAGGGAGAACTGAGTATGATTAATCACTTGCAGAACTATTGATACAATTAGCATATATAAATGTTAGCATCTTGTGACAAAAGCATGGACAGAAATACCCTCACCCAGATTCACGTTCTACCTTGCACTTTCTCTGGCTTTTGCAAATAGTGAGTTTTTTCCTTCTATGATTTTCCCTTTTAAGCAAGTAGAAAAAATGCTGCCTCCTTACCAGATTTAACTGCTAGCTATTGGACTTGTTGCTGTGTTCTTCAGCATAGAAGCAATGGATGATGGAATGAGTAAGCACATCCTCGTCAGTAACAATATGGTACCAGTGAGAAAAAGACATATAGGGAGGTGAAAGAGACTTTCACACAAACTGAAGCAACAAAGTTATTGGGTAATTTAAGCCAGATGTGAACTACATGCAGTAGTACCCAAGTGTACAATTCTCTACTTTGTTTTCTGCAACCTACATAAAACCTACAGTATTTCATAGGAAAATTTGTAAGGTTTTTACCCAGGTAAAATGCAACCATATTTGTAAAGATGCCAAAATTACTGAGTGTACACTATATTCTCAAGTTGAGGTATTGAAACTTTTGGTAGCATCAGAGCAGAGTTGTCTTAAATAGGAATCCTAGTAATGTGCTAGGTCTAGTAGTTAAAGTACCAGCCGACTAAACACCAGCCGACTGCGAGTTCTAGTTCTGCCTTAGGCATGGTAGCCAACTGGGTGACTTTGGGCCAGTCATTCTCTCTCACTCTCTCAGACCAATTCGTCTCACGGGGTGGTGGTTGTGGGGAAAATAGGAGGAGAAAGGAACACTAGGTATGTTTGCTGACTTGAGTTATTTATAAAAATAGGTGGGTTAATAAATAAATAATTGTTGTACTCATTGGGAGACGTGAGAGCTGCTGAAAGCTGATATAAATGTTGGTGTTAATTCCGACACAGGTTTCAATGGCAGAGCACCCGGACTTGAACCCACATTAAAACCAATTAAGGCTTCTGTAAGAAGGTGCTGATGGCTCTAACCATTTCAAAAGTGTTTGCTTTCCTATGCTAACAGACTTTCCTCCCCTTTTCTTGATATTACCAAATGCTTTTTGTTTTATTTTGTCTTTCAGGTATAACCCAACTTTAGCATTTTGCAGCAGCTATATCCATGTGCCAGCCGTTAGGAACTGGGCCCTTCCCCCCACCCCAACACCCTCCCCGTGTATCTATTTTTTGTCTAATAAGTTCACAAGCACTAATGCACACTTGAAATGCAGGCGCTATTTTTGATCACTCAATTGTTTAGCACTTTACGCAGGAAAAAGCGGTAGGCCACAGTCATGAGACTTCGAGAGGATGGCTGCTGGCTGGCTGTGGCAGAGCTGGTCGTTGTTCCACCCCCGTCCCTCCTTTGCTCTAACCATTTTGTCTGTCTATCTCGTCTTGTATTTAGTTTTCAAAGCAATACCATGAGGGGTCTCCTTCCTTCCTCTATTTTTTTTTTTTAAGCGCCTTAAAGGGAACAATATATTTTTAGGGTCAACCAATGTGTCGATACCAAATGTACAGATTATTTTCAAATTGCCTGCAGCCTTGAGAATACAAAGCTAAGAATTTTTAAGCTCCATTTTGCTATTACTTTCTATTTGGCGATATAATTCCATGTATTTTATGAAGGATGCAGCTCCTGGGAACAAAAAGAGATAAGGTGTTCATTTACAAAGCAGGGTTTATTTTTCTCCTGCTTGGTTTTGTTATTCAGTGATGGAGAGATGCGAACTGTAAACATAAAAATGTATTGCTTCCCTTTGAAACTTAATCCTATTCCATATTTTCATTAATGTTGGCTGATTTTGTTCTTAATTTTTGTTCATTTCGTTGGTTTGCGATTTTTTTGCATGAATATGCAGAGTAGCAATAAACTGATTTTTTTGAATGTGCAGATTTTTCTCTTTCAGATCCAGTAATAAAACCCTTTTAAGTTCATCTGTTCTCTAAGATACAGTATTTTTTTTTATTCTTAAACAAAAACAAGAAGAGTCTATGTCAGTGAATTTATAATATTGATTTTCTGGGCATCAGTAAGTGACAACCATTAGGGGAAAGTTAATGTCCTGTAAGAATTTCGTTGTCTGCTGTTGCTAGGTCACCCCGGGACAGTAGCAGAAGCAGCGAGAAGCTGGAGCTGGAATTATCAAATCTCACAGCGGATGTTCTGGAACTGCTGCTGGAATTTGTTTATACAGGTTCCTTAGTAATAGACTCTGCCAACGCCAAAACCCTTCTCGAGGCTGCCAGCAAATTCCAGTTTCATACATTCTGCAAAGTCTGTGTCTCTTTTCTAGGTAAGTATTGATGCTATTTCAGCTTCTGTTTTGCCTTTCAGCTCCTCTAGGATTATATGTGAACTGTAGCATTTTACATTATCAAAGAAGCATAGAGCCCTAGAATTGCCCTTAGAAATGCCTCCAAATGGAACAGAGAAGGAATCATTCAAATGTGCCGGTGAACTTTTTATCATAATTCAGAATAACAGTGGAATTAAAAAGCACTCAGAAATTGGGATTCCTCACCCCACCCACTTGAACTTTTGGTGACAATGCTACAAACAAAATGGAATCCAGCATTCTCCTGTCACATCCTTTCCCTATTTACTTGCTATTTATGATTGCAACCCCTAGATCAGTGGTGGCGAACCTATGGCACGGGTGCCAGAGGCGGCACTCAAAGCCCTCTCTGTGGGCACGCGCGCCGTCGCCCCAGTCCTAGGCCTTCAGCTGGGTTTTATAAAACCTTTTCGCTTTAGGCCTTCGCCGCCGTGTGCAAAAAAAAAAAAAAAGGTTCAATCAGTCAATTTCAACTTCTTGCGGAAAAAAAAAAGACCTTGCAAAGTTGGAATTGATTGATTGAACTTTTTAGTCCCACCCTGTCTGCCGTTACTACCGCAGCCACGCCCAGCCAATTGGCCGTGTCCACCCAATTGGCCACACCCAGCCAATGGGCCACACCCACCCGGCACTAGACAATGCATAAGTGGGTTTTGGGTTGCAGTTTGGGCACTCAGTCTCTAAAAGGTTTGCCATCACTGCCCTAGATTATGGCAAAAGTAAGAAACCTCGCTCTCCTTTTGGGGGGCTTGAATCATTCCCCACTTCTGCCCCACCAACATTATTACAGTCACCCTAGTTGCAGAAAGACTCATCTGGAGGGCTCATGAAGGGAGCATTCTGGATTCACTAATGCCCAAATAGGGCTCGAGGCATTTGTGCTTTCTGATTTCTCTGCATCTGTGTGGTCCAGTTTTTATTCATAGAGTTTAAAGATGGATATTTCATAGCATTTGCCGACCTAGTGCGGATTTAATAACCATGTTCCAGCATGTTTTAATAGATTTTATAGATTTTATAATAGCCCACAAATATATCAGTACACATTATCTCTAAAGATTCAGCTATTACAACACAATATATTTATTTCCACTAAATCAATGTGAAACTTTCCTTTTCCAATACTTAATATTTGAATTCAGTGAACTGTGTTATAGTTATGCAATTGGGAGACTTGGCTGCAAGTTTCATTATATATGAGGAACTAAAGGCTTGCATTCTCATTTGGAGAATTCATAAAATATAATTGCTTGTTTTGATTTATAGCCCTTGCTGGATTGAGTTGCAGAAACAGGTCGTAGAGTATTTGCTGTATGAAAAGTTTAGAGAAAAGCATTTTAGCTGGACTCATTTTTCATTTTATCATAAGCATTGCCTCACTTTAAAGCCCTATTTCCAGTGTTCTTCTGAGAGACACTAATGGAAAAACTAGTTAGGTCTTCTCACTATGTTACAGAGGCAAATTGGCTTAGGGATTAATTTTCTGTTTGAATTTGTATTCCTCTTCCTCTCCTCTTCCATTTTCTTTTAGATGGCTTTAAATAACCTAAAGATTGAAGAGAATATTTAGAGCAGTTCTCTATTTTCTTTGCTGTCTTGTGGGTGATTTTTAATGTGTTTTTATTATTATTATTTTGGAAATAAGCAGATACACAGGGGGAAATGTAATATGATTTCTAAATACAGTGCTTTCCCATGAAAACGTGCAATATAGTACAGCTGAATACAGCACCTCAAGGTTTTAACCGGGCAAGAAAGAACATGATATGAATAGGAATCAAAATATACAGCAGAATTTATAATTCTACTGTCCTCGTTGGTGATGAAGGGGAAAAAATGATTAAATTATATTGCTGCTTGTGGACCAACACAGCTGCAATTACCTCTGCTTGTCAGCCATTCAGACTGAAGAATCTTGAGTTTGCATATCATGCTAAGCCACATTTTTATCAAGATGTGCTGAATAAAACACAGTTGGATAGATTTGCATGGTGCCATATGTCATAAACCATACTTAACTAATCTTTAAGAGCTAGATTAGTTCATGATGTTAAGCCATGCCCAAGTTCTGATTTGGCACCATGAGTGAACCCCCCTTTCATTTCATATCTTTGGATTAGTGAAGATGTGGTTTTCTGAGACATTTTAACCATGGTTAGCAGATTGTCAGTGAGTGATGAAGTCTCAACCTGTCTACATGTATTCCTTCCACCTGTCTGAACATGATGAAGCATTCTGTTGGCCCTAACACTGGCCACCATGAAGACTAAAACAGTTCAGCTTCAACTATTTCTTAATTTTAAATCCTGGGTGATGGGATGCTTTGAAAAGCTATACCTGGACTATCATTAATCAGAATTAACAGTTCTGATATAAAGCTTAATCATTAGTAAGCAGACAGGTTAAAGAAGCAGTAAAACAAAAGAAACTAAGAGTAAGTTTTTATATTGTTCTAAAGCAAACGCTTGAGAAATTGGAAGCATTATATCTCCATTTGATCCTTTGCTAATAAGAATTGTTCAAGAGGACTGAGTTTTATTAGTTTAAGAGTGATATAGATTTCAAAATAATTTTAACACTTAAAAATCATTAGCAAACATGAAGACTAGTAAGTTACTATTTAAATATTATGCTTGAATTTCCGTCCAAAAAATCTTTTTTGTACACAAAAAGCCCTTTCCAAATGGAACTTGTTTTACTACCATAATATGACAGCAAACTAGACAGCAAACTAGACAGCAAACTAGTCACTGTTTCAGAGATTTACTTACCTAAACAGATCGACAGAATAACCATAGCCGGCCCCCCCAAAAAAACAGTGAGAGTGGTTTCTGACTTCCTTCTCTGTTGATTTTGCTTGTGAGGATCAGAAATCATGATCACGTGACTATAGCTGGCCATGGCAATGTGGCAGTGCTGTGGCAGCCACAGTACAACTGGTGTGAAGATCCTTTAAATTTAAAATAAAAGATCCCAGATTTTGTGCATGTCCTTTGAGTTAGCAAATTTGAGGTACCTTGATTCAAAAATGTTGGTGCTAAGATGCACCATTTGGATTAATTGAAGGTTACAAACAGACGAACAGACAGGAGAATTTTAGTAGTACATGTCATGCAAGACCAGTTCAAAACCTCAAAGTCATCAATGTCTTGATACATTGTACAAAAATACAGTTATTCATTTATTCAGATTTTGTTGCTGTGGTTAACTGAACCCGTATCTCTTATATCCTTAGACAACTTTGCCCAATTGGTTTCCATTTTAGAAAGAACCAAGCTTTCTGGAGAAGATAGTTGCAGCTGTCTGTCACTTAATCCCCTGGGGTACACTTGGTTAGTCTCCTACAAAGTAGCGTTGAGGGCATATTTTACCTTAAATTACAGGAAGCTGCATATTTGGTGATTTCTAATCGACCCAGGGCTACTACATATATAAAGATAGATCCTTAATGTAAAAAGAGATATTTTTGATTTTCCACTGAAAAATCTGCCTTTCTCTTAAGAAATCCCCCCCCCCAAACAGGATTTTTTTTTTCCCCCAGTAAAAGTAGATCTTTATGATGAAATTCAGGGATTCAGATTGTTTTCTCTTGCCTTTGAAATATCTTTACTTTCAGATTTTCTTTCACTGGAGGATCTTTTTCTAAGCATTTATTTATTTTAATCTTTTTTGAGGTTTCTTTCTTGAGGATTTACTTATTTTAATCTTTTTCTGAGGACTTACTACTATTTATGCAATTAATTTCAAGAATTGTTTAATCCCAAATCCTTGAGTTTTAATTGGGAAACAACTGCAAAGTCACTGTTGCAGTATGGTGTGGGTAGGTGGAGGAAGTAATATCCTTAACTGCTCCAACTTCTCCGATTTCTGGAACCATCGTAATAATAAATGTTTAAAAAATGGAGTGGGTTTTTTTTGGAAAAAAATGAAATCTAGGATTCTCAAGAAGTTGAATTCTATATCTAACTGCTAGCTTCTGTACCCTTTAATGCTCTCATGGAACTGCCATATCTACACAGCCCCTAGCATCACCCCTACTCTTGGCTGTTCGTGCCCCCTCTTGATAACATTAATATTTAAGATATGCTGGGCTCATTTTGTATTTATATTATAACTCTTATTATGCACATTTGATAGAAGCTGGTGTTTATCTTGCTGTATTTTCAATACTTGAGGCAAAATCCTTCATCTCCAACCCCCCTTTGAGTTTTCAGATGGCATAAGCCGTGGTGGCACAGTGGTTAGACTGCAGTATGGCAGGCTAACTCTGTTCACTGCCAGGAATTCGATCCTCACCAGCTCAATGTTGATTCAGCCTTCCACCCTTCTGAGGTCGGTAAAATAAGGACCCAGATTG
Organism: Azemiops feae; assembly: GCA_023970755.1. Lineage (NCBI taxonomy): Eukaryota > Metazoa > Chordata > Lepidosauria > Squamata > Viperidae > Azemiops > Azemiops feae. The sequence continues at coordinate 560,267 of JALGBA010004179.1, read as the reverse complement.
TTGGGAGCAATATACTGACTCTATAAACTGCTTAGAGAGGGCTATAAAGCATTATGAAGCGGTATATAAGTCTAAATGCTATTGCTATTTATAACAATCAGAACCAAGAAATGACAGACAAGCTGTATGTACAATGAGTAAAAACCACCATCATGGTACACATTTGTGACCTGTGGCGTGTAATAATATTGGTCAAGAAAATGGAAGTCCTGTCCTATACCTTTTGTTTCTTATGTTCTTTTTAGAAAAACAGTTGACTGCTAGCAATTGCTTAGGAATATTAGCCATGGCTGAAGCAATGCAGTGCAGCGAACTATACAATATGGCGAAGGCCTACGCCCTGCAGATTTTCCCAGAGGTGGCAAATCAAGAGGAGATTCTTAATATCTCAAAGGATGATGTCATTTCCTATATGTCAAATGACAGCCTAAACACAAAAACGGAAGAACTGGTTTACGAAACAGTGATAAAGTGGATTAAAAAAGATCCCTCAGTCAGAGCACAGGTAAGGGTATAGCAGAACTTATGAAACTCCTGCTTTTCCTTTTATTTTTCAATAAAGCACTTTTAAATCAAATGGTGCCTTTTCAAATCTAGATGAGAGCAAAGAAACATGCAAATGTGCATAAAAATATTTTGTCATTGATTGCTATATCTGATTAAAATTAAAAGACTCATATTTGTTGCCAGAATAACACAAAAAATAGCTGGAAGGATTGGTATTGGGTGAGATATGCCTCCCAAAATTGAATGCAGGTTTTTTTAAAAAAAACAAAAACAAATGATGCCTCTTCAGCAAAAAAACCAAGAAAGTACTGAGCATTGCATGCTGATTATATAACTGGCTTATGAACATGGTATACTGAGAGGAGCTACACTAGATCAGTGCTGGCTGTGCAAATGTCAGTAAATATTGGAGCAACTTTCTCTGGATAGTTACTTTGCTAGCAGTTGATCTTAACTGAGATAAAAATTCAGATAAAAGATTATAAATTCTACCCTGGTTCTGAGAAGCCTAATAGTAAAATGTTGTCGTTAGGCTAGAAGAATTACAAGAGCAGTATGTAAATTTACCAGTTGTCTTAGCTAATTAAGATTTATAGTGAGCTAACTTCACACATTATCGATTTAAGTTATAAGAATCGACTCAGTGATCAAGTAGTCTCTTCATTTGCTTCTCCTATAAGTTCAACTCAATGAAGTTGTGGCTGAGGTGATATTCTTATTGTGTCTGACATTTATAAGATGCCTCTGTGGCATGTTCCATCTACATAACCGGTTTGTATTTCCTGTTGTCTCATAACATTTCATCAGGGCAAAATTATGCCTTTCACAATTTAGCCTATGTTAAGAACTATGATGAAGTAGAATCACAAAATTTTGGAATTGCAATCAAACTAAGCAAATATTTTATTCCACAGCTACACCCTATAGGTTACAGTGTTCAATCATTCTTACTTCACTCATATAAACAAATACATTTTATAAGACAGTTTCAAAATTGGATGCGGATTTAATATGCACAAAGATAGAATATCAGAAGCACACTTCTTACAAAATGAGTTTGCAATAAGTCACCCCTCCCAATGGGGCTTAGTTTCTGCTTATGGATTTCAGGAGTATAACAATACAAATATTGTGAAATTAAACTCTCAGATCAGAAGGAAGGGAAGTTGAGTCATTTTACAATAATTTAATAGAGTCCAGAGTAGTGGAGAATCCAGAAAAAATATGAAATTATTCTAAAGATATTGCAGGGTATTCATATGTTTGGATTTATCCCAGTGTTATTAAATAAGATATAACTGTGGACAGGGTGGGGAGTAAGCAAAAATTATCTTTGTTTTTGCTGAACCAACATACATGTTTTGCCCAATATCTCTTAACCTTCTTTTTTACGCCAGGATTTAATAAAATAATCCCCATAAATAGTACTGTATCCATTGCAACCAAAACTGGTTTTATAGCTCCCAAACTTACTTAGAGCAGAGATCAGCAAAATCTTATGAGATGTAGGCTAATTAAAATAAATACCCAGAAAGCTAACAAGGTCATCCCATCATTCAAAATGTTCTGGGCACTAGTATACTATAAGAAGTACACAGGAAGTACACTTGAAATCACTGGCAAACTAAAATAGTCTGACACATTTCAGAAGCTCTTGTACTGCCAAAAGAATATCAAAAGACATTAAATTTCACTCAGTGCAAAAGGGCAGCAGGTCAGAAAGCTAGGTAAAGAATGGAAAGAGGGATGGACCTAGAATGAGGATTGCCCTGATTCTGACGGGCCTGCCGGCATAGGTCCGCCAGCTTCGTCTTGCAAAGCACGTCTCACCCAGCACTCTTGCTTGCTGCCATGCCGGCAGGCCTGTCAGAATCAGGACGGCTCCGAAGGAGGTAGCTGTGGGGCGGGAGGGGGGGAGCAGGAGGTTTCCCAGTAGGTGCCACCAGGCCTGCAAATGCGGTGCTGCCCCTCCGCTTTCCAACCCTAAAATTCCAGAGTAAAGTTGGGCAGCCTCTGAGCACTCCTAACAAGCTGCAAATCGGACATAGTCTCGGCCACCGCCCTCTTCCTTGGCAAGGTGAGGCTGGAGCGTGCGGCCTTTAGTCGGAGCTGCCGGCATGGCGGTGAGCAGGAGCGCCAGGGGAACGCCACTTTGCAGGACAGAGATACTTGCAAGTCCCGCCCCAGCTATGGTGAGGAGCAGCGACTGCGTCTGTGCCCAGGGGGTGAGGAGAAAGAAACAGAGGGTTGCGATGGCTGGGCTGCCTTCTGGCCCGCTGGATTCGGGGTTTTCCTTTGATTGGGGGCTGGGGTGAGCCGGGCCCTCGCTGTCTCCCAGGGCAGCCCCGGGCGAAATGTAAACACCCCGTGGCCATGTCTATCCCCTCCCCCTCCTCCTTTTCTCTTTGGTGTAGCTGCAACTGACTCCTTTCCCCAGGCTGCGCGCAACTTCTGGAAGCACCAGTCAGCTGGAGCCTGGCACGGATCCTGGGTGCTCAGCAGAGCCCCTGCAACACCGTGGCTCCAGCTGGCTCTCCCACAGGTCTGTGCTGCATTGCTGCCGCTTCAGCTCATCCCCACACTATACTTTTACACTTTTTTTACACGTTTTTTTTACAGTGCTTTTCAACCCATTGTAAGCGTACCACCTGCCAGGTGCCAACGTACCACCAGTGGTACATATACCACGGGTTGAAAAGCCCTGACCTAAAGGAGTCTAATCCTTGCTTTTGTTTCCACTAATTCTAAATTCAGCTTTATTAACCATATTAAAACCTCACATTTTGAAGCTGGTCTGCATAAAAAATAAGCAGGACTTGGCTATGATCTATGAATCTTGCTTTACATGCTGTGATAAGATGGCAAATTGAATGTAAATCCTATCAAAGGTATATTTCTGGAAAGATGAAAGCGGAAGTTCATAACCTGGGATGAAGCTTTTGTTCATCCTTGGGCTCCATTGGCAATTGCTCACCACTGTTTGGAATCATGGTTTATAATTCTGACTAGTTTATTTATTTTACTCCGTGGACCATTCAGTGATAGCATCAGCAGCATCTTCTGATTCAAATACTTGGAACAGCAGTACACTGAGGCCAAAAGCCATTGCACAGAAAATGTTATTCATTTTGTACTGCTGTTTTCCTTCTCTTCTCCATTTGTGCAGACTTTTAGAGGAGGTCCCCTCCGCACAGGGAAGGGAGGGGAAACTCCTCCCAGGAGCTTCAGAAACAGAGATCCTCAGCATGTTGGAGGAGTTCCCTTCTGTGCATAGAGGGGAGCTAAAATCCTTCAGCATGCAGCTCTATTACTCCATTCACTTAACCACCTCAGAGGTTGTTTAACAACTGCAACTGGGATCGAATCATTGAACGAAGCAGTCAGGCGGGCAACTTACTTCTTCAATCGACAACCAAGATTCCAGTCCCAATTTTGGTTGTAAGTCAGGTACTACCTGCATGGGCTTTCTAGTCACAGAGATGCTATCTTCTAACATAGAAGATGTTCTTTCTTAGGATGCTTTCATAAAAATCCTGTTTTAAAATTTCATAATGGCATCTTTAGGTTCTGGAACTCAGGAACAGATTACACTGCAGGTGGTATAGAAAGTCAAGCTCAATCGCCTTGAAAACATGTGTTAAAAATGGCACTTCCTGTGGTCAGGAAATATAATACAAGATTTTACACTGACTAGACACTAAGTCAGGGGTCTTCAAACTTGGCCCTTTTATGACTTGTGGACTTCAACTCCCAGAATTCCTCAGCCAGCGTGCCTGGCTAAGGAATTCTGGGAGTTGAAGTCCACAAGTCACAAAAGGGCCAAGTTTGAAGACCCCTGCACTAAGTCGTATAAAGAGAGATGGAAGGAGCTGGCTATATTTAGTTTGGGTAGGCTACAGGAGAGTGGGGTGAAGATATGACAATCTTCTTGAAATACCTGAAGGGTGTCAAACCGAAGATTCAAACTTATTTTTTATTATCTCAGAGTGCAGGATGCAGACTAACAGATTAAGTTATAGATTCCAATTCAGTGGGTTTTTTTAGGGGAGGAAATAACCTTTCTAACTGCAGGAGTAGTTGACAGTGGGACCAATTTCCCAGGGAGGTGATGGGCTCATTTTCACTAGAAAGGTGTAAGCAGAAGCTAGACAACCACCTGTCAAAATCCGTTAATTTGGATTTTGGCGTTCAGCAAGGGATTAGACACGGTGGTCAGAGCAGCTCTTTCAGATGGGATTGACATCAAAATTAATCCTGAAAATGGCTAAAAATAAGCCACAAGTAAAGTAACACATTTTAATTAAAATATTAAAAGCCATCGTGTAAGAATAATCAAATACTAATATATCAGTAGTACTAGCATTTGTAAGTTTAAATGGTTTCAGCAGAAAGTCACCAGATTTCCAAAGTTTGTCTTATCAACTATTTATTTGCTTGCTGATAAGAGAACAATGGAAACAATGTTCATTTGTTCTCCTTTTATAAGGAGTTTCAGAGGCTACAAGCAACCTATGAGGAGATGTTGTCTTATTGTCATTTTCTGTCACCCCTAATGATGTCTTGCAGACCAGGATACCCTCACCCAGAGATCCTAACACCTGAGCAGATTCAAATGAGAAAATAGCCTGTCTCTCAGTCATGCAGGAACTTATGTGTCAGAAGCCGTACTTTGCATTGTGTTCAAAAACTCCATGGTAGCTGGGTCTGTAACATGCCCCATTTAACTGGTCCTGGCCCATTTTTTGGATGCAACATTCTATAGTAAGTTTCTAAATAGTTCTCAAAGGCAACCTGATGTAGCACATTAAAATAGTAAAAAACAAATTATAACTAACGCATACACCATTGTGAACAAACCTGACATCTCTAGAATTGTACACAGTTGGCCCACAAACCTTAGCTGTATAAATATTCATTTACTTATTTCAGCATTTACATTGTGCCAAATCCAACCAACCATAGGTCATTATGTCCAAGAAATACCCACAGAGTTTAAAAGATGTCTTCTATCGAGCTGAGGTTTAATTTCTAGTCTCGGTTTGCCTTTAAGAGCTAAGTTTTATTTGGATTAAGCTTCAATTTATTTACACTCATTACCCTATTGATAACATAAAGTGGTGGCTTAGAACTTGAATCATTTCCTTGGATTTAGATGGGGAAACTGAGGTAGAATTGCATTCATTAGCATAGTTGGTGATGCTGCTTTTCAAAACACCAGTCACCCTCTCCCGGCAGTTTAAGTATATGGCAGTGGGAATAACCTAGAATCTTTAGGGATGCTCTAAGTCAGTGTTTTCCAGCTGACTGCCACTATTAGAAATTTGTTTGTTAAAGGAACACAAGCTTTAAAGCTGTAGCACCTTTTTTTTAGATTCAAATAGAAGCCCAAAGAATCAGGTAGAGATGTTATGGTCATGTTAAGGCCAGATCAGCTTCTTCTGAATCACTCTCAAAACTTGAAGAATCCTCCTGCTGAGTTATTTGAACATTTGCATCAGTATGAGGTCAGTTTTCCCAACAGCCCTATACTGATGTCTTTGAGACTCCTCACATGGAAGATGCGTAGGGATTGTCCAATGAGATCAGTATGAGGTGGCAAGCTGTCTGGAATTGCACTTTATCTGCTATTAACCATCTTTCTCTGAAGTCACTAAAAAGTGTTTTAGGCCATTTTGAATGCCTTTGGGAAATAACAAAGCCAAACAGATCAGCTATAGCTTTACATGCTCTAGAATTTTTCCCAAAACATTTACGGAAAATTCTCAGAGGAAAAATCAGTGTGGAAAATGTTTACAGAAGGGAGACATGAAGTTGAGTGGTACCCACACCAAAGTATCTATCATATGTCAGGCAGAATGTATGTTGCAGCCATTGTGGGCTCCCTTATGACCTGTTCTGATCCACAGTTTGTACATTTCATATCTCTACTTTAAAATGTCTTAAGAATCCTGTTTACGTGGATTGCATTGGACTATTTTAAGAGAGCTCTAAGCAGCTGAGACATGTTGGAAGAGCAAATGCTTATTTTTTTCCAAAGGTCATTCAATATTCTTGCAGAAGAAGAAAGAAGAACTCAATATTTATTAAGCTAATGCTTTGTAAATAACTATATCCCAGTGCTTTGGAATTGAATGCCAACTGCAGGCAATAACATTTCTGGAATTATCGGAGCGCCTCTAATCATCTGGTTTTATGTTTAAAAATAAAATAAAAAATTAGATAAAGCAACCAGCTTAGATGCTCTCTTTTTGAATAATTAGGCTATATCATGTGGCAGTGAGAACAGATTGTTGGCTGGAGACTCGCCTTTTAATTACTTGACAACAATGGAAAGCCTGGAGCTGAATGAAGTATCCCCCCAAAAAACCTCAGCTGTTTTACTACATTTTTAAGATCACAAAATGAAAAACTAAGACACCAAATACTTTTTTATCAGGTGGAATCTTCAAATTACAAAGCAGATGGACTTAAAGCCCAATGTAAGGAACCATCCCTTCTTGGCCTATCTACAATTCGTGCCTGAAGCAGAGTTTTTCCATCTCTGCTACATGACAAAATCCTTCCCAGGAATAAAATCTTGTTCCTTGAAATAGCATTTCCTATGGAAATAAATTCTGGCCGTAGGTTATATCCTATACATAAGTAGTATACCCACACTGGAATTTTCTTGAGTGAGTTAAAAAAAAAGTATAATAAAAAAAAGCTCATTTAAAACAACCTCATCTCCCTGTGTGCAATGAGGCTTTAAATTAGCCTCCACTGAAATCAGAGCAGCCTATTATAAAGCCTCATTGCTGCATGAAGGGAGCTTTGCAGAGAGGTCAGCGCTGTGGTAGGAAAGTGTGAGCCTTCTCAGTGCTACCCCCTCAAAAATCACTTCCTCTTTACACACATCCTCTGCTCATGCTATAAAATGGCCTGTGTGGTTGTCAGGAATGACCATCTTAAGTGCAGGTGCAGTGTGGTCTAGGTGAGAAGAGCTCAGAAAATCTATCTGTCGCACACCGCTCTCTTCTCTTCTGTAACATGACCTAAGAAAATGTAAAATAACTGTGGAGTCTTAAAGCAAGAATTAAGTCTGCCTTTGGTCAGCCTTATACTATCCCAGGACACCAAAACTATGGCTGTGTAGTCTGGTTTGGGGATACATCATAATTTGTCACCTAGGGGAACAGCATAGATAATAACATGCTCAGAAGTTCTCTCACTGGTGAATTCTCCCTGAACAAAAATAGCCTGGCCTTGGAGGTGACTAAATCTCTTCTTTGGACTATCATAATGCCTCATACTTGAAACTGGTCCAGGAACATCTCTTACCAGAATACAGCTACAAGATCACAAGACAAGCCCCCCCACCAAAAAACCTGATGTTCCTGAGCTTTGCCTCATTGGTTTGTAGTCTTGTTTCTAGTTCCAGTTCAGTGAGGTGGCTGCTAATCTGGACTTTAAGATCTTCAATTGCTGTATCCACCAGTGGGAGGCTACAAGAGAAAGGTTTAGTTAAAGAATGGCCTTATCTGGCACTTGCTGGTGTCATTTAGGTCAGCGTTCTCCAACCTTTTCAGTTTTGCTAACGGGGGGAGGAGTAGAGGGGATGATTCTGTGCGAGTGGTGGGCGAGCATGCACAGCTCCATTCACTCAAGCAGCGGGCACACATGCACAATGATTGCTCAAATGGAACTGCACACATGCGTGGCCAACGCTTCCAAGGCCCGGTTGCAAACAGACTGTAGCCCAGTTCTGGGTCATGGCCCAGGTGTTGGGGACCCCTGATTTAGGTGGCAAGTAAAAATGTTTGTATTTCCGTGGGAATAATATAACCTCTTCTGGATTTGAATACTTTTCATGTACTTGTTCTTTTTAAGCTATTTTATCTGCTCTCTATTATCTGTTCTTCTCTAGGTACCTGCTTGTAAGATAGTTAACATTGTTATAATATGGTGTATTTTTTTTTCAAAAAAAAATCCCTTGACTGTTTCATTTATATGCACACCCATGGTAACGTTTTAAAAATACTGTGAAGAATCAAAAATCCAGTTATAAAACAGAATGGTTTCCCTATTTAAAAAAAAATTCTTAATGAACTACCTGTAAAACTTCCTACATTCCTGAAAATACTATCTCAACAGTAACTTAATGGTACCTGAGAGACAAAGGTTTGCAGAGAAATTGGAAGAATTTACAGAATAGCACAGTAATTAATTAAAGGTGCGAGGAGCCAATTTGAAAAGGATTCCAGGAGCTGAACATATTGCGACTTAGCAGTACAACACGTAAATGAACTTGACTGTGTTAGAAAGAAAAGAAGTGCTACAGGAATGAAGCAAAAACAGTGTTACAGATATGTTTTAATAATTTTAAACAGCCCTTGGGTATGTTATGTTCTGATGTCATAGCATATTAGCTTTCTTCAGTCAATCCTTAGATTAAAAAAAAAGATGTGTTTTAACTTGAAAAAAGCTCTATACATAAACACATATATGTATAATATATATTACATATGTTTATATATGTATATGTGTGTATGTATGTATATATTACATGTGTGGCGCACTCTTGTATAAAATGTGAGATGCTAGCCTCCCAGCAGGCAGGCAAACAAAGTTGCTGAGTTATTTCAGTTAAATTGGTTATTACTCAGGATTAACCTGCACAAGTAGTTTTGCCTTGTGTGTCAGTTCTCTCCTTTTAACACAGCAACACAGCAGAACTTAAACTTAGGATAGGTGCATAAGAAATGTAAACCAAGGTTCCTTTTTTTAAAAAAAAAACACGTTTCAACTTGAGAAACCTCAGTGCAGTTAATTTAATGCTTCATTTTTGTATAATGATACAACATGAATAGAATTTTTTGCTCATCAGGTTAGCTCCAGAAATATATGGGCAGCAGAATCTGGAGGACTAAATTGCAGGAGAATACTTCTTATATAAGTAATACTTTGAATCAGCTAAGTAGCTCTGAAGATATCAAACTATAACTTCATAGATATCAAACTATAACTTCATTATAGCAAAATATGGTAGCTATACCTAAAATAGCACACTCCCTTCTATTTTCTTAAGCTTCTGGAAGGCAAATAAACTTGGTGCCAACTATTTAAATCATAGTATAAAAGTTTCATACTATTATTCATATGAGGTAATTCCCATATTTTGGCAAGTTTCTCTGGAGGCCAGTACAATTAGTCCTCATTTAGCAGTCACAATTGGGACCAGCAAAGTGGTCACCAAGTGAAACTGCAACTGTGCTTACTATCCTCACCTTTCTTTTGCCTTACAAACAACTGACGGTCATAGCAATAGCAATAACACTTATAGCATAAGATATAGACTTATGAGATTTCCGGTTTGACGTGCAGTGTGACGGAAGACAGGGCTCCATCTTCCACGTTTGATTTTGCCCGCTGGGAACCCTAAAAAGGGTCAAAAATCACCCCGAAGAGGCAATGAAGAAGGAGGGGATCCTTGTCAATCGCGGAGGGTTGGCGGCCCTTCCGCTGGATCCGAGGAAGCCCTCCAAACCGGCAGGAGAAAGACTGGCTACATTTGTGTGGCCAGTCAGAAGCTTCTGAAAACTGAAGACAAGCAATTTCTGAGCAACATGGATGGAACTGGGTGAGATTTTATCCTCTTTTTATGGTCCTAACACTACTTTCCTGGGGGAAAAATGCTCAAAGCAAAGAATCCTCCCCAATGAGAGAGGGAAGGGAAGTTATTGCCCTGTTCCCTCAGGAAAAGAAAAGCAGCAAATTAATTGCTTTGGGGGACACAGAGGAAACTACAAGATCAATTTGGAACTAATACAGATCTATAGCTTTGAAATTTGGGGACTAAAAGTACCTTCGAGACTTTTTTTAGAAAAAATATTTGAAAGTTTGCAAAATAAGCTTGGATTTGGAAAGCTGGAAGACGGTGTCAACGACATCTAGTGGAGAATTAATGGCACTACAATTTATTATGCTTAAGGGAAACTTGGCTTGAAGCCCAGACTCAGATAAGACTCTTTGTTGTTCCTGGACACTTTCACTTTTGCAGACTGCAGATGGGAAAAGGGAAAAAAAAAAACTCTTGGACTGCTTATCTGGGTTGGAGACCCTATTGCACTAGAAAGACTACATACAAAAACAAAATGAGTGTTCCATACTCAGCCTTAAATGGTAAAAAAATCATCTTCAACACCTGTCTCCAAAGCTCCCAGCTTGATATATCAACAAGAAAATGTTAATGAATCCCAGGAAGAAATTCTTTCCATGTTGAAGTCAATCCAAGAGACAATTGTTTTATTTCAGGATGAGACTAAAAATAACGCAAATGAGATAAAAGAACAATTTTCTAACCTAAACTTACAAATCCAGACAATGACTGCAAAGAAGGAACTAATAACCCAGAAAACAGAAGGAAAATTAGAAGAAACGGATCCAAAGATGGAGGACCTAAAGGAAGAAATTAACAGACAGATACAGACAAATGAAAAATTAGAAGATGCAGTGATAACACCAGAAATGGAAAAGACATCGTACTTGTCAAGATCTCAGAACACATTTGAGGATAAGGAAGAAGAGCTGATCGAATGGATGATAAAGCTGTTAGGAGAAATGCTGAATATTGACAAACAAGAAATGAAAAGAAAAACTGAAAGAGAAGGATGGAGGTTGTTTAATGAATATAAATGGGTTGAGCGTTCTTCCAAAAAAACTTCAACCAAATTCTTTTTCTCATTCCAAATAATATATACAAAAACAAAGGAAGAACTACTTGGTGATTTAAATGTACTGTCTTGGAAAGTTATGGCAAAGGAAGAAAGCTAGAGTAAGACTGAAGAAAATTGAGGTTCTGACCTATTAGATGGGATGTTATACTACTAAACAGATGTTTGAATATGGCTAAGAAAATAGATAACTGTTAGAAATAAAAGTATTATTATAATTAGAAGGATAGGATTTGTAACTAGAATATTATACTTTGTTATGAGATGGGAAATATGAAAATTCTAAAATGGTTTGAATAAGGGAAGCTTTTGGTTACCCAAATATAATTTATTATGAGAAAATTATAAGCGATAGAGATATTTTGAACATTGCTGGGAAATTAAAAAATTTTAAAAAGTGGGAAAAACAGGATATTGATTGAATAAATGGATTTTAAGTGCAAATGCAATTGAGATATATTTTGGCTAGAAAAGATATAATAAATTGATACTATCAATATTATGTATAATACCAGAAAAATGTGATGAAGATGTCTATATTTAATTGTATATGCATTAATAGTAACAAGAATTGTATTTGCCCAGTATGGAAAAATGCATTTGCCCAGTATGGAAAAATGCATACTACTGGAAGAAGAAAGGACCAAGGAAGCACTGGATGGTGTAGTATTGGACTAGACTGAGAAAGTTAATATGTACCACTGAATTACTAATAGACCCGTTGCTTATTAAGTACTTATAATTGTAAAATCAGAAAATTAATAAAATATTTATTAAAAAAAAGAAGATATAGACTTATATACTGCTTCACAGTGCTTTACAGCCCTTTCTAAGTGGTTTACCAAGTCAGCCTATTGCCCCCAACAATCTGGGTCCTCATTTTACCGACCTTGGGAGGATGGAAGGCTGAGTCAACCTTGAGTCGGTGAGGGCCGAACTGCTGGCAGTCGGCAGTCAGCAGAATTAGCCTGCAATACTGCATTCTAAACACTGTGCCCCCATGGCTCATAAATTCAGGGATGTTACTTTTTCATAGTTGTCAAAATGTGAACAATTGCTTAACAATGCAGTTGCTAAATGAGGACTACTTGTAAATATCTATAAATATGAGGATGCCTAGATAAATGAAAACAGGTGTTCAATTTGGCCTGTCCTAATAAATATATAGCAATGATTGGATTCACTGAAATAAGGACCCCAGTCAACATTTAGTACCTGATTAAAAATCATAACAAAAAGCTTCTTAGCTGTGTACCTGTGGCCCAACAAGCTGCTTGAAAAGAAGATCCCAAGAAAAGCAACGTGCTTAGATCATCCTTCCTTAATCTGATGTTCTGCAGATTTTGGGGAACTGCAGTTAACATCAGTTTAGTACTGGCTGGAAACACTGAGATTGTAATTCCAACAAATCTAGAGAATCTCAGATCAGGGAAAACAGCCTAGACCAATGTTATATTTTCCATGGCCAGGTTAATTGTTATGGATTGTCTGCAGTGAGTCCATGACAAGGCCAAGATCTATTGGGGGGGGGTTCCATTCAATCATGTCCAATTCTTGGAGCCTGCCTGTACAAGTCCTTACAGTTTTTTTGGCTAGGTTTTTCAGAAGTGGTTTGCCATTACCTCCTTCCTAGAGCTGAGAGAATGTGCCTGGCCCAAGGTCACTCAGCTGGCTTTGTTTCCTAAGGTAGGACTAGAACTCATGGTCTCATAGTTTCTAGCCTGATGCCTTAACCACTATACCAAACTGGCTCTCAATATCTATGTGCCTAATTTCAAAGTATTAGCATTGAGTGCCTCTAATTAAATATATAAATCTTGATGTAATATTCATTTTTATAATATTAGTTTTCTCCATAAGATAGTTAACATTTATCAGGGACAGTATTTGGCCAAACATGGAAGCTAAGCAAGAGTGAGTTTGGTTAATACTTGAAAGAGAAACCATCAGAGAATTCCCATCTGGAGCTGGACTGAGAAATTGAAACTGAAGAAGGCAATGCCACTTTTGTATTATTGCAAAGAAATTTACTTAGATGTGTTCATGTAATCTCCTGGAGCCAAGCTCAACTTGAGGGTATCTTTACCTTTTGGATAACATTTACTTATTTCAATACCATGCAAATGTAATTTTATATGAAATAATGGTAACTATAGAAAAAGAGATGATATTTAAGACGTCTGGGAAATGCTTGACCTTTCTAGGCACTGCAGCCAGAATTGTCAAAAAAGTAATAACTTTCCCTTCTAATATTTAACCCATAGGTAATTTCATGAAGCAAAGGCTTCTTTTTTAAATAAAGCTGGGACCAAAATATTGTACCTTGATAGAGGATTGGAGGGGGGAAGGTGGGCTTGAACAGAACTAAAGAGCTAAAGATTAGAAAATTTCAATTCTGAAATCTAAAAGCAAAGAGAAGGAAAAATGAAGAGAAAGCGTGAGCGCAAAATAGATTAATAGACCAGAAAGAAGTCCAAAATATTCCCAGTCCAATAAACCAGGAAGAGGAGAAGAAAAATTACACAACAGCTGCTGCTTCTTGATATCAGTTAGAAAACCCAGAAAAGGAGAATGGGGGTGACAAACCTGAACAGCCAAGGAAGATTGGTGCATTTGAAATAACTCTGTTCTTCAGCAAGATATTTATTAGCCAAATGTATAACAGCTCTATAAACAAGGAAGATAAAACAACAGAGAAAGAACGTCACAATGCATTCCCAAAGCCAAACCTTTAGCTTGTGTGCTTTGAAGAAATAAATGTGAAGGTAAAAAAGAGGCACTAAAAAGTGAAAAAAGTAAGATGCTGATGCAAAAACCAAACCACCATCTTGGCCCAGGGCTAAGCAAGGGTCCAAACCAACCCATCACACACCTTCCTTCAAAAGTTGCAGAAATGTTAAATTTGGCAAACTCAGTCACACCCCTGGCTTATGTTTTTGCAGTGTCCCAAATCAGGATTGAAAACTAGAAAAGAAGAAGATGCCAGCTGTATCTTTGTTCTTGACGTATCAAAAAATGTGTAATGCTGTCTCAGAAAATGATGCTCAAAGAGTGACACCAACTGTCAAGAAAATAGCCTCCAAATGGAAAGACTATTCAGATAATCTCGTGCATATTCACCATTTCAATTTAAGGAATTCATTTTAACCCAGGGTCTCATAAAACATACACATCTTAAATTCAAGGAAGAACTCAAAACACTTTCAAAATTTAAATTTGGATACTTCAACAGAAGGTGGGGGCTTCGACTAATTAACTGTATACAAAACAAATGTATTAATAAGGTTTTTCCATTCAAAGTCCTAATTAATACAAAAGGCAGACTCTTCTTTGCATCTGATTACATGGGAGTATCAGAGGTCCTGATAATATAGGTCAAAATAGTATAGTTGACAAAGGAAGTCAAGCAGGAATAAAATTGCTACTTGCATTGACAGCTCATCAGATTAAGATGACATAATGTGACCGACAAGAAGGATTCACAACCATTTAAAGAGTATAGTTGCGCAGTTAAAGAGGAGAGGTTGTTGTATGGTTTATCTTCCTGGAATATTATAAGTCACTATGATTCATCTTTCCTCTGATACCGAAGCAAAATTATGGTCACAGACATCATCACAAAAGGACTCAAGGGACAAATTATGAAAGTTATTGCAGAATTGAAAAATGGCAAAACGGGATAAATTTCAGAGTAAGTTTTATAAACCGTTCTAGAAATCATAGTTCCACATTTCTTTAATGCTTAAGCTTGCTTGGGGCAGAGTGATAATCCCACAAACATGACAAAAGTAGAGATTACAGTTATTATTCAATAACATTAAAAAAATATAACTTCCAGCACTACGTAGAACAATATCTTGTCTTAACTAAAATGGTAAACTATTTTTAGTATTTGTCAGAAAACTTAAAATATTTTTTCTAGATTTCTTATTTCAACTTAGCCTAACTTCATTCCTCCTACCCTAAAAACCGGGCTCAGTTAAGAGAATTCTTGAATTTATTTATCATTTCAATTATCCTAAAGTTTGAGTGATTCTATTAACATTTGATATTTATAAAGATTATGATTTGGTATTGTAGTAAATATGCCTTCTTTGCCAGTCAACAGACTCCAATGTTCAGAAATCCCCAATAAATACCTCTTGGAAGAGATTGCCTCCTCCCCCGGGCTCAGAGACGGTGACTGGGTCAAAGTCCTATCTGGCTTTGTGCCTAAAACAGGGCTAGAACACATCTTTCCCGGTTTCTAGCCTGGTGCCTTAACCGCTACACTAAACTGGCTCTATTCTCAAATTGTTCTCAACCAAGTGCTTTAATTAAAAGGGATAAAAATCAAATAATTTAAACTGAGCAGAGGCACCCATCTATGATACCCTTTATTCCCAATGCTCTTTTGTTTAGAGTAGAAATTTAACAACAATAATTAGAATTAAACAAAAACATGAAGGTGTATTAAAATAGAAGCACTATTAATGTATATGCTGACGATTACTAATCTCACCCAGCTTAGAAACTGAAATCCCTAATATCAAGAAAGAACTTTTAAAATCCTAGAAGGGGTATGCTTTAAAGTAACTAATTGGAAATCTAACAACTTTTGTGTTAACATCATAACAACAGAAAATAATACAAAAATGTTCACAACTTCAGTTATAACCCTGTAGTTTTTGGGAATAAAAACCCAGAAAAAAATTGTGTCAGGAGATTTTTTTTGGCTAGGTAAAATACATTGTTAAAATATACCAACTTTACCAAATCTTTTTTCCCCCCAATCTAGATCCTGTCATTTTTTAAAAAATGACAGAATAAATTAGATAAACAATATTTTAATTTTCTGATACAATACAGAAGGAGGTCTGGGGTTCCTTATTTTAAAAATAGTTTATTGGCCTGCACAGTTAGGGTAAATGATTAGATTCACAAACCCTCTTCATAAAAATAGAGACATTGCATTAGGGCATACCATTTAGCATTAAAGTTTTTCTGTCAATAAGTGCATCTCATCAAAATGAATGTGCTGCAAAAATGTGTTTAATTTGAACAGAATGATTAAGAAACTAAACAATAACTTCATATATCATTATTAATAGCCATGCTATATTATTCCGATTTCAATTCCTTTATTTACAAAGCCCTAGTAAGACCACACCTGGAATACTGCAGCCAATTTTGGTCATATCACAAAAAAGATGTTGAGAGTTTGGAAAAAATTCAGAGAAGAGCAACTAAGATGATCAAAGGCCTGGAGGCTAAAACCTATGAAGAACGGCTGCGGGGCTTGGGTCTGGCTAGTCTAAAGAAAAGAAGAAATAGGGGAGACATGATAGCAGTATTCCGGTATCTGAGGGGCTGCCACAAGGCAGAGAGGGTCAGGTTGTTCACCAGAGCACCAGAGGGAAGGATGAGAAACAATGGTTGGAAATTGGTCAAGGAGAGAAGCAACCTGGAATTAAGGAGAAACTTCCTGACAGTGAGGACAATCAACCAGTGGAACAGCTTACCTCCAGAAATCGTGGGCGCTCCATCACTGGAGATTTTTAAGAAGAGACTAGACAATCACCTGTCTGAGATGGTATAGGTTCTCCTGCTTGAGCAGGGGGCTGGACTAGAAGACCTCCATGGTCCCTTCCACCTCTATTCTATTCTATTTACAAAATAAAAATTGGAAGAGAAAAGGGGTATGTAGATTTATCTGAAAAAAGGGGAAGTATAAGTATAAGGAAGCTGCTTCCGAAGTGGAAAAGAATTAGCAATAGGTCTCCAAGTTGAGCAAGACAGACTGTTAAAGATCAGCCTTTTGGGGAACCTGCCCAGGAAAATTGAGATGTAGTGCTTCCTGTTCCAAATGGGTTTTGCTCATATTGTACAGTTATCTGAATGCTTATAAGCTCAGTTTAAAGAAAAATAAAACTTGTAGAATTAACTGCATGCTTTCTGTTTTGACTACACATTAAGGATTTGAAAATGAGAACTATATCATGGAAAGTGCATACAATTTGGGAGACCTAAATTCGCATCCTACTCCTCGGGCATATTCTCTAGAGGCACAACTGAGAAAATGGACTCATTTTTTTTCTTCACAAAAGTGGGAATAATACCTTACGAACACCTTGTTGATTAAAGAATTATCCCCAACAAGTGTGCGTTAATGGCTTTGTTTCATTCTAGAAGGTTGCGAAAAATGGTTTTTATAATTGACTTGAATGAAGGCACAGAGGATGTTTCTCCAGTCTGCAGATGTGATATGAAAATAAAATCAAGATTCAAAAATATCTTGAGAGATGAAATTCAACAGAGATAAAAGTACAGTTCTGCGTTTAGTTAAAAATGTATCAAAGATAGAAATTTAAGAAAGTGGTGAGCTTGGACATCAATACATGTAAAAATATCGTTATTGGTTTCAAGATGAACGTGAAGCTAAGTAGTACACTCAGCATAGGTAATAACAGTTGCATGATGTCTATATTGTAGGAGGTGATTGGTGCTTGTCCTTTTGCCTTTACCCACAGTATTGTGTGTCATATCTGAATTGAATTGCCTCCTATAATAAAGAAGAACTCTACCGCAGTTTAGAACCCATGTTATACAGTATCTCACATTTCCCCATATCTTGAGAGTATTGCACTATGAGAATGGTCATCAAACATCTAAAGAACTGTCATGTAAAATAAAAAGGAGAACTAGAACCGTTGATGGAACTTTAGATAACGTTAATAATTATAAGGGTTGTTCTAGAGTAGAGCAGGAAGGAGCTGGGGCTGCCATCTTTAAGGAATAATGTAGCTACATCCTGTATTGTAGATCGTGCATTGAGCCGGGGTTAAGGTTAGGGTTCTTGTGAAAGATGTCAAAATTTCTGAAGAGTTATTGCTATTGGCTGACCTGCATTCTTAAAGCAAGGCCTTTACCTAAATAAAAAAGTAAAAACAAGGATTATTCCACATTGATTAAAATGGAGCTAAGCTGGTTGATTTGTCAAAGCTTTATCTGCAGAACTTCTGAAATGGTATTCATTTCTTTCAAGTGAGTAGTTAAATTTTTTTGAAACAAGATTATGTCTGAACAATTATGCAGAGGAGCTATGGGCTAGTTCTCTTGACACTCAGGATGAACTGGAAACACAAATATTAAAGTTTGCATATACCAAAATTACTCATCTTTGCTTGCATATAAGTAACTAATCAAATATATACTATTACTTCTAGAGGGGTACACACATATTTTGGAAATTCTATGCTACTGGAATTCTGCAAAATTGGATGAGTTGTTCTAAAATAAATAGGATACACGTTAAAGTACATTGTAATAGGGGAGTTTAAAAGAGAAGGAAGGAATAGTAGTAGTAGATAGCAAGAATGCTGGAGTATTAAATGATATGTATTCCTGATGCCAGTAAAAAGAAAATGGATAACGTAATTATCACAATCTCGGCTGACAAAAGTAAAAAGATGTCACAATTTAACATAATTATCTTATTGATTGCCTTGATTACTAGAATGTGTATCAAAATTAATGAACTCATATGAAAATTTAAAGAGCTACAATATAATACAAATATTATTTTAAACACAGTTCCTCTCATTTTCCAGGGACAGTGAGATTAGTTCTGTGTGCTTGTTTTCATGTACAGTATATGTGTGCAAACACATATTCTCAAATACCTTCGTGCTGTTTTAATGAGATTCTACATCACTCAATGCCAGTAATGATTAATTGGCATTATGAATAGCGTCTGAGAGAATGGTTAAAAGAATATCAGCTTTTTGTTGTTGAGGCGGGGCAACCTGTTTTGATTCCTTTTTACAATGAGCAGTTCTTAAAATGAGAAGACAATGATTTATTTTTTTATTATACTCTAATTAAACATTTAATTCATTACTACATTAGGTGTTGGTAGGTTTGCCCTAGCAACGCCATCATTGTTAGATATCAAAAGAGAAGGGGAACTTCTGTATGAGTTTTGTACAACATGGATTGACTAGTGATGGTACTGTTCAATCTAGTCTAGAAAAAGTTGGAGGAAGGGTATTGCTTTAAAAAAAAACATTGCTGGCTTCCGGTTCCGGATCGCGGCTCTGGTGGACGCGCAGGGAGAGCGCTCTCTCCGCCGCCCAGTTTCCCTTTGTCGGGTGACCCTGAAAATGGTCGCAAGTCGCCCTGAAGGGGCGACGATCATGAGGAGGACCCTTGATAGATCGCGGAAGGGCAGCAGCCCTTCCGTTTGATCTGAGGCAGCTCCTTTGGACCATCGGAGAAAAGATCGGCCATCAACATGGCCGATCACTAAGCCGTGCCTGCCGAAAGCCAAAATTACCACTAAGCACAACGAAAGCACCGCAGAGGATTTGGGTGAGACCTTTCCCTACCTTTCTTTTACCCCAACTACCTTCCTGTGAAAGCCTTCTGAAATTTCTTCCCCGCTCTTAACACAGCGGCGTCTGCCTACTTTGGGAACTAAGCTTTAAAAAGAATAACTAATCTAAACAACTAAATAACTGGACTTTTATTTTTTGGACACTTTGGGGTCCCAAAATGTTCCTATTACAGGGACCTATCATCTTATCTATTTGTTAACTTGGAAAAAAAAATTTTTTAACTGGATAAAAGCCTAACTGGTGTCTGGAAAAAGATTTCATAGCCTACTGGGGACATCGTGTGGCGAAGCCTGGTACAGCAACTGAATTTCTTTGACTGTGAGGCCTGCTTACTCTCTAGATTTGTCCTTCACACTATCTAAAAAAAAGATAAGAACTTGAAACAGCTGGGTGGTGAAAACAACTTCTAGGAATAGTGGAGGTGGACATTTGCTGACTTTTACTAAACATAGCCTCCACTAAAAGACTATCTCTAATCACCACAGAAATGGAGGAATTTTACCCACAACTTAACTACAAACTTATACTCGAAAAAATTCTTGAAGCCACTGAGTTAATGAACTCCAGAGTGAAAGACAAAGATGTCACCTTAAAATTACAAACTGAAGCCCAGATCTCAACTGATGAACTTACAAGCCATAAAACAACAGAAGAGGAACAAATTAACATCAAAGAGGATTCTACACAATAACAAGCACAATCTACTGAGAACTTTGATAATCAAACCTTGATTTCAACTAAAGTACCTGTAACTCAAAAAACAACAGAAACTGATCAACAAACACAACATATTGAGAACTTAGACAATCCAGACAATCAAATAACAACTACAACACCGGACATGAACTCTTATTTTACCCAGACGAAACTGGAAGAAGAAGAAGAAGACCAGATTGAACTGATGACAAATATCTTAAATCAAACATGGAGATTTGAACTATCAGGGCAACAATCTAATAATTACAAAGGGGCCAGTTCCTTTGAAAAATTGACAAGTGGATGCTCTCCCTTGATTCAAACAACATGTGTGGGAATGAAGGGTTAGAATTCTACTTAATGGGTTAAGGAAATATTTAGAGATATTGATTGATTTAATATTTAGGATTTAGATCTATAAAGGAAATGAAAATTAGCTATTAGATTATAGTTTTGAATTGTAACATGGAAGTGGGTTTGTGACAATGAAAGATATTTTATTAGTAAATGGCGAGCTACTAGGACGAGAAATAGAATATACTTGTGAAACAAAGTAAGAATGTAACTTTCCAAATAACATGTGTATTTTAGACATGATAATTAGTTTGTAATGAAATTTGGGTTACCCGAAGTTTAAATATTATTGTTATTAAAGGCCAAATTGGAACACGGTAACTGGAATTAAGTAAAACTTAAAAATAGGACTTGGGTATGTATAAGTAAAATTATATTGACAAATGTATTGATTGATCGAGCTATAACTACAAATGTATCAACTTGAATGTGATATAATAATTAAGGGAAATAGAGAGGGAACTTTTAATGATGCAACCTGAGATATATACGAAAGATTTTGTTATTGGACTATTGATTACCCTATCACCACGCTGCTTTCTAAATACTTGGATGTAAAACTGAAAAATTAATAAAACTTGTTACAAAAAAAAAACATTGCTAAAACTAGGAAATTTAAGGAAACACGGTTTGTATCTCATCCCTTGTTTATAGCCAAGGTGGTCAAGTAAGCTGTGGTTGTGTAGCATCAGTGTTCCTTGATGAAACAGATTTGAAAATGCTTCAAAAATAATAATTCATAAGAAGTGCTTTCAGATGGCTGGGGGAGGAAGTGCAATCCTTCTCCAAAGCAGTGGCATGAAAAAATAGATGTGGCTGATTAAAGGAGTCATGTTACAGATGTAGTTATTTTAAAGAGTCACCTGATAAAAGAGTCACATCTTCTTGTGTGGAAACCTGAAAAAACAGTTTTAAAGCAGTGGTATGCCAGCACTCTTGCCCGTTCCAAAGTACCTTTTCCAAATCATTTTCCATTGACCTATTACCTAGCTCAATATTAGTCTATCACAAGGTAGAGTTTGTAACTAAACCTACCTTTGCTGGATTTTGACCCCATTGATTTTCTTTGATCTCTCATCTTCTTCTAATTTGAAGGGCTACGGTATTTAGTAGCAGCTTTGTGGTCTCAAAGGATAAATCCAAAAAGTTTATAGACAACTTTTCCTTCTTCCCTGAAGAAACACTCTTAAGTAATCCTGTAAATGTCTGCTCTAGTCCCTGTGATTTTTAATACGTATTTTTAAAAACCTATTGAGAGAAAGTGCTGAAGGCTTTGGAGTGAATTACAGTACCCCTTTTAAAAAAATAAAATAAAATAAATCTACCCCTGTCCTCTTTCCCATATGAAAAATCTGTGGTTGTCACTTTAAATAACTCTCTGAAACTGGCAATAATGTGGCTTAAGTAAATAAATGGAAGCTGAATTCATACAAATCGTGTTGTTCAAAAACCATATCTGAAAAGTGTTCAGAATGCCTCACTTGTGATTAGCACATTTGGTTTATGACTCACTTTATGTGATAGGATTTAAACACGTGAGAGATCATTATGCATCCCGAACCTTGAATTACAAAATACATTAAGCAGAAACTGGTCATTTGTTCAAGCCATTGTCTCATATCTGATAGGATTCAATAAGAGTACATGTATGCTACCAAGTAGTCTTCGACTTACGGCTGCAATTGGGATTGGAATTTCCATCATAAGTCAGTACAGTTATACAATGAGTCATCATGCGAGCAGACCCAATTTTATAACCATTTTTACCACAGTCATTAAGCAAAACATGCAGTCATTAAGTGAATCCGGCTTCCCAAATTGACTTTGCTTTTCGGACACCAGCTGGGAAGGCCACAAATTGTGATCACGTGCACCACAAGGCATTAGAGTTGTCATAAAGGCAAGCGGGTTGCCAAGCACCCAAATTGCAACCAGGTAGCCATGGAGGTAGTATAACAGTTCTAACTTTAAGGAGGGATCATAAATAGTTTTTTCTGAGGCCATCCTAATTTTGAACCGTCATTAAACAAACAGTTGTCAGTGAATGTAATGAAACGTGCAGATGACCTTGGGGATCGAGGGCAATTGTTGCTGACAAAGAAACAATCAGACAAGAAAGGTAGGAGTCCCCAGTGGCTTAACAGTCAGAGAAAGAGGAAGAATTCACCCTAATGGTTCAAGCAGTTAAAAATGGCAGTGGAAATTTTGTATTTTCAGACTTTCAAGATTTAGTTAATGCAGCCCTAGAGTAAGGTGGAATTAGTTGATCTAATCATTTCCTCTCTGGTTCACCTGGGAGGGATGACAGTCAAGACTACCTGCATTTTTATTAGTCAACTACCACCTCATATACACCTCATCCAGTATCATTTATCTATGCTGCAGGCAGTTCAAAAGAAGTGATCTATAGTATCTCCCTAAGGACAAATTGTGAACTCTGTCATCTATGAACCATCCCTTTTAAAAATACGTCAAAATTAAGACAGCCTGCTGGATGACACTAAAGCTTATCTAGTCCAGCATATCTAGTTTATCTAATCCAAAAATAGTCAACCAGATGCCAGTACTCTAGCAACTAGAGTGACATCTCTGAGTACCATGGCACTGTCCCTAAAGAGCAGTTCTGCACTGGGAATTCATCCTGGACTAGCAGCTACTTACCTCTGTTGGTCTATTAGTTGTGGCAGTGCCTGGAACAGAAGTACCTTGCAGTAACAATTCTGGACTTCATCACTGCCATCTACACTACTGGAATGTGCTTTATGTGAAGCAACCTTTGAAGACCAGTAGAAGGTTCAGCAAATCCATTGCAGTTGAATGCAATTGTCTGGTTACTGATTGGCACTAGTTTTCTGAAGCATATTATAAATGCAGTTCATAGTTCTGGTCATTACTTGTAAAACCCCATATATTTTGGCACAAAGGTGCTTCCTAAATTGCTTCTTCCAACCATCGGCCACCACATATATCCCAAGAGAAACTGCTGTTATTCTGCAAAGTACGTGGTAGTGAGGCTCATAGCACTAGTTTTCACTTTATTGTGAAACAGCCTCCTCCCCACCATAGTTAGCTTTCAGAAATTATTCAGAACTGAACCGTGCCAGAGGCTTCATGGTGAGGGATGGTATACCCATGATTTGAATGAACTTTACTTACATTTTATGGGTTGGTTTACTTATGTTTTATAGACAGACAGACAGTTTTCTGTCAGTTATTTTTCTTGCTCTGCTTGTTAGCCACTCTGGTAATTCTTTGGATTTCTTTCTTTCCTGGTCACTGATACCGGTACTCATATTCACTCATCTTCCGTTACAGTGTTGTGTTTTTGGCTTTTTTAAAAATTACATTACAACGTTCTGGAGAGATTGTACACCGTTCTGCTTTTTCCTTTTATTATTTCTTTATAACTAGTCAGTCTATTTTTGACAGGCTTTGTCAGGCTTCAGAGTAGACCTGGCTGTCAGTCTCGGTTTTTCTAACATTGAACCCCTTTTAGAAAACAGGTATCCTTGCCAGAAGGCTTTTCTATTATTTGGTTTGATTTCACGTTCTCTTGCAGCCGAGAATAAAGCCATATCCAGCCGCAAAGTTTTCTTCTTTGCAGCACATGGAAATCAAAGCCCTTAAATAGGTTTCGGCTTCAGGGCTTAGATTCTAAGCTTTTGTCTCCTGCCTTCTCTAGTCAACAGATACTTGGCTGTTCTACTGATAAGTTTGCAGGCACCTAAACTCTGTTGCCATTAACAGATCTCGCTAGTCTAGGAACTGTTGGCTCCCAACTTACCAGCTTCTCTTTTGGAGTTCAATCTGAATGCCTGTGTTATCTGTGTTGCTTTTTAAGATACTGACAATTTCCTGCTAATATTCCCTCAAGTTTTCTCCCCTAAAAAAATTGCCATCTTGGAAATCAGAGATGTGCCAGTCATATCACACTTCGGGAGTATTTTTTCAACAATATCATTAGTGTTAGCATTTCATACCAGCTTTCAACACAAATATAAAACAAATAAAGATAGCATGAAAATAAAGCCAGTAACAATACTAGTGTTTCTTTAACAATATACATTAGTGTTATTTATTTAACCTTAACAACTGGGCCAAGGGCATAATCTCTTACAGGCAGAACTTTTATGTTTTAATCATTTTGTACTATGTTCCTCAATAGAAAACTAATCAAAATAAATTGGGTATGTTTGCAATAATACTGCAATTGTCAAAGCTTTGAAGGATAAGTATTCTCTAAAGACGTGATATTATTCAAACATGGCCTTTATTGATTATTCAAGATAATGTAATATACACATACAGAACATTAATCTGATTTTTTGCTGTGATATTTCCTGCTCTGAAGAGGTGAGCATTTTTCTTAATTCTAAATTTAGATGGTTATTGCAGCTGATATGGTGAAAAGCAAATAAAAGTCTGCTTTTCATACAGCTTTCTGTCTATTTGTTCTTATAGATCCGTTGTAAATAAGAGCATAAATAAATGTAAATTGTAGGGATTTTAATAATGTAGAACTGACAGATGATAGTTTTCTGCCAAAGATTGAAAAGTGGTCTCTTATGAGTCCCCTAATATTTCATCTCTGCTAGATTTTTTTTTTAATAAAGGCAACAGCTATCTTCCCTCTGTCCATTATATGCTTTTTTTTTTAACTTTACTTTTGATTAAATCATGGGAGATCTAGGGAGTTTAGTGTCCTAAAAAAATGTTTCAAATAAAACGTTTTCAATATATGTGATTGATGTCCTGGTGATAGCGACAGCTCATAACTAATATAGTTACCAAACATTAGTCTCTAATAGGTCTAAATTGATAAGCACTTTCTAGAAAGTTAGAATTAGGTGTGTTTAGAACATTAAGTAGAGTATAATTTGCACTCCTTCCAAGCCCTCATTTTCTTCTATTCTTACCTGGCTGTCTTCATTCTCCCTAATACCTAATGTCTGCAAGGTTGAAAAGTTAGCTAAGAAAGGTATTTGGAGTGATAATGGTACTCATGGTTGCCTGAAGATCTCAGGTGCTTTGAAGTTCTTAAAGAATGTTTCCATCTCCCTTGCCTGCGTTTCACAGCATTGCCCTAGCAATATCCTTGACTATTCTTAATTTTCCCATTTTTACAATCTGCCTATTTTCCACCTGTTGTGCTTTTATGGTCTGAGGCAGTCTGTGATATTTAGGAGAATGAACAGTTACAAAAATAAATCATTGTATGAATTCTCTGTTTTATAATATTCCATTTTCTCTCACTTGCACTTTTGGTTTCTGTTAAGCCTTGTCTGATGATAGATGTTTTCAGCTATTTAAATATCCTTCGCACTGTAAAGCTTATTTTATTGATGCAGAAGGATGGAGATAATGCCACCTGCATTTGATTATTAGCTCCTTGAGTTTGACTTCTAGCAGAACCTGAAAGAACGTATTTGTTTTGTCAATGAAGAAAACCCCATAGCTTTATCAAAACTGCTGCTATTATTCACCATTCATTTTAGATGTTCTATAAACATAGAACTTTTTTGACATTTGAAATGCTGCCAGAATAACTCTTTGTTTGAAATAAAGCAGCCAGCCCTAAATTTCAAAGTTAACTGAAGAACTTGCAAAAATCACAGCAGGTCTCCTTTGTTCAAGATTTGGCATAGGTTCCACCAACAATTTTAAAGTTTGAAATGTTTGTTTACATACTATAAAACAAAAGCTGGTATCTGTTGACATTATTTCTTCCATTCTATGAGTAAGAAGGCTTGCTTCTTCTTCTTCTTCTTTTTTTTAGAAGAATGTTTTACCTTCATCAGGGCCGTAACTATCTTTTGAGAAGAGGGAACACAAGAAGAGAAAAGCCTAGACAGATTTATTATCATGAAAATAGGCCGAATACAAATATTCCACTGTCCCCAAATAGATCCAAAAAAGAAAAGAGGGCAGGGCTATTGAGAAACCAGTTGCATCAAGCAGTCATCCTGTCTTTTTTTTTTTTACTACAGTATTCTGCTGAGCTGCTGGCAGTGGTCCGTCTACCCTTCATCCATCCCAGTTATCTGCTGAACGTAGTTGACAATGAGGAATTGATAAAATCTTCAGAGGCCTGCCGGGACCTGGTGAATGAAGCAAAACGTTATCACATGTTGCCGCACGCCAGGCAAGAGATGCAGACTCCAAGAACCCGGCCCAGGTTATCAGCAGGTAATGCTTTGAAAAGATTGAATTTCTGGAACTATGTCTGAAATGGCTAATGGCATTTGCGGGCTGCAAGTAAGGAACCAAGATTAAAAGGCTTCCTCTCACCTTTTCTGTAAAGCTTCCAAGATACAGTCAGATATCAAACTGGGCAATTGGGCATTGTGAACTGGGCAATTGGGCATCCTGCAGCTCCTCAGGTTTTCCCACTGATTCTCCTTGTGACAAAAGTGTTGAAAGCAGGGAACGAGGGAGGGAGTATTCATCATCCCAGACCAGGTGCTAATTCCCTAGCAGATGGTTTTCTGTCATGGTTTGGCCTTATTTATTTAACAGCTTAGCATAGTCAGAAGATAGAATTCTAGGCATGTAGGTAGTTTATATGTCTTTAATCCAATATGACTTTTTTTTTCCCCAAATACCTTTAAAATTACAGATAGCCTTGAATACGTTAGTTTGCCTTCCGGAAAAATAGTGTAATCTTTTTTGGCCATTTAATGATGACAATAATAGTTTTTAAAAAGTTTTTACAATAACATACCTAAATCTATACATGACCCTGAGGTATCACAGACACACACCTTTTGTCTCATTTATGAAATGCCTGGCTGGCTGTGAGCAGATTTATTAAGCAGAAAAGCCATTAAACATAATGTGACTTCTAGATAAGTCTACAGAGGATCTCACTCGCTTCTTTGAAATGAGTCCTCATTTTCATAAAATAAGGGGCAGACTACTGAAGGAGAGAAGTTATTTCTGCCTTGGTGAAAGGTGAAGAGTCCAAAAAAAGAAATGTACCTTGGAGTCCATGAATGGAGAGGGCCCCTCCACTCCTAGTCCTCACATTGTGAGACACAAGGGATCACAGTGGCCTCTCTCCTGCCCCGATGTAAACCTATAGCCTTGACAGTTCTTCTTTTCCTGACCAGTCAAGTTTATCTTTTCCTCTTACATTATCAACCCCTTCCCTTCCCAGTCCAGCAATCCTGTTCTTTCACTCTTTTTTCCACCCTGATGATTTTCTTCCTTTTTTGCTATTTGCATTGAAAAGACAGAAAGGAATACAGGTAGTCCTCGACTTAATGACCACAATTGAAACCAAAATTTCTGTTGCTAAGTAAGACATTCGTTAAGTGAGTTTTGCTCCATTTAATGACATTTCTTGTCACAGTTGTTAAGTGAATCACTGTGGTTGTTAAGTGAATCATGCGATCATTAAGCAAATCTGGCTTCCCCCGTTGACCTTACTTGTCAGAAGCCAGTTTGGAAGGTTGCACGTGGTGATCACATGACCCCGGGACAGTGCAACTGCCATAAATCCATGCCAGTTGCCAAGTGTCTGAATTTTGATCACATGACCATGGGGATGCTGCAACGGTTATAAGTGTGAAAACCAGTCATAAGTCACTTTTTTCAGCGACGTCGTAACTCTGAACACTAAAGTCACTAAACAAATGGTTATAAATCAAGGACTACCTGTATTTGTAAGGGTCTGTGAGCAAAAATTGTTTGGCATGGATGTATAGTTGGAGGATCAATACATTTTTAAAGTGGGGTGGCCATTTTACAGATAATTACTTTGTCTTCAATTCTGAGTAATGCCCTTTTTTTGTCCTGAATGTAATAGTTTAGATAATTCGACCTCTTCACACTGTGGAAAGTCATAACTGAAGTGCCCCTGTTTGGTAAACAACTAAGTCTTATGTTTTGCTTGACATTCTTTGTTATATTAATACTCTTAAAAAAACATAGTATGAGAGGGGTTTTTTGATAAATTTCCTTTTATATCCTTGTTGTATGTATGAGCATATATGAAAGAGAGAGATGAAAAATACTATAAATGAGTAATTAAATCAGTGAATGGGTTCAGTTCCCAGATTTTATTTTATTACTTAGGGAATATAAAAAGATCCTGATCTGCTTTTATTATAGTAATGTTCAAAACATTTGACCATACCCATTCTGTTGAAAGGTGACATCTCACATAAAATTTAGGCATATTTACATGTGGAAGGCATACTAATTGCCTTTCAAAGTTGCTTCAAGATAGCAGGAAAATTCAAAAAGCTAAGAGGTTATTAGTATATAAAATGTCAGGCTGCATTTTTTGCAGAAATGGTATCTGAATAGAGAATTTATTAGAAAGATGAAATACTTTCAGTAACAGCCCTTCTCTTGCTCTTAATAAATTGGAGCTGACCAACAATAATCCGATAATTTTACAATTTCTGAAAAGTATCTGTTTACAAATAAAATTGTTGGGGTAATACAAACTATTTTCACAAAAATTATTAAGCAAAAGTAATTTCCCAAGAATAAGAAGAGTGATTATTACTGTAAGTCAAAGTCCAATTAGTGTAACTATTCATTAAGAGTTTTTCAATCCTTTGTGAAAATCACAAAATCTACAATATCCTCTTGAGGCTATTTATTATAATCACATTAGTTCTAAACAGGTGATTTTCCTCTCTCCAAGGGGAAAACTCTAAGTCAAAATTTCCAAAGCAAACGTAGGGAAGGAAACATAAACACACTATTTGATGTCATACTGGCAATGCTCAATAGATTATTTTAGAATACACATCCATCATTTAAAGAAAACTTCAGTTCTTGAAAAATATTTTTGAGTTCTTCAAGTAAGTTCTTTATGCAAAGATCTTTTAAGGAATAATTATTCAAATCCATATTAGCAGGTGAGGTGTAATGCAGCACTGTAGGCAACTTCTGCTGACTGCCGTCTGCCAGCAGTTCGGCAGTTCGAGTCTCACCGGCTCAAGGTTTACTCAGCCTTCCATCCTTCCGAGGTCGATAAAATGAGGACCAGATTGTTGGAGGGGGCGATAGGCTGACTCTGTAAAACCATTTAGAGAGGGCTGTAAAGCACTGTGAAGCGGTATGTAAGCCTAAGTGCTATTGCTATTCACTCGATAGAAACATACTCCAAATTTAATCTAAATATATAATCTTGCCAGAACTTGAAAAAAGACCATGCATTGTGTGCTGCATAAGCAGCAAGAGAAATATTTTGTTACTCTGCTTATCCTGTTCAGAGTGCACTAAGCATATAATCCAATCTAATGAAAAGCAGAAAAGAATTAGGCTTATGCAAAGAATAACAAGGTAAAGGAAATTGGAGATTACGATCCTTGAGTGATTATGAGATGATAACATATATAATTGTATCTATAAAAATTAATCTATGTTTGGGTCACTTCCCATTCTAGGTGTAGCAGAGGTCATAGTCCTAGTAGGAGGCCGTCAGATGATTGGAATGAATCAACGTGCTTTGACAGCAGTGACATGCTTCAATCCTCAGAACAACAAATGGTATCCATTGGCCACCCTGCCCTTCTATGATCGGGAGTTGTTTGGTGTGGTGAGCGCTGGAGACAATGTCTACCTCTCAGGTGAGCAACAAACGTGATGGATTGTTTGCAAACTTATATGGCAAACATGGATGCATGATATTTTGGCTGGGAAGGAGAGAGTTCCTTCGAGCATCATTTCAGCCCAGATTTTCTCCCTAGGACATTTTGCCCTTGTAATGTACAAAAAGATATATTATGGATCTTGATTAAACTGTGAAGAGCTTTTCCTTGCAATTGTGACACAGTATAAAGCATCTGGATCTGAATCAAAATGATTACGTTTCTATACCTGAAGCTGGTTTGTTCAAGTTATTGATCTGTATGACCATATTTACTTAAAAGACATGTAATCCCTCCTCATTTTTAAGAATCTGTCCTTGAAACCTCTTCCTAGTGAAAGGGAACAACGCCTCCTCTGAAATGTTTACCTGGAGGAACAGAAATGCTACAGCGTTACTGACATGTAAATTCACACTATCACATAATGATATGGGTAAATATGCATTTCACTTGTGGAAGAAAACTTATATAATTAGCCTTGGGGACTACAGGGGAATTAGGAAGGAAGTACAAAGTATGAGATATTGCAGGTGAAGAAAAAATGAGAAAAGAATCAGTTGCAAAATCTGTGTGCCACTTAACACAACCATTACGTACCATTGGGAGTCTCTTATTACTTTTTTCACTATTACGGTTTTAGGGATACTCATAGACTAAAACATGTAATGACTCTCTGAAATCCTTAATTACTGCATTACATTCTGAGCCATGGACTGAATGGATGCTACAGAGATTCTGAGAACAGCCCCCCCTGTTGTAGCATCCATTGCCCAGGCCATGTGTGTTAGGGATAATTTCTAATCTGAAAGTGTTGAGTAAGCTGCTTAGTTGCTTCCTACAGTTGCATATGCAACTGAATAGCCTGTAGGATATTTATGAATGCTGCCTAATTATGCTCACATATGCAAATGTCCTGCCTAGCCTGACATCGTGACAGCCTTTTTTAAAAAAAAACCCTTTGGGATGCATAAATAAGTGACAGCAATCTGCATCATCAGAACAGATGCTTGCAATCGACGATGATTTATTTTAATTAGCCAAGTGTCATTTGGAAGATCTTCTTGTATTGCAGTTGACTTGCCTTGCAATATATATCAAATCACTGCGGTCTTTTTTTTTTTCCCTTCTCCTCACCGAGGACAGGTGGTATGGAAGCTGGAGTCACACTGTCTGATGTCTGGTGCTACATGTCGCTCCTTGATAACTGGAATCTCGTTTCCCGAATGACAGTCCCACGATGTCGGCACAACAGTTTGGTTTACGATGGCAAAATATATACCATAGGAGGCCTTGGTGTAGCAGGCAATGTCGATCATGTGGAGAGGTAAAGTTATTTTGTGTATAGAAAGTAGTTCTGAGACGACTCAAGAGATCTGATGATGAAAAAACACCTTTTCAGATTTTTTTAGTAGATTTTTTTTTTTTTTTAAATCAGATACGGTTGGGTTTGAATTTTGTCCTGTTTTTATTTGTTTAGTTCCTCCTGAACCAGGTCTTAGTAAAACTGTGACTGAGAATAAGGAGTCTCGATAAGTAACAAAAACCATTAAAGAGGAGCTTAGATGTACCAGATTCTCTGTTTACTTTCCCATTGGAGTTATCCTGGTATACTTTTATTCTAGGAAACCCAACGGATCAGTTTAATAGACATGCAGGGCAAGAGTAATATCCCTAAAACTAGCAGGGAAGTTAGCACTTTTTTATTACTGTGGTTTTAACTTTTATAAATTTAGAGAACCATGCTTCTGCCACTGATTATATTCCAGAGAATTGCGCCCAAACAGGCCCATCTCAGTACCAACTCAGTAGCCCGCCAACCAGTAGTGGAATTCAGCCAGTTCACACCACTTCGGCAGAACCGGTAGTTAATTTTTTTGTTGTCCAGGCCCAGAATGGACTTCCAGAAGTGGCATCCACACAGAGAACCGGTTGTTCACATAGTTGAATCCCACCCCTGCCGCCAACCAACCCATAAAGGTGTCTAGAAATTGGCCAACTCAGCATGTCTGAGGCAATTCTGAAGTATCTCCATTTCTAGTGGAGGTTAACTGTTTGGGGTCTGTATCATGTGGGCATGTGTTGTGGTCCTTTTGTTTTTGCCTTGCTGCACAGCATACTAAAGTGATCACAAAGACCATTCTTCATGGTTCTGTCCCGATAGTATTTTGTTCTGGGGCCTAATCTTTGTTTCCAAGGCTACAATCCTCTATTTAGTTTCTCAAATTGCCTGGAAAGAGATGTATTGTCCAAATGCCCCTTCAGTCTAAATCTTGATTTGACAAATGAATTAGGTTTTTTTAAAACTATTAAGAACTAATAGTTAAAAAAAAACCTAATTCATTTGTAGAATTAGTAAGACCCATCCTATGTCTTTGTTGTAAATTTTGAGGACAACGAAGAGCAAGAAATTTAGTTTTTTCATGAAACCTCAGCTGAATCTCTAAGACCCAAAGCAACCGCTCATATTTTTTATACAAAACAATGGTGAACCTAGGTTACTTAAGTTTCTGTGGATATTTATCAGTGCTGAAAGAACTTGTTATCAAATTTGTTTCTCAATGTACAGTAAAATCAAAGTGCAGCATTGTTCATGAAGTTGCTAAGCTGGCATGATGATTTTGTCGCATTC
Organism: Azemiops feae; assembly: GCA_023970755.1. NCBI lineage: Eukaryota > Metazoa > Chordata > Lepidosauria > Squamata > Viperidae > Azemiops > Azemiops feae. The sequence continues at coordinate 527,389 of JALGBA010004179.1, read as the reverse complement.
TAAAACCATTATCAGAAGCTGGAAGGAGTAAAGGTAGACTGTGCCCACAGTACTTTTTTGTCACTGCCTATAGCCAGGCTGAAATGGTTACTTGCATTTCCCTTATTATGAGTTTAATATTTATAATAATTGGCACTTCAGTCTTTTCTTCCTTCCCTCGCCAAATCTATTCCTTTTGATTCTGCTATGCCATCTACTGGTTTTTAAGCCTTGGATTTCTCTGCTGGCATACAGCAGACAATACCTTGGCACCTCCTGTTACTCCTTTTTTTAGAACAAGCTAAGTTTTCCAATCTCTGGATTTTTTTTTACTATTTCTGTAGTAGGGTGTTACAAATACTATACTTCAGATTCTAGGCAAATAACTGAAGCATTCATCTGTTTTGTAAAGTGTCTTCACAGAGGTTTTCATTTTTGAACTTGAATGATTGTTTTAGCTATTTCCATTTCAAAGTTGTTATTTTCCACAGTACATAAATCTTACAGAAAAAGATACTTCAGTCCCACAAAGATCTGTGGACATTCACCCAGTGATTTATAGGTACATGTGAATCAAGTGTGAACAATATGTCATCAAAATAGATTTTACAATAAAACCTACTCAAAATATACATTTCCTCCAGCAAAATTAATTCAGTCAGAGTGATAGATAGATAGATAGATAGATAGATAGATAGATAGATAGATAGATAGATAGATAGATAGATAGATAGATAGATAGATAGATAGATAGATAGATAGATAGATAGATAGATAGATAGATAGATAGATAGATAGATAGATAGATAGATAGATAGGCAGGCAGGCAGGCAGGCAGGCAGGCAGGAGGCAGGCAGGCAGGCAGGCAGGCAGGCAGGCAGGGCAGGCAGGCAGGCAGGCAGGCAGGCAGGCAGGCACAGGCAGGCAGGCAGGCAGGCACAGGCAGGCAGGCAGGCAGGCAGATCTGTAGAACAGCCTTCTACAATCAGTATATGTGGATTTTAACTCCCTGAGTTTTCAATTCAAATCCACACTTACACTGGGCACTCTGTTTGGGGAAGGCTGCTGTAAAATATTCAAAGCTGTTCATATACATCAGCCATATTTGGAAATCACAGTAAGCCAAAACTTCATTAGATACTTCTGGTCTATTCACAACCCTATATGAAGCTGAGGAGGATATTTTTGGTGACCAATAAGCCAGAATTCTTTAAAATTATGATGTACTATAATATCAGAAGAAGACCTAATTTTGTTGCCAATAATCTACTGAGTTTGTTGCCAGAACTGCAATTTGAACTAAACATTTTACGCAAGGAATGGTAATAGTTAAATTTTAGACTAACAGCATGTTTACGGCTAAACTTTCATTAGGTAAGCTTAACTCAGTTACTCAAGGAAAGATGGGATATAACTATAATAAATAATATTGGTAATTATAATTTGTAGCTATTCTCTTAGCTGCTACAGTACATCATCAGCTCTCATTGAAGTTCCTTCATGCCTGATTTTATATACAAATATTTCAGTATCAAACAATATGCAGATATTAGCTCAGTGAAAAGCTACATGTGCTTATCCATCATGAAAATAAGGTTTTTCCAAAATTTTGTCATATAATTTCCTGCTTCCCCGCTGTAGAGCTGGGAACATTATTCTAATGGAGGTTTTTTTAATGCTCTGTAATAGTTTTTTTACTGATTTTCTATAAACTCCCTTTTGAAAAATAAGAATATGCATTGAAGCTAGGCCAGCTATTCCATCACATTCCTTTTCAAATGGATATTTTTTTCTTTGCTATATGCAATGAGACAAAAGAATTTTAAAGAGATCCATGATGTTCATATGCTTGTAAGATTCGAGTAGCATAATAGTTTGGAATCCTTGATGTGCCTGCAGAAAAAATAGTGTGCCTGCAGCTTTGGCCAGTCATATTTCAGCTGGAAGAAGAAAAGGAGATATACAGGAAGGACATATTTATGGGAGGCATAGAAAGCAGGCTTTTATAATACAGTATAGCGTTATTTTTCCATAACTATTTTTCTGCAAAGTATCCTCTGAATAATGTATAAGATAGTGAAGGTATGGTACATAAATTCCACATAATGATGGTACAGAAGTTTTATACGAAAAATAAATTAAAGCATTCATTCATAAAGTTGCTAACCAAGACAGAAAAGAATTAAGAGGACAACACTTACGTATAGTCAGACACAATTCAGAAAGAGTAATTTACAGTATAATCCAAAGAGCTTTTTCCATTCAGTATAAGCACAGAGTAAAAAAAATTAAAATGTGTAACAACTTGAGTTGAAAACATGCAATGAGAAAAGCATGACATAGCTGGAATTGGGGAAAGTGGTCCAACTTGTCATGCTAGCTATTATTTACTTTCATTTTTACATGTTTTAAAGACTTCAATGCTTTGTAAGTTTAAATAATAATTGTTGTTTCACAATATATTCTGGATATATCATACCATATTACAGCACATAGCATATCTATCTATCCATCCTTTAATTTTTCAAGCAATATTCTTTATCTAATCAAAATGTCATCGGTTATGGAGGGAGATCATCATACTCAACAGAACACCAAGTTTTGGAGAAATTTTTAAAAATAAAAACAGTTTAAGGATGGGAAATCCCCAAAGCATCCCAAGAATGTTTATTGACTAGTGGAAAGGGAATGGTACAATTTGGAATCCAGAAGGAGTTCCCAAACATAAGCATCTGTGCTGTGGTATTTTGTTACATATTCCATTGATTATTAATATTACTTCATGATGACAGTATAGCACAGAGGTCCCCAACATTCTGGGCACCAGGGACCAGTTCCATGGAGAGAGGTTTTTTCACGGACCGGAGGGGGCATACTTTTGTGTGCTGCCTGCATCTCGTGGATGGACCGGTTGCTGGCATGCCGCAGACCGGTACAGGTCCACGGACCAGGGGTTGGGGACCCCTGGTATAGCACATTTCCAGTACCCCAAGTGGAAATGCCTTTCCTTTATCAAACATCCATATGTTTGATAGGTGAATCTCATCTCCATACACAGATAAAGGGTTTGAGCTTGAGGCCAAGATATGCTTTGAATGGGGGACAGCTCAGAACAGTGTTTACTAGTTCTCACAGTACTATTGATTCTCAACTTATGAGCACAATTGAGCCCAAAATTTCTGTTGTTAAGTGAGACATTTGTTAAGTGAGTTTTCTCTGATTTTACGACCTTTCTTGCCACAGTTGTCAAGTGAATCACTGCAGTTGAACCCAATTGTTAAATGAATCCGGCTTCCTCATTGACTTTGTTTGTCAGAAGGTCATAAAAGGAGATCCCATGACCTTAGGACACAGCAGTGTTCATAAATATCAACCAGAAATTTTGATCCCATGATCATGGGATGCTGCAAAGGTCGTAACTGTGGGAAATGGTCATATGTCACTTTTTCCAGTGCCATTGTAACTTTGAGTGGTCACTAAATGATCTGTTTGTAAGTTAAGGATTGCCTATAGTTTTTCTTATTCTGGCTGATTTTGCAGGCTGAGATTAGAGTCCTTGCCCTCACCCTTTTCTTCCCTCTAGTTATAATTTTGTTTTTCTGCCCAAGAGTATTAAAACCTAGTGTCCAAACAGTGAGAGCAACAGTACACGATAGCTCCTTCCCATAACATGGGAGTTGACTTGCTGTTCAACTCCTCCACGGGGGTTTTAAGCTGCAAATCCTGTCACATTAGTAGCTGCCAGCTGGTTTATCGTTATGTGAAGTCATGGAAGAGAGTTCCCCCATCCCCCCAAAACATCAGATTTAAGTGTTCAGGTTATTCATTTCCATTCTCCTGGAATAGTAGGTAACCTTTTGATCTGCAACAGCTATTCTTGGGTCCAGACTTGGAAAGAATCACTTTGGAGAAGACAAAGAAAGTGGAGGTCAGAAACACTTTTGCCTAGAAAAGGAATTATTTGTAGCAGCTTAATGTCCATTTAAAACTTAATCCTCTGCTTTGGAGCAGGATCAATAAACAAGTAATATGAATCTGCTTCCAGAAAATCTTCCAAAGAAATGGAATCTGAATAGTAGAAAACATAAAAATTAAAATGTAGTTTGAAGCATGGCGAATGGATGCAACATGGTTACAAGAAGGTGGAATGTGCCTATTATACCAGTGTGCCATCTTAACTAGTACTATTTACTGGGATAAATTTAAGAGAAACATTCTTCTTATTCCTGAAGATATCACTTGGGGGGGGGAGTGCATGTTTCTTTATCTACTTTCAGTTAGCCGTACCCTTTGAACAAGCTCTCTCTGATAGAGAGCTATACAGTAGTAGACCATCATTTAGCAATTGATTTTTCCTCATCTTGCACTGTAGCATAGCAGGAGATCTTCAACAAAACTTTTAAGGAAGTTCTATCATCTTTGATGTACAAGTATCCTGCTTTTGTCACAGCAGTTGAATGAAATTGCTGAGTAAACAGAAAAAATATTATACAGTATATATGTCTGAAACAAGCAGAAAATATAAAGAAGCAAGCACAATTAATCTGTTTACTTTTTTGTGAAGCAAAGGTAGCAGACACATAGGAAATATATTATGTTCCATAACATAAATTCTGTTCTGATTTGAAAAGTACAAAGCTCAGTATCTCAAATATACTGATGTCGGAAACTTCCAGAGCTATATCCAATAGGTTTTTTTTAAATAATCTCTTTCACTCTGACAGAATAAGAGTAGGGAACTGACAGGCGAAATGTAATTCTCCTTCCACCAAAGAAAACACAGATTTGTATTTGGGGAAAGAGCAAACATCTCAGAACATTTTAGTTGTCTTCTTATCTTGTATACTCTGGCCTACCTATAGGTATAAAATTACATGTGTGTGATTGAAATATCCAAATGTAAATCCCAAAGCCGTGTTTTTGGAAATAAACATTGTAAAATGAAATCTACCCTAGGAATATGAGAGTTAAACATTTTGCTTTTCTCACTTCAACTTTTTTTTCCCTATGAAGTACTTAGAATATTTAAAGTATCTTTTGCATTGTTTATGAATGTCTCCCCTTATTTAAGGTCTACGTCTGGGGTAGCCATTCATGTTACTCTATTTTCAACAGTATTTGAAATTAAGATCATGTACATATTTTGGCAACAGGTTAAGTTTACTTTGCCTTTAATTTTTCCTCAGTTCCTTTCTTTTATGTTATTGATGAAATATTATTGGTCCCTCAACCTACCTCTGCAGTTTTTAACTAGGAGATTCTGAGGCATCACTAAAAGGTTATTAACAATATGACTGTACATTTCACAAAAGAAAAAAATGAGTGAAGAATCCTGAATGCCAATAATATTCATGTTTATTAACTCCAAAGTTGCCAGTGGCATTAGGCTCTGGGTGTGTATGTGTACGAGAGTGGGAGAAAAAATGGTAATGCTTATAGTTTTGTGTATCCCACTATTAGATTAAGAAATTTAATGCTGAACTGGCTATGCTGCATTCCATGGCAATGTGTAACCACCATCTCTCTCTTTTTTTCCCCCCTGTCTGCTAGTTTATTTTGATTGCTGCCATTTTAGCTTTAAAAATAAGTGTCTGAACTGGTGATCTTGTTCAAAATGAATCTTCATCTATGGTTTATTAACTATACATCTTTATGGCCAGCGGCTTGATTAAATTTTACACCAATGACCTTAGAACTAATTTAGCACTCTGATGCATATACTTAATCTGCTATGAGATAAAGGAAGAAGAATGGAGTGGTAACATCTTAGATTTTCAGCATTATACAATAAAATGGGGCAACTTTGTTTACACAGTGAAAATTAAACCAAGACAACTTCCACGTCCCCAAAATATTTGATAAATTTAATAATTAATAACTGGGGCAAAGAGTTATCATACTATGTCATGTTTGAAAAGCAGATGATCTTCAATTGAAGTGTGGCATTTGCTTTCCTCTAGTTGCTGCTAGATATCACTGCACTGATTTGCAAGGATTATCTCTTCTGTTCTAATTAACTGAAGTTAATTAATAGGAGACATCTTGACAAAGGAATCCTGGATTATTTTAGTCAAATGTATAATTAGGTTTGAGAGGGATATGTAGAGAATAAGTTTCATTTTCTCTTCTGCTCATTTGCTAGCTCACTCTATCACTGCCTGCCTTAACATGGTAGAAGGGCTTTCTTGATAAGAACAGAAGAAGCTATTGAAAAGAAAGGAATTGATATGAAATGGAAATGAATATAGGCCTGCCTGTCACATAGCCTGGATCCATTGGATCAGAGATCCCCAACCTTTTGGGCACCAGAGACTGGTTCTGTGGAAAAAGGCTTTTCCACGGATTGGACAGTGCGTGGTTTTGTGTGCTGCCTGCATCCCACAGATGGGCCTTTGCTTGTTTGTGCGGACCGGTTGCTGGCATGCCGCGGCCCGGTACCGGTCCACGGACCGGGGGTTGGGGACCCCTGCATTGGATGATTGACTATTGCTTGGGTCTGCCTAGTGAATTTAACCCTTTCTAATACATCTAAACAGAGCTTATCTCTGTTTGCTTTCTTTTCTTTATGTCATTACTTTCCAATGGCAAAGGATTCCAGGATATATGTATATATATATATATGTTTTCTGAGGTTTTCACGGGTGTTTGTATGTAGGTCTTTGGTAATTCGAGTTTTCTCCCGCGTAAAATTGGAAGTGTCTTGGTGACGTTTCGACGAAGTCTCATTCGTCATCTTCAGGCTGGTGTCTCTTCGGCCTCGTGCTTCTAGGAGAAAACCCGAATTACCAAAGACCTACATACAAACACCCGTGAAAACCTCAGAAAATATATATATATATTCTTAATTATGCTAAAAATCCGAATCCCAGGTAAACACATGTCATAAAGCAAATAAATAAAAACGATCACCGGGATAAAAATCTTAAAACAAAGATTGTTTAGTTTATAAAGTGGTTTTTTCGATATACCTGGTTGGCCCAAATATGGGAAGAAGAAATCTTTTGCCTGCATCAGCCCCATTGCCTGCATCAGCCCCAATCTAGGGCCATCCCCAGGCAGCAGTCGCTACTACAACAATCATTTGTATTGCTAACAAACAGTTAAAGGGACACTGGTATAGCTATTTCGAGCTAGTTAGCTCTCATCAGCCAATCTGTACTTCTTAATTCAGTTGTAGGTGATTTTATCCTTTTATATGTTTATTTATTGGTATGAAGTGCAGACATTTATTTTGGGATTGGGAGAATCTAATCTCAAGAATTAGATTCAGCTGATGTTAAAAATATTAATAAGCTAGTTGGGCAATACACAAGAATTCTCTCTCACACACACACGCACGCACACATAAACTAGCTAGCTACATCTAAATGTATTTTCCTTTTTTGTTGAGGGATCATTCAGAGTCAGCCTTGTTTTGGAAAAATATGGTAATTGTCAACTGGATGCATTATTAATGAGACTAGAAAATATATTTATGGAGATGTTTTCTTGACAGGTGAAGATTCATCTCTCTAACATCTAGGTTTATTCATCTGTCTTCGTTCTAGGTATGACACCATCACCAATCAGTGGGAGACAGTTGCTCCTTTGCCAAAGGCGGTGCATTCTGCAGCTGCAACTGTTTGTGGTGGAAAGATCTATGTGTTTGGAGGCGTGAATGAAGCTGGCCGAGCTGCTGGAGTCCTGCAGTCATACATTCCACAGACTAATGCATGGAGTTTTATAGAGTCACCAATGATAGGTAAAAGTAACATGCTTCCAGCTTTAGCTTGAAGATGGGGAAGGAGAAATGCGTATGCTGTTGATTTATTGACAATGAGTTCAAATTTTAATGTATTTATAGAAAATAATTAGAAAAGTATAATTTTCTAAGATTATGAATTTTCTCATTAGTTAGGCTAATGGAGGTAGCACCCTGAAAGCCCACCCCCACCCTGCTTTCAATTAATATTAAGAGAGGGAAAGGGATGAAAGAAAGAGAGAGAGAGAGAGAGAGAGAGAGAGGACATGGTTGCAAAGTAAGTCAAGGGAATATATGCCATATATTGTTATAGTATTATGGTTATTTTTTAAAATTGGAGTGTTTTAGTGAAAAGGCAGAACAAAGAGACAATGGGTGCCATTAGCCTATGATTCCTACATCAGAAATATTGATGGGCTAGTTTAGATGTAGTTTTACCACACTGTCCTCACTTTTCAGTAATCCAAACGGGAGCTCACATGCTCTTATCGTTCATCATAAATGCAAGGTGGTTCAGAAATAGAGGGATCCTTATTTGAGCACACATGTTTTCATACTTTGGTTTGTTAGAAGATTTCCATACGCTACAATGGTGATTTTTCTATGCTTGACGGTTTCCCTGTGAACATGTTATGTTGTGCTTCTCCACCCCCAAATCAGAGGTATTCTTTTTTATTATTATTATTTTTTATTTTTATTTTTTTAAAACAACAAAACATAACACACATAAACACACAGTGTATACTCCTTTTTTTTTTTAAACAGCAATTTCGTAACGGTAATCTTCTATTATTTACATTTTCCCCCCTTATTCTTTTTTAAAAATATTTGTCCTTGTTGTCCCATTGTTTCTTATTTCCATTTTTCTTCCTTCATACTATACTTCATACTAAGAATAATACATATTATTACTATACATTATTATACACACATTTTCCATTTCTTGACCTTTCCACATTTATTTTCATTTATTATTTCTAATCTCCAACCAATCATACCACTTATTCCATATTACATAGTACTCTGTGTCTTCCCTTTTCTTTTATCTCTTTTGTTAATTTGTCCCATCTCCGCACAGTCTAGGATTTTCCTTATCACTTCTTCCTCTAAATCAGAGGTATTCTTTCTTATCATGAACAAGTGTCCTCTGGCTTCTAGACTACAATAAACATATTGTTAACTTTCCCTTGTCCATTGTAGAAGAAGCAATTCAGGACTTGTTGTGTAGCATTGATTTACGGGTGTAACATTGCCTCTGTTCCTTCGCTGTTGTTAATGCTCAACTAAACATGACATGACATTCATATGATGTACCATGAAATACCCAGCAGGAAGACATTAACCAGTGGTAATCAAGTTGGTGCATTAGAGCAAGGCAAGCAACGTCATTCCCCAACTCTTTCTATTCCTAGAATCTGCTGAATGATATTATGAAGTTTTCTTGTCCTCTTAACAAAATGGCAAAACTTAATACATTATGCAAAGAAAACCCCACTCCTGCTCTCTAAAACATTTGCAAAAGCAGTTAATATCCTCAAACTATTACAACCATTGCAGTCGGGGGGGGGGGACACCAATACTCTGCACATTTGTAAATAGGGCCCTAAGAAAAGTATCAAAACTGCAAGTTATGAAACAACATGTATGTTTCCTCAAATAAAAGTAGCTAATTGACAAATGTCTGCATAATCATCAAGGAGTATTAATTGAAGCTGCTGTTATTTTGATTAGGTCCAAAAACAGAATGTTTGAGTGACAGACAGTTTTTAAAGAAATGAAATACATAGATTTCATTATGATGTTAAAAAATAGAGCAGATACTTCTACCAATAAAATGGATTCCCTTACTCCACCATTTGGTACCATTTTCAGTTGAATCTAAAACCGTGACAATATTTGAGGGAGAGAAGTTCTTAATAAATAAAAGGTAAATCTTTTGAAAGGTGGGGTTCAGTCACAAATTTTCCATAGTGCTTTCAAGTGTGCTTTAAAGAATACCCGTCTGCCTTGCTGCCTCTTTGCTAAAGTCATCACGCATGAAAAATAATTTATATTCTTTTGTCATTTAAAATACATGGGTGGGATTATTATTATTATTTATTTTGCATCCTCAACAGTTTACATTTTTGCCTTTCGCTTTAGCGATGCCTATTCTGCAGCCGAAACCAGATATTAAAGTAATCCGAGTTGTCTGCTCTGTTTTGGTTTTGAGATTTCTTCTGGATCATTGTTCTGATGTGGTATGGAGTCAGCTCAAGTTGACTTCACTAAATGGCAATCTAGTAATACGACAACTGGAGTGCTCTTTCTTACTTTTATTTTTAGAATCCTTTTGACAATACAGCCAGTCGTTGTTGCTAAAACACAAGAGAGAACTTCATTATTCAAAGTAGTGCTTATGTCCTGTTAAGCTTTAGATTTTTATGTGGGGGGCAAGAGGGAACCAATGTTTAAATCTTAACTCAATAACAGTCCATAGATATCAAGAGGAATCCTTTGTTTTCTGCAACTGTTCTTTGTAAGAGCTGATGAAGTCTTTAAGACTATTTAAGAAAATAGCAGGTTTACAAAATCACAATTAAGATAATTATTAATTAATATTTGGAAGGGCTAAAATATTTCCCAGATGCAAAGTTAAAGTGCATCTTTCTGGTTGTTACTCGTGGTAGTATAATAATGTTGAGTAATTTTTGGACTAACCTAGATTGATTGCCAGGATAGGAAACACTTATAGAAGGTTGAACCAAGCTTTTTTATTAGACAGGTAGTCCTTGTTTAGCAACTATCTCATTTAGTAACTGTTCACAGTTACAACCATGATGAATAAATGATTTTATGACTGATACTTGTATTTACAACCTTTGTAGGTCTGTAAAGCAAAGGAAAGCTAAAGTAAGATTATAAACACAGTTGCATTTCACTTAGCAACCTACTTCATTTAACAATCAAGTTGCTGATCCTAACTGTGGTCGCTAAACACGGACTACCAATACTAAACTGGTCTCTATCATACAGGCCAGGAAATGAATCAGTAGCAAGTCACTATTGTGGCTCAGTTGTTGCTTGAAGCAAATGTGTACTTAATTCTCTTTAGCAGTCCGATGAATAATCAGTCTCCTGTGGAATAGATTCTCTCATGAAGTGATATGTTCCCCATGAGAGCTCTTTAAACAAAACTAGAAATGCTATAGCAATCTTGCACCAAGTAGGATTGAACCTCATGACCTCTGAGGCTACTTCCAACTATGATTCTATGATGTAATTCCTGAGGCATAGATCCATCAAACCAGAAGAGAACTTAAACATCTATATATGAAACATCATAGATACAAATACAGTTATTTAGAATGAATCATAGTGAACATAAGCATGGATGCACATGTAAGAACTAATAGTGTAAGGCAGTGGTTCTCAACCTTTTCTTCACCATGGAACCCCTTTAAATATCTTTTGTGGCCACAGACCCCGATGACATAACTCGAGATTTATATTATAACATTTCTTCAAGCCTTTGCGGACCCCCCTGTGACATCAAGCCCCCCCCCCAGGGGTCTGCATATCACAGGTTGAGAACCACTGGTATAAGATAATTAGCACGATGAAGGTCTTAACCTATTTCGGCAGAAACATTAGCCATATTAAGTAGTCATTTTTATTTCAGAATATTTTATCTGTCTTTTACATATATTTATAATGCATAATACATATAAAACAAATATATCGCTGTAAGACAAAATGCAGTTAATTGAAATTGCAAAATGCAAACATTAGTAAAATAAGTTGCTAAATCTGCAAACTTTATCAGTAGTTGCTAACACAAATATCCAATAGTGCAGATAAAGCATAGGATTGAAATAAACGTGACTACTAAACTGTTCAATTTAACAGAATATATTCTCTCATGGACAACTTTCCCTGACCTGGTAACTTCTCGGTGTCTTGTCTTAACTTAGAAACATTGGCCATGCTTACTTGAACCCCTCTAAAATGTTAATTTCCATAATGACAGCTGAGTTAACCTCAAACCACCCATTTAGGAAAAAAATAATAATGGATTGCCAACATTTGTAAATAAAGTTTACATCTCTAATGTTATAACATTTGGGATTAGCCTTTCTAATAAATCCAAACTCTACTCAGCTATTTCTGGCATGACAAATTTGAACCTGAATATCAAAAGGCTTTACTCTCCAGATGAACTACAGGTAATTGGGGCATGACTCAAGACCACCCTTAGATGACCATGGACGTATCTAGGAAGAGGAATCTCAATCTGCAATTTTCAGTAGGAGCAGCTAGAGTAGGCATGTCAAACTGCCAGCCCACGGGCCGGATGCGTCACACCAAAACCGCGCCCACCCCATTGCCGGCAATGGGGAAAAAGTCCCGATACGTTGCGCGACGTCATGTGACGTCGCGAATTTGACATGCCTGAGCTAGAGGATCATGTCTCCATCCTTTCCTTTCAATTGTTTGTTCTTTTTATGTTTGCCTCAGGTTTTAATTGCAAAAAGAAGTTTCTTTTTTCACTTTAATTCTTATTTTTAACGGTTAATCAACTGGTTGAATGCTGATTTATTCTAACTCCTTGCTGAATTTTAATGTGATTTCTTTGCATTTTTTATTGCTTTATTTCAGAGTTGTGAATTTTTTTTGCTTTTCCCATATACTGTACAAGTTAACAACAACTTTTTTGGGTAGTTAAAGCAATCGAATTTGATTTACATTTATATCAGATTTTCACTATAAAGATTTTGTACGCTCTTCATTTTTAAAAGCTCTAGTCTTATTTCTTTTAACTTCTGATGGGAATCTGCCTATTTTCTATTCCATTTTCATTGTGGGAAATACTAGCTCAATTCTTTCTACAGTTATTTTGTTATGATATATCTATTTCCTCTGTCCTTGAGAGGTACTATTTATGTCTGGATGGGAAACCTCAGCTACAGGAAAGTTTTGGACGGTATTAAAATTGTAAATAATGCACCAGCTTAGTGATAAAGCCCTTTGGGAAGCCTTTGAAAAACAAACTCAAAATTGAAAACTTAGATAAAAAGTTTGATAAAATAACAACAGTTTTAAAACAACCCAAAGATGACACTCAGCAGTTAAACCAGACTTGCAACCAGATGGATCGTAGTCTAATTTGTTGCTGGCAGACTTGAAGGAGAAGGAGCCTGGTTTGAAAACTGCAGGCTTGCTGGAGAAAGCTGAAAGGGGCAAGAAATTTAAAGACTTAGAAATGACCGAATTGATGAGTGATGGACTGGATTTTCTCAAGAAGATTGATGGAGATTGGGAAATGGGGCATGCTATATCTAATCACAGAACAATTGTCAAGAGACACTGCATTACAACTTGTAGGAGAATTCTTTGAACAACAAATGCTGCAGAGATGTTTACAACAGAGATTTATGATCTTGGGGAATGAGATGCAATTGGGGAAGATCCCAGTTGGATTTTAAGGAAATGTTTTATCATTAAGAATCAATCAAGGATAATTGATCCTGGACAGACTAGAGATAAAGGATTGTGGTGATTTATGGTAGTGGACTTTGTTAAATACAATAAAAGATTGTTAAGACGGGGGCTTTGAAGTTTAATTTTATTGTTGGTTTTACCTGTTAACTAACTTTTTTATAAACTAGATAAACGCAAGATCAAATTGGTTGGGTAAACAGATTTATAGAAGTTCATAATTTGTGGGCCTGTTTCAAGAGGGGGAGGAACTATTATTCTTGAAATACATTTATCAGTATTCAACTAAGGGGGACAATCTATGTTATATGTGTTTTTAATGCGCTTTTTAAGTGTCTTGTTTAGTTTTGCTTTGTTCTTGTATTTTTTTTTCCTTTTCTGGAGTTTGCATTTTAACATTGTGAATAAAATAAAAAAATTAATACAAAGAGTTAACTATCTTGGCAATGCAGACACAGGAAAATTACCTCAAAACGTGTTTCAACTTTTCCTGGATAGTCTCCTAATCTGCAGTTGGAATAGAAATTAAAGTTTTTTCCTAAGATTTTTATGTTTTATTTTGAATTTCACTTAATACTTTTTTTATTTTATACCTCAACCTATGAACACCCTAAATCTTTACTCTTCAGGGCCTCTTTGGGTGTGGGATGGGCAACACTAATAAGATAGCTTGTCCCAAACTAATATTTTAATATGGGATTATCAGGCTTTGAAATAATAACACTGCTCTAGTTCAGCTTTGAGAGATTGTCCGTACTTCATTAGCAAGAATGTGTTCTGATTTAAACTCTAAATTTAGCTATTTGTTCTTCTAATAGATCTTGCACTTTTTTCATTATAAAGGTTTGATCTCACTAGAATTACTCATGTGCAATAATTACTATTTCTGTAACCTGCTTAGCCTTTCCGACTCAGGGATAAGCTCCCAACCTGAGATTCATTACTACAAAATACACAGAGAGATTGTTCCTCTTTTTGAGTAGATGTGCACTTTGAATAATACAAAATTCCTGCCTCCTTTCTTCAAATACATTAGAAGCTGGTTATGTTTTGGAGGCAGAAGCAGGTTCTTCTCGTTTCTTTTCCAAAATTCAGGATTCCCCCCCCCAAAAAAAAGAGAGATTCCACAAGACAGTCTGAATTCCATTCTCGTTGCACCTTGAAAGCGTGAAAGCCACATGAGACTAATTTTGGTTCCCTTCTCTGATGGGGTAAGGAGGAATGCATCCAGCTCCTAAAGCAACTAAATCTATTCAGTATGTATCATGGCATCGGTAACCATCAGGACGTAATGGTGCACAAACTCTCTGTTTTGGAATAGGGACCCGCATTTCCATTTCAAAGACTCCTAATCTTTTACTGCTTCATCCTCTTTCCACTTCAGGGAGTCTGTTGTTCTTTCCATGATGTCATAGCCCTTTGGGTTCCTTGAGTAGTTTTTACCAAAGCAGTTTTTCTCTGTCAGTTTCTTAGGCAAGTGTAATTGATCAATTATCTTTGCTCCCTACCATCCTTACCTTCTCTTTCATTAGGATAATTGCACGTTTGGATAGTTCCTTTTTACCAAAGGACATTTTCAAACTGTGCCTCTGTCAAGAGTTGGTTTTGCCAATGCTTCTTCATGTTCCTTGAAATAATATGGAGAATTTGTGTGTGTGTGTGTGTGTGTGTGTGTGTGTGTGTAGTGCAGGGGTAGGCAACCTTGGCTCTTTTATGACTGGTGGACTTCAACTCCCAGAATTCCTGAGCCAGCCATGCTGGCTCAGGAATTCTGGGAGTTGAAGTCCACCAGTCATAAAAGAGCCAAGGTTGCCTACCCCTGATATAGTGTGTGTATGCGTGTGTGGATAGATATAGATATAGATACAGTATATCCGAATTCTTCAGTGTTTTTCTAACAAATATCCTCAGGTGTCAGACCGGTATTTTGCCCAGCAGCAACTTCTGGAGCAACTTTTTAATGAGAATATCGTTTTTTGCTTTTGTTTGAACTACTGTTTGGTCCCAAAGACTGACCTTCAGGGATCAGTCTAATCTAGATCTTTGATCCAAGATGGACTCGGCTTTTAGCAGAACTACCTTCTATCAGGATCCACATGCATGAACCAAAAATAACCCAGAGAAGAAGAAGTAATTATTAGCCTGTGGTTAATTATAGTTCTCCAAATGGCATCTGTGAATTTATACAACCTGCCCCCCCCCCAGCTGTACTGCAAAGATAATTAGAGGTAGCTTGGAATATGGAGGTAGGTGCAGTTGAGGGACTTGTTGAAAACTCTGCTCGCTTTATTCCGCATTCAGTGTAGTCAATGTATTTTATAGAGTGGACTTCAAAGCTGGTGTGCAAGACAGACCCCATATGTTCAGATTCACAAATAATCAACCTGATGATTGAGAGGTATTATCTTGTGAAAGACTGTATAGATTATCCAATGTCATTCAGCCTTTATGTAGAGATGTATCTTCTAATTCAGTTTATAGCCACTACCCTTTTTCACATACTATTTTTTTCAATATTTTTAAAATATTAAGTTTTTATTATTAATGATTTAATCTTAAACACAGCCCCTTGATCCATCAACCTCCTAGTTGACAAATGCTTGATGATTGGAGATGTGATCTATGTTCTGATTCGGATTTTATTGTAAAATTCTAGTCCTTTATGGATAAAATAAAACATACTTAGTTGTGCTGCAATATTATCTATTGCTACAGACAAAAAAAAAGGACAGAATTGTTGCCACTCAAAACAGAGGGGTGTTTACTTAGGATAGCTGGAGGGGATAATTAATATAATGGCCCCTGAAAGCTATCCATTGGGAGCGCCTGGTGAGTGATCTACTGATTTAAAATGTTCATCCCTTCCCTTTTTTAAGATAAAATGATCACTGAAGTGTTGACAAGCACCCACAGCTCAATAGGACAGTCTAAAAACCCAGATCAGTGACCACTTCGGCAATATTCCTCTCCCTAAAATTTCAAAAGAGAACTTGGTTCAGACAAATAAACAAGTGTAACTATTTTTGATGGGTCATTAAAAACACAATAAACTTACACTGTAGGGGGAAAAAAAATAAAAAAAGAAAGCACACAATATAATGCTGATTCTTCTGCCGGAGATCTGAGAAACTGCTGACTCTTCAGAAGAAACAAAAGCAAAACTCTGCTATTAAAACCTCAAAGTGGGACATTTCTTTATATCACAAGGTGATATCCACAGCAGGGCATTGACCTCCTGGGGAGCTTATGTATTTCTGCCTTGATACAACCCAAAAGAATATCCCTCTGGGCTTTTGAGGTTAATGTTTCTTTATTAGATTAATACATATTTTGCAAAGTAATGGTCCCATGAAAGGAGCTGTGAAAATGTGATCAGCATATATGGAAAGGACATATCCAAATAATATTTCGCATCAGTAGCAATAACCACACTTTAATTTTCAAAGCACCAGAAGTCACAATACTTGGTGGTATCTACCAGAAGGAATGTTTTCCTCAAGAAAAGGCTGACAAATGACTTGCTTTTTATCTGTTTGGACAATTAGCTTTCTCTTAAAAGGGTAGTTAAAAGTAGGATTTCTCCATCTAGTACCTGTACAGATGTGTTAGACTCCAGTGCCGGCTAGGAGTGATAGAAGAAGATCAACATCCTCAAAAAGAGTACAGATTTCAAAAGACTGTATTAAAGAATACAGATTAAATGGTATTAAAGTTGCAAGGTAGATTATCTAGTTTGGGTGTTATCTTCTTAACTTCACTTTCCTTTTCAGGTAACTCTTTCTGCTTTGGGGGAGTTGAGACCTAAAGTTAATGATACATAAGGGAGCAGGAGAAGGAGAGATATTTTAAAAATGAATTTTAGGCAGAGATTTTTGTGGATGGAGGGAGGACAAATCCTTTCATGCCCACATATAAATGTACTGTGACGTGGGAATTGAATGTGAAAAGGTGAGGTGCTTACATCTGTCTTTCCCAAAGCATATGGCTATTATTAAAACAGGTGTGCAGAGTTTATACAAAATTCTAACATGTAACCTGACTGTAAGAGGTCAACTGAGTTCTAGTTGATCCCTAGTCAGTTCCATTATTCACACTTTGCACAAACAAAAAAAGTTTAAGGTGAACAGCAGTCGGGGGGGAATATTTTCTTAAACTTGTTCAATTATTTTCATCGGTGAACAACATGGAAAAGAACGGATGCTAATGTGCATAATAAACAGAGCTGTGTCTATTTTGCTAACCTGCAGTGAGATAAAAAAAAAAAGTGTACATTGTGTAACATAATATGCTGGGTTAAGTGTGCCAACAAGTAGATTGTATCTGTTGGCTTGCAGACATCTTGTGTTGAGGCTCCAGTGATCATGGAGGACCAGGTCTTTAAAATTGGCAGCCAGTACTGCATGTCAGCTACAAACAGCAGAATTTGTACTTTGATACTACCAGAGGACAAAGGATTGGGGAACGCTTAACATGTCTTCAACTTTTGTCATTTGCCCCATTGCAGTATTTTCCATATTTCCTTAAATCCCATAAGGACAGATTATCAGAATTGTAACCCATTATAATCCAGGGTCAGACAGGTTGAGAAAAGTTGTTCTGCAGTATGTGGTTCCCTGCTGTGTATATAAGGATAAAAAGAAAAGAGACGGATCAAAAGAGGCTAGGCTAGAATATCGATTCACCTCAAAAACTAAGGGTGGAATATCTAACACCATCTGATTATGCTGCTTAGAAACTAATCTTCTTGTTCTCAAAAATGGGCTGCGGTTCCATGTCTGAAATAATTTGGCAGATCATTTCAGTTTTACGAGGGCCCTACTTTTTTTTTGCAGACGCAAGAATACATGCCGATATGGGAAGTGATTACAGCCACTGTGTGCTAAGAGTGGGGAAGACCCACGAACTTTTAAAAGTGCCTTTCAGAAGTTTAGGGATGAAGAACACAATCCGCAATAAGAACAGCAGCTAAAATATTTCCTCATTTGTCTTCTGCTGGCCTTTGGAGATTTCAAGAAACATGACTGATCTTTAAATAAAGGGGATGCATAAAGGGGATCCAACCCTGGGTAACCAAGCTCAATGTTGCTTTTTCCATTGACAGATAACAAATATGCTCCTGCAGTCACCCTCAATGGTTTCATCTTTATCCTTGGAGGAGCGTACGCACGAGCAACCACCATCTACGATCCAGAGAAAGGCAATATTAAAGCAGGCCCCAACATGAACCACTCCAGGCAGTTTTGCAGGTGAGACAAACAACCACAGGATGATTGAATTGCTACCATGTCCCAGTACATTTTTTTCCCCATGCCGGAGAAACTGATGGTGTGGGAGGGAGCAACATAGGAGGAATTCAGATTGCTTCTTGATTGTCCTTTGAAGCAGGGGTCTCCAACCTTGGCAACTTTAAGACTTGTGGACTTCCTCCCAGAATTCCTCAGCCAGCTTGGCTGGCTGAGGAATTCTGGGAGTTGAACTCCACAAGTCTTAAAGTTGCCAAGGTTGGGGACTTCTGCTTTGAAGGACCAAGGGTTCTCTAGACCAGGGCTTTTCAACCTGTGGTACGCGTACCACTTGTGGTACATTAATGAGTGGCAGGTGGTACGCAGCCCTGCCTAGCCAAGTGTAGTGGGGAAGGGAAAGAGCCAGCACAGGCAAAGACTTACAGTGAGAGAGTCCTCTGGAGCTGCAGATTTTACTTATGAATGGAGCCATTTGGGGAGGCTGTCTTAGCCGGCAGCCAGTACTTACATTTTTTTTCTTCCTTAAGTGCCGGCTGGGCTCCTTACTTTCCTTTCTAGCCAGTAACTAATTCTTAAAGGGGAAGTGCCCTTTTAAGCTAGTTCACTCAGCAGCTTGTCTTTTCTGTCTCTGGAGGCCTTTCCTTGTTTGATCAATCTATGGAAGAGGGAAAATATGGAGGGGGGGTTCAAATTCTTCCTTCAGAAGGAGATGGGAATGAGAAAAAGGGAGGCAGGGAAGGGAGGGAGGGAAGGAAGTCCCACCTTAGCACTTGGCCACCAGCAGCTCTGCCATTGACTTTGCTTGTCAAAAGGTTGCAGAAGGGGATCGTATGACCCTGGGACACTGTGACCATCATAAATATGAATCAGTTGCCAAGCATCCAAATATAAATCACATGACCCCGGGCATGCTGCAATGATCATAAGTGTGAAAAATGACAATAAGTCTTTCAGTGCAATTGCAACTTTGAACAGGTTTTTTTTTGTCACCAAGTTTTTGACACTTTGCTAGGTGGTACTCGAATATTGCCATATCCTACAATTGGTAGGTGGTACAATTGGTGAAAAGGTTGAAAAGCCCTGCTCTAGACTACAGCCAAGAAAACTGAGGCGATGCGTTCTCACCACAGGCTTTACCTTCGTTAGCTACCCCATCATGGTCTATCTGAGTGGGGCCTGTCTTCAGCCATTCTCTTGGAGAATTGGACAGGTTGACTGGCCAAAATGGAGCATGTCTCAGTTTTGTCCTGATCTCAAATAAAATGTATGACCCTCATTTCATAAAGATTCGTGTAGGATGAATTTTCCCAAAAGCTGCTGAAGAGATCTTTAATGTTTAAAGGCACTGCACTGGGAATGTGCAACAGAGAAGTGCTGTGGCCATAGGTAAACCGTCATTGAAAAATTCATGGCATATCTCTAACATTCCTGAATTTTGCCTTGATTAACCAGGGGAGAGATCTGTGGGAAGCAGAATGAAGGCCTCATCCCGCTTTTTAATTTAGTTGCTTTTCCATATTATATTTATATTTATATTTATAATATATTCATTCATACATGCAAACCGGTGCAATAAATGCACTGCATCAGGAATGTCTTACTCGATAGAATCAACAACCCACTTTTTAATCAATGCGTTTTGGTTACATGATTAACAATAGAAATAACTGTTAAATTTGGGATAAGCAGAACAATTCTAATTGCACTTTAGAATTTCTGGTGTAGTTTGAACATTTGGGCCCAGGGAAGAAATGGCCATTTTAAAAGTATTTGATAAAAAAAAAAAAGACTGATTGAGATTTAACTGACATCTCATGACAGTATTACAGTATCATCTTGAATGTCGGAAAGAACAAAATGATACCTAGATTTTGCCCATGCTTAAATGTATGACTTAAAGCCCTTTATCACAAGAGCAGTGTTGTATTGAATGTGCAGAGGTTGGAATGTGGCCCAAGCATGGTTTTCACTATTTCCATTGTCCTTATCTTTCAGCTCCACCTATAAACTCTTTGTGTATCTGGTTGAAATACGTCTTTGTGCCTAAGACACAAACGTGTATGTGTACACACCAGTTTAAAGGTCATCACTAATTGATGATTAAAACAGATCCTAGTCCAAAGCTAATGGTGTTAATTTTTAGAATCTTGGTGTGGAATTGTAAATGAAAGCTAATGTGTACTGAATCCCAAGTATTGACTCAATTATTAGAGAGAAAAAATAGACATCGCTGAAGCCAGATGCCAGTACAATATTTAACCTTCCATCTCCAATCTGGCATTCTCTATATGTAACTGGTCAAATGTGCTGCTATCGTGGCCTCGGGCTGATCTCTCTGTCAGTTTTGAGTGAAAAGGAACACAGATTTGTTTGTTTGTTTGTTTGTTTATTTCCTGCCTTTATTATTTATATAAATAACTCAAGGCAGCAAAAATACCTCATGCTCCTTCCTCCTCCTATTTCCCTCATAACAGCTACTGTGTGTGAGGTGGGTTGGGCTGAAAAGTTTGGTTTGCAGTATAGCCGTAGTTCCCAGTTTGGATTGCATACAATAAAAAGCTAATTACATTAATATTTGTACAGCTCGCAAATGGTGCAATATCATCGAATAGATGGGCTCATTAATTAACTACAGCTTGTGTAAACCACAATTTTTGTTTAATAGCTTGTTCTCTTTCAAACTCTTCCAAGAAGCTTCAGAGTTCCTCCCCAAATGTCCCAAGAAGGAATGGGAGGAGAACCAGAAAATTCAGCTGACGCTCTCAGCCCAACTCATGTCACGGGGTGGTTGTTGTGGGGGGGGGGGAAGGAAGAAGAAAGGGGCATTAGGTATGTTTGCGCCTTGAGTTATTTATAAAAAATAATAAAGGCAGGATATAAATAAATAAATAGGTGTTGTATTGGAATGAGAGCTGGAAATAGGTGTAACATAGTCGGACATTCTTTGCTGTGAACTAAGAAAAAATTCAACACTGTAGCAGAGTGGAGGGACTGGACAGGGATTTCAATAGACTAAGCTGCTGGCTCTTCTACTCATCGAAAGCAATGCAACAGCACTGAAAGCAGGAAAGGACTAGGGGGGTAGGCAATCTTGGCTCTTTTATGACTCGTGGACTTCAGCTCCCAGAATTCCTGAGCCAGCCATGCTGAGGAGAAAGAGAGAGGTTTCCAAGCTGAGCCATGCTGGCTCAGGAATTCCTGGAGTTGAAGTCCACGAGTCATAAAAGAGCCAAGGTTGCCTACCCCTGGACTAGGCAGAGGAGAGATTACCGACAGATATCACTTTTTCCCTCCTACCCACCTCCCTTCCCAGAGAGTAGAGAGAGCATAGAGAAGAAGAGATTTCAAGAAAGTACTGTAAGCACCCCCTACAGTTTCCCAGCCCGTCTGCTGGTGTCGTCACATTGCTCTCAATGTGCAGGAGACAGTACGTGGGCAATCAAGCATTCCAAAGGGTGGGAGAGTGGTTAGGAGACAAACAAAAGCAGAAGGTGTGGAACCAAATAGTCTGGTATATTCTCCAGAAGGAAAGGACATTTTTCACGAGGCAACTGGACTTTCTTTTTTCTCTTTGAAAATGTTTCGCTTCTCATCCAAGAAGCTTCTTCAGATCTGACTGGATGGTGGGGAATGGAAGGATTTATATTCTTTTACAGAGTCGTTAATGCCACCTGGAGGCTTATCTGTGTTGTCAGGGTCACCTGAGTAGTACAAATGGGTGTGGAGCCTTCTTGGAACTGTTGAAAGGACTGTGTTGTAGACTGGAGATAGATGATGTCGTATCCCTTCCCCCCCCCTCCCTGTTGAGAGAATCCTTCCATTCCCCACCATCCAGTCAGAGCTGAAGAAGCTTCTTGGATGAGAAGCGAAACGTCTTCAAAGAGAAAAAAGAAATCCCAGTTCCCTCATGAAAAAGTGCCTTTGGGACAACCGTGACCTGGATGACTGAGAATCTCCATAGACCAGGGGTAGGCAACCTTGGCTCTTTTATGACTCGTGGACTTCAACTCCCAGAATTCCTAAGCCAACATGGCTGGCTCAGGAATTCTGGGAGTTGAAGTCCACGAGTCATAAAAGAGCCAAGGTTGCCTACCCCTGCCATAGACATTTGTGGTTAAGCAATTCTCCACCTGGTGATTACTTCATTAGCAACAGTTCAACTTAGTGTTGTTAAGTGAGAACTGCCTCCATAATAATTTTCCTTAAGAGTTTAGCAGTACAGAGGATCCCAATAGCCTATTCTTATTATGAAAAGGTTTGGCTTTTGGGAAAGGTTTGGGAAAACGCTGTTCCCAAGTCTTGTATATACAGATTTCTTTGATTAGAGATTGGTCAATAGCTATATTTATTGGTAACTGAAAACCTATTATGGGCTTTTTGCGTAAAAATGGAAAAAAAAATGAACTTGTAGTTTATGGTTTTGATTATTAGACAGGATAGATTGCAGAAAGAAGAGAGTCACAATTTTACTTTAGAGAGATGTTAAAGTATAATTGTGTGCTGTGAAGAATACCGGAAGCTACTTCTTTGTAACTTATAAATCTTTATGACTCTCTCTTTTTTTCTACTTTCTCTTCTTATTGCACTTTTAGCTTTTCCTGTCATTTCTCTTTTTTGTTTTGTTTTCTCTGTTCTAATCTAATTGTATTGGTTCTAATTATTGCTCTTAAATAAAATCCAGTATATACAGATTATATTTAGATTTTGGCTTTCAAAATGACATATTGTTGTTTCCATTCTCAATATTGGGACATGAAGAAAGGAGGTACCATATCCATACAACAGAAACATATTTTCTGATTTTGTACTGTTTCTCCTGTTTTTATTTAAAGAGTGCCCTCTCCTGGTTGTAAAAAAAAATGGTGTCTTGAAGCTAACATTACATTATATGCAGAAAAATATTGCAGGCCAAATCCCAGCCAAAGCCACTGTGTTCCCGCTGCTTCTGTGCTAATTACGGATTTTCATTGTTCCTCTGAGTTAACAAGAATGAAATTGAATGTAGGAGAACCCCACTGTGTCCGTGCAGTAGTTAATTATATTTTTTCTCTCAAGATTGTAAACCAGAAGCAAACAGTGTGGTACAACTGACATAACTTCCCTTGGTAATTCATTCCATTAATTATGTGAGGCTTTTTTTAAATGAGGGATGTTCTTTAGTGATATTAAAATTACTTGGAAGTGAATGACTTTAATGCAGTCGTTCTTTCAGCAAGATCTCTTGACAGACTAGGACACCTCTAATAATCTGAAGACTTGAGAGTTCATCCAAGATAGGAGATAATTTTACATTTACATCCCTTTGAAAACCCACAAAAGTAGAACGGTTACTTAAGCCATTCTGCTGTTCAGAATAATTCCTTTTTTTTTTTTTTTTACATCCAAGATGGAGGAGACGAATCCTTCCTAAAACTTTTACATAGCAGAATTCAGGTTTTACCTGTTTTAACAAATACTTTATAAATTAAAATAAACTTTAATTTAAAATTAAATATTTTGATGCTTCTAAAATACCTATTTATAGGTATTCTTTTTAAAAAAGAATAGTGAATTACTGAAAATTGGTGGAACTGAACAGAGGGAAGCTTTATGTTACAGGTGAATCACACACTGAAGTGATTTATGCCTGAGACAAACCTTAAGGCATTGATAGCCAAAAAGCTGGCTCGTATTAAATTCCCAAGGATTGCAGTTGTAATAGGGATTGCTTTTCTTTTTCTTTTCTTTTTTTCTTTTTCTTTTTCTTTTTCTTTTGATCCTTAACTCGCAATTTTCTCTTTTTCTGAACCAGGCTTCATATCAGCTTCGTTGTACAGGCATAATAATATTCCTTGCCCCTATCTTGCCTGTTGGTATGCCACTCTGACTGCAAAGATCCAGGACAAGGCTTGTTGTTCAGTCCTTTGTCACTTTTTGTGAAACACTGGACTTATCCCTAAGACTATCTGTCACTAATTGCTTCTTTGAGCTCATGTTATGTCGTCAGTGATAGCCTGAAGCCACACAGAGCTTTTTTACATTCCTTTCCCAGTTCTGAACCTGGTGGTCATACAAGGTCCTCTCAGTAGACAAATAAGAAGGTTTTGAAAGTCTATCCACAACATGTAGTCGTCTACCTAGTAAGAAGCTGTACTCTTTTTTTGGAATTCCTTTGCCTTTTCTGTTGTCCATCTGGCATCAGCAAAGTTGTCTCAGGACTACCTCTTTAGAATCCAACTGGCACTGTGTATTGTAGAGGTCCGGAGCGCAAAATCTTGATCATTATCTTAACTATCCCATGAAATAAGTGAAATTGTTCAGATTTTTAGTGGTCTCCTTTTTGGATAGTGGGATACAAATTGATCTGTTCCAAGCCCATGGCCACGGCCGTGTTTTTTGTACCTGCTGACAAACCACATGTATTGCTTTAACTGCCTCATCTGGTACGATTTCAAATAATTCTGCTGTATTTCATCAACTCCTGCCGCTTTCTTCTAAGCAATATTTTTATGGCCCATTTAACTTCACTTTCCCAGAATGTTCAGTGAACCAGTCTGTAGAAATATCATCAGTCTTTTTTTCCTGTGACTTTTAGGCAAATAAGATCTGTTGTCCACAATGGAAAGCTTTAGGAGAGCCAAGATTCAGGCTGTAGTGAGCGACACAAGGCTAGGGGTTGGGTGTTTGCTTCCTTTCTTTTTAAAAAAAAATAATCTTTTGTTCTTAGGCAGCAAAGCATGGTGACCACTCCATTGTTACTAGGTTAGAGTTTTGAGGTACTTTTAGGGATTAAAAGACATGGCTCATTAGGGGCGAAAAAGATTCTTGAGTTGAATGGCATGAAGGAAGCGCTGGTGCTTCTTGGCTGCTTCTTGCTCAAAAGCTTATCAACCTTCACCCTCATTCTACACCCGAGCTACAGATATGCGCCACTATTGCGAACCTGAAAGCTGTCTCTATACAATTTTAATCTGGATCCTTTGGAGAACTGAGAGCAAACGCAGGTAATTCTCGATTTGCAACCAGAAAGGGAACCAGAAAGATCTGTTCCTAAATGAGGTGATTGTGAGGTTCATCATGCCCAATTTTTATGACCTCTTTTTGCTGTGGTCATTAAGGGAATCACTCGGTTGTTAAGCCAACCTGGCTTCCCCCATTAACTTTGCTTGTTGGAAGCTGGCTAGGAAAGTTGCAAATGAGGATCACGTGCAGTGACGGGAGATGGCAACCCTCATAAATACATGCCAGTTGCGTGGGGTGTTGCAACAGTTGTAAGCATGAGGACCTGTTGTAAGTGACTTTTTCCAGCCCCTTTGTAACTTTGAACAGTAAGTAAATAATTGGTTGTAAGTTGAGGACTACATGTGAACAAAAAGAAAAACACATTGTGATATCAAATATGTATATATAGTGGGAAGGAAAGCATTCTGCAAATAAAAATGATCTAATAATCCCACTTGGATTTAATTCATTTCATGCTTTTCTTCCCCCTTTAGTACTGAATGATCAAATAATTCATTTCAATTGTCTCTGCTTTTTCTGTGCCTCTCAGCATGCAGGAAATGTACACACTCCTCCTCACTTTGAGCTTCTGAGTAAGGATTTGCCCATCTCTTCCATGCACCAGAAGTACTGTTTTATAAATAATAATAATATCCATAGGTGAGACCTATGTCCTTTTGTCTCTCTTTGTCCCTAAAGATGTAATCAGAGAAAGGATAGGCTTGGTATTCCTGATCAATATAAAACCAAAGCAACTTAAAATTGATTTTCAGCGTATGGTTTATTTTATACTATTTTATTTCTTCTTTTCCAAAATGCTCAAATCACTCAACAGTTAACACCACTCAAAATTACACAATGACATCTCCAAACGGAGGTGGAATAGGAATGTAAAAGCACTATATAACAAGAATTTAGCGTTAAAGAAAACTGACAGAGTTCCGCCCACTTGAATTTCAGTTTAATTAAGAGTTTCCATTGTTTTTAATGATCAGTTTAACAGACTACATCATGAGATTGTGTGCTATAATGGAAGCATTTGGCCACTGCTGCCTAACAGTGGGACTATGCTTGATCAAGATGATAAATAATATTAGGTAGATCAGATCAGAGCTAGAGACATCTGGATAATTGCTAGATGGCTGCTGAGAGTTAGGATCTTCTGTATCTGGTGGTCATCCAGGGTTTTGATGCCCAGGTGTCTGATGGTATGGACCTGTGTTTCCCAACGTTACCAACTCTTAAGATATGCAGACTTCAACTCCCAAAATTCCCCAGTCAGTGTGTTGGCTGGGGAATTTTGGGAACTGAAGTCTACATAAATTTGCCAAGGATGAGAAACAGTATGAACAGACTCTATTAAAGACCATTGTTATCTACCATGCTGAGGTGAAATCTAGGGATGTGACCCAGCCAAAATCAGTGAACCTGAACTTCAAACAATTTCTGCTATTCACCCAGTGAAATCCTTAGACTCTCTCCATCCCACAAGGCAGGAAGTTGAGATGACTGTTATGTCCTGCTGGCTCAGCCGCTGTTGCAGGTTATAAGATTCTGCCTTTTGTTTTTGGTACAGTGCAGCTACTGTGGTAACAAATAAAAAAGCCAGCAAAACTGTTGTGTGGCCAGGCATTCCATAGCCTGCAAGTAGTCAGGATGATGATGATGATATCCGTTCAGTTGTGTTCAACTCTTGGCGATTTTATGGGCCAGGTTTCTCCATGTCTTCTGATCTTGTATTACTTTGACAAAGACCAAGTCAGTCCTCTCCAAATGGCCTTGGTGGTGCCTCCTCAGAATCTTGCAAGAAGCCAAGAAGGATTGCAGTCCTATCTGTAGAATCTCCCCATTTGGCTTGGTCTTCCTTGTGATGGGCTGGGTTGGATTTGGTGGGTGGCTTGGTCAGGTGACGAATGGAGAGTAGGAGGGTAAGGAAGAAGAACTTCAGTTGTTGAACAGATTGGCGCATCAGGGAGAAGGAAAAGCAGCACCAAAGCTGATGAGAAATGCCAGGGAACCAGACAGGCTAGAGCTGAGTAACAGAACACTTGCCTTCCCAGAGTGGCTTGGATCCCCAGGTTTTGCTGAATCACATGTCTTTCCTTGCCATCCTTCATCAGAAGGATGAAAGTTAAACATTGACTTTGTGTCCCACTGAACAGAGTGATCAAGACAGGTACTGAATTGCGTCCGAAGTAAACAGTCATTATTGGTTTGCTGGATAGAATTTTCCCATTTGTTAGCGCAAACTATTTTGCTGAAAGTATAAAACAGGAGTGAGGAAGGTACCTTATGACTGTAGAACTGCATATGCACCAAATCACTGATCCTTTCTCCGTTTCTTTAAGAGAAATCCTGGACTCAAGATCCTGTCTCCCTACTCCTACTTCCTACAATTTTCACAAGGTGCATTGTCAAAAACTGAACTGAGCTGAAACGGATTCCATTATTTTGAGATACGATGCCTGAGATCACAGTGCAATTCCTAATAAGCACCAAAGCATTTTGTAAAACAAAACTTCCTAAATCTTTTTCCGAAGTGAAAGTAGGAAGCAGTCCTGACCCTCCTCTTCCTCATGCTACCCTGCAGCTTTTTCTTATCCCCCCCACCTGCTCTAACCTTGCTCCCCCTTCAGATGCCTTAGCCGCCACAGGAATCAGAGGGTGATGTACCCTGGCACCCATGCCTGGCCTGTAGGAAAGAAGTGGGCTGTGCCACTGTGGAGGAGAAGGGCTGGCCCAGCCTAAACTTGCCAGTCGCTTAATGGGAAATTGTTGCTTTCTCCTCTTATTGGCAAGTGTGTTAGCACAGAAACCTCCCCCTTAGCACATCTGTTCACTATCACTAAATGCTATTGGATGGCATAGGCTGAGTAATAGCTTGTGGTTGGTTTTCCCAGTAGTGTTCATGTGTTAAAAATTGCTAGGCTTGATACGCTGGTGTCTTCACAACAGTGCTGCTTTGGGATCTTCATTTAGGATCACCCAGTATTAATCTTCAGTGGTGTTTCTGTTCCCAAAACGAAAAGGGAGAGACAATTCAGGAATCTGAAGATGAAATAGCCTCTTACTATATAACCAGATTTCACTGGGATGTTATTTTTTTATTGCCTTTTTTTAAAAAAAAAAAATATGTTTCCTAAATACCATAAAAGGGAAATGTTTTTTTTTTTAATTTTAAATAGTTTTAAACTATTTGGAGCAGTTCCAGCTAAATTAAGTGTGGCTCTGCTCCCGTTTTCAGTTACTAAAATTGGCAGCAAGAATTTGAAAGAACATGACGCATATGAACATGCTAATTTAGTCATTTAAATGTTCTTTTATAACCTCAAGGACTACTAGAGAGGATATTTCTTCCTTTCGCTGTGATATCTGGACAAGGATTAATGTTCACAACCCAGTCACACTGAGATTGTGAAATGCCTCTCCGTGACAAGCCCTGAAAACAAAGAATGGAGGGTAAACATGTTTGGATCACAAAACCTCTCAGCAACAACTCTGGAAGAAATTAATATTGATGATTCAGCATCAGACAAAATACCTCCAGATGTTAATGAGGGATTCCTCTTCTGCCGTCAGAAATGCTCACATCTGGCCTGAAAACAGTCGCTTTCAGGGATTGATGATGGAAGAGCTTGAGAGAACGCCTTAAAAAACTGAGTGCCCGAGCACAGCTGTCATCTAGTAATTTATTACCTGCCTAATGAAATTCTCACATATTTTGCTTCCTCTGCCATTGCCATTTGAGTTACCCATTGTTCAGGCCAGATGCTGAAATTTCCTCATTGGGAAACCAGGTCTATAGGTTGGACTGAGGTTCAAACAGCACCGGCACAAGAGCAAGCTTTCATACGACTTGAGAGCCAAAAGAAATGTGGCTTGCAAATATGCCAAACATTTCTCCAATAAAGGGGCATGGTAATACAATGCTTAGCTTAAGTGTAAATCAGGGGTCCCCAACCCCCGGTCCATGGACCAGTACCGGGCCGTGGCATGCCAGCATGCCAGCAACCGGTCCGCACAAACAAGGAAAGCCCCATCCACGGGATGCAGGCAGCACACAAAACCACGCCCCCTCCGGTCCGCGGAAAAACCTCTTTCCAAGGAACCAGTCCCTGGTGCCCAAAAGGTTGGGGACCTCTTAAATGCTTTTAAGCTGACAAATTCTTTTGATATCATTCTCATCCTACATTCAGATGTATTATTCCGCATTGTAGTAAAGGATGTTAAAATGGTTCCTAAAACTGTGAATTAAAAAAGAAAAAGAAAATCCATGCAAAGAAGAACCATTGTTTCATGCACGTTATATAATCAGCACGCACAACATACTCTTTAGGAAGAAGGAACAAAATGGCATTTCCTTTTTACATTGCCAGTGGAATGTCAAAACCCTAAGTACCAAGCTCTGTCCTCAAGATCTTACTATTAAATAATAACATTCCTAAACCAAGATGTTTTCAGTTCTGCCTTCTGGTTTTGAATGCTGCTTTCGTGCATGCAGAATGCAAAAACGCCTGGATCCCATTGCAGCACCTGAACCCATTGTAGTAAAGAGGGGAGGTCTCAGACTTTCTCTTCTAGAAGCCACACAACATAGAACATTTGCAGTTCGCTGCCTTGAGTTACTAATGAAGTAATAAATGTGGGATAAAAATCAGATACAAATATATTTTCCCCCTCCGGTTGGGAAGTGGTTGTTCCCTCTTAATGATAGAAGTGAGGGTGAGGGAGGAACCGTGTCGGGTAATTGCATGGAGTAGCTCTCTTCTCTTCTTCCTCCTGAGCCCCACCCCACCCCCCCAAATCAGGACAGAAATGTTGCTGCTGCTGTTTTATTGACAACTGTGTCAGTAGAATGAGAAGGCATTTCCCATTATCCTCAGTTCCTCTGCCCACTGCATCTCCCTGTTGGTTGGCCTCTCCAAGCAGCCTGGGGACCTATGGGGAGTTAGGAGAGTAGCTCGACTTTCTGCCCCAGGAATCACCCATTAGATTTTCATTGCATTCTGTGCAGCTTCCAGGAAGCAGACCACAGCTGTGCAGCCTCCGGGAAGCAGACCACATCCTTCCATACTGTCATTAGAAAAGAATGACTATCTTTGCATAGACCAGGGGTCTTCAAACTTGGCCCTTTTATGACTTGTGGACTTCAACTTCAGCTTTGCTGGCTGAGGAATTCTGGGAGTTGAAGTCCACAAGTCATAAAAGGGCCAAGTTTGAAGACCCCTGGCATAGACGGTAGAAAGCTGTCCTGAATTTTCTCTTTCCATTTGTGTATATGGGGACCTAAACGATCCCAGCAAAGGAAAGATTGGGCCAATTCCTGTCCCCTTCATTGACATTTGTGGTAGCCTTTCCACCCACGGGAGAAATCTGAAAATTAATTAAGGTGGGCAAAGGCTAGATGTGCTTGTTATTATAGTCATTGGTTTGTGGCAGTTATGACTCTAATGTGGAAGCTGTTCTTTCAAACAGCAGGATCAATTACTAACTAGAGCGAGGGCTCAGCGGACTGTTACTAACTGCATTTCTCTCCTCTCTCTCTCTCTCTCTGCACAGCGCTGTGGTCCTTGATGGAAAAATTTACGCCACTGGTGGAATTGTCAGCAGCGAAGGCCCCGCCCTAGGAAATATGGAAGCGTATGACCCCAACACCAACACATGGACGCTGCTCCCCAATATGCCATGTCCAGTGTTCCGGCACGGCTGCGTAGTCATTAAAAAATACATTCAGAGTGGTTGACGCCATCAAAAGCCTGGCTTTTGCCTGCTGAAAGCAAGCAGAACGAACAATCCTGCAGAGAGAGATCAGGAGATACGACAAAAGAACATCTTGTCTAAAGTTATGACTAATCTCTACACTGAATGTAGAAAATCATCCTCACTTTTTGATGAACAATAAGCAGAGACTGCATACTGTGGACAAGAACAGGATTTAACACACGTGTGCCACTAGATGTCACCGTGGCGTTTGCTACAGGCACAGGCTTTTGGTCTACCCAGGTGCAATAGCGTTGTTTCAAAGAGGGGAATGAAATGAACAGTGTGCATTCTACTCGCTGAGAGCAAATTCAGTTGTTGAAGTTACTGTGCGGGTTTGGCTTTGCTGCTACATATTAAGCATTGGGTGGGCTACATGAAATGAAGGGCAAAGTGTCCTTATCACTTTGATGGCTACCTTTTTGTTTTTAAACCAATGTACCTTTTCAAACAAAGATCAAGAGCAACCTTTCCTCGCCAACTACACCGACCGAGGTCAGTCTTCCATCAAAGCCAATGTTTGTGACAGCTCCTGAGAGCAAAGCATAGAGTTGTGCCTGTCCGTCTCCTAGCATTCCACGTCCTTTGAATGAAAAAGTTTTTTTCTGAAACTGTACCCCAATGTGAAAGGTCTGGTCGCAGGAGGGCCTGCTTCTGCCCTACAGCTGTTTTTTTTCCTACTGTATGAACAAAAATTGCAGCTACCTATCTGTAAAACAAGAGACATCTAGGAGCTTTTTATTAAACTTGTATTTCTCTATTCAGCGGTTAGTAGACCGAACATTTCTCCATTGGGTTTCCTATTTTGAGCCAGTGATTTGAGGCAAGGCCTCAGGTGGGGGTTGTGATTGTCACTGAGTGTTAATCCACTAGCCAGAACATATAGATCGCTGTTTATATTTTTTGTCAAATGAATCTTTAAAAAAGTCCTATTTTTTCAAAATTCTCTTCTGCCCTTTTCCTTTGCCAAATGTACGTAAGAGTCTTAAGAAAAGTCCTCTCTGCTCAAGAGGCTTCAGTGGCTGCATTTGAGAGAAGAAATGGTTTTGCAGCTTCTCGCAAGGGTTTAACAATAATAATTTGAGAATGCAGTCGGTTAAATCCTTCTTTAGCAAGACGGTGTGGGGAAAATGGTTCCTCTGTAGAGTTGTAAGTATATACACAGCAGGGCTATATTTTTATACGCATATTAAAATATTGTACATTTCAGAGAAGCATTGTGATGTGAAAAATTCTTTATAAAATTGTAAATGGAGCAGATCGGATGGCTGACAGCTGGGACAACAGGGTTGCAATCGTAACAACAAACATATATATTATGGTAAATCCTGTGCAAGGGAGATTACGGTTGATTTTCTTTGCAGCAGCTGGGGAGGGAACAACGGTCACTGTTTGCTAAACTTCATCACGGCCATTATTAAGACCATTTTTTTTCCCAAGTGACGTACAGTATGCCAGATACTGTAGGGTGAAAGGGAAATCTCGAGCTCTTCTTCTTTTTCCATAGCAGACATCAATGGCATCACCATTTTATCCATAAGGGGATGTGATCTGTTAAGTCACACAAACTGAATGAAAGGGGGGGGGGGAGGCTACTGGTCATGAACAGCCTATTTTTTTCAACTTTTCAGATGCTCCCGTGGTGACACTCCATCTTTCTTCCTTTCTTTTTTTAACATTTCCCTGTTCCAGGTAATTGGTCACCATGATAGGGACATTACGATGGCATCAAAACACTATTAGGGTGATAAATGGTTTCCAGCAGCATGCCTAGAGCAGGGGTAACATTGGACTGTCACCTTTGCATCTGAGTGCATCCACTTGGAAGCAACTTCCACCGTTTTCAGTCTGCCTCTTCCAAGTGGGCTTAGCATCAGAGCCTTACTCTTGACTTGTAGGAAGTCACAAGAACTGCAGCCAATGCCTACATGATTTTGATACCAAATACATTTTCTTTTTAAATTGGGACATTTTGGATAACTGTATTAGAGATGGCTGGCCAATCGTACTAAAACTATTTTGGTAAACGTCAATTTTTAGAAAGCAGATATTACTATTAAATTTCTACCTTGCCATATCTCAAAATGATTGCTCATAACAGGCAGCAAAATGACATCTCTCCCATAAAGGATAGCGTTCAAACTTATTATGCAGTTGTAACTAATTCTGTAAAGGAACTAAGTCATGCAAAGCTTTTTTTTCTTCTTCTTCTATTTGTCAACCATAACGAAAGTGTAAATTTGAAAAATTGGCACAAAAATTCCTCACTGCCCGGGGCAGGCTGAGTTTTATGATTTTGGTGTCTTTCTACCTCCAAAGGAGTTGCTATAGCGTGTAAGCCTTGCTAAGCATTTAACATCTCCAAGTTTACCTTTTTTCTTTTTTCTTTTCCTTCACACTGGAGCAAAACTGGCTATTTCTGTGCATACTAAAAACAGGGTTGTCTGTAATTATATTGTATATATGTTTACTGTTCAATTCTTGTTAAAATAAATCTATTTCTAGATCTAGATTGAGCATTGGCTTTTTTTTTAAGTAAGTGGCATTGTGTTCTAAGTCAAGTTAGCTTCTAGCTGTGGAAGTCAAATGTTCGTACTTTGGGGAGATTAATCCAAACAATTGATATTTCATCGAATACTTAAGGTATGTTTAACTGTCAGTTATTTCTCTTTTCAGGTCAACATATTACATTTATTTGTGCAATCACTTTGAAACCACTTGTGACTTTTAGTAAAATTACTTTAGTCTCAGAGAAGGCCCACACAAATGAGAGAACACCAAAAGTGAACCAAGAGCACTGGTAAGAAATAAAACACATTCGACTGGCCTTAGGTAGCTTTTAGTCAGCTTAATTTATCCAGCAGTTGATTCTTACAAAGATTCACTCTGTTTTATCCATTTTAACAGATGTTTGCACAACACCACATGCTTTGAGATCTCAATCAGCAATCATTGAAACATCTTTAGTAGCTCAATCTGGACAAAGGAAATTAATTTTGTTACAACTCGGCTCTTGAACAAGCCACAAAATGTGACATGGATTGTGTTGGATAGGATCCTGAACAAGCCAATGCTACTTCATCTATTGGGTTTGCTTGGTCGCGCAAATTTCCCAGATATCCTTTACAAAACAAACAGGCAAACTACATCTTACTGAAGAATAAGTATTGTCAAATTTCAGCAGCATTCTTTTTGTTTTTTTTGCCTTAAAGCAGAAATGGGGAACTATGGCCCTTTTATGACTAGTGGACTTCAACTCCCAGAATTGCTGAGCCAGCATGACTGGCTCAAGAACTCTGGGAGTTGAAGTCACAAGTCATAAAAAAGGGCCATCGTTCCCCATCTCTGATGTATATCATGAAAACACTTTGGTGTCCATATTACTAGTTATTACTATTCATAAGATAAAGTGAGTCACGATGCCATTATTTAATTCATACAGCACACTGAACCTTAATTACACAAGGTAGGTTAATGCAACAACCTAGACTTGTGTTTATTAGCTGGTTTGTGGGACAGTATCTAATACACATTCATTGTGGCAAGATCCCACAATAAAAATGCTGCCCAACCAATACCAAGTTAGGAAAGTCTAGATGACCAGTGATAGACTGAATAACTTTCTAAAAACGTAACAATGAAAAAATAATAATAACAAAATTATAAAAGGGAGAAAAAAGTAAGAGAAGAAACAAAAACATACAAGATGCACATTTACAGACATACATATTTCAATAAATTGATGCCCTAATTCATAGCAGACATCCATAGCTGCTCTATAATATTTATATGAATAGTTTGGAACCATAATATGTTTGTCTTTCTAGAGCTGAACGATAAGAATTTTGACTCTAAATCAATTGAGAATTTTTTTTAAAAAAACAGCATCAAACCATCTGGACTTCTCTAACTTCCTGAATTTTATACCAGGGTAAACAGGTCTTCAGCACTTTCCAAATGGCCCACAGAGTTAAGGCTCATTTGGTTTCAGGTGTTCCAGATGCGAATATCTAAATCTTCTGTGGGCATAAACTGGCCTGTGGTTTTGGAAGCAAATTTATCTTGGTTTTCATGTTAAAACAGAAGACAGAAGTATATAGAGAGGGAGAAGAAGGAGAAAGAGAAGGAGAGAATATATATTGTGCACAAATTCAAAAACAAATTAAATCCACTAATTGGGTTTCAAAGAAAACAAAATTTATTGCTAACAAAGAAAACAGCAGTTTGCAAAGCGTGGCGGATCCGAGTCAAGACTTCACGCAGGAAGTTCCCAAGCAACGGACCACACGCGAGCCATGTTGAGCAGTCATTTTTATACATCCTATCGCGACACCCCATTTCCCTTCCCCTTTGGTCCCATTGGATAGGCCCGCAGAGGTCACAATCTATCAGAAGCACCTAACCGGAATACATTATCTCTGTCTTTGCTCAGGTTACGTCAACAACCGACATACTACCATATATGGGCATGTTGTTGTTCCAGTAAAAATTCACAGTTTGTTCTTTGATTTTGGTGCACTCATCCTGTTTATTTTTAAAACATCCTTTCCCCTTGAACTGTTTCCCTCAACATGAATTCAGTACATATCTGCTGACTTTCTGGTTTAAGATAACTGTTTTCACAGATCTCCTGATGCGGACGAAGTATATACATTTATTGCTTAACTTTAAAATCAGGTTTAATGTCAAGGGATTGAAGAAAAAGGAGATGTGGTACAGGAAAATATCAGTCATAAAAGTTTATGCTTCATTCCTGTGAGGCATAGCCAAGATTGTTAAATTAAATCTAGCTTCAAAATAATTTATATAGCTTTTTACATTTTACTTTTATGAAAGAACATATAGATTGTTACTTTTATGATACTTAGCATATCTTCCAGTTCTATAATGTGCTTTTATTATTATTTAGTGTGTGTGTGTGTGTTCTAAAAAGTAAAATAAAGAGAATAATCAGGTTATGAAAATACCAGCAATACCTGAAGATTTTGAATTCAGCTCTTTGCAAGCCAATTGCAGAGAAAAGTTATGCATTTTTAATTCTAGTGACCTAACGGGCTTGCATCCAAAGATAGGCATACTGATCTATTAAAATCAATAGGATTTAAGTTAATGAGAGCCAAATCAAACCTCACTAATTTCAAGGAAAAGAAATGACAAAATTGGACATTGATATTCTGGAAATTAGGAAACTTTTTAAAAAAACTGGGATGAATCCCTTCAAATCTGAATAGTACCAAGTCTCAACCTTGTGGACACATAAATTGCAATAAAAAAATAGAGTATCAAAAGGTATCTAGGTCTATATTCAGGCATCTCTCCACACACCGACACTGTGATCTCAATTTAAGACAAACACACGCTAATGTGTGATCGAAGTCTATGCTCCAATTACAGACAAAGAGGAAATGGGCCAGTTCTATGATGATTTGCAACACTTGTTGACTTAACACCAAAAAAGATGTCACACTAATTATAGGAGACTGGGATGTTGAAGTGAGAAATAAAATAGCATCTGGAATAATGTTGGCCTTGGTGCATGAAATGAACTAGAAAACAGATCAACAATTTTCCTGCTTTGTAGCTCAGCAACTTTATATCACTTTATATGCCACTTGTAGCTTTTGTATCAATTGTGAGGTTAGTGTCCATGTTTTGCTGAACATATGTTAGAACAAGTAGCACACACTGATTGAAGACTTTTCAGGCATAGAGAGTTTTTTTAAAAAATTACGCTTAATTTGCCGAATGCCCGCCAACCACATTTAACATGCCATTCAATTTCCTTTATTGTATCACCTTCCATTGAGATCCATTGGCCGAGATATATATAATGATCTACTATGTCTAGTTCTTCTCCCAGTATAAAAAATTTTCTTTGGTGAATTTATTAAACATGACTTGGCTCTTTTTCACATTTATTTTTAAGCCAAATGATTTCCCCTGCTTTGTGGAGCACTTGTATGTGTCTTTGTAACTCTTCTGGCTATTGTGAGAAGAGAACAACAACACCTGCAAATCTTAAGTGATTTAAATAGTTGCCATTGATTTTTATTCCATCTTTTAACCAGTCTAGTTTTCAAAATGCTTCTTCCAAGACGGGCTGAGAAAAGATAAGGTTTATTGTGTCATCTTGTCATACACCTCATTCTATGTTGATTTCCACTTTAAGATCATTAAGGCAAATTGTCGGCATTGTTTTTTCATATATTGATGGTAGTAAGTTTATGTAAGCAGTGTCTATGACTTGGTTGAGCAATGCATTAATTATTGCCTGCTGGAATACCAAGTCAAATACCTTTTCAGAGTCAATGAAAGCCATGCACAGAGGCAGGTGTACTCATTGTGCCTTTCAATGACTTGCTGAACAACCTAGATGTGATCCATTGTGCTGTAACCACTTCTGAACCCTGCCTGCTCCTTTGGCTGTGCATCATTTAATGTTCTCAACATTCTTTTATCTTGGTGAAAACCTTGTAGATGATTGAAAGAAGGCTTATTGGGTGACAGTTTTTAAATCATCTTGGGCCCCTTTCTTCTGTATAAGAATCACTTCAGCAATTTTTCATACATCAGGTATGATTTCTTCTCTGAGGCATCTCAAGTGCAGTTTTGCTAATATCTTGTATAAACTGACCACCAGCTTTCAGCATTTCAACTGTGACACAGTCACTTCCTGAAGCTTTGCCATTTTTCATTGATTTTATGGCATTTGATACATCCTCTACTAGGATGTCTGGCATATCCTCTTCTGTGGGTGTTGTTACTTTTGAGTAATCTTGATCTTTGTATAGCTCTGAACAGAATTTTCCAATTATTTCTAACATTTCCTGTCTTGTTCTCCACACAGAGCCGTCTTCATGTTTTAATGCAAAAACCTTTTTTCTTGTATTTATAAGCTTACATTTTGCTTTATTAATCCCTTTCTTTTCTTCAGTTGCCTTTTTCACAAGCTTCATGTTAAACTGATGTGTTTCTTCTTCTTCTTTTCTTATGGTCTTGCAAAGTTCAACATAATCCAGTTTATTAGTGAATCTTCCAATATTCTTCATTGTCCATCATTTTTTATTAAATCAATAGTTTCATTAGAGATTTTTGACTGTACAAAGTATTTTTCCAGCGGTGCTAAGGATATAGCAATTCGAGGACATTTATGACTACAGTATTTGTTCATTTTGGTCTGTAATGTTCATCTCTTCCAAATCTTGCAATAGAGCTAAGTGGTTTGATAAATTAATCTCAAAATCGATGCTCTTTTCTAACAGCTTATCACTCTTTATTTTCCTTTTTCATGACATCTTTATCATTTTCATACGCTCTTTTCACCAGTCTATCTTCTCTTTAGCTCGAACCATTCTATGCTCACTTCCAGTGTTAAAACAATTGATGACACTACAATTGCAAAATATGATTTTATCACTTGACATGATGTAGTCAATTTCACTTGTGTACCCAGATGGACTCTTCCATGTCCATTTTCTGCTATATTTTTTTCTTGTAAAATGAGTTCATGATATCAAGTTCCTGTCTTTCAGCAAATCTGTCCCTGGAGGATAGGAACTTCTGCTTTCTTTTACCTCAGTCATTCAACTTCTGTTTGCAAGGTCTTGGTAGTTGTTGATTTTTCTCCCTTTCTCCTCAATTCTGCCTTTGTATGCATTGCTCTTAAGGCTTGGTCTTAAACAGCTTTGTCTCTTCAACCTTCCTGCTCTCAGCTATTGCCTGATCTTGTTACTATCTGCTTTGCCTGCTTTTTTTTTTTAATATAACGACTATGTAATACTTTGTTTTTCCATATCTCTTTTCTCTTCTTCATTTGGTCTTTCTTGTAGGCCAGTTTGGTCTCTCTAGTATTCAGTAAGCCTTTCTGGTGTTCTAGCTTCATTGCATCATCTTCACTACCCTTCAGATATTCTTCCAATGCTCTTTTTTTCTTCAATC
Source organism: Azemiops feae (assembly GCA_023970755.1). NCBI lineage: Eukaryota > Metazoa > Chordata > Lepidosauria > Squamata > Viperidae > Azemiops > Azemiops feae. The sequence continues at coordinate 488,269 of JALGBA010004179.1, read as the reverse complement.
ATCTGAGCTACTTATTCCACACCCTTTCTTGGTAAGTAGAATCTGTCAACATTGCTGTGTGGATGAAAAGCATGATTGATTTTCATTATGTTTCTGGTCTTCCTCTTCAGGGCCTTTAGTTCTGCTTGAGTCCAGTCCACTGTTCCAGCTTTGAATCTAATGACCGGAATTGCCCAAGCACTGATGGCCTTGATGGTATTTCCTCCACTGAGTTTGGATTTTAGGATCTTCTTCACTCTCTACATGTATTCACTTCCAACCTTTTTCTCGACTTCAGTGTGCTTGATGTCAGCTTGAGAGATGTTCAGGTATTTGTAGTGATCATCTTCATCCAGAATAAGAATTACTTCAGCATTTTTCCATGCATCGGGTATTTTTCAATCTTGAAGGCATCTCTAGTGTGGTTTTGCTAGTATCGTATGTAAACTGTGAACCACAGTTTTCAGCATTTCAACCGTAACAATAATTTCCTGAAGCTTTGCCATTTTTAATTGATTTTATGGCATTTGATACATCCTCTATTAGAATGTCTGGCATTTCTTCTTTCATGAGTGTTGCTACTTTTGAGTGATCTTGATCTTTGTATAGCTCTGAACAGAATTTTCCAATTATTTCTAACATCTCCTGTCTTGTTCTTTCCTTTTTAATGTGAAAACCTTCTTACTTGTATTTATAAGCTTGTATTTTGTTTTATTAATCCTTTTGTTTTCTTCAATTACCTTTTTCACAAGCTTCATGCTAAACTGATGTGTTTCTTCTTGGAGTTATTCAGTATCTTTGACAGATGAACCAGTGCAATGACAAACAGTAATGATGATAACAAATCTCCTTGAAATATTCCTCTCTTGATATTAATCTCTCCCAGTCTCTCGCTGTTGATTAGCAATGTCATCCATTGTGCCATAGATCTTGGACAAAGCTTCTGCTGTTTCTATTGATTCATGTTATTTCTAAGCACTTGATTATCATGTGGCACGGAGTCAAATGCCTTCTTGTAAACAATGAGTGCTATATTCAACTTGGTCTCGCTTTTCTTGCAGTTTCCCAGAATCATGTTGTCAATCGGGAATCAAACTTTTGTTCCTCTGCCGTTGGGGCAGTTTCTTTTTTGCTGAGGTGGAAAGAGCTTATGAGTCCTATAGACTGTTTTCTACCAAATGTAGAGGAACTCCAAAACCTAGTACAGTTCCTATAACCCAGGCACTGACCAAGCTGGTATAAGTTTCTGTAAATTACATCTCACCATACTTTTTTTGGCAGAGACATTGTTCGTCTGGCTCCCCTGGTGATGAGGAGGTTGGACATTTGGCCAGATGGAACATATTAACTTGGCTATTGGCCAAAGCATGCTTCATGTCTTCCCCCTGGGCATTCTTGATGTTTTCTTTCTTAACATCCCAAGTACTCAGGGCAGAAACTTGCAGGATACGACCATCCTGCATGACATTCATATTGCTAGAAGCCTTTTCCTCACTTTGACCTTCAGAAAGCAGGAAGTGGAGGGAGTCCCAAAAACGACTACAAGTGTCTTCGAATTTGAGCTATCATGCTGTTGCTGTTAGTTGCGAAGTCGTGTCCGACCCATCGCAACCCCATGGACAACGTTCCTCCAGGTCTTCCTGTCCTCTACCATCTTCTGGAGTCCATTTAAGCTCACGCCTATTGCTTCAGTGACTCCATCCAGCCACCTCATTCTCTGTCGTCCCCTTCTTCTATTGCCCTCAATCTTTCCCAGCATCAGGCTCTTCTCCAGTGAGTCCTTCCTTCTCATTAGGTGGCCAAAGTACTTGAGTTTCAACTTCAGGATCTGGCCTTCTAAAGAGCAGTCGGGGTTGATCTCTTCTAGGACTGACCAGTTTGAACGCCTTGCAGTCCAAGGGACTCGCAGGAGTCTTCTCCAGCACCATAGTTCAAAGGCCTCAATTCTTTGGCGCTCAGCCTTTCTTATGGTCCAACTTTCACAGCCATACATTGCAACTGGGAAAACCATGGCCTTGACTATACGCACTTTTGTTGGCAGGGTAATGTCTCTGCTTTTTAGTATGCTGTCTAGATTTGCCATAGCTTTCCTCCCCAGGAGCAAGCGTCTTTTAATTTCTTGGCTGCAGTCCCCATCTGCGGTGATCTTGGAGCCCAGGAAATAAAATCTGTCACTACCTCCATTTCTTCCCCATCTATTTGCCAGGAATTGAGAGGGCGGATGCCATGATTGGTTTTCTTAATGCTGAGTTTCAAGCCAACTTTTGCACTCTCCTTCTTCACCCGCATCAAGAGGCTCTTTAGTTCCTCTTCACTTTCTGCCATTAGAGTGGTATCATCTGCATATCTTAGGTTGTTGATATTTCTCCCGGCAATCTTAATTCCAACTTTTGATTCATCTAGCCCTGCCTTTCTCATGATGTGCTCTGCATATAAGTTAAATAGGCAGGGTGACAGTATACAGCCTTGCCGGACTCCTTTCCCAATTTTGAACCAATCAGTGGTTCCGTGTCCAGTTCTCACTGTTGCTTCTTGACCCGCATATAGGTTTCTCAAGAGACAAATAAGATGGTCTGGTACTCCCATCTCTTTAAGAACTTGCCACAATTTGTTGTGATCCACACAATCAAAGGCTTTAGCATAGTCAAAGAAGCAGAAGTAGATGTTTTTCTGGAACTCCCTAGCTTTCTCCATGATCCAGCGTATGTTGGCAATTTGATCTCTAGTTCCTCTGCCTCTTCGAAATCCTGCCTGTACTTCTGGTAGTTCTCGATCCACATACTGCTGGAGTCTAGCTTGTAGGATTTTAAGCATAACTTTACTTGCATGTGAAATGAGTGCAATGGTGCGATAGTTTGAACATTCTTTGGCATTGCCTTTCTTTGGAATTGGAATGTAAACTGACCTTTTCCAATCCTGTGGCCACTGTTGAGTTTTCCAAATTTGCTGGCAAATTGAGTGTAGCACTTTTACTGCATCATCTTTTAAGATTTTGAATAGCTCAACTGGAATACTGTCACCTCCACTAGCTTTGTTGTTGCTCAGATTTCCTAAGGCCCATTTCACTTCACATTCTAGGATGTCTGGCTCGAGGTCAGTGACCATCCCATCGTGATTATCTGGGACATTAAACTCATTCTTATATAGTTCTTCTGTGTAGTTTTGCCACCTCTTCTTAATCTCTTCTGCCTCTGTTAGGTCCCTGCCATTTTGGTCCTTTATCATGCCCATCTTTGCATGAAACGTTCCCTTCATATCTCCAATTTTCTTGAAGCTATCATAAATCACTGAAATAGATTAAAAACAAGTAAGTTATAACAGAATCAGGTTCGTACAATCCTATATTTAAAGATTGTATTTGAAGAGAAACCAGATAACGACACATTAAACTATATATCAAACAGCATTTTTGTCCAATCAAAATTAGCCAACTTGAAAGAGACAATAATTTAAGCTGATGAATAACTACTCAGCAGATATTAGCAGGTTTTTTCATCACATTTGCCTTTGGAACAATTCAGGCAAGCATATCAAGACAAACCATCTAAATTCTATTTCTAATGCCATATGAGAAGGCATTCTGTCTAAAATCCATATTTCATGGTTGAATGTTATAGCCTAATTATAGGCCATCCTTGGCTCTTCCACACCCCTGGTATAGAATTCTGCAGAATTTGACAATCTCAGAAAAATTCATGGAAAAAGAGAGAAAATTTTCTTCACTTTTTTTGCATGACTCCTATGTAAATCTGTGAAACAACTGCCTCTCAGTATGATTATTTCACATTTGTTCAATAAACATGGCATCTCATCTGTCTATGTTATTTTTGGTTAAACATTTTTGAATAGGTATACCTGAGAAATCCTGGGAATATCCTTAAACTCTAACTGCTCTTGTCTTTCTCTCTCTTCTTGAACATGGAAGATTTCACTGTTGTAGCAGAAATGCAGACAATAACAAAAATGTGAGTTAACCATGAAACACTCCATTATGAAGTCTTAATTTAACACCATTTCTCAAAGTTTTCCCATTTAATTCACTAGATTTCAACTTGGACTTTAAATATGAATTTCAGTGGTGGTCTTTGATTTTATTTTTAAAGCTTCCTGAAAGTAGGGGTCCATTCACATACAACAGAGCTTTCAGTCAAATGGTTTTTTCCTCAGTTCCCCCAAACTGCAAGGAAAACTCTTAGTGTGTAGTGCAAGTCTGATCGCGTGACTGCTGAGGCCTACTCATGCCGAAATCAATCACTATTTTAAAGTGGCCAAGAAATATTGGGACTCATACTTTAGTCCACTTACTCTGTCTCCACTACAATCTGTGATTGGGAATCCTCATTTTCTTGACCATGATAGTCATCTTTTTGCATTTGACACCGAGGTACTGTAAAAGAATAAATACTGTGTTGCAAAATTGATTTGATTTTTTCTACCAAATGTTGTATGATAACTTTTCTACGGAAAAAAAACATGTAATGTCTTAAAAACTGTATCATTTACCTTTTTGACTTAATCAGCTTTTTCTTCCAATTGGCTTCTCGCAGAGTCTGAAAAGTGTTAAACAAATATTTTAGAATGAGGTAGAGAATCATCAATTGAAATGTGTCTATTTCTCTCCCAGAAATGGAAAGACAAAACTTACCGCCATTTTTCTCCCAGAGAAGAGTAGAGACTGGAGATGGGAACAGACGTTGTCAATTCCCTGAGCCTGAGCTCCTGAGCCGTTATAAGGTCTCTTTTTCTCTTGGTCTCTTTTGAGACCTCCTGTTAAAAGAAATTGAGGAAGTACAATTAATACATTATAAAATCTCGCTTATAGATGTGGGAGATCACCTCCCCCCCCAAGAGAAGGAAATATTTTGGGGAATATTAAAAAGGCAGAATATATTTCCCCCAAGGCAGTAAAGCAAGCCCAGTTTTTTTTAATAGCCCCAAACAGAAACTAGGCAGAGGCCAGCTTTTAGAAATGCAGATTTGATAATCCTATTCAAGAAGGTTGGAGCCAGGAAGCTAGAAGCTGAGGAGATTAGAAAGACAAAGACCCCTGAAATCTACATACCCCACCCAAGCTCTAAAAGACATGACCTTTAGGACATAATAGAATTAACCCACCAATACCAGAAAGGCACACTGAACCTCAGGTCAAAGTTCATGCCACAGGAATAGGAAACAACCTCAAAAGCCCAAGAAGGTATAAAAACCCACCACTCCAAGCTACATGTGGTCAACTTTCCCAGAGCCACACTTCTGTCTGGCTTTGCTCTTCAATAAACTACGTTCTTTCTAAAGCAATCTCCGTTTTGTTTATTCCCAGCTTGGACTGGATCCTGATGAAGAATTTTCTTTTAACACAGAGGTTGTTCTAATTTCTTACTATCAGGCAAGATACTTGCAGTGTTGACTCGGCTGATTGCCTTCTGGTACTTGTCATACTTCTCCTTTAGTTCCTCAACCTCCCTCTCCTCTCTGTCAGCATCTCTTGGCAAAAAAAATAACAAAAGAATTAGAACTCGTACAGCCAAGATGAATAAATCACTTTTGTTTTTAAAATGAAAACAATTAAAATGTTGTTAAGTTAAAATAATACTTTCTGGATTGTGTTTCATTTTGTTCTCCAGCTCCTTATTCTCCCTCATAACCTGGGCCATTTCATTGGCTAAGCACTCATTCTCCTCTTCCAACTAAAATGCAGAAATTACAGGAAGCATGCATCAGTCATCGAATACAGATATGGAGACAAAAAGATGGGCTTAAAACAGGATTGTAAGGGAAATGAATGACTTGACTTCCAGTTCGTCACGTGGCCGCCATGGACAGCTGGGAGACTTGCTCTCTCTCCCCCGTTCAGTTTTGCATTGCTGGGGGGCCCTGAAAAGGGCCAAAAGTCGCCCCGAAGAGGCGACCAGCAAGGAGGGGCGTTTGCTGGATCGCGGGAGAGCAGCAACTCTCCCGTAAGAGCTGTCATTCCCTCCAAACCAGCAGACGAAAGGACCGGCCATAAAAACATGGCTCGTCCCTAGGCTGCTAACAGCCGAAGTCACATTACCATCTGGCAACTTCAAAGCAGCGTGGACAGGACTGGGTGAGGTCTACCTCTCTTACATCCTAATTACTTAATTACCTGCATAAACTGTAAAGTACTTTCCCCCCTGTGGTGAGGGAAGGGGGATTTTAGCCCTCCCTCCAGAAACAGCAGCAAACAACCACGCGGGAGTTTAAAACGTTGGAAAAATACTGGGATCCTAATTGGAATTCTATTTCCTAAAATTGGTGGATTATAAGATTTGTAACTTTCTACTCTCTGATTTTTACTCTAATTACTATTGAAGATTTGGGGGTTTTTCCCCTTAAAATAGAGGGGGGGGGAACCTGAAAAGATCCAATTAACTTTGAGACGTAACCTGTTATTCTCTAAGAGAGACTTGTTGACAGCTTTGAAAATAGATAAGATATAAAGTAACCTTGAAACACCATCTACAAGAAACCCAGCTCAGCTCCTCACTTGGTGGACTTTCTGACGTAAGTTTTTTTTTAGTTTAATATACTACAATGGAAGAAGAACAGGAATGGATTTCTTCTACAGAGGAAGCACAGGAACAAATTCTTTGTATGTTAAAAGCGATTATCTAAACTCTACGTATAAGTCTGGATATGCAAACTCAAATTATGACTTCAACCAAAGAATCATCTATACAGAATTCTATAGAGAAAGTGAAACAACCAAATGCTATGACAGAAGACTTAGATACTCAATAAATACAGACAATGGAAAACACAAAAAAGAAACTGATAATAGAGAACAAGGAAAGGACTTTTCTTATAAACCAGAAGGAATTTGAAGATAGAAAAGAAAAACAGATGAAAGAGAAGATAAATACTTCGGGACAACTGCATCGAACTGGAAAAACAAAGAGACGACCTGTTAAATCAGCTAGTCCTCTTAAGAAAACATCAACTGGACACTCTTATCGACATCAAACAATAGCCACAATAATACAAGGAGATCTTTTTGATGATTTAAAAGCAAAGATACGAAAAATGATCTGGCAGGAAAAAAAACCTAGAATAAGATTGAAAAAGACTGGGGTTTTGATCTACACATGAGATCTAACATAGAATATATCTAAATAGATAGAATATGTATTCTGAACACAAGATATTGTAATGATTTGAGATAAAGAAAATTTTGCTCATATAAAATCTAGAAATATAAATATTGAAATAAGAATATTATACTGTTTTATTAGTTTGTTAAGATAGATGGTAGAATTTATATATAAGGGGTGTACTTTAAATATTAGATTGTATGAGGAATTGTGATAAAGGAATTGTGTTTAATTAAAAATTTGGAAAAAAATAAATATTAAACATTAAATTAAAATATTAAGGGAAAATTAACTATCAGGTCACTGATTGGCTACAAGTTTGAATGTTTACAAATAACTAAGATTTGAATTTAAGATATTGTTATGAGTTGAGACAAAGGTTAAGTAAAACTTAAAAGTATAAATACTAATAATTAAATTTGTATATGGGTTTGTGGTACAAATGCTGGTGGTTTATTTTTATTTTTATTTTTATTTTATTTTTCTGGACAGGAAGAAAGGAAGGAAGTAGAAGGAAGAAAAGAAAAAAATTATTAGCCCCAAATATGAGATAGGAGACTTAGAAATTGGGATCATTTAAAATCTGGAAATGATAAAGATTAAACGTTAAACTTAAATATCAATGGGAAATTAAAGTTAAGAAAAACTTACTAGGTTATTGTCTAAAAGATGGAATGCCAAATTAATTAAGATATGTATAGACTGAAGACTATTGATGAATATTAGAAAGATATTTTTTGTTTGATTGATAGAATAAGAAAAGTATTGGTTCGAATATGACAGTAGATATTATGGGGGAAAGAGAGGGAATTAGTTGTTGTAATACTTTGAGATTTGTACTGATGATATTCAAATGTAATGGATTTACTGTGCTCAGCCGCCACGCTACTTTTCAAATATGTAAATGTAATATTGGAAAATTAATAAAAAACTGGGGGGGGGAGGGAAATGAATGACTTACAGCTCTTAGGGAGGCATCTTTCTCTGCCAGCTCCTTTTCTTGTATGCATCTCAGATCTTCCATCCGCTTCTGTTCTGTATTTTTATGGAAAAACACTTGTGCTGTTAAACAATATTCCCAAAAGACATTACATATTAACCCACAAACAACACTGAAATTTAAGACTGGTCATTAAATAGGAAGGGTCAGGTGTGGTGCAGAGGGAGGGTTGCCTTTGTATCCCCACTCCTGCCACAGGTTCTCACACAAACAAAAGAGTTGGTTACTCACTTTGTTCTCTTTGGTGGTCTCTGTATTTCTGCAGACAGACCTGCCAAAGGAAGACATTTTGAACACCTCAGGACAAACCAACTGGAAGAGGCGAATTTACTAAGTATTATAAATCATAGTGTGGATACAATCATAGTGGCTGCAGTCATATCCAGTTACAATGCGCGTTGGCTGCATGATGACTGTTTGTTCTAAAGCACTTTGCAGTAGTTCTGGCAAAATGCTTTGACCAAAAAGCCACATTTTGAAAAGCAAGATAACTAAATTAATCTATTATCAGTCTTACATTGTAGCATCTTTTACTAGTTTTCAATGGAATTTATATATGCCTCCTCTAAGCAAAATGTTAATATTTGTAGTTGAGACAAAATTCAGATCTTTAAAAATAATAACGTTGCATATAATTCATATAATTCTTCTATGATACCTCAAAACTGAGATCTGGAAGGAACTATATTAAAATTTTATTTGGATTCTATATATATATATATATATATAAATTTCTGGAGATGTTGCTGCTTGGAAATAGTCATAGCGCAGGTCAACAAAAACCACTTGGATTGGTGAAAAGGCTTCATTTTTACCTGCTCTGCCCTGCATCTTAGAACCTATTAGATTGTTTTCTGTAAAGTTAAATCAGGCTAATAGTATAGGAGCTAAAACTGATTTTGCTTGGGATTTTAATTATTTCTTTGTTCATTTACGGGGAGGGGGGCATGTCTCTATTGAAGTCAGTGTGAGAGAAAAATAGCTTATTTCCATAGGCTACACAGACTGAACCCATTTTTTTAAGTATATTGTTTCTACACAATGGATTAAAAAAAAGTATTTCAAGACGTAATCCTGGAATTTATTTTCAATCTGCAATGCTGCATCAAGTGAACATGGTGGGGCCCACATATCAAGGGATCAATGTCCTGGGATTAGTTTTTCCAAGAAGCTGATCATCTTTGCTTACTTGCTTTGCCATCTTTCCAGAAATCAAACTGACTAAAAATGAACCTGACTCCTCATTTATGTTGAACAAAATATTTCAGATTTGAACATAGCAGCCTATATCTGTGTAACCGAACAAGGACAACTAGCGCACTTCCTGCTTCTGGCCTGTACTTTGGAGGAAATACAAAATGTGTGCAGGCAGCCCAGTTTTCAAAAGATGTGTCATGAGACAGTTGGCCTTGCAGTCTATCTAAATACGCTCCCGATCCTATTTGTTTATGAACATCCACACTGCTGCTGAAAGTTATAGCAGAAAGGACAATAATCCGAAATGAAGGGGTATTGATTGATTGGGATATTGTTTACTTCTTCATTGTTGGCCTGATGTTAATCTTGGTGTTCATCTATGTTCATCTAAGTGTTGATTCTGGTGGGGAGGCGTTTTGGTCTTTTCGTTCCCTTTTTGGCTTGCTGACTGTCTCTTTTGCACAATATCTAGATGTTGTTTATGTCTATGTGTCTCTTGATGGCCAGTTTGTCAGAGTGCCAGGCTTCCAGGAATTCTCTCATGTTTTTGGACTTGGATTGTTCTAAGATGTTCAACAATATGGATGCATAAAGGCAACCTGTTCTGCCCAATAAGATTGTGCAACATTTCTATAGCAGAAAACCAAGCATTGCCTCATAATCTTTCTTTTTCTTATAACAACCTATCTCATAATTAGGGCCAAATTTAGTGTCGCCAGCTCAGTGTTTCTCAACCGTGGCTGCCTGAAGATGTGCAGCCTTCAACGCCCAGAATTCATGCTGGCGAGAGAGTTCTGGGAGTTGAAATCCACACATCTTCAAGTGGTCAAGATTGAGAAACACAGCCCTAGTTATTGGAGATCGGGGTCGGTGGGAGAGAGTGAGACCCCCCTAGTGACTACATGCATGCTTTCATTAATTTGTGGCAACACAAATCAATGGTTGACCAATGTCTTGTTTCAGATGTCATGTCCCTCTAACCATAGCAAGAAGACTCATTAACCATTGTTAAACAACAAACCTCATGGCATCACCTGAATTTCACCTCTAGCCAGTTGCAGGGACACTTGAAGCTTCCTTTAGTTGCTCTGCAGTTAAAGTGATGTTTTAATGGCCCTCTTCTTCCAATATAAACCTTGCTGTACAAACAATTGACAGTGCCTCCGAGATGGTGTTGATGACAAAACTGTCAGAAGCTAGGATCCTCCCATCTATAAAGGCCAATGCAGTTTAGCATGCCAGGAAACTAGAACACACACAGTTTATTTGTTTATTTATCATATTTAAGAACTGGCCTTCTCCCTCACAGAGGGACTCTAGGAACTGTACAAATGCAATATTAAAAGCATGAGCACCATATATAACATTTAAAAGAGGCAAGCTATGTTAAAAATTAATTAGGAGGAGGGATTTGCGGGCTCCAACCAGCCCCATGACTACCTACTTCTCTGTGTGCCCTAAGCAAGGCCTCAGAGCCCTGTTTTCCCGCCTTTCTGGAAGGCTGTCCTGTGGATGTGTTTAAATTGAAGATATTAACACACTTCACCAAGAAAGGACCTGAAAGAAGATGTATCGATAGTTTTAAAATATTCAAGCCCTAAAAAAAATTTAAAACAATTTTGCTTGTTTCTAGATTACTTTGATTCCTGTTTTATTTCATTATTATTATTATTATTATTATTATTATGTCATGTTACCTCTTTGATTCCTGAAGTAATCCTAGAGCTACACATGCAAGTTGACAAGTAAATAAATAAAAAAGGGGACCTCTTACCTCAAACAGGAGTTTCCCCGCATAGTATAGGAACGTCTCCATCCTTAATGCCCTAAACTAAACTAATCCTAAACTAAATAAATATATTAAATATAATAAATAAATTTAATAAAAATATAATAAATAAATAAAAATAAATATAATAAATATTTTGTGTGAACCAATCTCAGTAAATAGGTGTATTAAATAAGATAAGTAAGCAAATAAGTAAGCAAATAAATACTGAAAAGTAAACTAAAACTAAGCTTTGTAAATACAGTAAAATGAAATCAAAACCTGACTAAGCCACCAAGACTCAACACCCACAAGAGCTTTCATTCAGCCCACCAAAAAGTTTTATTTACGTCTCCTTATTAACTCATATCTGTATGGATCATATTAATTATTATTACTAGTGACACACGCTTTTCCATTCATACAGGATCAGTAATTGAAATCTGAGAATAAAGAATATTTTCCCCAAACTTCTGCCAAAAGAGCTTGACATAGTAGCAGCTTTCCTCTCTCTCACCCACTTCCAGACCAATTCAGGGCTACAAAAAATGATATGACAATGTCGAATATAACACAGCAATTAAGTTAACAGCATATTGTCAACAATAACATCAGTGGGACTTCTTGGTTTTGGTTTGGTTTTTTACTTCCTAATAGTCATCTCCCATAATTCTCTGGTTTCCAGAGTACAAGGTATCGGTCTGCTTCTCCTCAACTTTGGGGATGCAAAAATGTCAGAGAAGTCTGTCACGCCCAGTTGCAAGTGTGCTTGTGTAAAATTTCCCAGGCCTAACAAATATAATCCTCAGGCACCTGCTAGCCGTTGTAATCACTGGTAAGAGATGGGAGTGTCCATCGAGGGAGACGCTGCTGGCATTCCTGGGCTCTCAACTTCACCCCACGTTTCTGCCATGTTTTACCAGGAGCTTCAGTGATTTACCTATCCTTCACCTACACTCGGATGTGGCCCTTCGGTCATGGCTGGTGCTGCCTCGTGGTACTGGCAGTCATGGGGGGGGGGTTGCAGCATGTGTGGAAAAGTGGGACCATGGCAGATATGGAATTTGGCACTTCGAAATATGATGTCATTGTGATTGGGGGCCTTGGGTGACACTGCAGAGCCACTCATCTTTCTCTGTGGTGCAAAGCCAGCTTGCCCTCCTGTGACGCACCTTGGGAAGCACACAAGCATTTCCTATAACAGGGCTGGTATCTGGGCAAGCCAAACTACTACTCTGCAATAGCATTGTGGTCTCCTGGATCAATGTCCTGGGATTAGGTTTTCCAAGAAACTGATCATCTTTGCTTACTTGCTTTGCCATCTTTCCAGAAGTCAAACTGACTAAAAATCAACCTGACTCCTCATTTATGTTGAACAAAATGTTTCAAGCATTGTCTCATAACCTTTCTTTTTCTTATAAAAAATTATCTCACAATTAGAGCCCAATTTAGTGTCACTAGCTCCGTGTTTCTCAACTGTGGCCACCTGAAGATGTGCAGACTTCCACGCCCAGAATTCATGCTGGCGAGAGAATTCTGGGAGATGAAATCCACACATCTTCAAGTGGTCAAAGTTGAGAAACACTGCCCTAGTTAGTTTAGACCGGGGGGTGGTGCGGGAGAGAATGAGACCCCCTAGTGACTACATGCATGCTTTCATTAATTTTTGTGGCGGCACATATCAATGCTTAGCCAATGTTGTGTTTCAGATTTTTTTCTTTTTTGAAAAAAATAGAAAATAAAAAATGAATTTATGGGAAATTATACTTCCAAGGCTTTTTCTTTAGATGGTCTTTTGCTATTGGGGTCAAAGAAAGTCAACTCAGTCTGGAAAGAAGGGATCCTAGACTCAGAAGGCCAACTGGGTTTTTTTTTTAAATACACATATGGTAGAACTTCCCAGTTATGAAAAAAAGATTAACAGGAACAAAAGTTCCGTTGGATCCCATATGCTAATCTTATTTAGAGAGTTGGAGTGAATCAAATCAGCTAGTTCATCCTCATGTCCCTCTAACCATAGCATGAAGACCCTCACTAACCATTGTTAAGTAACAACCCTCATGGCATCACCTGAATTTCACCTCTAGCCAGCTGCAGGAACAGCTGGAGCTGCCCTTTAGTTGCTCTGCAGTTAAAGTGATGTTTTAATGGCCCTCTTCTTCCAATATAAACCTGGCTATACAAACAATTGACAGTGCCTCCAAGATGGTGTTGATGACAACATGGTCAGAAGCTAGGATCTTCTCATCTTTAGTTTACTGTAGGGTGACTCTGGGCCTCGTGACTACTAGTTGTATGGATTTTAGGCAGCTGTTTGTAAATTGTCAAGAGTTGCTATGGAGTCAACAGTATAAAAACACTATTAAATCAGTCAGCCTGTGCCAGCTTCTCTCCATCTTTCCTCCGACACAGTTCTGGGCTGATTATCAGAGAAGACATTGCTACATGTACTGTTCTGGTTCCACTGTTGTGTATAGTGAGGGAGTGGTCAGTGATATAAGCAAGTGGGTTGATTGTCATAGGAACAGGTATTTGGGGAAGGGGACCACATCCATGCATTGCAGCAGTTGTCTCCATCTGTCACAGCCAAAAACAGTAGGAAGGGGTGGGGGGCTCTCTCCCCTCCCTCGTTACACCTGTTGAATTGAAATAGGGATCAATGTCACTCTGAACCTTTCCCAGTGCTAAAAAGGGACAAGGGATAGGGTTAGGGTTAGGGTTAACCAGGACTTATGGCCAATGCAGTTTAGCATACAGGAGACTAGAACACACACTATTTATTTGCTTATTTATCATATTTAAGAATTGCCCATCTCCCTCATTCTAGGTACTATACAAATGCAATATTAAAAACATGAGCATCTATATAAAATTTAAAAGAGGCAAGCGATGTTAAAAATTAATTAGAAAGAGGGATTTTATTATTATTATTATTGTTATTGTTAATGTTATGTTACATGTCGTGTTACCTCTTTGAATCTTGAACTCATCCTAGAGTTACGCAGTTGGCAAGTAAATAAATAAATAAACAAAGAAGAGGACTTTACCTTAAACAGGAGTTTCCCTGCATAGTATAAGAATGTCTCCATCCTTAATGCCCTAAACTAAGCTAATCCTAAACTAAATAAATATATTAAATATAATAAATAAATAAATAGATTAATAGATAATAGATAAATAAATAAATAGGCAAATAGATAAATAAATAGGTAAACAGATAAATAAACAGATAAATAAATATAAATAAACAAATGTGATATTAAATAGGATAAATAAGCAAGCAAATAAATACCGAAAAGTACAGAAAAGCTAAACTATTGAAACGCTGTAAAATGAAACCAAAACCTGACTAAGCCACCACTACTCAACACCCACAAGAGCTTTCATTCAGCCCACCAGAAGTTTTATTTACTTCTCCTTTGTGAGCTCATCTACCTGTCAGCACCAGTATGAAGCATGGCCTCACAAAGGAAAAGCAAAGCAAACTGATGGGCTGAATGGATGCTACTCAGAGTTTTATTCCTTTTTGCAATATTTCAATATTTTTCAATATTGGGGAAAATGTAATTACAAAATCCCGTTGATGCGTTTGGTGGAATCGGAGGATAAAGTAAGAAGAAAAATACCTTAGAAAAATTAGTGCCACTGAAGAAAGCAGGGAGATCGTTGGAGAAATATGCACAATTTAAACTGAAAAAGTGGTGCAGAAGTGAGAGAGCAGAATTGGAGATATTCTTGCTCTTGCAAGAAGCAACTTTCCCTTTCTCCAACCCCCCTTTTCTCTAGCTATTAATTGTTACTTTCGTATTTTAATTCTACTTTGGACATTATTAACTCATCTCTCTTTGGATCATATTAATTGTTATTATTACTAGTGAAACAAGTTCCCCCGTACGCTTTTCCATTCATAAAGGATCAGTAATTGAAATCTGAGAATAAAGAATATTTTCCCCAAACTTCTGCCAAAAGAGCCTTGACATAGCAGCAGCTTTCCTCTCTCTCACCCACTTCCAGACCAATTCAGGGCTACAAAAAATGATATGACAATGTCGAATATAACACAGCAATTAAGTTAACCCTAACCTCAGATGTGGCCCTTTGGTCATGGCTGGTGCTGCCTTGTGGTACAGGCAGTCATCGGGGGGGGGGGGTTTGCAGCATATGCGGAACAGTGGGACCGTGGCGGATATGGAATTCGGCACTTTGAAATATGATGTCATTGTCATCAGTGGGGGCTCAAGTTGAACCAACAGACTATTCCCCCCTCTGCTTAAAATGAACATTGATAAATATATAGAATACATATCAAATACATATATGAGAGGTGGGGAACTACGGCCTCTTTATGACTTGTGGACTTCAACTCGCGGAATTCCTGAGCCAGCATGGCTGGCTCAGGAATTCTGGGAGTTGAAGTCCATAAGTCATAAAAGGGCCATACTTCCCCACCCCTGCCTTAAAGAAATTATTGGTATCACCCAGGGAGCCATCATTGCAACATGGACTGGTTGAACAAGAGATTTAATAGTAAAAGTTAAATAATGATCTAAGTGATTTTGATCCCTGCTTGGAATGAACTTTGTGGAGGCATATTGAACTTGCTTTGCCCTCTCTCTTCTTTGAGTGAAACCATTGGGCCAAATTCTTTTCACAGCTCCTTTTTCCATTAGCAGCAAATAAGGTTACTCTAAGCCAATTTACAAGGTGAAGAAGTATTAGAGTTGACATTCCTCTTGTGAAAGAAAAGGAAAATTGTGCTTTGTTAGCAGCCAACAAAGCAAGAATTCCCACTTTCTTGGTTGCTAGCAGCTACAAAAGGGCCATTCAATCTAGAAAGCAATACAGGATTTGCCATAAAAATCCATATTTCCCTATTTTCTTAACGAGAATTAAGCTAAAGAACTATCACTGCTCTGGGGCAAGGTGAATGCCCTAGGGCCTAGATCAGGGGGGTAGGCAACCTTGGCTCTTTTATGACTGGTGGACTTCAACTCCCAGAATTCCTGAGCCAGCATGGCTCAGCTTGGAAACCTCTCCCTTTTTCCTCAGCATGGCTGGCTCAGGAATTCTGGGAGTTGAAGTCCACCAGTCATAAAAGAGCCAAGGTTGCCTACCCCTGGCCTAGATTATTGATTCCGCTCTCTGCTACCAGAAAAATAAGCTTAGATTATTGCATTTGCATAGCTAAATAATCTACATTAAGACCCTCCTCAATTGAACTCTATGAACTCTCCTAAAAAGGGTCCGCCTCTACTTGCAAGCAACTAATTCAGCATACGCTAACTCCCAATGTTAAGTTCACCAGAGTGCCGTGGCTCAGAACGCTCCCTGAACAGAAGAGGCAGCAGAACCACAGAGCAGCCAGCCAGATTTAACAGAACAGGGCTGCCTGCACACGAAGGCACTCTGCTTTCTCCTGCTTTGAGTAAAGTGCTCTTTGAAGAGCATGCGGAAGCTACAGCTGGCACAGAAGTTCTTAGGGCCCCTAGAGTAACCCATGTTACACCACTGCTTCATGAGCTGCACTGGGTGCCGGCCTGCTTCCAAGTGCAATTCAAGGTGTTTGTCATCTCCTTTAAAGCTCTACATGGCATGAACACAGTCTACTTGAGGAACCGTCTCATTCTGCTGGGACTGGTCTGTCCCATCCATGCTGGCAGAGGGGGCATTCTGCAGATCCTGTCAGTCAAGGGATTTCAGCTGGCAGGATCCAGAAGAAGAACTTTCTCTGCCATGGCTCCTGCCCACTGGAACATCCTATCCCCTGAGATGAGATTGGCTCCTACCCTGCTGAGCCTCAAGACGTGGCTTTGCCACATGGCTTGGGGACCCAATGGGGGAGTTCCATACTGCAGGCGGTGACTAATTAAAATTCAACTCCACCTGCCCCCCTCCCTATGTGTCTGGCTTCCTTCTTTGCCATCTTGTCTCCTTGGTTTTTATCTTTTAATGTTTTTATTTGCTATGTTTTTATAATGAATGATTTTAATGTTTTTATGTTGTAAGGCACCCAGAATTGTTAGATACAAGATGGGCTGCAAATACATTTTATAAATGAATGAATGAATGAATGAATGAATGAATGAATGAATGAAATCTCTGCGTGAAAATTTTTCCTAATGGAGAAAAATCAGAATATAAAATCAGAGCAACTTTAATTACACAAACTAAAGGGTGCTCAGGAGATATGTACCTCAATAGTAGTGGATTTTTTCCCTAGCTAGTTTGGGGAGGGAATAGGAAAGAATGATACATCTAAATCCACCTTTGTAAACCATAGACCCTAAAACTGGATCTATGGCTCCCCACTAAGAACAGGGTTTTCTTTGCCTGAACACATGCCAGCCTAAGTGAACCTACCAATCAATGTACACCTAAAATTAAAACACAACCATTATCAAAACCATCAAGAGACTCAGGAGTTTTACTTGTCCTCTTTATTCAAGTATTTCACAGCAGTTATATTACAAATTACAGTAATATGTTCAAAATATCCAGAATTTTAAAAAATTAAATAATTTACTTAACTAATGCAAATAAAGTCAAGATGCAAAAAAGCGTAACACAATTCTCTGAATACAACTTATAGAATCCAAGATTTATTATAGCTGATGAAGTAAATCTTATTTTATCAAAAAACAGACACACATGAATAACCCAAAAGACATCCCCACTGCTTAAGTAAACCAATGTACAATACAGGAAAAAGCAGGTACAAGCTCCAATTCAAGCTTAATGTTGAATTTATATAAAAAGGGAGAGAACCGAGTAGCTGCACATATCCAAATATGACCTCCAGCTTAACAAAAACTAAAAGAAACAAACGTAAAGAAAACATGGAATGTAAATTGTTAGCAAAACGAAAACAAAACAAAACCAATCACCCAGTTATCCTATAATAAATATATTGGCATAGGAGAAAACTCAAATAATCAGACTGAAAACACAAAACATAAATTAATCACAGCTGAAATTCAAGCTTGCAAACACAATTAACTCCACAGCCATGGTTATCTTAGAGCAGTTTCATCATTATCCCCACAGAAATCTAGCCTCCGCTTGGCCTAGGATATGGCCTTGCACAGGAGTTCATTGGTGATTCGTAACAAGATACAGGAATTGAATTTATTGCCAATTCTCTGTGGCAAAACAAGAACAAAAATACAAAGAGAGGCAACCTGACAACATGAATAGAATAACAGGTTTAACTCTACAATTGCTAAGCTATTAATAAAGAAAAGCAATACATGGTTAGTGTGTTTTTGGAGCCAGAAGGATGGATATATAATTTTATTCATGTTGCCCACTAACACATTTATAGAAGCTAATTCTTCTGAAAAATCTATAACAATTAGAGGCAGTTCCTCACTTTTTTTTTTTATCAACATTCAAAACTACAAATATTTTTTTCCCCTCAACTGATAAACTGGAAGCATTTTTAATGCCAGACTTGAATTTAAGATACTCTTTTGAAAATTATTTGACAACTATTTTAAAGGATTGAAACTTGTACAAATTTAACAATCTGTTAAAAATGTAGGCAGTTTTTCATCTCACAAGTGCTGCTGCTACTTGAACTAAAGAATAGTTGAACTACAATATCTTAAAAAATGCTGCAAGAACCTGAGACTTGCCAAAAAATTGTTTTACCAGAAACTTGCTACAAAAAATCTGCTACATTTTATTTCTGAAAGTTTTATAACAATCCTCATCATAATACAAAATGCTAATGGACTGACAGCGAAGTAGCCTAAGCAGATATAATGGCAATAAATATTAACAGAAAAATGAGAAAGTCCCCCCCCAATCAAGTTTCTAAAATGAAGTACTAATTTAAAACATTTTAATTTTAATCGCACTTTCCCACCTAAAAATACAGCATTTCTACAGAAGTCACGTTCAGAATAGTATCCCTCAATGCCTCTCAGGAACCACCGAGTGAGCGAGGTTGGCCTGGGGAGGCTCAGCTAGAAGGACCAGGCTCCGATGTCAACTTGCAAAGAAAAAAAAATGGGAAGGGACTACTGGTGTAGCCGATAGCCAGAGCCTGATTCTCAGCTGCGGCCGGCACACGGGGCGATAAGTACCTTAAGCTTCAGCATGTAAACGGCAGCAGGGCAGATTACAACCTCCCGTAAACACTGTTGGTAACTGAAATACAAAAAAGCTGAGGTAGCTGAGCATCTCTGCAGTAGTCCAAGATTGGGCGATGTCATTTTTGCTTCTCGGAAACAAAACACAATGAATTGCATATTTGGGGGGGGGGAGGGGGCTGTACTCCCTTTACCTACAGCTTATGTTATAAAGGGATATTAGTTTATAGATGACACTAAGACCAAGAGAAGCCATGGGACCATGTTGATCTTTACATGTTGATCTGAAACAAATCTGGGTGAAGCAGATTGTTGGCTGCCTGGAATGTCCTCTTCCTTCAATTCTTAAAACAGGAAAAGTGTCTGAAAACATTCAACTATCACTGAGCTCTAGAGAACGGCAATATTTCAAGGGCTAATTCAGCGGTCCAAGAACTAACCAGGGAAAGGCTACTTAGTCATTTCCTCTTTAATACTGTCCCAAAATGAATTGTGGTGAATCAGTTTGGTCTAATTCGTATGAAGATGAAGGACTGCAGGACCTACTTGCCTTTCCTGTCTACGGCCACCCAGCAAATCTTCGCTTTCACACTAATGGAAGTTTAGAAAGAAACCTGTTTTTAAGGACTTTGAATGAATAAAATGGAGAAACATCATCAACAACAACAAAAAAAAACAAACCCACACTACAGCCACCTTAAATATCCACAGTGAGACTTCTTTTTCAAGAGTATAAAGTTGTTTTAGAAATGAATACATCTTATCATTTTGAGATAATATGAGATTAAACTTATTTTCATAATTTGGATTTCTGGAGAGCAACAGAGAAATGTTAAAACATAATACTGGCTGCCATTTGACACTGCAGGAACCTGAAACCGTTCTTTGGGAACACAGGCTTTTAAAAATAACTAACTCTGTCATTGGCTACAATCCCAACTTTTTAATAACTTCCTCCTCTCCTCCTTTGTCTCCACCATCACCACTGACTAAAAAGGCACATTGAAGGCAGCTCTAAAGAGCCTCATCTTCATATTATTGTATACCAAAGTCAATTCCTTTGTACCACAATTCTTCACTGCCAGCTTTAAAAACAGGCTTCTGTCCATTTACCTCAGAGAATTAAAAAAAAGAAAAGAAAAACAACAACAAAAAAAAAATTAGAAATTGCCCACTTAAATAATCAGATCTGCTCTATCCAGTTTGTGGGTGTTTTGTCAGCCTGCTCCGTTTTGCCTGAAACTTCTCATAAGATAAACACATGTAGACAGCAGAAATGAAAGCAGTTTCTGTAGCACCAAAAATCTGTGTTGTGGCATTATATTCTTTATTTATATCAAGATACAAATATTTTGAAGTTCTGTTTGGTTCTTGTAGGCTGGCTGGTTTCAGTTACCTGAGACGATAGCACCAAATTCATAACAGAACGTGAGACCAAGAGCGAGCGTGTTAAGACCGAGGCTCTGCATATACTTGGTGCAAGTGGAAAGCGAATGGCTCAGAAGACGGCTCTCCCGTGAGCAGCCAATGAAAAGACAAACCCACACACCTCGGAGAGATGTGTTCACAGGAATGTTTCAAACATATCAACTGTTCTTTCCATTTCCTAGAAGGAAAAACAAGATTATTTGATTATTCACCGCCACTCAAGAGTAATATTAAACAACAACATTTCTCAACTGAAGTCTCAAGAAAGAGACTTCAGTCTCTTTAGGGTTCTAAGAACTTACATGCTCTTCATAGTGGTGCCAAAAGCTAAGGGACAATTTGCACTATAATTTGCATAAACTTTACTTAGACCAGAGCAGCCAACATTAATAAAAACGACAGCTTGTCTGGCTTTGTCTAGTGCTCCTTGAATGATGAATTAAATGGGAAAGTAAGTGACAATCTTTACATTTTCCTCTTAGAATACTGAGATAAACTTTCTCATGAATATATTTCACAAAGGATGTAATTGGATGTTTTGTTTAATTTGTTTAATACTCTATTCCACAAAACCACTTCCTAGATTTACATGTTTAACCTTGAGAAGTCACAGCAGTACCATTCCACCTTAGGAAAAGTAGACAGTTATCAATCAATCATGGATCCATCTTACAATAATCACAATGGAATTAAAAGCTAAGTTAATTTTGCCATAGTAGAGCATTTCAAAAATCAATACCATTATAACATTTTACACTACCAAATTAAAAATTGACAACCACTGATTGCTAAAATCTTATCCTTCTCTTCCAAACAGAGCTCAAAGTTTTTAAACAACACTTAATACAATATAAGCAATTTCTGGACAAAATTGAAGAGAATTAGGTGTGATACTGGAAGAAATGCCTCTGCCCTGTATCAGTGGGGATGGAAAGATTTCCCCTTGTTGCGATTGTGGTGCTGATAGGCAAACAATTAAACATACTGTGCAAGATTGCCCACAATATGCGTTCCCTAGGAGATCTGCATGAAGCAACACCAGAAGCGATCGCCTGGATAGCTGAATTGGACATCCAGTTATGAGGCCATTGCCATACTTTTGGAAGTTTTGTATATAATTATTTGGACAATGTGTATATGTTTACTTCTCTTCTGTCACGTTCTCATCTTATGCTAAATAAATATAAATAATACTGAATATGAAACAAAACAAGTCAAAACATTTTTTAAACAAAGTAAAGCAGTCTAAACACTTTTAAAATAATATTTGTTTTCCTGCTAGCAGAAAGCTCCCTGGGAGACAACTATAGCTGGGCTTGCCTTGACTTAGAGAAGATCAGATGAATCACTTACAGCATGTTCTACGAACAGGTTGCAAACTTACTTGTACAAGTTGTGATTTGTCATAATCTTTACGATGCCGATAGATGCACTGATTAAGTAGAGAGTATAGCCTCTCCAGCTGGTCAACTGTCAAGTTGTCACTTTTCTTGACCAATAAATCGAGTAAATTCTATGAAGAGAAGTTTGGGAAAAGCTTAAGATTAAGTTGGGAGGCAGTGTAACACTTGTGTTTTATGTGATAGGATATTTATAATCTAAATTACTAGAAAATTTGTATTGACTGCCAACTATGTGCAGGATTGAACAATGAGGCTTTAAAGATTTGTTTATAGATAAGATATGGTATTGTTGCATTTTTAGAGAAAGTGATAAACTATGGTATCAAAATTGAAGTTACATTTGCAAAGGAGTTTCTGGAAGGAGATGAAGAGAAGATGATAAAAAATAATTTGTGGGACATTATTTGATGGGGTTAAATTACAATATTAATTGTCTCTGGTAACTCTTAATGGAATCTTTTCTGACTAACTGAATGATGAGGCTTTAAAATTTGTTTATAGATATAAGACTTGGGAAGGAAATATTTTTTTTTGTATTTTTACAAATGGTAAGTTATTGTGTTAAGTAAATGAAAAGAATATGAAATTTACTTACTAGATTAAAGTTAAAATATTTATTATTCTGGTAGTTCTTAATGGATTTTTGCCAATTGGAAAAATTGATTACTTATTGATTGCTAATATGGAATGAAGAAATTGTTAGAAATGTTAGAGAAGATAAGTTACTGAAATTGTTTGTATGTCTATTGATGAAGGGGGAAGTCATTTCTTTTTATACTTCCTTTTTTTCTTTGATATATTTTTTCTTCCTTTCCCCCTACTTTTTCTCTCTGCACCTTTTCTTTGTTTGCATTAGTTTTTATCTTTGTATTTTTAAACTCCAATTTACAATTAAAAATTATTATTTCAAAATTTTATATATTAAGAGATTCTCCATTTTTAGATGAGCAATACTAAATTATAGTAATTTGATCCAGCTTGACCTTATGAAATACATTTAATGTACAGTGAAACAGAAGGGAACACATTTTTCATTTTGTAATAGATACTTGGGGAAAAAGGGAAGAGAAGGAACAAAATGTTGGTATTAAGCTTTAAGACTCTATATCCAGTCAACCTTACCATTAGCCTGACACGATCAACAACCACAGGAGGTACAGGGTCTAACTGTTCCTCTGGAACTTGCGTCAAAGCAGTTTTACGAAGTTTCTTATTTTTCAATGTACCTGCAATAAATATAAGTAAGATTACAATAATTCTAAGAAGTTATCCAACTGCATTCCAAGCAATGGAGCTAAATTTATTAAATGGAAATGTCTAGACTTAAATAGTTCCCCGCTAACTTGTTTTACAGAAAGAGGAAGCAATGACAACATGGCTTTTTACTTATTTTTCATCACTTTCCTTTCTCCACCCATCATCAAGGCTAATGTAACAATGAGGCTTTATAAATAGCATTCGTATATATATATATATATATATGAAACATAAACATATTCCAAGCAAAATATTTTGCACTAACACTGTGCACACTTTAATAATGACACAGAAGCGCTCCAGCCACCACAGAAGCACGAGCACAACTCTTCTTGCAAACATTCAAGTGCTCATCTTTTTTCGGGCTTCTGTGCAAAACACTTCTTCCAACCCAAATCATTTCTGAAATCATATTCTGCAATTTGCCTCAATTATGAGATGAGGAAAAGAACAAAAAGTAATATATACTTCATGTACCGTCTTTATCTGATTCGGTTTCTTTAGTTTCCATATCTGTGCTTGGTGATTTCTTTTCGTTACTGCTGCACGGTGAAATCTCACTACCAGACTGTTGTAGTATATGTTCTCCTTCTGGACTATAATTTGAATCCTCTGATTTTTGGGGGGAGTGGTCATCAGTTGCCACCACTTCTTTGGGCGTAGCCATATCAGCAATGAGACTGACCTTCAACGGTTCACATTTGTCATACTGACACGGTGGAAGAGGTGTCCCTTCAGAGGCCTCACCATTTAAATGATCCCTCTGGGAACCCGGTTCATCCTTAGAGCCCTCTTCTACATTTATCATAACCTTGTTATTTACTACCAGGGATTCATTGGAGCTCTCTTCTGTAGACGGAATGCTATTTTCTTTCCCGACTGTCCCATTATCAAGTCTCTGTTCTCCATGTATATCCATGACATCACATGATGACTCATCGTTTGTTAGAGAAAGATCTCCTGTTTCCTCTCCGTTCTCCTCAGTGCAGTCGATGCTTCCTTCAAGCTCCCCATTTTCCAGGAGTTTGTTATCGTCCCCTTGAGTTTCATCATCTGCAAATTTAGCATCATCTTCATCTTTTTTCAAATTATTCACTTTCCTCTTTTTAATAATACCTTTCCCCCACTGTGAACGTCGTCTTGATTTCCTTCTCAATCGAACTGTATCGTGAAAAGACAAAAGTATCATTTAATCGACTCCAGTATTAGATATTTAAATATTTGTATGACACATAGTGCTTTTTAAGCTATGAGTAAGCTATTAATAAAGTCAGGAATATTTGTAATATTAAAATACCACCTACCATGGTGATATTAAGGTCATCCAAGGTACCTTTGATTCTAAAAATGTCAAAAAAACAACAACCTGTACATGCATTAGTCCAAGCAAAATATTGCTGCAATCCTCTGAATTGAAATATTTTATTTTGCTGCCCCAAATGGAATGATCATTACTGCAGGACGGACTAACAAAGATGGAGGCAGTTTTTCTATTTAAAAAAAAATAGAATTGTAATAATTATGTGTTGAAAACCAATCTACTAAGCAGAAATCAAAGAATATTACCAAAAATGTAATAGCGTAATTAAAAATGGATTAACTCTTGTCAAAGTTCAGTACCTTCACAGCCATGTTCTCTGTTTTAAAGCAACTATAGACTTTTATAAATTTAACAGAAAAATGTTTTGTATGTAGCAAAACAGGATAAGTTTTCAACCTCTGATACCTTACAGAGCATTATCCCGTCTGTATGATTCTATTTAAGAATTCCATCTTGAGATGTGGGTGGAGAAGTAATTTAAAACTTAAAAGAGCTTTTCTTCAGAGAAAAAGAAGCCATTAACAGAGATCAAATAACCAAACCAATTTCTAATTTATAAAGTAAGATTCAAAGATATTACAGAATTTGAGAGTTTAAATTAGAATGAATCTCCTACAAGTATAATTGTGACTACTATCACATGGAAGTCCAATTAGGAAACTCTCTAAAACCAATGATCTTCATCCTACCTCTTCAGAATTTCAAGAAATTCCCATTCTGAGATATGAGAAGCTGAACTCAAACCTTTCTATATGTAAATTATATATTCTTCAATAAGCCAGAACATCTCATTAAAATCAGTACTAGCAATTTAAGCAATGCAACAAAAGAGAAGACATGAAGTGCATTCTGTTGGGCCAGCTCAGAAAGACAAAATAATTTTGTATCTTGAGAATATTGGTTGTCATTTGCAAAGAAAGAACTACATTTCTGATGTGAAACTGGGCTGGCAATATTAAGAAAAAAAGAAAAGAAAAGGCATCTATTTCTAATATTTAGGGAGCACAGTTTTAGAACTTTGTCCTTCCAAGTGGGCCAGGCTGTACATGACTGAAATATCTGAAAGCCTTATGGGCTATTGGACACCGTTTACAGAGGATATTTCTGAAAATAGAATATTTTCTTTGGGCAAGGATAATTCTCAAGCCTTAAGGCAAAATAGCTGTCCACGAGGTTTCACCAATTTTACATGCTCAAGTCATAATTCATCATCAGATATAACCTAGAATTGGGCAAGTGAGCTAAATAATTAAATAGCAACATCAAAAACGCAAAGTAATGTGCTTTTGACACCATCTACTGGCAATATTATGCAACAATCTAGGTTCTATAACTAAGTAAAATTTATATTTAGTATAGTTGTATTTGAGATATGTTTTAGTTCCCAAAATACACAATGTGCATTTCACCCAGTGTTGGGTGAACATACCAATATTTTTCTCAAATATAAGCAAGGAAATATGTCTGTCTGTATGTGTCTGTTAACTTGTGCTGTGGCACAAGGAAACAACAATTAACGACTTAATAGCCAGCCAGCCAGCCTTCAATTAACAACTAAAAGCCACAACCGGGAACCAAGCAAATGTAATGTATAAGAACAGCCCAGTGCACACATTCTGGAGAGAGAGAAGTTCCCTGATGATGGGCTACAGCCTGAGCCTGAAAGCTCGGAAGAATAAACCTTTGGTCCCAGTGACTCAGATTGGATCCTGTATTAATTTCCTCCCAATCACATTGCAATTTCCCTATTGAAATGAGAAAATAAGTAGAACTTGAATTTCTTTGTTTAAAGATGAAAACATACAAAAAACCTATATAGTGTTTCTTCAAAGCCTATGGACCCCAAGCAACCTTCAGACTCTACCTGATACAGCTAAAATTTGGTGGCAAAATAGTTTTTTGTTTTTTTTTACTTTTTAAACAGATTTTTCATAAACAGACTAAAAGTCCAAAAGTTTCTTTTGAGCTTAACACATTTAGTTTGAGCAATTCTATTCATAAGCTCCAATAATGGGGGAAAAACATCATCTACTCCCCACGATAACATTCTAATGCGCCTTGGGGTTTTTATGAGGCCAATCTTTTTCCCCCCGCAGTTTTATTTTCCTAGTTTTCTAGAAACTGAGCCAGACTTTTAAAAATCTGTTAATTACAGACAGGAGACAAATATATGACATCAAACTTGCATGAACAGGTAAAGTATAGCAATTTAGTTTCCTATGGTATCAAAAGGAACTCAGGTGTCTAAAGCTAACAATGTTCAAAAGCCTTTCCATTCACACTTGATAGAACAAAACATCTGAGAGGATGCATTCAAGTTCTTGATTTCTCTGCAATGTGGTGATTTATTTCTTGATCTTATTATAATGTTTACATATGGTGCTACTGGTAAGGAAGGTCGCAAATTGTGATCTCATGAGCCCGGAACTCAATAACTGTCATAAATACATACCAGTTGTCAAGCACCCAAATTTTGATCATATGGCCATGGGATGCTGTCATAAGTGCAAGGGGCACTCAGAAGTCACTTGTTTCAGTGCTGTTGTAACTTCGGATGGTTGCTAAAGTAATGGTTGTAAATCAAGGACTACCTCTATGCATGTTACCAAAATGAAACTTAAGAAATTGCAATCAGAGTAATAACAGTATGCTGACTAAATAATATTTTAAAAATCTAGCATACAAAAGTGGTCCATGGAAAACCCTCTCAATTAAAAGTTCTTTCATCTCTTTTAATATATTCATATGGTTGAAAATTGATCTCTTCCATTTACATGAGACTATATATTCAATTAAGGTTTTAAAAGGCTAATAAAACTTATTGCCAAAACAATCTAAGAAGAGGTAGAGACAGAAATAGTGGTGAAAAAGAAAGAGGAGGGAGAAAGAGCCAAGAATCTGTAGCCTGGGGAAAGAGGGAAAAGGGAATGAAAGGAGGTGGTTTTGGCGGGAAAAGGGAGAGAAGAAGGGAGAGAGAGAGGCAATAGGGAGACATGAGTCTCTTTAGGGGGGACAGGCCTGAGGGAAAAGAGAGAGAAGGGCCTACGGCAGGGGGTAGGCAACCTTGGCTCTTTTATGATTCGTGGACTTCAACTCCTAGAATTCCTGAGCCAGCCATGCTGGCTCAGGAATTCTGGGAGTTGAAGTCCATGAGTCATAAAAGAGCCAACGTTGCCTACCCCTGGCCTACGGGCTGATCTGGCCTCGACCCCAGCAAGTGAAGGGGGAAAGAAAAGGAGATTTTGGTAGGAAAGGGGAGGAGAGCAAGAGTTAGAGAGAGAAGGCAAGAGGGAGAGATGAATCTCTTTGGGAGGACAGGCCTGAGGGAAAAGGGAGAGAAAAGAAGCAGGGCCTACTGGCTCACTTGGCCTCCACCCCACTGAGTGAAGGGGGGGAGCGTTGCTTGAGGATAGGTTGAGGAAAAGGTAGAGAAAGAAGCCTCCTTTCTCTAGGAAGGGGAAAGGGAAAGATTGAGAACGGAAGGCAGGCAAGGAATTAACGAAGGAGCAGAGGCAGTGGAGGAAGAGACCACAGAGAGAGAGGAAGAAGGGCCGACCGGCCATCTGACCCCAACCCCACCACATGACCGGCCTGCTGGGAGGAGACTGCACAAGGGATCGGCTGGAATGACAAGATAGCAGAGTCCCGCTGACCCAGGCAAGTGGAGGTGCCTGAGTGAGGGATCAGAGTGGACTGGCAGCTACAACAATGGGCTGTAGCAGGGGAAGGCACCTGGATGGTTGGAAAAGAGGGCCAGGGAAACCCAGACTCCAGTGACTTTCAGGAATAGCGCTACAAGTCTTTCATGTTACATGCTCAGACAGTCTTCTGGTCACACAAAATAATCTGAAATACTCACATGCACATTTGTTCGCAGAATTGTGCCAAACTGTCATTGCATTTTTTTGCCGGTTCAGGAATGCCTCTTCAGTTCTAATTTCTGTTTTTTGCACAGTGGAACCGTGAGCATTTGTTTGCTCTGTTACAATTGATAAGCCTGTGCACAGAAGGTAAACACAGAAGGTAAACACATTTCAATAATCCAAGCAGCATTAACCAGCCAAGTTTTGGAAATCTGCTGGAATACTATACTAAAAACCACACAACAGTTAATTGTGTTTACCTTAACACAGATTTACACAAAATATTTACATCAAGAAAGTTTACTTTTCTCCAACAAATACAAGCATCAGATATATAGCTTCATGCCTATCTAAAAACTGTTTTAAAGAACACCCATTTGGCTTATACACAAAGTTTAATATCCAAAGGATGGTGGGCGGTTATTTATTCATTTATTTATTACGCTCACTTCACACAATAAGTCTAGGCAGCATACATAAGAATAATCAATACACACATATGTAACCATTAAAACAATCAATTTAAAATAAAAAATAAAAACAAAATAAAAGCAACTAAAAAAATCATGGCAGCAAAACATACAGAGTGTATGTATTGCATTAATTGTCCTATAGCCATCTAGCAGGCTCCATCAGGGATCCTCAAACTAGCTGACCAAAACAATTTTTAAGGGCCTTCTGGAGGCGAGAAGGCTTGAGGGCAAGCTTCCTTCGAGGGGAATGATGTTCTACAGGGTGGAGGCTACAAGAGAAAAGCTGTGTTCCTGGGTCCTGCCCAACAACACTCCATGGCTGATGTGGCCCACAACATACCTCTCCTCATCCTATAATTGTGCTATAATCCGCTCTACAATGTCAAGGATAAAATATTAACCCCGTATTGGACACGAGGATTAAACTGAGAATGGGATGGTTTGTACAAGATAATCCAATCATTTCAGAGTAAATGTTTATTTCTAGCTATATGATTTATAGCTTAATTTCTGTGCTGTAATTCTAAAGTCCTATGAGTTAAGTTCTATGAAAGGTGTTATTACTGGCTTACAGAGAAAAGTGGACAGAACTATGCTACTTGTTAAAGCACCATTAAGGTTCAAATACTATTTCACTTTGACAATAAATTATGCTCAAAGTTGTTTAGCTTCTCCAGGAAGTGAATTAATTATGCTTTAATCCTTGGAAATCAATAGGGCAAGTTAGTCATGACTAATTTAAATTCCCCTGATTTCAACAGATCTTAATTTAATGTACATTCAATTCAATGTTTTTCTTACACCATATATGCTGTTATTTAATGTTTTACCAAAGGATGTACACAAGTACTTTTTTGTGGATTATTGGTCAATAAAAGACCATTACAGCTCCAGCAAAGGACAGTATACATTTATTTTAATTAGGACTCCTGCAGCATCCATGGGTTGCAGAGTGTTTTATAGCTCTTTTCTCACAATCACCCATCTCAGGAGGATTGCTACTACAATTTTAGGGAATGTCAATCAAGAGTGATGATGAGAAACATGTTCAGATTACCAATAAGGATTATGGAGCAAAAATCTGAAACCATGCACTCAGGACAGGAAAAGAAAGACTTCTAGAAGATTTCCTGTGACCGCCATAGCAAGCTGATAATTGGACCACATTTATGAGAAGAATCGCAATGGGGTGCTGGCAAAATCTCCCTGGAGGAAGGAGAGAGGTCCCACCAGATAGCAAGTCCTTGTGAGTAGACCAGAAGAAGTGCCATTTTGCAGTTGGCTTATAAGATTCAGGGCAGAGAATTGGAATTCCATCAAACTCACACTTGTAATGCAATCTTTTATTGGACGTTAATATTGATTAAGCCTTATTCCTTAATCACTTTTTGGATTGTACTGGAAAGATTAAGACCCTTCAGATCAGCAAGGTTTTAATATATTCATCGGGTAAATGTCCTTCTTGTTAGAAGAAAATGACGTAAGTTTGATTTTAAAAGTTTTGGAAATATATATTTTTTGATTATGCAGCAAAAGGGTGCTTGGAATAAGGATTTTAGAAAGGTAACAAAGGATTAAGGGTTCCTAATGGATTTGGAATTATAGCTTTGAATTAATTAAAATAAATTTTCCTATGGGAAATGACAATTGCTTTGGATCTTTCTATGAAAAGGGAACCGAGACGTTTGGACCTTAGAGAATCAAGAAAAGAATGGAGCATAATTTTTTAAATACTGGTCTGCCAAACATCTTGATAAAACAGACAGAGCATGTTGTAATGAAGTGACAGAACAGGAACAAGTTGTAATGGGTTTTTTTGAAATTATTAGGGAGAGGGACTTAAATATAAGCAATGAGAAGGGTATAAAGAAAGGGGTGGACATACAAATGGTACTGTTGATTACTTATTTCATAAAGGAGATATACTGAATAATCATTGAATCAGGAAAACGACTTGGATTATAACTTTTTCTTACTGGATATACAAAAGGGCTCTGTTAAGGTGTTGAAGAATTTTATTAGAAGTAACAAACAAAAGCTTTACTTATTGCATATACAAAAGAAATTTGTTTAAGTTCTGAAAAAAAATAGCTTAAAAAAGATTAACAGAAAACTAGCCCTCAGACTCTTTCTGAAGAGGTTAAAAATTTAATGTTTGGTTAACAGTGGGGCATGAAGATGGCAAAGATCAGCTAGGGTGTCAAGGGCCGCAGAGTGCAGGGGGCCAAAAGGCCATAGATGGGGAAGAAGATAGACAGGTAGTGGGAATTGAAGTGTTCTAGGAATCTTAAGGACTGGAAAAAGCTGATGTGTTCCCATCTTCAAAAAAAGAAGGGGGGGGAATGGATCCAGGAAACTACAGACCTATCAGCCTGACCTCAATACCTGGGAAGATTCTGGAAAAGATAATCAAGCAACGAATCAGTGAATACCTTGAGGCAAAGTCATTACCAAAAGCCAACATGGGTTTGTAAAAAACAGATCATGCCAGACAAATATTATTGCATTCTTTGATCAGGTGACAAAATTAGTGGACCAGAGGAATGCTGTGGATATAATTTACTTGGACTTCAGTAAGGCATTTGATAAAGTAGACCATAACCTACTACTTGATAAGATAGAAAAATGTGGGTTAGACAGCATCACCATCAGATGGATTCGTAGCTGGCTGACTGGCTGTACTCAGCATGTGGTCCTCAATGGAACTGCATCTACATGGAGGGAAGCATGTAGTGGGGTGCCCCAGAGCTCTGTTCTGGGCCCAGTCCTCTTCAACATCTTCAATGATTTGGATGAGGAGATAGATGGGGAACTTATCAAATTTGCAGACGATATCAAGCTGGCAGGAATAGCCAACACTCCAGAAGATAGGCTTAAGATACAGAAGGATCTTGACAGACTTGAACATTGGGCGCTATCTAACAAATAGAAGTCAGTATCTACAAGCAGAAGAGGAACAGAAATGTATTCTTCTGTCCCATGCTTCTTGCAGTGACCCCATATGGCAGGGTCTGTGCTGAAGAAAATGGAGCATACAGCTCCATGAACTGAGATTGTGTGGTTAAAAAAAAATAAGAAGCACTTTTGTAAGTGGTTCCTTCACAGAACATCTTCCATGCAATTATCCATTACAGTATATTCTGTTTTCACTTTGAATGTTTGGCTTTTCCTTGGAGAGGTGTCTGAGGACACAGGGGGAAAGATGTAACAAAAATATATTCCACCCACCATATTCTGCTGAAGGATCTTGGATATTACCCCATGGTATGTTAAATAGCCTAAAGTTAAAATGTTGTTCAGTTGATACAACAAACATGGTGTATGTTCAATAATGAGTGAGACTGACCTCACCAGTCTCCTCTTCTCTATAACCCCTCAATGGCCATTGCTAGCTCATTTTAAAAAAAATTGAGGCTCTTCTTGCAGCCTAGCTTGTGTTAACAATTATTATGCCATTTGCCTGTAGCTGCTACCTGCTGTGAACCAAAGGAACAAAACTAAAACAAGCTTCGGATTATTTTATGTTTGTCTCTCTGATTAGTGAAGGCAGCAAGGGCAGAGAACACACTACACTTCAAAAAGGAACAGTCACTGGAAAGGTCTGTGGAGTGGAGGGCAGTAGCCAGCTGACCTGATCAAATAAATATATTCATAGCTATCAAAGATTAGGACTACAGAAAAAACTAAAACTTGCCATAGTTTCAGAATCTATTCAAATATATATCAGTTAAACAGATATAATTATAACTGGTCTTGCAAAAGCCATTTAGGAAGAAGCTAAAAAAATCTATTCTTAAATTGGATTTATAAACACATCTGTGGAACAAAAATATAAAACTGCAAAAATGCCTACAAACATATAAAAAAGAATACTCTACTTAAATGCTTGAGTTGTACAATGTAACAGCACTCTTCAGATTTCTTATTCCAAAAAAGATACATCTCATTTTTGTGTTTTCTAAATAGCATTTCTTGAGACAATTTTTTTCTGCATGCTGGAGTTATGTGAATTTAAATATTCAACTAACAAGTTGGTTTATGTATTCTAAAACCATTATTTAAGGTAGCATCTGAATTAAGCATGATTATTCATTTGCTTAGTCTTCCAGCAGAGACTTGAACAAACTTCATCAAGTTTTACTACAAATAATTAGCACTACAAATATTCTGTCTGATGACTTCGGCTCACTAAAAATCCATGTATCCTTTTTCAAAGGAAGGAATCAGTAAGAAGGATGAATAATACACATTGTTGTACATATAAACTTTTCTTATAATGGGTATTGATGAATATTTCACTAACATCTGAGAACTGGGGATCATACAAATAGTATTAAATTTACAAACTGGACTTAAAGGATCCACTCTCCAAATCAAAATAATGTAAATTAAAAAAACAATTCAGTTCAAAAATTCTTTCTTCTGACAATAGGCTTATTAGAGACAGTCTATTAAGAATTCAATGACGTTTATAAAATAAAAACAGAATTACAATACCTCTTTTTTTTCTTGCTTCCTTAATTTCTTCACACATTTTATTGAATTCTGGGTCCAGCTCAGCAGCAATGATAGCATGTGCAGTATCCTTCAGAGTACAGGCTCTGTGTCTAATAATTTTATCTACAAAATGAGTATAATACAACTTTATAGTATCATAACGCACCACAAAGACATTTTCTGTTGATTTTTATTTTTTCTAATAATTTTTGCCCTAGGAATGCCTGGAGAGAGGTATATAGAAAAAAAATGATACATTTACATCAAACTGGAATTAATGGTGATTAAAGAAATCCTATTTCCAGCATGAGTCAAATAGCAAACATAATGTAAATAGAAAGACAACTTAAGTTTTCCCCCACACATACATAACTTAAAGAGTGGTACCATTTCAAAGACAGAAGAAAACAGAAAATGAGCAAGATTTTGAGCACTGGCTGCAAAACTGAAGCTGAAAATGAGGGATCCCTCTGAAGATTAGCCTAACAATCAGTTAGGCTGGCCTGGTGAACTTAACCTCATTACTACTTGTTTGTCATTTCATGCCTTCCCTCCCCTCATGTCTATTCTGGTCTTCTCCCATTCTTTTTCTCTTTCTTCCCCTTCCCGCATAATCTACACCCCACCCCCCTTCCACTCACCCCATTCCTAGCCTTTCTTTCTTCTATTTGTCTATTTCTGCGGAAAGGATATTGGGAGTGTTATTTGTTGGTAATGTGTTTCTATGTGCAAGACAAACTGTAAAAAAAAAAAAAAGACCAAATGGCATTTGCAGATAGGAATCAATCATTTTTTAAAAATAGATAACTTATTTTATAGGCAATTAACTTTAAACGATACTTATTTATACAATTAAAAAAAAATTATCTTCCCCTTAAAGCTATTAAAACACCAGAATTCTTCCAACAGGGCAGGAAATTTTATACACTCTCAAATATAAATGTAATTATAACAGACTGACAGGAAACAACTGGAGAAAATAACAAAATGCAAAGATAGAAATAGAAGTAGAATGACTGTGGCAAAAGAAACAAAGATAGTTCAATAATAATAGGTGCCTTGGCTATAATCCCAAAATATCTCAAGCACCACTTGAACACACTCCATCCACACTGACAAAATCACCATCACTCAGTTGCAAAAGGCAGCTTTATTTAGAACAGCTTCCATCCTTTAACCCCATCAAAAACATCTGCCTATCTCAGGTCCTGGAAGGACTCAATATATCTGAATAAAAATGCCAAATACAATCCAAACACCTGACTTGACTATGCAATCAACTATAAATAACAACACAATATACTTTAGTAAATAATCCTAGAATACACATTTCTGGCAAAGCTAACTTTCAAACAATTTATATTACGAGGAAGCCACATAGATATTTAAACTGCAGTTGCTTTACAGTTAAATATTCTTTCATATTTAAGCAAACGATGAAAAAATATTTTCTTACCTCCAGGCTCTTTGTCAGGATTATATTCCAAAGCATTGCTGCAGATGAGATCTATGTCTGTTAGAAAATCCTTTGTACTTAAATAGTTGTGCTTATCAATTTTACTTATTATTGTAGAAAGATCCATTGGCTCTTTGATCACCTCAAGATAATCTGAAACCTATAATAAAAAATGCAAGAGTGACACAGATTTATCATAACTCTTATATTCAACAGCTTATTTACATTTTCAGAATATTTAATTCAAAACACATGAATCATCAAAGCTACAACTAGCACTGCTATAATCAAAACAATATACTGCTGTGTTCACTCTGAAATTCATTTACTCTAGGACTTTTCAGCACAATTTAAACATCTGCTTGTACCAAAGTCATCTTGTTTTGTATAAAACAAGTAATTTTAAACAAATTTTCATTTTAAATATGGCATTTGAATAAAAGACTTCAAACAAATATTAAGAAGCCCATTCACATATATTTCTATGGTATTTAGAAGATCTGGCAAATAGTTGAAAACAGAATCACAAGAGTTGAATAGTCTAAAATAAACATTACATATTATCGGGCAAAGCTATGCTATAAAATCAGGGGAAAAGTGGAATTTCACCCATATTACTGGCCATCCACATTACTATATACTCTGATTTGGGGGCAGGAGAGTTAGGTCAACATTTGTGAATCTCTGTACAAACATCCGATATTGTTGCTCAGTTACACCTAATCAGTACAAACATTCCTAAAATATAATTCTTGTTAGAGGTAAAGTGTCCAAAGTATTAATCCAATACATAACTTAAATAACTTTAAAAAATTTAGTGAAGAAAAGGAAAGAAAAGGAAAGGATATAATTTCTCATATTTTAAAAGCTGTAAAAATCAATTGTTACAGGGCTATGCAGATTCTATATTTGAAGCCACGTAGGTATTACAAAAAGAAATATTCATAATTAAAAATTATAATGTGCAAAAGTATTAAAAGGATGTAGAATCTAATGCACGCAAAATACCAAGCTACAGCACAAACAAAACAAGAAATCTGACTTTGGAAAATGCCTTCTTGATCTAATCCGTTTATTCCATCCTCTCCAAAGAAAATTATATACTAACAAATCTGGGTCAAATCTTATCCATTGTTTTGAAAAGGAGAATAAAAATTAAATATCTTGTGTAATGGAAGACAAATTTTCAATAGTTAATCTTAAAATGTCTCATGTTCATTTTAAAGAACCTTGTAATCATAAAAAAAGCACCAATTCTTGCATGTGACAATAATATGCTAGGAATGGATTTTAATGTAAAGTTTATTATGTTAAACTCTTTAAAAAAAATTCTTAGTTATATAATATTCAAAAGAAAAAGATTTCCTAAACTGGGTCAGGCTCAACACACACAGCAGTATACAACCCTTTAATGATTCATTCCTGTTATGATTTATGACTATTCCACACTGTTATCAACTCCTTTATGATTACTAATAAAAATAATTTAAACACACGGCGTTCTTTAAAATGCTACCATTTCTTTTTATGATATTAGGCTCAGATTTTGGAGCCATTCAAGCAAGAAGGCTCAGTGCTTAAAAATACCTCTGATACTCAGTGCCCTGTATGAATGAAATTCTGTCTTCACTCATTGGAGAGAAGGACAGAGAATGACCCAGCAATCAGTTCCAAACATCAAGACTCCTTGATCCCTTCTAAATGACTCTCAAAAAGCAGATGGGTTCAAAAACAAAATCTTTAACCCAAGGCACTCTAGAATGAGTCATTCTAACTTCACCCACCGAACTAAAAATATATGTATTTTTAAGTAGGAGAGCTGCAAAATATAGCAATGGAATTCTGGAATACCTTTTAAGTATTTTTTTTTTTTTAAAAAATTTTTTAACTCTAAACTCTACGCCCATTCTTTTCAGCCTGAAAGTCTGCTTTTTAGTATAAATTTTTCTTTTTACAATACTGCTTCTTGCTCATCCTAATTTCAGCACTGATATTCTCCCAATTGCAACTATCTTATTTGAAGATTATGCTTCAAATAAATTAGCAAACTTTTTATAAAGGATGCCTCATAAGAGCACTCGGGTGACTTTAAGACATGCTTGATGGAAAATGGCTCTGTGTAGATATAAGAAATATATAAAAGGAAAAGCATCTAGCTGCTAATATGATGGTATTATTTGATTTGATTTCAGTCAGAACTCTCAACATGGAAACTTACCCTGAATCTATGGCAATGACTTAGAAGACATCAGCAATATTTTAAAACACAGTGCTCTGAGCAAATGAATTTAACTCACTGATACCTGTGTTCACAGACTGAGGACTAGGCCTCAAATTCAAGTGTACAGTGGATATAGAAAGAAAACATACCTCTGTTAAAATGCCAGGTTTCTGAGATGTAAAAAAAAAAAAAAATCAGACCAGTATAGCAATAGCAATAGCACTTAGACTTATGTACCACCCCATAGGGCTTTACAGCAGCAGTCCCCAACCTTTATGGCTTGGCAGCTTGGCGGTGGGGGAGATGGGAATTGTTCCACACAAGCAGTGGGCCAGCGTGCACACACCAGCCCGCTGCTTGCGCAAATCAAGCTGTCCGTGTGCACCAGCCCGCTGTTTGCGTAAGTCAAGCTGCGCATGTTCGTGTTGGCCTGCCGCTCATACAGCCCGGTTCCAAACAGGCCATGGCCCAGGGGGTTGGGGACCCTTGCTTTACAGCACTCTCTGAGCAGTTTACAATGTCAGCATATTGCTGCCAACAGTCTGGGTCCTCATTTTACCAACCTTGGAAGGATGGAAGGCTGAGTCAACCTTGAGCCGACGACAATCGAACTCCAGACTCTGGGCTAAGTTAGCCTGCAATATTGTATTCCAAGCACTGCGTCACCAGGGCTATTTTTTCTATCTTGAATGTAACATAAGCTGTACAATTCAATTGAAAAACAAACTCAAACCTTTTAAGTGGGAAAAATAATAAAAATGTACAATAACATGGTTTCATAAGTATGCACACCCTTAAACTAAAGCACTTTTTGATTTTATGATAGCATTCAATCTTTCGGGGTAGGAGCCTATCAGCATGGCATATCTTGCCTCGGGAATTTTTGTCCATTCTTCTTTGCAAAAGTGCTCCAAATATGTCAGATTGACAGGGCATCTCCTATGCACAGCCCTCTTCAGGTCATCCCACAGATTTTCAATTAGATTCAGGTCCTGGCTCTCACTGGGCCATTCCAAAATGTTGATCTTCTGGTGAAGCCATTCTTTTGTTGATTTGGAAGAATGCTTAGGGTTGTGGTTTGGTTGAAAGGTGAAATTCCTCTTTATCTTCAGCATTTTAGCAGAGGCCTGAAGGTTTTGGGCCAAAATTGACTGATATTTGGAACTGTCCATCATTCCCTCCATCTTGACAAAAGGCCCAGTTCCAGCTGAAGAAAAGCAGCCCCAAGCATAATGCTGCCGCCACCGTGCTTCACTGTGAGTATGGTATACATTTGATGATGTGCAGTATTGCTTTTGCACCAAACATACTTTTTGCAATGATGGAAAAAGTTTGACCTTGGTTTCATCACACCATAACACAATTTCCCACATTTTTGATGTATGCTTTGTAAATGTAGCCAGGCTTGGATGTTTTTCTTTGTATAAGGCAAGTTTTTTATCTTGCTACCCTACCCCACAGCCCAGACATATGAAGAATACAGGAGATTATTGTCACATGTAATACACGACCAGTACTTACCAGAAATTCCTGCAGCAACTTTAGTGTTGCTGTAGGCCTTTTGGCAGCCTCTTCGACCAGTTTTCATCAATTTTGGAGGGACATCGAGTTCCTGATAATATCACTGTTGTGCCATATTTTTTCCATTTGTTAATGATTGCCTTTGCTGTGTTCCATGGTACATCCAATGCCTGAATTTTTTTTAATATCCTTTTCCTGACATACCTTCCAATAATGAAATCCTTTGATGTTTTGTAAGCTCTTTGCACACCATGGGTTTTGTTGTAAAAGGCAACTGAGTAAATGTCAGAAAAGTCCTACTAGAACAGCTGAGCTTTATATGGACTTGAACAGAGTCACTTTAACTGATGTCAGGGGTGAAATGACTAATATTTACCATCAGTTTGAATATGATTGGTTAATTCTGAACACAGCCACATCCCTACATATAGGTGTGAACACTTATGCAGTCACATTATTCTAGTTTTGTATTATTATTTTCCCCACTAAAAGATTTCAGTTTA
This sequence comes from Azemiops feae, assembly GCA_023970755.1. Lineage (NCBI taxonomy): Eukaryota > Metazoa > Chordata > Lepidosauria > Squamata > Viperidae > Azemiops > Azemiops feae. The sequence goes on along the minus strand of JALGBA010004179.1, from coordinate 449,180 downwards.
TTTTTCAATTGAATTGTACAACTTATAGATTATATTAAAGGTGGGGAAAAAGCTGAATTGATTTACTTTGGTCTGATTTTTTTTACATCTCAAAAACATGGCTTTTTAATGGGGTATATAGACTTTTTATATCTACTTTAGGCTCTAAGGTGTATCAACTTCTGCTATTTTCCGAAATTAAGATCCAGCCCAGTAATATACTTGCAAAGTGCAGTTTCTGTAGATCAGCCTTTAGATCAGACATGTCAAACTCGCAACGTCACATGGCGTAGCGCGACATATTGGAGCTTTTTCCCCATTGCAGGCAATGGGGTGGGCGTAGTTTCTTCGTGACGCGGCCGGCCCACGGGCCGGCAGTTTGACACCCCTGCTTTAGATCAATTAATACCCTCACATCTTGGATTATTCTCATGTGACAGAAATATTAAATTATAATTGAACACATCTGAAAATGTTAGGATAAGAAAAGCTGGTTTAAATCATATAAGAGCACATAAATGATACTCCTTAAATGTCATTAGGGGATCTGGGCTGCAAAATTCCCTTTCCGTTTTGTATCACTTTGCTGCCACCTAGTGGTGATCTGGATTTTTGCAGCCTTGATCTTGCAGCTCTATCCATGAATAATCAAACCCCATAAATACTAGAATACTGGAAATTACATTTTTTCCTAAGCACATCACAATTTTTATTTCTTGAATTATTTGTGCAAAATTGAGCTCTGAAGTTGACCAAAATGAGTAGATGTCACAAGTATTAATCTAAAAAGTGACACCCTATCTATAAGAAATGATAATATAACAGCTTTGCCTCATAACAATTTTTTTTTCTTTTTCTGTGCAAAGCCCAGAAAATTTTAAAGTGGCTTAAACTTGACTAAGCAATTCCAATCCTTTTGTTAATTTGTTATACAACAATTATAGAAATAAGATCAAATGGTGCAGTTAGAGCCCTTAATTTTTCAATTCTCTCTTCAGCTAGAAAAAGGTAAGAGGAGAGATTAATGTCCCAATTTGCAGAATTTTCTGGATTAGGCAATATAATTCACTAATTTTTTTCTGACACTTCCAATAGCTCAATATTGGTTTTTCAGGCATCTATTTCTGTGACCAATTAAAATTATTGCCACATTATGGAAGATACAGCCTGAACTAGGGAGCGTTAGCCAGATGTTTACAGCAAGAGAGCTGTGGCTTTGAAAGTTAATATTATGCCACCATCCCTGAAAATGCGCAAAACAGGTTAGATGTAGATATTGTCTATGAAAATAAGTAAGAGATAATTTTTGGATTAATTGCTAGTAGGTCAACTTCATTGTTTGCACATTACTGAAACAAGACCTCTTCAATATCCACCGGTTTGCTGAAGATGTTAAAGCGCTTGTCTGTAGCCAGCCTCTTGGTCACATCTCTGAGAAACAACCGCAGCTCTCTCAATGTGTTTTCTTCCTGGTCTTCCATTCTCTGCTTTTCTGCCTCTGATAGCTGGCGGGTAGCAGGTGGCAATGCAAGAGGAAGGACCTCCATATCGGAAACAGCTAAAACAAAACTGGAAGTCAGGCAAAGTAGGGTTTTTGATTTATAACTTCCATATACTAAACCCCAAACCATTATGCTCCTCATCTGAGTTTTGTAGATCATGGAAGAACCACTGAACTGTAGAACTTTACAGTAAGCAATTGTACCCATCTTTCTTTCAGTCAAGCAGGTGTTGACACCAAACATGATGGCAGGCATTTCAAGCGCCTACGTGGCTATTTATATTAATGAATACCAGGAAAATTGTGCTCCTCCAGATATTCTACAAGTTTCCAGCATTCCTTCATCACTGCCATGTTGATTGGGGCTAATAGGATTCAGAAATTCAAGAATTCAGAAATTCAAGAATTGGAGGACCAGAGTTTCCCCAGGCTGTTGTAAAAGATTTATGCAGTAGACACACTTCTGACACTTAATTCCAAAAGGAGTTGGGACCAGGCTTAAGAGCCGTATGGTGTGAGATTAGAAATCCCCCTCAAGCATTTTCAAAGGGAATAGGAGGCACACAAATTTTTCAAGCCAATGCTTGCATTTAGTTTTTTAAGTGGTCTGCCAGATAGCCCCATAGGAAAAAAAAAATGGCAAAGGCTACTATCCAACTGTCTATATACTACTGTGTTTTCCCGAAAATAAGACCTACCCTGAAAATAAGCCCTAGTTTTGAGGCGAGGCGACACCTGCCTCACCTCATCGGTCCACTTCTTCTGCGGCCACTCACTGGGGTGCCACACGCGTCAATCTGGAGCTCAGTTCTCAGCTTCAGAGGCATTTCCTGAAGGCCACTTATGGCGAAATGGAGGCCGGGAGCGATGCGCGCAAGTGGCTGCAGAAGAAGTGGGCCGGTTGGGCGGGGCTATCAGTGCCGCCGCCGTGAGGTAAGACCATGAAAAAGACATCCCCCGAAAATAAGACCTGGTGCCTCTTTTGGAGGAAAAAAAAAAAAAAAAAAGACCGGGTCTTATTTTTCAGGGAAACATGGTACTAAAACTCGTGTGTCTTTAGTCTTTAACTGGGCAAAATGGTACATCATATTTCAACGAAAGTACCTCAAGTGGGCTAACTTAAAGAATGCTAGGACCCATTACTCCCAAGGGAATAAAATTTGGGGAAGTTGTGGCTGCTTCAGTGCTACTGGGCTGCTGTTGCTTCAGTGCCAGCATCATGCTGCTACAGTCATGTGATCCTCATTTTCAATATTCCCTGACAGCTTCCTGGTCCCTCGTGTATTCCCTCACTCTCTCCTCCACCCAGTAGCAGCAACTTGCTTGCATTCTGGGAAGGGAAGGGAAGAAGAGGAAGGGAGAGATTCAAACACTCACTACCAGCTTTCCATAAGGAAATTCAACAATGACCCGACAAGTCATAGATTGTCTAGTTTGATTTCTAATTATCCTCACCAATGAATTTCCCCCCTTTTCAGAGCTATTACATAAAATGTTCATGCAGGTCATATTTTTACTGAACTACCAAAAAAAAAAAAAAAATTCTTCTGGTTAGTCATTGCCAGTTCAAGTTCTATCACAATATAATTCAGTAAGAATTTTACCTGAGCAGACAGCACTCCACCCTCATTTATAGTGACTTATATTAGCTATTTCATTCCACACCTACATTTACCCAGCCTGGAAAAAATATTATTCTGGAATTGTTAACAGTTCAATTTGGCATGACCTGCAATCTGTGCCACTTAATTTTTTATGCTCAAGTCTGCAATGTGTATTAGCCGCTAATTGTGAACAGATCTGGGACTTGAACTTTGTCATTCTCCCCTGTCCTCTGATTCCACCTTAAAGCTAAAACTGAAGAGTTAGCAAATTATATTTGAATATAAATCCCATGTAATATAATGGTCTATTGATGTTATTTTTAATGTTTAAATATACAAACAATATGATTTTCATATGGAAAAGGCATACATTGCAGATTTTCTAAATCATTAATTTACCTGTGTGTTTTCTCCTTGGAGGAGGCATTGATGCCTGATTGAGAACCAGTTCTTGGAAAAATTTGCGCCTGTCTTCTTTGCTTGGTCTTTGAATATAAAAAACCTCTTCATACTGAATTTTAAAGATACACTTCACCTACAGGAAAATAGCAGCAATTAGAAGTATTGAAAATATATTCTGGCTATTTCGTAACCAATGGTTAATGGTTCAGCAATGAGGAAGAATACCATTCCATATGTAGAGAACTGAAATATTCTGCCAATTCATAATCTATGATGTCAGGAATATTTCAAGTCCCTGTAAGTATACCTGTTGGACTACAATTCTCAGTGGCCCACATCAGTTATTCCAGTGGTCCAAAGAATGAAAATTGTAACCCAACACTACTGATTAAATGCTATGAAAGGATTTTTCCATGGTAATATCTGGTCTCAAATTTCTTTCTCAAAATAAGCTGACTTAAACATCTGTTGCCTAGAACATTGAGTCCCACAAAAACTGAAAAAACAGAGCAGATGGCTGGAACCATGTACCATTTGAATATGGCTACAATGGGTGAATATTGAAGAGGCTGGTATCTATGACCATGTAGTTACTCTCTGCTTATGAATTTGCTATGAACATAATAGAAAGTGATAAATTTTACTCCTTGTGGTCCACACTATATTTAAAACTGAGCTGTTCTTTCATATCTATGATTACAAGTTTTATAACTTCTTTTTGTTTGACTTTTCTATTTGTAAATCTTGTAAAACATATAACTTTTTTTTAAAAATTAAAAAGACAATCTCTTCCCTCCCTGTCCTTTCTCTACTACTAATTTATAAATGGTTAAAATGACCATTCAAACTTTTCTACTGTATATGGTATAGCAGAATTAAGATAGGTCCTCTTGGCAAGTAATAATTTATTATTAACTAGTTATACTAAGTGCATTGGCAATAATTATGGCTAAAACAAGGTCATACAGAAGAAAATCAACAGTTCGCAGTTTCCCAATTAATGCAAAGCCAGTTATTTCAGCAATCACTACATAGAAGCTTGAGCATTTAGAGCAGATATTTTTTCCATTTTAGATCATTTGTAAATATAATTACCATCTAGACAAAAATGTGGAGAGCCAGTTTGGTGTAGTGGTTAAGGTACCAGGCTAGAAACTGGGAGACTAAGAGTTGTAGTTCCACTTTGGACACAAACTCAATTGGGTGACCTTGGGCCAGTCACACTCTCTTAGACCTAGGAAGGAGGCAATGGCAAACCACTTCTGAAATGTCACCAGTAAAACTGCAGTCTCAGAGGCAGCCCCCCAAAAAAAGACAAAATTGTCAGCCTCTTATAATACTTTTAAAAACAACAACATTCTGTCTAATAATTCATATTATCAAATTGCAACCTCCATTTTTAACATCTAACAAAAGAACTGTTAAATTCCTTCAGATATAAAAAGATGCTTATATAATGCAGTGGAGTAGAGGTTTTCCTCCCGTATACAAAAACTGACAAATTTTACATCAACAAATTAGGATGCTTCAGATATGGTTCTCTATTACCTAAGTGGTGCTTGTTTATTTCCCCAAGAAATCACTCCATGCTCACCTCTTCAGGCAATTCACTATACATGGTTTCAGAGGTAGAAAGTAGAAATATTGGTGAGAATGATGGTATGTCTTGCAGCAAAGTTAGAAAAGTTGCTCTCACAGTTTCACTGACAGCTTCCCACCAATCACCAATATGAGGCATGTAAACAATACTTGGTAGCGTTCTTCTTGCTTCACGAAATATCTAGTTGATAATATTATTAACAACAAATATTAACATTAACTAAATATTTAACCAATACTTACAACTGTGCACAGAAATAGTATTATGGAACATTTCAAACAAATGTTTTAGTAGAATATCCCTAAGTGTTTACATGTGTATATGAACATTTGTCATATAAAATGTATTTATAGTTTCAAATTCTCCTTGGGTAAATTGTACAGTAAAACCTTGATTTTATAGGCTCCCATTCAGCAAACTTTGATTTTACTTGCAAACAGGAAAAAGAATAATCTAGACTATTTATGTGAATTACCTAGAGTATGTACATTGAAATAAATTACATAAATTTTGCAAATTCAGTTTATCAAATATTTCACTTTAGTAGAACTCTTCCCCCAACTGTTCCATTAAATTGTTAAATAAATGCTATACAATAAAACCTTAATCTTTCATTATAAACAATGGCTTTACCTCTGAATATTAAATATCATACGTATTGCACACATAAAAATTGTTATTTAAAATTAATTTTGAAACATAATTGCTTATTGAAAAATGATTTTTCTATACACAAATAGGATCTATCAAATCCTAAATTTTCACCTACAGAGTTAATGAAGAATAAACTATTTCTCTCTCCCATACTGTTCTTGCTCCTCCATTATAAAAAAGGACACAATATAATCTATTTGCCTGAGAGTTTCACCTCTTCACAAGGCAAATGGAACATAGTGGATCTTCCCAGTGGTGGCCCCCATCCTTTGGAAGACTCTTATCCCAGAGGTATGGCTCCAACAAATTAAGTTAAATTCTATTCTGTTTAAATGTGCTTTTCGTATTTCATTTCTGGAGCTTTCATGTCTCTTACAATTGGGGTAAGATATGAAATAAAATGAAGTACTATGAACTATAATACAATAAAAGTGAAAGAAATGTTCATTACTGCAACACCTGACTTGTGCATAAACTAAAGTCAAGAAGAGAGGAAAAACTATTCTAAAATATGAAAACACCTCTGAACTGATTTTCTATGCTGCTCTCAAACACAATTTGGTGGTGAATAATTTTGCTAAATCTGTAAAAAAAAAGTTGGTTTCTGAAATGGTTGCTATAACCATTGTTATCTTGCTCAGTGGCATATCTTAAGCATATTTGCTTAATTCAAGCTTCACTAAGGACAGCAAGTAGTTCATTCTGTAAGGATTAATCTTAATCTAATTTAAACAGATTCCTTTCCTCCACTTGCTGTTTTTCCATATATAACCTGTAGCTGCATTTCTTCTCTGACTGCGTGCTTAATCTGTAACATCCAAAAACAATATAAGCATAAAAAGCTATCTGAATGCCAAATCAGAGTAAAAATAACCAGAAAGTTCTTTATTAGATTATGCCCATCTCTTTCGGTATCATCCAAAGTCTTCCATGCACAACTTTGATACTTAAAACAGCCAATAATATAGTCACAGTTTAAAAGTTAAACTTATCCTGTAAAACAGCGGTCCCCAATTTTTCTGGCACCATGGACTTGTTTTGTGGAAGACCATTCTTCCACAGACCTGGGGGGGGGGTTTTCATGCGCAACCTATATCTTGCACTCACTTGCCCGGTGAGTGCTGCTCACTGGGCAAGTGTAAAGAACTTTTACACTGTTGTAAAGAACTTTTTTTGGTACCTTTCTTAGCTGATCTTATGATATCTCCTATTCTCATTAAAACTCCCTTTTTTACAACTCTGTAATCCCTTAATTTGGGGTAGAATTGAGGCGACTCGATGGAGCTGAGTGTTTACTGGCTGGATGCTCTTCCTGATATCATGTGGAGTTCACAGCAGACATTTTTTATTTGCGCCCTTGGAGAGAAACATCTGCCGCTACCTAGCATTGAACTCTCAACCTTCCAAGTGAGAGGCGAGTGTCTTCATCTTTAGGCCACTATGCTGCTCTTATATCTCTTACTCTCATTACATGTCCCTATTCATTCAAGAGTCATAATAAACCAAGAGTAAAATAACTCCAAAGACTTGCACTCAGTGGACGTCTACTTATATAAATAAAGAAAAAGACAAGGATAGCAAATCCCATCCCTTACTAGCACTGATGATGTTACCTAGTTTGGATAATGAAACGTCTGCAAGAAAACAAGCTGAGAGAGCATCAAGGACCCCTCATTTCAATCTTGAGCTGCAAATATTCTCCTTTTATCAGTTCAAAAATAGCAACATCTACAACTTTTCTTTTCCCCACTAGAAAGTTCTGGAAACCTCCCTGGAACATCCTTACAGATAACATCAGGGACTACAGAAGGAAAAGAAGCTAACAAAAGCTATGTCCAACTTTTTCCTCCAGCAGGAATATTTATTCCTCAAATAAAAATTAGCTCCAAAAAAATCTTGTATTTAATTTCAGTGTCATCTTATCTTCCTTCAATTTACCAGCCAGAAATACAGGGAGGATAGACTTAAGAGATTTATCTATCTGAGAGCAAATAAACTTTATGAATACATCAGAAAAATCTCCCCCTAGTAATTAGGAAATATTTCTGTTTGAAATTTCTCCCGTGCAAGCCATGTAAGGGCATGGACAGCCTTTGCCAAGGATATCAAATAAAATCCGCCTTTTTAAAAAACTTTGTTTTATATAAGTAATCTATCACAGAAGGATCCTTAAGTATTTCTAGCAACACTATATATCAGAGAAACATTGAGATATTCAGCATTTATAATTTAATGAAGGCCTCCATACACATTGAAAATTCAGTAGGTGCTACATTAATCAAAAGCGATATAAATGCAAACTAACCTGTGCACATGATTCTTCAGGCGTTTTGGCACTGACCGAATAAAGTGCTGGCAGATCTAATCTGTGTACAGCAATTTTTTCAAGAGAATGTAATAAAGCTGGAGCAAGGTGTGAAGTCTGACCTGAATCCCTTTCTCCGGAAAGTAGTAATCTTGGCCTGTAAGATGTGGGCTGGTGATAAGCTGACCTGCAACAAAAATAATATTTTGATCAGATCTACAAAGCACTTATCATAACTTCTATATTTTTACTACATTAGCAGCATGTGAATAGCCTGTAATATTTCATCGCAGTATATTTTCAACATTGCCTAACCATTTATCAATACTTTGATAAAGAGTCAAAATACTGTGTTTACAGTTTAAAAAGAGATGAATGTGAATTGTGTTGTATAAGCAATAAGCAAAATGACTAATTCCACATAAAAGACTTGCTCCAGCTGTATTATACCCTCCCTGCTGCAGGCCAATACAACAATCACAGTAACAACTACTGAGGAATAACCCTGAATTATTTTATACTATTTTACTTTATACTTTATTCTGTTTTAAACTGGAAATTCATTTAAGCAATGACAAATTGTAATGATTATAATGAACAAAAACAAATTCAGTTCTAACACATATACAGAACAATTTAAATATCCTATATATTTTCTGCTGTAAAACTTTAAATATAAAGTTTCTTTGAACAGTCTTTTTGCTTATATTATAGAGACGTGTTAAATATTAAGAGAGTTTTACAACACTCAACCCAACACAAAATATTACACCTTTTTGAATAATTAAAGCAACCATGTCTCTTGCAAAGCTCTTCTGGGTGTTCTGGAAGATGCTGTTATGCCCACTTCAATTTGCTTTCTGCCTAGTGAAATTTACAATCATGTTGTTCCTCTAGAAAAATTACCCTAAAAGATTTCCTTGAAACACTACAAATTTTTTACAGAATCAAAAGTCGAATTAAACTTTATTACAGATGAAGACCAGCATATTTACTAGAAACGTGATATCAAAGAAGTATTACTAATTTTTTAAAAACAATTACAAAGTTTCACTATCCTTATCATAAATCTTCCTATATTTTATTGGTTTTATTATGATTGCAATAAAACTATTCTGAGTAAAAATATATATAGCAAAATAAGAAAATGCAGCCCTTGACCTTCATGGAATATTCCAGAACAGGGGTGTCAAACTGCTGCAGCATTCCATGGGACATGACACAATTTACTATGTTATTTGCCCTTCATGAGGCTGCTGGATTAGGCAGTGGTGGGATTCAAATATGTGAACAACCGGTTCTCTGTGTGGATGCCGCTTCCGGAAGTCCATTCTGGGCCTGGGCAACAAAAAATTAGCTACCACTTCTGCCGAAGAGGTGCGAACTGGTTGAATCCCACCACTGCGATTAGGTCATCCGACAGCTTGGTGTCAGGTATTATCAGCACATCAATACATTGATGACATTCAGTTGTATATCTGGATACTCAGATTAAATTACCATATTTTTCCATGTATAAGATGCTATTTTTTCCTGCAAACACCCTGTTCAAAAATCAGGTCCGTCTTATAAAAGTGCAGCGTCTTATACACGAAAAAATAATGGTAACCTCCGCAGCCCAGGGCATGCCTGTGTGGGTTCTTTACATGCTGCCGCCTGGTACAGATGTCAAGCCCCTGTGGGCTTGCCACTTAACGAGAAGGGGGAGGGGGCAAGATCATCAGATGGCGGCATCCAGAGGCCGTGGATGGAACCAGCAGCATGGATGGCAGCGACAGCCCTTTCCCTCCCTCGTACCTGTATGCTGGCCGGGGACCCTGTGGAACGCAGCTGCGAGGCCGTCCTGCTTGATAATAGCAGCTGGCCGAACTTCCAGATTTGCCGGCTCAGCTGTTCAGCACTTTGCTGAACAGCTGATCGGCACGGAGAAACGGCGGGGAGTTTAAAAGCTCCTTTCGCTTCACTTGCTTTGCTGTCATGCCGGTGCTCACGCCGGTTTGTTTACCAGGGTCGGAAGGCTGCTGCTGTGAACTGACTATGCATGCTCATCGTGCCGGATGCTGGTTAGGTGGGTGGGGGGTGGGGGGTGGGGCCGGCCGGGAGGCATCTATTTAGAGCATTGGGAGGTGGTTGCTCCCAGCGCTGACTTTGTTTGCTGTAAGCTTGGAACTCGCGTGCCAGAGTGTCTTATACAAGGGTGCATCTTATACACGGAAAAATACGGTAAGCTAAAAAGTTCTAGTGTATAGGTCTGCATGGGAGGAATGGGCTTAGGCTCAACTCTGACAAGACTGAGTGGCTGTGGATGTCTGGACCACGAGTCTGGATATATTCCATTTTTAGACCTGAACAGGAGTGTACGTTTTTTGGGGGGACTGGTACACAATTTGGTGGGTCTTCTCAAATTCACAGTTGCTACTCAAGGGTTAGATGGCAGCAATGGCCAGGAAAACCTTTCTGCAAATTCATCTAGTGTATCAATTATCCTATGTCAGAAGCAGGAGGTACAATCTTTCACATTTGCATTTGGACTATAACAATGCACTCTACATGGGGCTGTCCTTGAAGACCATTCAGAATCTGTAGCTGGTCCAGAAGGCAGCAGCACAGGCCATTAAAGGCATGTCCATATATAACACCTTTGTTTTGTGAGTAACAATAGTTATAAGCAGGCTTTTGGGTGCAACTCAGGGTGCTAGTTATTATCTATAAAACAGTACATAATATAGGGCCTGGGGGACTGTCCGTTTTCCATAGCTCTTGTCCACCCTAAATTATCTGGCACAGTTGGCATGGTAAGGGTCCCATCAATTAAATTGTATCATCTGATGGGGAAGTGTATCTTATCTGCCATAGCACCTGATTCTGGAACAATATCCTCCCAGGGGTTTGTACATCCATCATAATAACCTTATTTAAACAAGCCCTTAAAACTTGGCTATTCCCTCAGGCCTTGGGCTGGAAAGGATGATAGACCTCTTGTGAAACGATCAGCATATAGGAATTCATGTTATTTTTCTCTAAACATTTGTTTTTTTTATTGTTTGTGCAGTACTTTGTACACTACCCAGAGTCATTATGGAGTTGTGCAGCCGATACCGTGTTCCCCCCCAAATAAGACCAGGTCTTATATTACTTTTTGCTCCAAAAGACGCATTAGGGCTTATTTTCTGGTCAGGGCTTATTTTTGCGGAAATACAGTACTAAATGCATCTGTCTGGCTGACAATGTTAATGGGGGCTTATTTTTGGGGTGGGGGGCTTATATTATGAGCGTCCTGAAAAATCATGCCAGGGCTTATTTTCTGGTTGGGTCTTATTCTGGGGGAAACACGGTATATTAAAATAAACAAAATATGATGCAAGGCATAGTTTACTTAATGTCACTTAAATATTTACCACAGCAATGGTATTTGTAAAATAATATTTAACTTCAAATTGTGAGTCCATATTACCATCACACATAAATTCTTCCTATTATAAATGCATTGGATTACTATATTTAAAAATATACTTTTCCACAAAGTCATTAAATATCTATCAAGAACCATTGTTTGTACTGTTTGGTTCTTAAGAGGCTAATGTCAAGATCTGATATATGAAAAAAATGGTTAGACATCTCAATTTTTATATTAAAATAATGTTGTACATAATGTGCTAATATGCTTACTTGGCACTGCAAGAGATGTGTTGGTTATTTTTTGATGAATACAGTACCAGAATTATTAACTTACATTGTATAATGAAGGTAAGGTTTATGTACAGCAGCCGGTAATTGTTTCTTTGGTGATCCCGGCTGGCAACTAGTTTCAAATATTGATGAAACATTTTCATCTTCACTGTCATCCAAAATTAAATTTGGTGCATCTGTTTAATTAAAATAAAGATCTGATTAATATATAATATTGATCCCCTTGGAAGTATTAAAAGAACAATAATTTTCCAACACAATTAAAATACACAATCCTTTCACATAGAAAAATTTAAAAAGTCAAGCCCAACATATTCAAATATTTAATCAGCTTAAAATTCTTTCAATCCTGTTACAGAATTGATATTCTCAGCTATCAACACAGTTCTTTAGGAGACAGTGATGAAAAGTAAAGGAAATAAAATAATTTTGTATCAGCTACCTAAAAACAGTCTTCATCAAAAATTACCAGAATACAAGTTCCAAATAGACTCAACACTTTCTGACCTTGAGGACAAAATAACAAACAAAATCCAAACCCATGTGTTTTAAAGGTCATTCATGCAATTTCTGCATTCTTATACAAGGGGAAAGCTAAGGCACCTTTAGGGTTTCTGAAAATGTCAAATTGCTAAGCCCAGTCTAAACAAAATAAACTTGGAGTAAATCTGTACTTTAAAGAGAGCAATAAGAAATATAGAACACGCTATGTTGGAATATTCTTTTTTTTTTAAAGCAAACTAAAGATTTTTTTCTAACATTTAGCACTTCTCTCAAGTTCATACAAGGAGTTGTTTTATTTCAATGCCTTATCTGTCATTGTTTAGAACAATTAAGAGCCGATAACACATATTTTTGTCCACTCAAATTTGTTTGGCTAAATACAGTCTGTGATTTATTGATCCAAAAAATTATTATAACTTTGCATTTGCAATACGTTTCCCTGCATTACATTAAGGTAGAGCTTTGCTCTGAATGATACTCTCCCCGCAACATTTTCCAATAAAAGTTAAGAGTCGCACTTATACAAAAGTGATACTCATTGCCCATTATCTCACTTTATTCATCTCACTGTTGAGGACCGATCACAGCAATCTCTGAAAATCAATAATAGTCATCAATCAAATCAAGAAATACATAACTGATTAAATTACTGTACAGGCAGTCCTCAACTTATGACTGGTCGCTTAGCAACTGTTCAAAATTACAATGGGCCTCCATGGGGCTACTTACAACATGGATTTGAAGTTATGATGGCTGCTCTCTCACCACAATCACACAATTGCATTTTGAGTGCTTGGAAACCAGTCCACAGTTATGGCCATTTGCAGTGTCCTACGGTCATGTATTGCAATTTAAGTTTTTTTGCTAGAAACTTGCATTTACTTCTGGCAAAAAAGGCCCAATGCGGATAATGGATTTGCTCAACGACCATGGCGATCCACTTAACGACTGTTGCAAGGCAAGTTATAAAATTGGGCGCAATCACATGGTGATCCACTTAATAACCAGCATGACTTCCAGATTCAGTTATGGTCATAAGCTGGGGACTATCTGTATTTGCTGCATTTATTGGGTTTATGCCCTGCTGCAGTCAATCACCTCTTGGTGGCTTATAATAAAAAGACAATTTAAACATCTAAATTCTGACATATATGAGAATAAGAGAAAGAAATATGGTACAATAAATTAAGTCAGCAAACTCATGAAAATGCTTTCTGGAATAATTCACTTTTTAATCGTTTCCAAAAGGCTAGAAGGGAGAGAATATGGTTTGAGAGATTGCTTGAGATTGTGTTCTCCTTCTCTTCTTGGCCCTCCCCCATTGTCAGGATGACTCAGCTGCCAATCAAACTACAGTTGCCAATCAAATTGCAGCACTGGGCAGGAAGGCAGGCAAGATGGCTGCCAGGAAGTTCTGCTACCACAGGCTTCATTAGGAAGAAGCTGGGTAAACAGAACCCAAATCCAGGAGTCAAAGTAAAAAGGCAAACTAAAAGATGAGAAGAGGCTACAAAAAGGAGGCAGCAGCTGAGAAAACTGGGGGGGAGGGGCAGAAAGAGCTGGCATGAGGTAAAAGGTCTTCAAATCTTTTCCTTCAGATGGAATAAAGACTCGGAAGAAGAGGAGCAAAGGCAAGAAGGCCACTCAGAAATAAGTAAGCAAAGATAATTAAAAAAAAGTAAAGACTTTGACAGAACAGAAATAGCAAACAGAAACTAAAATAAAAGACAGATTGAACTCTATAGAAAGAAATGTCTAAGTGTCTAAGAGTTGTCTTGGACAATTCTGCAGAGATATACTGGGAATAAAACAATAGAAATATGGAAGTCGGTCACGAACAAATATATAACGGATATAGAAGAGAAAGATATGAAAATATAGTGAAATTTGACTTTGAAGAAAATAGTGTAGATAAACAGCTTAGAAATACTAGTTCAAATAGAAAATCATTTTATTATTAAGATTCATTTCTGCACTAGTCAAAGGCATTGATTTACAATGTTCCTTTCCTTTTGTAAAATAAAAATCTCTTTCCATCCATTGAAGAGAAACACAAAAACCCAATCAATTTCCAGTGTTTTGTGTATACTGAGTCTGGGTCAATTTGATTATTAGTGATTAAAAAAAAAAAAAAAAAGAGGGAGCCAGATTGGTCTTCAATGGGTATTCTAAGGCAGAGGTCCCCAACCTTTTGGGCACCAGGGATCGGTTCCGTGGAGAGAGGTTTTTCCACGGACTGGAGTGTGTGTGGTTTTCTGTGCTGCCTGCATCCCATGGATAGGCCTTTGCTTGTTTGTGCGGACTGGTTGCTGGCGTGCCACGGCCCGGTACCAGTCCACGAACTGGGGATTGGGGACCCCTGTTCTAAGGCAACAGTGCTACAACAGAGAAGCAGCGCCACCTAGCTGGAACTTCAAGGACCAATCGTAACCACTTGTTCAACGCCATTGTAACTTTAAACATTTTCTGAATGAGTGGTCATTAACTGTGGATTACCTGTACTTTCTTTTTTCTCAAAGCTCAAGGCAAGTTTCTGAACGTTTTGTTTTCATAATGGTTTCTGAATGTTTTCCCCAAAGTCATCCCCTTGGCTCCCTAAATTCAGAGAGCAAAGAACTCTCTTAAATTATTTCAGATATCCCATTTTTTTCTGCCATCAGCTTATTTTTATTTTATACTTTACTGCCATTCACTTCTACCACCCTATCATTTAAAAAAAAAAATCAATCTTAGGCTTCTACTAAGGGACTGCCATAAAATGGATTAAAAACACAGAAATACCTTCTTTTTTGTCACCCTGACTGAATTCAGCATGAGGAAATACTTTATGTAAAACAGCCAGAATTTCGTTGAAGGTTCTTTCCAACAATGGCCTTATGATGGGAGACAAAGCATGCCCTGATGATGTTACAGCACGTTGAGAAGCAGGCACGATATTCTGCATTGCATGATAGAAGTCTTGTGCACTGAGAACTATTGAAGAAACATCAAGCTGCAATTTTTGACTGCTCGCATAGATCTGAGGATAGCGCCGTCGCAGGGCAATCAAGGCAGCTTCAGTACAAAGTGCTTTTATGTCAGCGCCACAGTATCCTAAGGCATGAAAATAAAACATACAGTGGTTCTATTAAGTAGTATCGATATTTTGTGCATGTCAAGCACGTCCACAAAGCTGAATGTGAGCAGCAATATTCTACTGGATTCATACTGCACTGAGCAGTGTGTATAACTTAGATGATCTAAGAAAATAAATATTGAAATCATCTTTTTAAACAAAGAATACTCAAGAACACATGTAAGAAACCTGTGAGAGAAAATCTAGGAACCTATAAAAAAAGGAGAAATATACACATACAAATTAATGTTAATGTTAATCTATACATACATGAGTAGAATTGTACCCAAACTAGCTAGCTAATAAAAGCAGTAACTATGACAAAATGGATTCTCTTCCTATACCAAAATGTCTTTTGGGAAATGAGAACTAAAATAGATCAGGCAGGAAAGAATTTGAAAATTTTGTCACTTCACATACCATTGCGCATATTATAGACAGACAGAGAGAGAGAGAAATTAATTTCAAGAAAGTATTTGGCAATGACATCTCCCCTGATTTAATTTTAAAAAAAGAATCTTTGCTTTGGGTTCACAGGGAAGAATTTCTATTTTCTATATTGAAAGCTCAGTAACTAAACAAGGTGGTGAGTTCTGTCCCTCTGCTTCCATGGTAACTATTTAATGATCATCCTCTCCAAAGATCAAGGAGCAACCTCACTGCTAAAGTGCAAGTTTCATAGATCGTTCTCTGAACAGCTAGTTAATGTGATCCTGCAAACCTTCACAAAAACTCAAAATGTTTAGATTGCTATATAATTTGGGCTGGAGTACCGTGCAAGATTATTTTCTATTTTCTAAGAAGGTTTGAACAAAATTAAGTGGTTTGTAAACCTAACTCAATTTTATTTCCACTGGCTGAGAGCCAGAAACTGGGATTTTTCTGAGCAATGTTTCAGTGCAAACAGAGAAAAATCCCCATTTCAAAATCCATGTTCTTTCATAGTATTTGCTATCAATAAATGCCACAAAAAAATCTAATTTCTGTGCCTTATTCGCCTCAATTCTAGCTCTTGATAGAATTTTTAATTAGTTTATGGCTCATTTTCTCAATTTAATTATCAGGAGATCCAATCTAAAATTAAGTCCTATTCACTTTCCTTTTGGAACAAATTGCATTCCAATTTGTTTCCTCCTTTTAGGGCACTCTGCAAGAAATTATACTGCCCAACAAAGTAACTGTAAGCTTTCAAACAAAAAAATAGATCCTTATGTAATGAAGTATGCAAAATTTATATAACTTGGCTGCAATCATTGTATGTCTCAGTGCAGTATTTTACCATTCCTCTTCACTGACAATTGGTATCTTAGAGAATGTAAGTACTTTTTAATACTAGGTGCTAGTAAAAACTACCTAGATAATAAAGCTCCCCTTTGGAATATTTTATACAAATAAAAGGTGGCTATTGTCAGCCACTGTCATATCACTTGCTTATCTGACTATCCATTGGCAATATTCTGTGTCTGGTGTAGTGTTCCTGGAAGCTGCTAAAATAGGATGTTTCTGGATGACTAAGCCCTCTAATTAAAACTCAAATGATGCAATGTTCAAACTCAGGGCTGGAACTATAGATTACTAGGCAAAATACGCTAGTTTACCAGGAAAAACAATAAAGTTATTTACCTGACTCTATAGTGGAAAGCAGAAATAGATACACTTCCCCCCCAGAATGTTGAATTATCATTCTCATGGTTCTTTGTCAATGGTTAGCTAGTGGAGTTTGATAATTAAATTCAAAACTCCTGTGAGGGAGGGAGGGAGGGAGGGTCGGTCTGTCTGTCTGTCTGTCTATCTGTCTATCTATCTATCTATCTTTGTAGGCTATCCACTCAGAATGATTCTGGATGACATATAGAAGCATGAAATCAGTACAACAATCAAAACCATAAAAAGGAAAAGGCAATCAAACAGTCAAAGAGAAGAGGGTCAGGACTGTTTGGAACCCTGAGAGGAAGCTGTTTCACTGGGCAGGTGTCATGACAGAGGAGGCATGCCTCCTACATATCTTCAGATTACATCACTTAATAAACTGAAGCATGCGGACAATCAGTTCTTACAAAATGGGCAGATACAGGCAACAACCAACATCTTGAATTGCATTTGGAAAACTACTGATAACCAGATCAAGTAACAGTGTTACATAGGCATAGCATATCATGGCCTAACTCCTTGGGACACCATGTTGTAGACTAGCTGAAGTTTCCAGATAGTCTTCAAGAGCAGCCCTCTGTACACTGCATTGCAGTAATCCAGTCAAGAAATAACTAAGACATGAGACCATGTGAATGAGCACAAAAGCACGAACGCGCGCATACACACACATACACACCACACATAAACCCCGATCTAAATGCAAGTGCAATTGTAACACAAGGACTTATCAAAGGTCTCTGGGCTGCAGCTGCCATCTGTTTCTCAGGCAGGAGCTGTGAGGTGTTTATTGAACCAATATATAAATGGTTAAAAATAAAGCTTAAGCCTGCTCATAGCATAGTTGATTTTAAAGTACAAATAAGGCCAGCATACTGTGATATTCTTTGATTTACTCTATCTTGTAACAATCAGAAAGAAGAAACTTCAGGATAATGTTCTCAATAGTATGATAATAGATTATGGGAGAATTGCTTTCCTGCAATGTGCCTAAACAATATTACGCCTAATAGTTTTGTATTATATATATATTGACAATATTCATATTTTTAGTTTTAATGTTTTATATTTTTACTCTGTGTTTAATTTTATTTTTCCATCTGTGTACACTGTTCAACAGTAAAATATCTTGTATGGTTTTTTTCTGCATTAAACATGGCATATAAAGCAAATTAATAATGCATTTATGCAATGTGGAAATTCATAATATTTTGAAAAATATGAAATAATAAATAGAAAAGAATTTCACATGTAAAAAGATATGTAATGTTAAAGAGTATTAAATGAAGTATGATTTCAGGAAAGAACTGGCATGCAAGAGATTGACATGAGAGCTATAGCATGTTTTGTATTTACCAAATAGTATTTTGGAAGATGATCTTCTATAAAGTTCTATAAAATTATTTTACTTCAATATTTAAAAAGAATACAGCTATTCACTTGAAAAATGTGTGTGAAGTAAAACAGTGCAGAAATGGAAGCTGAAGCTAATATAGCTTGATGCACTCAGATCAAAATAAGAAACTATAATTATCCATCAGAAGTTAGTCTTAAATTGGGAGTAAAATAAGGATTATCCAAGCTTTATGAGAGGACTACAAGAATCCTACATAGCACTGAATCAGTTAGCAAGTCCTCATAAGCAGCTGCCTTACACATACACATAAAATATAGAGAAGAGATACTAATGTGAAATAATATAACTTCAGGTTTATCTGATGACCTTTGCTATGAAAGAACTTATCATCGAGCTGAAATTCAAGAGAGGCTTTTGAATTTTAATAATATCTCTGATGAGGTAGCCTCTCAAAAATTAAATATTTTAATCACAGTACAGAATATGTAACAGCAAGCAATGAGTTAAACAGATGATGATGTAGTTAAAGATTGACGGACATAAGAGCCACATGGAAAGTTATAAATTCCCAAGTAAACAAAGTTCAGTTGTCAAAAATCTTCTATAATTCAACCTTGTGCCCTATTTAATACATTATTTTCATTCATAATATATATTTAGATTGGAAGGAAGAGTGCAATAAGAAAATCAGGTTATCCAAAGACTGAAAGCTTAGATCACATAAACTTAAGATATATCACGTCAAGATGTGGAATTAATATAAAGAAATATAAAGAAGTTGTAGATGAGGAGGCTCTGTGGTATCCGAAGCAGAACATCCAGATTCAGTCAGTTTTGTTCCATACAGTATTACCCTAGTGAACTCTAAAGCGTCCTCCTTCCATTATGTATTCAAGATGGACAATGATTAATATTTATATGTTACTTATATGTAAGGGTGTATGTCTATACCAGGGGTAGGCAACCTTGCCTCTTTTATGACTCGTGGACTTCAACTCCCAGAAGTCCTGAGCCAGCCAATTGAAGTCTGGGAGTTGAAGTCCATGAGTCATAAAAGAGCCAAGGTTACCTACCCCTGGTCTATACATATGTTGTATAGATGTTTAAATGTGTGTTATGTATGTGTACACTTTGACAGCAAGCAACTAAATTTCATTTTTAATGTGTGCCACTGTGCCCATAGCAAAAAATGACAATAAAGGTTATCTATCTATCTATCTATCTATCTATCTATCTATCTATCTATCTATCTATCTATCTATCTATCTATCTATCTATCTATCTATCTATCTATCTATCTATCTATCTATCTATCTATCTATCTATCTATCTATCTATCTATCTATCTTTCTTGGAAAGTGGAATAAAGTAAATAAGTGATAAAAACAGTGAAATTTGTTACCAGATGGAAACAGAAGGGGAGGAAAAGTCTCGAATTTTAGTTCATGTCACAAACCATACATTACAGAAGCAATTGCAAACTGGAACAACTAAAATGCCCGAAGAATGAACACCTCCATTTTTAAGAGCAGATTTTAATATTGCCTTAACTGGTTTATTACAAAAAAAAGTACATGGGATATCAGCACATATCAAATATATCTGATAGATAACAAAATAACCACAGACTGGAAGAAAATTTTGACTGAGGAGTCCTCATGAATATGCAAGTAAATGTTTATAAATTACTTAAGTACAATTTGACGCAATCAGGGAGTTCTGTTAGTATGTAAGGTATTTGTGTGAGTTAAAAATTGTCAAATTTTCAAGAGCTGGAAACATGTGGCTTTTATTTTATGATTTTACATCGTATCATCCTGACCTTATCAACTACTTCTATATCAATATTTTTTTTTCTTCCCATTTCAAATTGTCTAGAAACTTAGAAAATGTTACATTTCCATTTAAACCTGCATTTCAAACTGCAGGAAAACTTCTGTAGAGCTTCAAACTTTGGTTTCATAAGACCTGAATGGCATAAGACACAGATAGATCACCAACTACTTTGATAATGCTTTTGGGTCCGTTTTTCAAAAGATGACCCAATGAAGTATGCTTCCATTGTTTGTATGCCTTTTCTAGCCATTTTGCATTATATAGGTATTTCATGCAGATTTGTATCCAGGTTTTCTTAAAACCCCACACAATTTCTATTAACATTCTAGTTTTCCTTCCAATAGAATTTAGCCTTAAGAAGCCACTCGGTAATAACTAGGATTTGTGTACAGATTCTAAGATCAAAACAAAACATTAAAATGTTTAAACTAAGAACAAATCATTAGTGAAATCTATGATTATTAAGCATGTTACTCCTGCAAAATGCAGCCTTTTTTCTTCTTTATGACCCAAATCTTTCTTAGTGGCAATATCAAAAGCAAGCAAACTTTTCCCTCTAGAATTCCCCACAAGGGCTGAATAATAATAGAAAGTGTTTATCAATGGCATCAAATAAAATACTAAGTAAACATCTGAGTTTAAAAGATGCACATAAATTTTTAAAATGCCGAACAGACTATGTATTACAAGCTTTTAAAACAAAAAATGACTCATCTTTGTAAATGATGAAAAAATGTTATTCTTTTATTAGGCTTGCACAATATTTGTGAGATTTAAAAATAAAAAGGTGCCTCTATCTTCAAAGGAAAATTCAGAACAAAAGCTCTGGGATTTTTTTCTATTTTAGACTTTGAACAGATTTTCCTGCAAATCTAAGCAATCACCCACATTATGTGGCATATTTTTATAAGATCTGTAAGAGAGGTCTTCACATTCATAAAATATCACTTTTCAAACTGAAATATTGGTCAACGAAGGACCCAAATTGTATTTTCTATCTGCTAAATGATTGTTGTAGAGTCACTAAAAGAATCTATATGAAATGGATTTGGCACATGCTTTCTTACACCAGACAAAGCTCAATTTGTCATTTGTTGGATAATTGTTTTCTTCTCACCAGAAGATGTTGGGGTCTTTGCAGATCAAAAGTGGAAGAATGCTGCTTCGGAGATAGATGTTCCTGTGGATGAAGAGGATAATTCGGATGTACAGTATTTGTCTGAATGGACGGTGCTCAGTTTAAAATGTTATTGTTCTGTTGGAGAGTTGAATGATCTGATGCCGCTGTTTTTCAAAATTGAAGACTAACACAAGATTGACAGAAGATGAGCATTGTTTTGAAGAGACTGTGTTTTTTAGTGATGTATTTGCAATACTAAAGTATGTCTCTTAGCAATCTTATTCTGATGCTCCGTCTTTAGTAAGAAACAACTGCAACAGTTGCTAATATAGTAAGATTTTTATTTTGTTCAGCAAATCTGCTAGGCAGTATTTCATGTCTGGTGTTCCATAATATATTTTAGGTATGTATAGTGCCCAACTCAAGAGACAGAAAATCCTATCCTGTGCCAGTCATTCACTTAAGCTAATTATACTTTAGAATTTGGAGGATTATTAAGGTAGATGTTTTCTTAGTTGCAAACCATATCATAAAAAATATTGTAGGAAAGCAAGCATTTATCCCAATTTTATTTGTTGAATAATCACGGCTGATATTAATTCTTCCTTATAAAACTTTATCCTATTAGTTTTGGAGTTGTTTTGCATAGTCCTATGAAAGAACACGGATCATGCCAAGATTTTTCAAAATATATTAAGATTTGAGGTAATGACAGGAAACTTTGGCAAGTGGCATGAAAATAAATACTTACATTTTCTAACATGAAATAACATGAACCTTCAAATATAAAATGGAAAAATTGATCACAATTAGAAATTTAATCAGAAAGCTTCGAACATTCTTGAATGTTCTTTCAGGAATGAAAACATAGAAAGCAAAATAATAAGATGGTACCACTCACCAACACATTTTTCAGCTAGTTCTCCTAAAAAATGATTGGACAATTTTGGATTCCAGTCCCTGGTATGAATTTGTAAAATGTGCTTTCTTGCCTAATAGAGAAATAAAGAGATTTTTAAAACTTCATCACAAAACTATATCAAATACATCAGTCATACAAATAGTTCATCAACTTCTCTTTAATATATTTTCTCCAAAATCATTTAGTATAGAAAAGTTACTGAACTAAAGAAGTATCATAATAAAGGACTGCTATTGGGATGTTTAGGGTAGAAATATCGATAACAAAACTGACCCTAATATATATTTGTTCTAAAAGCAGCTAAAGAAGTATGCATTATTCTCTTTTAATTATTTACTACTCTATATAAATATTATAAATATAGCATTGTCAGTCTAGTAAATATAACTATAATGATTCAAAGGAAGATTTAAATAAACGTATGCTAATATAAAAAATGGATGTTGTGAGCTATGCAGCAATACTTCGGTTGGTAAACAGTATGCTCATAATCAAAAAGCTTCTAGCATGTTTGTTTTGAATAAGTTTCAAGCTCATATTGGAATGAAGTGCATTATACCTGGTTTCAGGCAAAAGCTAACAATTCCACTGGGAATATTGAAGGGTCTAATATTTTGGATTGGGGTTGATATGATTTAACTACAGCAATTTTCCACATATAATAAGCATTATCTGAGACTATGAAGTTCTCATCATTTCAAAAATTAGCTTGGAATATAAAAGCACAAGAAACTATAAGACACACAAAGATAGCCTTTTATATGCCTACCTTTTGATCAGGCAAACTAAAAAGAAATTCCCTGTCAAAGCGACCTGGTCTCCTGAGTGCTGGATCTATAGAATCAAGTCTGTTTGTAGCACCAATGACAACTATTTCACCTCTGTTGTCCAATCCATCCATGAGTGCAAGTAATGTAGACACAATAGAGCTAAAACATATTACAACATAATTTTGCTTAGGGCAAAGTATTAATAGATACATGCAGCATTTCAAATTTAACTTTAAACAAACAATACTGAAGTGACAAGTACACATTGCCAAAACATAAGGTAAAGATAAAGATTTCCCCTGTTCAGTTGTGTCCATCTCAAGGAGGTGACGCTCATCTCCGTTTCTTAGCTGAGGGAGCCAGCATTGTGCAAACACACTTCCATGGTCATGTAGCCAGCAGGATTATATGCTGAGGAGCACAGAAGGCTGTTACCTTCCCACTGAAGTGGTACCTATTTATCTACTTGCAATTTGCATGCTTTCGGACTGCTAGGTGGCCAGGAGCTGGGGCAAGTAATGAGAGCTCATCCATTGCATGGCACTCGGCTCTCAAAGCTTGGCTGTCAGCTTTCCAGCTGACAAGCTCAGCATCTTTAACCCCTGAGCCATCACACCACCTTTTGCCAAAACATAATTGATCCTGAATTCTACTTGTTTAGACGTTCATGAATATTGATTCTAGTTTGTGGCCCACTTTTCTATTTCCAGGGCACTTAAGTTACTCTCTTTGTTTGTGTGTGTTTGTGTGTGTTTGTGTGTGTGTGTGTGTGTGTGTGTGTGAATTAAAACCAATTTTTTATTAAAAAATTTTTTTAAATACTTAAAATCATTAATCAACTTGAAAATCCTGACTAAAGTGAACACGGAAACTTGGAGCTAAACACAACTCTTAAGGAAGCGTATTTTTTAACCTGGGTGTGATGCAAGAGAGGGATCTCTTCTATGGGCCAGATAAATGGAATTCTGAAATCAGGGTACATTTTTAGGAGGTCTCCTATTTTCAATATTAGTGTTTGGGCACACTAAGATAGGTGGCTGTTATTTGAGGGTTTAAAGGTTAAAATTTGTATTTTGAATTAAACCTGAAAAACAGTCTGCAAATAGATTCACAACATGATTTTCATGCACTTAGTATCATATAGTAGCTACCAAATGTTGCACTAATTATGTAAGACAAGAAAATCTTTCACCCTCAGATGCCATCTGATACCAAGCTCACCCTCAGATGCCAACTCCATTCTAACAAAATGTAAAAGCTAGAATAAGCTCTAGTGCATGGTGTAGAGTTTAAGATACTACTAGCTGAGAGTTATAGTTGCTTTCCTGATCTATTCAATAACCTTAGTCTGAATGTTAATGTCAGACTTACAGAACGATAAGTCTCAGACAGAGATAAGAAAGAAAACTTTCCCTTAATTGTTTCTCTCAATATTTTCATTTAGAATTAACCTGGATAACATAAATGTTTTAATTGTGATGCTATTAAAAAGCTAGAAGACCATCTAATTATCATGAATTTTTTTTTTGTTAGATAATAATCTGAAAGGAGAGGCTATTCTTGAAATAGCCAGTCTCTCAATCTATCTCCAAGCAGGTAATTAATTCAATGTTTATTCTCATCCGTGTCCTTTCTGTCTCAGATTCAGTAAAGTAGTCCTATTTTCACTGCACAAGTGAAAATGACTCCTTTTTGTATGCCAAGAACTCACTTAGTTATATTCAACATCTAAGAAAGGTCAAATGTTACAATCACTGGATCAATGGAATAAGGAAGGCAAAAGGTACTGAGTTAGGCTGAGTGGCGCAAGCATTTGACAAACTAGCTATTTAATTGTCCCAAGGGTGCTTTTCAAAATGGCAACTGGACTTTCTTGGTTTTTTTCCTTGAAAACATTTCACTTCTCATCCAAGGAACTTCTTCGGTTCTGATTGAATGGTGGGAAATGGAAGAAAACTTCCACTATTTATGCATCCAATACTACATACACTAGAAGTAATATGCTAGTCTCACCTGTGAATTTGGTCTTGTCTACTGGAGCGGACAGGGGCCAAGCCATCTATTTCATCAAAAAAGATTATGGATGGCCTCATCAGGTATGCCTGGGGTAATCAAAAAACAAAATAAAATAGATATGAAAATACTTTTTATACTTTTAAAAGCTGCAACAAAAATATCTTTAATTTCTGTATTGAATTGGAAACACTTTAAGGTTTTAGAGTTGACTCATAATTATAAAGCCAAGAAAATGCATTAACTCTGCCCTGTCTACATACTGCAGATTACCTTCCACAGCTGATAGGTAGACTTCATGATGCAAAAACCTGGTAGCCTCCACATGAGCAGTGACAGGCTGGATTAGGATTGGGGGAAGGTAATATGCTTATCCCTGCAGCCCCATGTCAAATGTGAAAATAAACTTTAAAAGCTCTGGGGGAAAAAAAAGAAATTGGGCCATCTTTGTAGAAGCTTATCGAAAAATATTTCTGCATTTGAAAGCAGTTGATCTTTTGAGTTTTCTGAAAATTTCCTTTGAACTAAGCTCAACTCCCAATGACTTTTACTAATGACCTAAAATTTGCGGAGCTTTCTTGGTAACATTACAGAAGTGGTTTGCCTTTTCCTACTTCCAGGATATATTTCAACAGACTATCCTACAGCTGCAATCTTTCATGGTGATCTTTCATAGATGTACTAATCAGGTCCATCCCTAATCGGCTCCACGAGATTAGCTATTGGTGGCTAGGGTGTAATCTACGCAAATACCATCTCATCTAATGCCAGTTACACAGATACAAAATATTTCTTCATGTCTTGTTATGGTTCATGGTTACCCCCAGCAATTGTTTCTACTCTTTGCTGTTATTTCACATTTAATGACATTTTCTTTTTCCTACAATGACTCCAGCAAATATTAATAGAGGAACGCACCATGATCCAAGGTAGTTAACTCAGTCTGGTAATATGACAACAGGGACTGGAAACAAAATCAGTTTTCATCCAGCTATTCTGAATGGGAAATGCTTTTGCTCATTATGGCATTACCTTTGCAAACACAGAGGGGATACATTAGCAATTAGCAAAAAGGTTCAAATGGATCTCCCGCTTCAGCTGAAGGATTGAACACATAAAATTGTGTACTAACTTGATCAAAGAGGAGTCGAAGCTGCCGTTCAGATTCACCAACCCATTTGCTGAGACAGTCTGCTCCCTTCCTCATAAAAAAGGCAACTTTTCTGTCTCCATGAGTGCATTCATTGGCCAGAGCTCTAGCCACCAAGGTTTTACCTGTTCCAGGAGGACCATAAAACAAACAGCCCCTGAAGACAAATGGACAGACACAAATCACTATTTCTTTTTCTTTATAAGCAGCCCAGTATTTGCTACCCACATAAGGGACACAAGAGCTCAGTGATCTGTTTTGGATACCCAGTGAAATGAAAGTTATTGCTAATTAAAAACAATGAAGGGGAAAAGTAGAAAATATTTACAAGGAGTGGTTATTATTTTTAATCTATGTTATTTTTTTTCTATTTTAACAAAAATGTCATTCACTTTTTTCTAATATGCTGGGCCGATGTATTGTTGCATATAAGCACCATAAATTAACATGAACATCAGAGATAGGGCACACATGCGACATCTCTGATGTTGGGTGTCAAGTGGGCAGCTATATAAATCAAATATTCTGAACCAATGCAAATGAATAAAGTTATAACACTAGTTTTGTTATAACTAAATAGCAATCTCCCAAACTTCCTGCTCTCATGCAACCATTAGTTCTGGTAAATTGGGTAAGGAGGAATGAAAACAGTGATGAGCCTTGGGACAAAAATTAAGTCTTTTGTTAGGAAAATCCTATGCTTAGCTGTCTCACGCAGCACATATACAGCATCAAAGTTTTACAGTGAGGAATTTTGCCAACTTTTAGTTTCTCTGGAGGCTCTCCATGATTATTTCCATCTTTATTGGCATCCATTCATCTTTAGAAATTCAATAGCTCCTTTCATAAGTCACAGAACCCACAATGCTATTCTGCTTCTGTGTTACATTTAAAAATCAAGCTGCTTTTTTCATGGTCTTGTGAAACATACCAAGGAATCAAATCTAAATTCTGCATTCCTAAGTTACATGGATATGAACTTAAATCAGAGAGGCCTTACACATATCTGAGGACCTGACATACCTCGGAAGCCTTTTAAAAATTCCATAGTTTCCCAACCATTATTGAAATCAAAAGTTTAATTTTAGAAGATAATTCTGAATAAACAAACTTAGTTGCATTTTTCTTTGTATAGGATGGATCAATATTGATTTATTCCATATTTTGCAATATTACTGAACTAACTCGCTTTGTTACATTTTTCACAGAAGTGATTTTCGTCTGACAGCTCTATCTTCCTTAGCTTTCTCACACTTCTAGATTGGCGACTTTAAATTGTTAAAGATGTAAAATACCTTTTCTGCAAGAAACTTTTTTTAAGCAAGATATTTCATCAAATGTCACACTAATGTATTTTGACTTGGCCTATTATCTTCTTCTCTCAGCAAACTTCAATTTCAGCAACTTTCTCACAACTATGCCTTTTTTCCAGAGATTTGGAGGCATATTGGGACATGAGGCAGAGAATCTGATCTAGGAATGGCTTTTTTTCTGCTTAAGTCAGACAGCTGAATCCAACTGCAGGCAGCAAGACCAGGAGTGCCCCCTCCCCCTTCAAATGATTTCCACTATGTTGTACCTTTTAATCTGACAAAAAATAGGATCTTAAAATAAAGAAATATGGGAAACAATGGCCCCTGTGGTTTATTTTAATTAAATTACATTAATTCAGATCTAGCTTTTAGCTATTATTTAAAATAACCCTAAATCCAACAAAGTTTCTGTATTCTGGTAGATTAATTCAAGTGTAAATATGAACAAAGCCTACCTTGGTGGCTGAATTTTGAATTTTTCAAATATTTCAGGGTACAGAAGAGGAAATATAACCATTTCCTTAAGTGCATGAATATGATTGCTCAACCCACCTATACTATCAAAACGGACCTAAAAGGAAGATAAAAAGCAATAAAAGGAATTAGCATTTGGAAATATAGCTTATCATTTGCCCAGTTTACGTGGAAAAGCCATCAAACATATTTCAAAGTTTCAGTAACAAAAATATTATCCACAATGGTTTACTTTTAATCTGGTGTAAGCAAAGTAGCCATAAACATTTAATTCTTTAAGACTGAATTTTACAAAGCCGCTTAAAGATTTTCCTTTTAGCACAGAGAGTCAATTCTAAAGAAAGAAAAGAAGCACACCGATTTGTCAAGAGTCATTGGATCCACGTCAGCCAAGCTTGCTCCAACTTTCACCCGTTCACGCAGGACTCCACTAGCCAAATCTTCTGCTCTGAAATTCATTGGCAGACATCTATGACATATTTAAAAGGAAAAAAAAAACACCATGAATTTCATGCTGTATAAAGATGCATGCCTAAAATGGAACTGTGACTTTTCAGGTACAGTATTTCATCTTGTCCCACAAATACAATGAGAACTTTTGTCATTAGAGAGAAAAAAATACGATTTTCATAAAGACATAATGGACAAATAACCCCACTGCCACCCCCCAAAAGTAAGAAAATTCAAATAATACATCCAAATAAATTGGGGTGCATCTGAAATTACATTCAGTGGAATTCTGCTAACAGTAGAGGAAGGAAGGAGGCAGTACATTTTAGAAACAGTTGGGATGGGCCCAGTCTATAACTCATGTGAAGTCCCTGGCTGCCCTTGTTCAGACTTCTTATTCTTCATATTCTTCTTCATTAAGACTTCAGGCACTTGTTAGCAATCCCGCACAAAGAAAAAAAAAACCCGGAAGGTAAAAATTTAGTCCACACATTCTGATAACATCAGTACATCAGTGGCTGTGCCCCATATAACCTTCAGTAAGAGTACAAAGACAATATTCAGCCCCCAGCCTAAAAATGTTGCCATTCTTTTCTTTGCGACCTCATATGCCCTGAAAAGTTGTCAAATAGGTGCACAATTCTATAGAATAACATTGGAGGCATTCTGTTCCGTGATGACAAGAAAGATATTCTACTCTGTTCTGGCATAGAAGGTACCGATTAGGACCAAAGAACAACAATAATCAAGAAAAAACAATGCCTCATTCCTTTACCTCCAATAGAAATGCAAATTTATGTTCAGAGATGGGCAAGTCTGAAGAAAGCCCATGATATCAAAACATGTTTTACATGTATAGCTTCTATGAGTAGAAGGGAATATTTGTAGCTGAGGGTTGAATTGTGGGGTCCTTGGTGCTCTCTGAGCTTGGTTGTTTTCTTGCAAACATTTTATTAACAAACTAGATAACATTATCAATGAGCATTGATGTTTCCTATCCTAGTTTGGTAACGAAACATGTGCAAGAAAACAACCAAGCTCAGAGAACATCAAGGACCACATATAACATGTATGACCGTGCCTCGTAACAGCACCCTTAATTAGAATAAAACAATTTCCACATGGTTGGCAAATTTCATCAGGCCAAGCACATGGAACCAATCCATTTTCCCCCCCGTAGCTGAATGATGACAAAGAAATTGTTACCGATTTCTCGCTCTTGCCATGCTTTTAGATTTTCTTCTTTCAAATCGTTCTTCATCTGAAGAGGTTGTATCACTACTATGAATGGCATGTTTCTTTCTCCTGCGGAAGCAATAGAACATTTCACTGAAGACCAGTGTGCCCTGAATTGTGCTTAGCGAATGCTAACAAATTAAAACAGATAATTTAAAGGTTGCAATGTCTTTTGTTTAATGTTTCGCTTGTTTTCATCACTTGATCTGGTTTAGATGCCACAATACATTGATATGTCAGAGAAGCAACAAGACACAGCAATCCTTAGTCTTCCCTATACACACAAACTCTGTTGTTCCAATATAAAGGAGAAATTGTGGTTTAATTTTGACTACAAAAGAGGATCAACATTACAAGTTCTTTAAGACAGATTAAGCCACTATTTCTAGGTTGAACTATAATGGGGAAAATGAACCCTGAAAACAACGCAGAGGAAAGACAATAGGCCATTCTCTATTAGGGATAGAACAAGAATCATCCCATTCATTCCTCGTCAAACTTTAATTAAAAAAACTTAATTTATTGGCCCATCATTACCACTAAGTCTGTTTTCAAAAAAGCTAAAAACAATTTTATGCATTTATATTTTATACCCAAAATGTAAGAAACTGACAGAAACAAAAAAATGGCAAAACGATTCAAAGATTGTTCATAAAACATTACTTCAGCAAAATTTCTGGCAGGAATGGCTTCCAGCATATCAAACTATGACAATGGTTTAGAGGGGTAATTTGAAAAGTATTTCTCTGCATTGTGTTATGCTTCCTTTCTCTTTTATTTTATAGCTGTAAACCACCTTAATATATATCAGTTGCTGCTAACAGAGGAAGGATGCATTGGCTTAGCTTTTGTATTTTTTACCCAGTCTATTCTTCAAGAAATTATTCCTGAAAATCCAACATGGTAGCATAATGGCAATAGAAATTATTCTAATATATTATTTACCTGATATGGCTTCTTCTTGCAGGAGATCTATGAATGTCAAATAATGTATTTTCCCTTTTCTTTTGGTGTGCTGGAACTAGGTAAGATAATCAAGTTGACATGTGAACATTTTTACAGAACTATATAAAAATCTAGTTCCTTGCTGTAAGGCATATTAATACTTTTCATAAATCAGAAATGTTTGCAAATAAGGTATATTTCTTCATCCTCTCTTCTCCAAATTTGTTTTCTTAAATTCTGTGTTTATGTACTCCTAGTCACAGTTGTATTTTAATGAGCCATATTGAATTCTCATTTTAGAACACCTTTGACTAAACACTGCAGCATAATAAAGGCAAAAGCTTTAATAGAGCAAACTCTATATTGCTGACTTACAAAAGAATTCTCATTGAAATATAGTCATGTGCAATTCTGTGTCTTTCACTATGGCGTAGTACAGCGTCTTGATTTAACATTACCAACACAAACAGAAAGGTAAAAAGCCAGGTTTAAATACTTCCCAACTCTCCTATCCAACATAATCAAGAAAAGTAATACAAACCAAAAAGTAGGTTAATTTAAGAGTTTGCATGTAATAATAAGCTATAATATTAAACAAATTATGTACTGTTAAACAAATTACCAAAATACATCACAGAGTTTAATTTAGCTGAAATAATTTCAGTCAAGCACAAAATAGCAAAGCAGAAATTTGTTAAATCAAAATTATTCTGATTTATTCTTTATGAAAAACATAGGGAAATGGGGGGAATGAGTAAGCATTATGCCTTGCATGGATTTATAATAAACACTTTGCATGCAATCCCAAAAACATGTTCTGAGTGAGTTGTCCAGTGAGTGGACAGAGATCTTAGAGGCATTTCTAATTTTATCAAGTGTAACAAGTAGGGACTGTGGCAGAATTATTCATTTATTTATTATATTTACATTCTGGCACAATCAATCAGCTCTTGGTGGTCATGTAAACACGACCACAAACAGGACTGAACCTACTTTTTTCAATAAGTAAATCAAAGAAAGGAAAATATAGGACACATAAGATGCTACCTTAAGTACCTGTTCAAAACAGTAACAGCCCAAACTATCAACTGTTATAGAAATCTCCCTTTTTACTCTATGTTCAACTGCAAAAAAAAGGGGGGGGGAATAACACTTAGAGAAGAGGTAGAATATTATTTATTTCTTTTCCTACACATTTTCTCACAGAGGCTTCAAGTAGCAGATAATGATTCTTCCTTCAGCCATTTTATCCTATTTAATCCTAGCATTAAATAAATTAAATTTAGAGGAAAAATCATTGGCTTAACTTTATAATTATGAAGTTGATCCATGATCCACCTAGTTCTAATCGAATACTCTAACAAAGTAAGATATTGCTGAACCAAGTTATTTCAGTTACACAAATCATTTTTAAAAATCTTACCTATAGGAGGCGCTTGATATCTTTCTACTGTTTTTCTTTGTCTGAGATTATATGGACGATCATTTTCTTCACCCTCTGCCTCCTCTGCTTCAATATCCCCGTCTTCTTCTTGAGATTCTAGAAAAATCCCATTAAATATTTATAAAAATAAAGTAAGGTGATTTGCATAATATCTATTAAAGGGCACTGATTTGGATAGTTTGCAATATTCCAGAATGAACTTTATTGAAAGTAACATATTGGTAATTTTAATATTTTTAAAACATTTCTTTCAGTATTATAAGGTGATCTATGAGACTTTGAACACCTGAAAAAGCTATTACAATTTCAAAATCCGAACTATAAAATGACAAGAAAGGCCAAACAGCAAAGATGTTTTCAATCAGAATCCTGCACAATTCATTCCAAAGCACCATAAAATGAATGTCTGATGGGGAAAAAAACACTGATTAGATTAGAATTTATCAAGCCATGAAGGAATTACCAAGGCTTGAATCCATAACTGAAGAAGATCCGTCTGTTGGTATCCAACATCTAAATGAAACCTGTATAGTTTGATTAATAACAGTTTTTCCAGACTATTAAGAACTCAAATAATTTTTCACTTGTATTTATCAAAGTAGCTGTCAAATTACTATCACTATTACCTTCTTCTTCGCCTTCTGTGGAAACCTCGTGGTGGTTCTGGATTCCATAGCTATTTCTCCTTAATGATTTCCTCCTCCTTTTCACTCT
Organism: Azemiops feae; assembly: GCA_023970755.1. Taxonomy (NCBI): domain Eukaryota; kingdom Metazoa; phylum Chordata; class Lepidosauria; order Squamata; family Viperidae; genus Azemiops; species Azemiops feae. The sequence goes on along the minus strand of JALGBA010004179.1, from coordinate 416,432 downwards.
TGAGTACATATCCATGTTTTCCTGAAATAAAAACCTCAAGAATGATCTGCATCGCTAACAGCTAAATATACACGTAGCTTCCAAACTATATAGCTAACCAAATTCTGATAGTCATAACAAGTATTTTAATAAGAGGGAACCTGCATGTATGCAAGAGAGAGATGCTAAAATCATAGGCTAAACAAATGTAAGTATCTTTATTTGAAATTCTGATCAGAGTACCGAGTGTTCTGTTTTATCTTAGGAACTATAAAAAAAATGCATGGGAGGATTCACAAAATAATTCAGTTATTGTATCTATTTGGCACATAGAAATATTTGATTTTATAAGAATGGAGCATCTGTTCTTGAATAAGTGCCCACATCGGGAGACAAGGGAGGCACAATCAGCACTGTAGAACTCACAGCAGCAAGGCACTCTGACTAACTGGTTACAATTCTCTGGCCTTGCCACCATGTGGCAATGTCAGGCACAGGTTGTTGCTGCCCCAAGAGCTGGAATCTACAGAAATGAGCCAGAGACTCAAGAATTCTACCACTCAGAGCTAACAGCTTCCCAGCAGCCAATAAGGTAGCTAGGCAGGGCGGGGCTGTTGCAAGCTGGCCAGCTCATAGAAGGGAAAGCCTTGTTGCCTCATCAGCTAGCTTCCATTTAGCCACTCATCCACCACAGCATTTTAGTGGTTGTGCAAGTCTCCAAAGTTGCAACAGATAAGACAAGAGGAGGTGTTTTTCCTGTTCCTGCAACTTAATTTTGGATATGAGTTGTTACTATTTAAAGGAACCTAAGGAATCATAAGTCCTGAATGCTAACCAGTAAAACATGTATATGTAGATGGACTGTTTCGCATTAATCATACTGTCTAACAGATGGTTGACTACCATATAATCCACCAGAACCCATGTAACTTATTATGATTTATTTTTGTATTGTTTATGAGATAATACTATGTTGACACCTGTTTTCTCCCTAGCCAGCTGCATCGCTTTCTATTTTCCTTCTGTTCCTCTTATAAGGATTGAAAACTGTACATAGAATATTCAAAATCCATTTGATCCATTTTCATTAACAAGTGCTTTCAATGCTAGGCTATAACATACTCAAGACTTAAACAAAAAAAGATGAGACGAGAATTAAACTTACAAATTCAGTATCTGTCCACATACGCAACCGTTCCACTTCACCTGATCGCCTATTCCGTCTGATGTTAATATTGTCCATTTCCTGAAGAACAGCTTCAGCAGTACTAACACAGAAAAATGGTAGTAGTTTATTGACTTATATATTCTGCCTTTATAATTTTTATAAATAACAACACATGCAATACTCTCTCCTCCCCCTGTTTTCCCCACAACAATAACTCTATGAGATGACTTGGGCTGAGAGAGATAGTGACTGGCCCAAAGTCAAATATGTGACAACTGCCTTGTGATATTCTAAGTAAATACAATAAGCTGGATCATAATTAAATATGTTTAAAATTAAATAAGGGTCCCTTATGATCCTTGGAAGATTTTGGTCCAGTAAATAAGTCTGCCAGTAGAAAACACAAAAAAGTGATTTTTGCATTACAACATTCCTACACCCTTTTAGAAGGAATCCTAAGTGCCAGAGCAGGTTTTTACTGAATACAAGGGGCTGCATTTAAGGAAATGAACATTATCCTCTTCCAGTGTGAGCAGATTCAGTATTTTATCCCTGATTTATCGATATAGTTCAGAGGCAATATCAAATTGTATGCAAATTAGAAAAATAAGAGTCCAAAGTTTATTCCCATATTCTCTATAATTCCTGAACAAACTCAACTCTTAAAATTCTGGTTCACACCATTTATTGCAGGGATGGGGGAGGGGTTCCTTTCTTGCTGGGAACCTCATTTTTTTTTAATGTAAAATTTTGCCCCTAAGATGCTGTGACCGTAAAGTGGATAGGCTGAAATGTCTGATCCATTTCTTTTCTATTTCCTAGGATACAGGTTACATAAAATAAATACAATAAATTTCTCAGAGATTAAAATTGGCTAGCTGAGTAAATTAAATGTTTACTCTACATATTTATCAGATCATAGACTTAACAAAAGGTCTATAATCATTTCTCTTGAAAAAGAAATAGGAGATTGTAAAGTAATATCTTAAGATTTCACAGGGGACTTTAAAATTAGTATTACTCCTTTCCTTCAACACACATCATCCACAAATATATAGAAACACATCTTTCACGGGTTTTAATTTATAAACTTTCTATTATAGCTAGCTAGTAATTTGGGGAACTGTAGCCCCAACAAACTTTAAGGGTGCCAACTTGAGGATGGCAATAGCAATAGCACTTATATACTGATTCACAGTGCTTTACAGCCCTTTCTAAGCTGTTTACAGAATCAGCCTATTGCCCCCAACAATCTGGCTCCTCATTTTACGGACCTCGGAAGATGCTGCTTTACAGGCTGAGATTTTATACAGTAGATATAAAAACTCCACACACCCTTTCAAAATGCCAGATTTTTGAGATGTAAAAAAAAATCTTACCAAGATTAAATTTTACAAATGGAAGGGAAAAAAAGAAGGAAGGTCGTTAGAAGGGATGTAAATAGAGGAAGAATATCTGAAATGTATAAAGTATGTGTATAATAAGGAATGTTTAGACAAAGATGTATGTCAAAGATGATACACTATGTTCAATGTTTTTTAATCTTTTTTTTTTGTATTCAATAAAAATTATTTTGTAAAAAAACAAAAACAAAACTCCACACACCCTTTTAAAATGCCAGATTTTTGAGATGTAAAAAAAATCTTACCAAGATTAATCATATAAGCTGTACAATTCAATTGAAAAACAAACTGAATTCTTTTAGGGGGAAAAATAACAAAAAAAAACATACAATAATGTGTTTGCATAAGTGTGCACACCCGCTTATAAGTGGCACAGATATGGCTGTGTTCAGAATTAATCACATTCAAACTGACTAAATAGTAGTCAGTACACACCTGCCATCAATTAAAGTGGCTCTGATCAAGCCCATATATAGGATATCCTTCTGACATTTATTCAGTTGCCTCTTGCAGCAAAAGCCATCGTCTGCAAAGAGCTTACAAAACATCAAGATCATCTCATTTTTGGAAGCTATCAGTCAGAAGGGTATAAAAAAATCTTCAAGGCTTTAGATATTTATTGTTATTAAAGGTAGGGGAAAAAAGTGAAGAAACTTGTCTTGGTCTGATTTTCTTTTACATCTCAAAAATCTGGTATTTTAACAGGAGTGTTAAATATCCACTGCAGATACATATAATCCTTGTTTAATGTCCACTCATTCAGCAACCATTCAAAATCATGATGGCACTGAAAGAGGGATATTTATCCTTGTAGTAATAGCCATTGCAACATTCCCTGCATTCACCTGATCACGATTCAGGCACTTGAGGTCCTCGTAGTTGCAGCCATTGCAATATCTCCCAAGATCACAATTCAGGCACTTGCCAACTGACTCGCAATTATGTCATAGTTCTGACAAGCAAAGTCAATGGGGAGTCAGCAGGAGGTTGCAATGGGCGGTCAGGTGAACCTGGGATGCTGCAACCATGTAGGATTCACCAAACAATGACCAACGGGACTGCTAGAACTGCCATCATAAGTCAATGTGGGCATGAGTCTTTGTGTCTTACAACTGCATCACTTAGCAATGGAGTTTCCATTCCCAAATACCATTGGTAAGGGAAGATACCTATATGAAATAACTTGTAAAGATTTCTTTGTTTATTTATGTTATAAACAATGTACAATCTTCTCCTAAGACAGACATGTCAAACTCGTGACGTCACGTGACGTATCAGAACTTTTTCCCCATTGACGGCAATGGGGTGGGCGCGGTTTCCTTATGATGCGTCTGGCCTGCGGGCCGGCAGTTTGACACCCCTATCCTAAGACCTTCAGCAATTATGCTAAAATTATAAAATGAATAAGCTAACGCATAGTTTTGAAATTTGATTATATAATTTACAGCAAGCAGTTCATACTAAGAGAAGTAAAAATTCAAAAACTCTGTTTATTCTAGTATACCTAAAAGAAATTAATATGTATTTGCTATTGTATGGTGCAGATACAAAATATTGATATAGGTAGTCCTTGTTTAGTGACAACAATTGAGACTGGAAACTCAATCGCTAAATGGAAAATCATGACAGCAAGTGTGTTTCTGATTTTATTTCAGCTTTCCTTTTTCCCCACCTTTTGTAATGCTTAGGTCAGCACTAGAATAATTAGCAATAAGGGAATTAATGCTTCCCCGGTGCTAATGCATTCTTTTTTATATGTATCCACATTATGTGCCTGCTTATTCTCTTGTAATCCCTTCCTCTGCAATCTGTCCATTCTAGGGATAGGAGGAAAAACAACAGGTCAGACACAGGACAATACATACTAGCTGGTTATAATGGCAAACACGTAACTAAGAGAGAGATAGAGATGCTGTGAAGATCATAAATAAATGAAGATCATAAATCAAGTCACAAAGTCATTTTTTTCAGCACCCCTGTAACTTTGAACAGTCAATGCACAAGGCAGTCAGTAAGCAAGATCTATTAGTATGCTCACCGATAAATCTTAGGCCATATAATAGAATATATCTTTCTTGCCAGCATGAGATAAAAATAAAGTATTAAGGAGTTTGGAAGCTGAATATTCAAATTAGGGGACCTCTTTGGTTAAATATATAATGCTTCTCATAGACTGAAATATAACACAAACATAATTTTAACAATACCATGAAATTATACAGTATTATTATTGTATTATTATTGTATATAGTATTCCAACATACCTGTTTACCAATTGGTCAAACAGTAAACTCTGATTCAGACTTTCAAATCTGTTTTTTCTAGATCGACAACTTTTTCTAATTTCTCTGCCTCCATTTATACAGGCATGGTCACCATCTCCCTTTTTTTCTCCTCGAAGAGAACAGCGTTTGAGAGCTGCAAATTTCAAGTTATAATATTAACACTGAGAAATATTAAGTATTTAGAATGTCTATAACAAAGTGCATGGACTGTTGCAAATGTGTACCAGTTTGGTTTATATTGTTGCTGTCGTTTTAATGGCATTTACATGAGTGAGCTACCCAGTCTTATGATTAGAAAGGAAAAAAATGTGTAAAATATTTACACTCACAGACATACATAGTCATGCTATTTTATCCAAAAAAAAATTCAATTTTAATGATAAATATATATTACTCTGCAGTCTTCATGCCAAATTTGCTTTGAGGGATTTGGGGTGCAGCCCAACTAGAATTAGACAGCATGGAGCCAGGAACAAGAAAATGGAAATAAATGAGGCCAGTTTAACACATGGGTACTTAGTCATGGAACAATGAATGTAGTTTTTTTTTTTTTTTTACTTTTTGCACTGAAAAAAGTAATATTACATATTGAAAAGTTTGGGATGCAGAAAGAAAATTAAAAATATAAAAGTGTTAAGCATCAGAATAAGCAAGTTAACTATGCAGTACTTACATAAGCTACGACCATTTGGTAGAGTAGCACCAGATTGAGAAGTTAACCTAAGAACAATTTAATTTGGAAAATTAGCTGGTTGCATTAAAATTACAATTCACATAATATTTATAATATTTCTATTCTCAAGTGTTACATATTGAATATAAATTATGTTATAATTTCAACTCTACACATGATATGAAAACTATTTATTACCCATCTGTGTGTTTTAAAACAGCTAAGTAATTTTTATGCAGCTTCTACAAATGAGGAGATGGAGCGAAATTAATAATTCGCGGAAAGCAGAAAAGTGATTTTTTTTCATTACAGAGGACCACACAGATTACTTTCAAATGATAGACAAGGCCAAGACAAAAAATGTAATTTATTTTACTTTTGAGTTGAATTAAATTATTCAGTCAATTTAATGATAATTTTTAGAATATCTCTAGAACCATATCTGCTTCCAGAAGCTTTGCGCAGCTTGGAGGACTCAAGTTATCCACCTCTGATCTAAAGTCATCAATGAGAAAGCCCGATATCAGTCTTTAAATCTGGTATTCACTTAATGAAGTTTAGCATTCCTAATTTTTTTACCCTTCTAGAAAGCATTCAAGCTATAGGCTAGTCAGTTCATCCCTTTGAAATAATGATTTGTGTTGATCTACCGTCATGCTTCAAACCATCTCAAGCTACTCAATATAATGTTTATAATTTATATGCTAATGTGATAAATGCTTTCAAATGCAAATATTTGAAAAGAAAATATCTATTATAAAAGAAAACTTTAATTAGTTTACGTTAATCAGTTTGTATGTTCCAGTGCTATAATGCAGAGTATATATTTTTTCTTTGAAAAGAAAGCAGAATACTTTCAAGCTGAAGTAGGGTCCTACCTCATAGTCACAATACAAAATTGAAAGTAACGTGTTTCTCAGCATTATCAAAAGCAGCTAAATTTATTTTCCTTAGTCTGAAAGGTAATTTAGCGAAAGTTACATAAAATGATAGGGATCAAAAAACATTCAGAGTTCCAAACTGCAGTTTGAATATGCCCAGATCAATGAAACAATTCTTATTCTAGAATTTTGTCTTAAACCTGTGCAAACCTATTGTGAACTTACCTACCACTCAACCTAATAACCTACTTTAATGGTTCTAAGACAAAAAAATAAGGGAGTAAAGAGATTTATTTTGATTTTGTACTGTTTTCTATTGTAGAACATTCAACATCTTTCAAATTGTCTTCCATTCAAAGATGGAATACAAGAAATATTTGAATGGAACATTTTAAATTGGATTGATTTATTCCAAGCCAGGACATTTTTCCCCCTTCCATTTTGTGTACTTATCTAATAACAGGGATTTGCTTTTAGTTGTGGAAAGAGCTAACTAAAACTAATGTTACAAATAGTACTAATCTAATATTACAAATAGAGTAATATCTACTATACCAATTATGAGATGGAAAATGGCAATAATCAAAACCTTGATTTTTTTTTCATTTTTACTATGCTTTAGCCACTACTACAAAATGCAACATCACAGAAAGAACTTGTAACTTAAAAACTTTGAATAATTTACTTTCCATAATAGCCAAGGAGTTAAACTGAAAAGAGGATATATATACAGTGGTGTGCTGGTAAAGGCGTAACAACCGGCTCTGCTGGCTTCATTGCTACCACTTGGCTGTACTACTAGCTGCCTAACAGCTGATTGACACAGTACTGGGTATAGCAACTCAGCTCTGCTATCTACTGGCTCGCAAAATTCTAGAAAATTTAACAATAGGCTCTCACGAGCAATACAAGCCAGCTCTAATACACAACTGGATGTATATGTATATCCCATCACCAATGCTATAATAAATCCAGTCAGACTGAAGAAATGTTTTTGTTTTTTTATTATATTTTATTGATTTTTGATAACAATCCCTAGTGCTTAGCAAACAGTGTGTTGTCTGGGTTCATATATTTAAAAACAATCAATAATAATTAATTTCTATAATTAATCAATGCGTTAGTCAATGATATATTTCCTTGATCTTCTCTTCTTCCAGTAGTATTCTCCTTTTGTCTGCATTAAACAAATATAATTCTTAACATTTTCAATACATACAAGATTGAGTATAAACATTTTTCTAGTATTTGTACAACAATAACATCAATATATATCTTTTTTAATCAGCTTATATTTCAGTTGTATTTATAAAAGTCATCTTATTAAGTCATTACGTGTCCTGTTTTCAAGATTCTTATTTAAGCTTAATTTCCCCACTGTATTCAAACCACTATCAGTCATCATTTTCTCAAAATTACCTTTAAATATCCAAACTTTCCATTCATATACACCATCCCAATATTTTTACATTTCATGTATTTTAAAAAGTATTATACTACTTATATATCGTATCCCTCTTACTATAGGGTCCCTTTATATCTAAACTTTATCTATTCTTTTAACCGTATTCAAACAAGTGTTTAATCATATAGTACTCCATCTGGTAAGTCGAATCAAGTCTCTTAAATCTCTAGCCTTCTTCTTTTGCGAGGTCGCTTTCCAATTCAGTATTCAATTCAATTCTACTGAATTAGAAATGTTTGTTTTTGATGCAAAGCTATGAAACGTGCCTGTAAAAACATTCAGGTGAATGCACTTATAACCCTACCATGATTAGGAAATTCGCATTCACAAGTTCCCACATGCATAATTTTTACATTAAACCCAGCATCTAAGAATAAACATGGATATCAGCACCAAAGTTTTCATGCTTTTCTGTACAAGCAGTCCTCAATTTATGACTGTAATTGAGCCTGGCAATTATGGCCATGGGCTGTGTCCATCATAAAGCAGATCATCATAGGATAATAACCGATTTGACAATTTTTTTTGAACCCATTGTTTGCTATGGGGTGTTTTATCCCAGAAACCAGAAGTAAATGTTGGCTTCCGGAAAACAGTTGTACTTGCAAATACATGATATGGAGTGCTGTGAGCGGCTGTAAATGTGGGCCAGTTGCCAAGTGTGCAAAATGTGACCACGTGACCGCGGTGTGTGCGTGCGTGTGTGTGTGCACATGATGTCGGAACTTAAAAAATGGGTGATAAGTAGCTTTTCGGGGGTCTGTCATAACTTCGGTCGTTAAGCAACTGATCATAATTTGAGGACTTCCTGTATTCTCTTCCAAGTGTATCCTCCATGCCAATACTACAAATGAATGCTAGTTTTAAACTGATGTTGCCATTATAAGTATTGCTGCAATCAAAACTGCAGAGAAAGAGAAGTGAATGTATCATCTTTGAGTATTCTTACCACAGAAATCAGGAAACACACACATACACACAAAATGTGCCTGTTCAAAATTATACAGTATATAAACAAATTTTGAAGAATACAGGATTTAGAGCTCACCACAGAAATAAGAGCTCTTAATTTTTTCTTTCCAGAGACTAAGTATTAGTTGTATTTTTAAATGTATAATAGTAGAATTCTTGCTTAAAACATATGGACACTGGCTTTTAAAAAAGGAGGGGGAATTAGATTTTTCTCATGTTTCTCTCTTGGGGAGAGTGTATATATATAATCACCACCATCATTATTCCAAACTGATTCTCTCAGCAGTAGAATAACAAAATAGAAGGATATTTACATATTGGCTCTAAGTAGCATAAACAGTATGGAAAATTATTTATCAAGATTAATAATATTTAGCAATGGCATTTTGAAAAAAATCTATGAGCCTTTTATTTCTGATTTCACACAATTCATGCTTAAATGTTCATAAATAATGGAAATTTCATTAGGCATGATGGTCATCTTGAAGTGGACATTGTCCCATTTCAGATTTTAAAGTGGGGAATCAGAAATATTAGCATTCATTCATGCAGTTCCAGATACTTAATATAATAATTTTAAGAACTATCTATCAACTCTAAACTTTGTTTTATCTTTGTTTAAAGTAACATTTCTCCTCTTTCCTGCAGAACAAGTAACACATGCTGAAAAGAATCTTAAATAATGTTTGGTCCATTCAACTCCAAAGCCTAATTTGTGTGTGTCACATTGGTTAAACTATGTAATTGCTAGGGAGCAATCTCACAGATCAAATTTGGAATTAACAGCAGAAAAAGCTATTAATTTGTAGCAGAAACAAACCTGGCTTTCTGTTGCTGAAGAAAACATGGAACTAGTTAAACTTATTAACATAATACTATATACATGGAACAGACAAAACTGTACTCTAATCACAAGGAATTCCAGATGTCTTAATCTAAGCAACAGATGGAGTTGCTCTTTTGCTTTCCCACAAAGTTTGTCATCTAAAATAAAGTTTTGGGGGGAGGGGAGAGGGGAGGAAACGGGAACAAGCTGTACCTCATGCACTTATGCATGAAGTCAGAATATCTGCCTAAAATCAGTTACTAATGATGAATTACACATGATGAGAAAGATGGGATGGGAGTGAGAAGAAAAATAGCATCCCAAATTTAGTTTTTCCTTTCTCTGCAGCATACAATTGATTTTAGTACATAGGCTGGAACAGAACCTGATATAAGGAGGCTATTTTAAGGAGCAGAAACCTTTCTTTAAAGGGAGTAAAGATTTTGCATTAATCAATAATTTAAGCTGTTTAAGAAAATGATCAAAACTGTATATGTGTGAGTCCACACATGCGTGCACACTCACCCACAGGTTTTTAAAAACTTGAATATGCTTACCGGGACTGACCAGTTGAGACACTCCATTCCTCTCGCTGTCCAGTACTGCGAGATTTTGATTTGTCTTTGCATACAGAATCAGCATGTTTCAAGGTACGTTTGGCTGGAGGAGATATGTGACTATCACTCAAACTACCATCGCTACCATCATCTCTCTAGAGGAAAAAAAAAAAAGCAAACAGTTATTAGTCTCATTCATGACATTGTTCAAGATAAATATTCTCCAATTCAGGGGGAGCAAGGGGGGGGGAGGGATTTGATTCTTAGTCAGATAATAGCAATCATCCTCAGCTGAAAACTGTAAATCTAATTCTAGAAAGAAAGTATGAGAGAAATTGAGGAATTTGCTATATCTTTTTCTGGGGATTAAATCAGATTTGAGCTTATTTGTTTTGTATTTATATCCCACAACGATCAAATGCATCCTTTAATGATTTAAAAGATATATAGAAAATTACTGAAACATCAACAGTAGCTAATTTTAAAATAGCTAATATCAATAAAACATAACGGACTCATAGTGTATACCATCATGTTGAATCAATATAGGCATTAATGGCTAATTCTGTATTAACTACAACATTTTCTTAACGCAATCAGGGAGGGAGGGAGGCAATCTGATTTCCACTGAAAGCTGTTCCAAAGGCCAACATTTATACTAACAACAAATATTTTTATTATTATTACTTCAATTTATACTTTAACACTTCAGCCCTAGGGCAATCAAAGCCACCCATATACCCCAAAAATGAAAATGAAAACCAATTTAAACAAGTAGCTTAAATGAATAATTAAAGTGACTTGAAGCATGAATTAAAGAATGATATAAAGAATATAAATATTCAGAATGATCACATTAAGCCAATAGAATTTAAATTACTGCAATTGATTTTAGGACATGTTTCCTATAAGGAGTTTTATGGTGTTAGCTCACTATATATTTGACTTTTAATACAATATTGCAAAAGCTAACACACTAAATCCTAAAACACACATACTTTACACTCTTTCTAAGTCCCATACTTATGTATAGAGAAGGAGCTCTCCTCAAAAACATCAGATACCCAATTGAGGGTTTGGCAGATGATAAACGAATGCTCCAGGAGGATTGCTTTCTTATTTCCCTCAATAAGAATGCACAGGACAACTTTGAACAGTTTGGCTGGTGGAGGTCTTGCCCCCTTGGGAAAGAATCACACCAAAGAAACTGTTCCAGGCAAACACAAGCAGAAAGTCAGGGGTCCTTGCCCTGTCTTGTTCAGAAATGTTTCAGTAACAAGAAACTATGGCTCCCCATAAATAATTACAGGTAGTCCTCAACTTACAACCATTCATTGAGCAACTGTTCCAAGTTACAACAGCACTGAAAAAACTGACTTTCAACTGGTCCTCACATTTATGACCATTGCAACATCACTATGATGCCACGATCAAAATTTACAACCTTCCCAGCTGGCGTCTAACAACATCAAAGAGGAGGAGCTGGATTTGTTTAATGACCACATAATTCACTTAACAAATGCAGTGATTTGCTTAAAAGCATGGCAAAAAAAAGGGTGTAAAATAGGCCGTGACTCACTTAACAACCAATTTGCTTAGCAAATTGGGAAATTTTGTTCCCAATTGTGGTTAAAAATCAAGGACTATCTGTATATCAGGGAGCAAGGCTTTTCTCCACTATGCTCCATACCCTTGATGTCACCAGCTCACAAAACAAGCAGAGGGAGCTGATCAACACCATTTCTCCACTCCATTTACAGACACACTGTCACAGGGCCTCTGAAGTACACAGAATGATGTTTCTGAATGTAACATAGGAAATAAAAATGTGTGTGACAGTACAAAACATACCTAAAATAAATTCCTGCATTTTTTTTTCAACAATTATGCAGGATGTTTGTACCATTCCATACAAACCTAGTTACTACATTCAGAACTTCAGATATATTCCATACAGTAAAAAACAGAGCTCTGGAGGAAAAATAACTATATACTTAAAATATTAAATACTCAATGACCAAGCCACACCCTACTTTGTACACAAAGGTGTGTCTATACTATTACGGTAATAACATACAAAATGATGGGATTCAATCTTGTAAGCAATCTGAGTAATTCTATGTGGAAACTGAAGCTACACAACTGGTTTGAAACCTGTTTCAGTGGTGTGGGAGAGCTTAACTAGCTAGCTAAAGCAGACAAGGCAAAAACATTACATTATCATTGCCTGAAGACATTAAGCAAGCAATTTTCAATGTACTGTAATTAACACCAATAACAGTGAGATACAAAGCACGTAAAAAAAATCCCACTTTCAATAACTTCAAGAATATTTCTTCTTTATTTCCAGGGACTATTTCAACACTGCTTAGTAGACACTTATCATTCAACTTCTAAAGGCTCCACAAAATAAATTGGGAGAGATTGGGTGTAAAATTGTCAAATTCAATTTAAATAAGAACTGAAAGGTTTGAACTTGTTTGGGTGAAGCTATCTGACAAGACTCACAGTGTATAAGGCAATGACAGAAAACTTTGGATATGTAAAATAATTTTACCCAGGACAAGGAAGTATAGGTTTAATTTTTTTATGAATAAGAAAAAAATGAAGATGCAGACTTTCCATATTCACCGCAACCCACCCCTGAAAATATTACGGAGAGAACTATACAGCCCTAGTGAATGTTATAGAGCTATGATGGGAAAGGCAAAGGGAAATTTTCACAAAAATCTACTTGACAAAAGAGTATTTCTACACACACCTATAACCATTTCCAGTCTTACTGTAACACATTTTGAAGGCACACGAGAAATGATTGAAGAGGAAGAACATACAATTTCTCTAGCAAGGTTTACTAGTAAACCACTGCTTTACACCGTTTAAAATTAGTAAGCCTCAGGAAAGGGCGTTTTACGATTCATAAAGCACTGCTAGCCATCATAAAACTTCACACTATCCCCCCCCCAGGATCACATGACTTGGTCACTAATTTGCATTCACAACTGGCTGCCAAGTGCCCTATCATGAGCCTCATTTGGAATCTTCTCTTGGTTTTCCACAAAATCATTGGAGAAGTTATAGGGAAGGTTGCAGGTTGCAGGTTGCAGGTTGCAGTTATAGGGAAGGTTGCAGGTGGAGGGGATGGAGAGGAGCTGATCCACAAAGGATTTCCCCTTTGTGCACAGAGGGGAGGGGAAATCTTTTGGCAGGCTGCAGGAATGGAGCTGAAATTCTGAAGATTTTACACATGTCCTTGTTGAAAGAAAAATCTTCATCAGGCTTCAGTACAAGCTGGGAATAAACAAAATGGAGGCTGTTTGGGGAAAAAAAGTTGAGTTGCCAGAAACTTCAGTGACACAGCATGTTTCTGGGGTGACTGACCACATGGAGCTGGGAGTAATGGGTTTTTTATATCTTCTTGGGCTTTTGTGTTTGGAGTTGTTCCTTTTCCTGTGGCATGAACTATGCCCTTTTGGTATTCTAATGGTGGTGGGTTAATCCTATTATATCCTAAAGGTCATGTCCTGCTTTCCTGGGGATGGGGCTGATGGCTAGGTCCCGTGTTGGATTTTTGGATGAGGGGTTGCTGGTTCTAATTCTATCACTCTGCTATTGTTAGCTATCAATTTTGCTGCAAGGGATTTCAAAATATTTCGTCTTGAATGGGCTTCTGTCCAGTAGTATTTGCTCATGAATGGGGCCTCAGTCTTTCTGAATGGGATTATCAAATCTGCATTTCTACAGAGTTGGCCTGTTTAGTTTCTATTTGGGGCTATTAAGAAAACCTAGGCCTGCTTTTCTGCCTTTTAAGATCCTTTGGGGAAATATAATATTCTGCCTTTTTAAAATTCCCCAAAATATTTCTTTTTCTGGGGGGGGGGTGACTTCCCACACACTTTATAAAGAAAAGCAAGAATCTTCCAAAGCAAGTTAAGCTAGCAGTACCCTCTATGTGACTAATAATATATAAAAATAATTAGGCTGAAGGATAGATTACTTCTTGATAGCAAAGAAAATTTGCTATCAAAAAAATTATATATTTACATAAAGCATTTGCTTTTTTCTTTCAGTTTTTCTAATATAATTCAAGTAGAGTATTATCCAGCTGAAACAACAAGGTACTTCTCCAACTAATAGATGTTCTTCTTCTTTACTTCTTTTACCACTTTAGGTGTCAAGAGACCACTTCGGATGTCAAGGAAAATAGATGTTACTATTGTAATTAAAACTAACGATAAATGGAAAAGTATGGTTTTTTACAGGTCTTTTTCTCTAATACTAATAAAGCAAAATAAGAAAATATTCTTAATAGTCCAAAGAATCATGTTTTCCAAACATATTAATTAGATGTGTTAATTAGCTTATGAACAATGTGTGTTTCAATAGTCGAACTGCATACAATTTTAGAGGAATAGTTTGAGAAGGGGGAAAAAGTCAATGTTTATTTTTAATGAAAAAACATTGGTCATAAATCTGAAGCAAAACTATACGTGACTGCCTGTTTTTGTTCTCCAAATACATTACTATCTGAGAATAAAATTAATATATGATAGCAGTATTCCAGTATTTGAGGGGCTGCCACAAAGAAGAGGGGGTCACGTTATTCACCAAAGCACCAGAGGGCAGAACAAGAAACAATGGTTGGAAACTGATCAAAGAGGGAAGTAACCTAGAATTAATGAGAAACTTCCTGACAGTGAGGACAATTAACCAGTGGAATAGGTTGCCCCCAGAAATTGTGGGGGCTCCATCACTGGAGATTTTTAAAAAGAAGCTAGACAGTCACTTGTCTTATATGGTATAGGTTCTCCTGCTTGAGCAGGGGCTGGACTAGAAGGCCTCTAAGGTCCCTTCCAGCTCTATTCTATTCTATCTGGCATTTAAAATATAAGACACTAGAGGGAAAAGAATACTGATAAGAATTTTGGAGTCGTCTATACATTTTCACACCAGAAATATAAAACTTGGACAATATCCAACAAAATAGATTATTTGCCACTAGAGTGTATTTTTCACCCTCCATCCAAAACCTTGCATGATTCTCAAATTTACTTCAGAAAATTTATAAATCTTCTAAAGCAACTTTGGCAGGAGAAAATATGTCTGTCAGAGGAACACTGTCTCCTCACCCAAATCTTTGCACAGTGAAATGATATCATTAGGTTTATCCCTGATTTGGATTGAATTAGCTACATCAACCTCCTCCAATTTAACACCAACCAGTTATCTCATAATTATCATCTGTCTTGATGCTCAGTTCTGAATATTACTTGTAAACAGGTTATATCCATGTTACATATCTTAAATATTTCCAGAACTGAATAGTGTGGCCATACTGTACTTGCTGATGGCCTTTGGCAGGGCCAGGTTGGGGATGGTGGCACATCCATCCTTGTGCTCCTTGATTACTCAACAGCTTCTGAAACCATCAATCACAGTACAGATAGTCTTTGTTTAACAACCACAACTGGAACCAGCAATTTGGGCATAAAGCAAAGCAATCATTAAGTGAAAACGCAACTGTGATTATCATTTTTCAGCTTTCCTTTGCTTTACAGACCTGTGAAGACCTTAACAGACCTTTTTCATCATTGATGTAACTGTCGCTAAATGAAACCAGTAAAACAAAACTTAGCATCCTGGTATAGGAATTGGAGGCGCCAAGGCACAGAATTAGATTATTTGAGGGACCATTTTTGTCCCATGGTTTCTGCTTGTACGGTAAGAGCTGTCAAAGATGGCATATTCCAAGTTCCCTTGACTTAAACAAAGCCATCTATCAGTATCCAAGAAGCATACCTTCTGTACCCCAGTGTTTGATCTTTGGAACAAGATCCCTTCAGAGATCCATGTGACTCTCATCCTAATGGCATTCCAGAAGGCCTTGAAAACCAGGCTGTTTCCCAGGGTAGGATAGGGTAGGATAAATGAGGCCTCCTTTTTTAGATGAGTTTTTGTATATACATAATCCTTGATTTAAGACCGATCCAAAAACGGGAACTTACGACTCTATCAAAGTTCCAAGGTTTGGGCTCCTTCTGAAGTCATATGACCGAACTTCAGGCGCTCAGAAACTTGGCTGCATTTATGGCCATTTGCAGTGTCCCACAGTCACACGAACTTGTTTTACAACAGTATTGCCAAAAAAACTGGCATTTCTGGTTTTCAGCACTTGGTTTGCTTAATAAATGCTTCAACCACTTTACAACTGACCCCCCCCCCCCCAAAAAAAGTCTTAAAATCAGGTTGGTTACATGGCTGACTTACTTTATGACAGGTACAATAAACAACCATAATGGACAGGCTCCATTACAGTCGTATGCCGAGGACTACTTGCATGTAGTGCATTAGTGGGACAGATGTTTACCTTGCTTATTTAACATCATTGTGTTTTTTAAATTTTGTTGTTGTTGATTAATATTGTGAGATTAGAACTGTTTTGGAGTCAAATGAAACCTAAAACTAAAAAAAAGAATAAATAATTTTATATTATTATTATTAGAACATGTGGTTTCTCTTAAAAGCATATACTCAAAATTTTAGCTATGCGAGTGCTTTTAACTACAATTTTTATTCAGATGCTCTTTCATCAAATTTACGAAAGTCCAGTTTACAATGAGTTTAAATGAGATACAACTGAGAAAATATGGAACAATATTTTCATTAACTGAATACAGAATACAAATTTTATCAAGGTATTGCACAAAGTATAAATAGTTAAATCTGCAGCATATCTAAACAGAATCACTATGAAGCAAATTACATCAAAGCAGTATTCATTCTACACAACCCTACCTTAATATAGAAGACAGTGTGAAGCAGACATTCCCAAATAATGGATTCTTAACCATAAAGCCTTCTGCCCTAAACATACTTTAATTACAGACACGAGGAGGAAAAAACTTGCAGAGTTAGAAAGTTGTAGAGTCCCACCCTGCAGCCACCTGTCCTCTTTTCCTTTGCAAAGAATGCCTAAAAACCTCGCTTTTGGTTCCAAAGCATTTTTCAAGAAAAGATAGTGGATAATTGCAGAATAGGTAAGGGAGGGAAGGAGAGTAACCCGCAGAGACTGGAAATACAATAATCTATTGAAGACAACACGGAGTCTAAAGCTAGCAGGATGAGGGGAGGGGAGGCAAGGCAAGGCAAAGAGGAAGAAGAGGAGGAGCACATATATAAACTAAATGCTTACAATGTTATTAGATTATCCACTGAAGAGATGTGGTTAATTTATGTTGATATAACCAGCTCCATTTTCAAAATCCCTGAACTTCCTAAGCCTTCCAAGAGATGCCTGGAAGTAAATCTATAACCTCATTTAAAATTTACACTGGAAAGTGCTTTCATGCTTTTAAACCAAGATTTTCTGGAAGTCTTGCAAGGAACATGCATAAGTAAGACTGCATGTACAATTTTTTTCAATGGTACTAAGAATCTCTAATTGTCCAGGGAGCAATAATTTACAAAGCATCATATTTATTACAATGACAACTTTTATGTCTACATCATAGATAACAAACAATATACTTTCTTACTTATAAACAGAATGACTATTTGAGCCAAAGAAAGTTACTGTGAGAATGCTTCAAATTTTATCTGACATTTTACAGCATGGGTAAATATCTTTTTTAGGTTGAAAGATGCATAACTTCTTCTTTTATTCAATCATGTCCAATTCTTGCCTTAGGGAACAAAGCCAGATGGGTGACCTTGAGCCAGTCACTTTCTAGCAGCCCTACAGAGGAGACAATGGCAAACCACTTCCCAAAAACCTTGCCAAGAAAACAGAATGGAGAATCAGACATGACTGAACAGAAGAAAAAAAATGGAATGAGACTAAGGACCCTCTATCAGGCTCATACTAAAGAATATTTGCTCATATTTAGACTGAATGGGCAGAGCCAGTTAAGGTGAGAGAAGCGTGGTTTCTCTTGGTTACAGGGAGGAGCTCAATCCTATTATTCCAGACGAAATGGACAGGATGTCTGGAACTGTTAAGCTGGTCACCTGTTTGTTAGTCTTCGCCTACGCTGGTTCCACCAGCCTTTAAGTAGTCATGCACTTTTTCTTCAAGAACTGATCACTGAACTCAATCATCCTGGTTAATACTGATCCAGTTTTCAATCTTCATCTTTTGTGGAAGGTCACTGAATAGTGGTAAAACTGCAGCTATAGAGGATCTTGGTTTTAACAGATTATCTAGATCCTTTCCAAGTCTGTGTCCATTGACTGTTGATGACCTGTGGCAGAGCTGAGGTAGGAGTGGTACAACCATACTGGCCTTCTTAGATCTCTCAGTGCTCTCATCCTCGGACCATGGTATGCTTCTGGAGCAGCTGAAAGAAGTGAGAGTTGGAGGACAATAATATCATAGTTCTCCTCTGTGGCCAATGTGTGAGATCAATGCTCTCACCCCCGCTGTTTAACATCTATATAAGGACATGAGGAAAGATCTGAGATCAGGTATTATCACTACACTGATGATGCTGATTCCTAGACTATTAAGCAATGCTATGTCATATATTGAGGAGATAGGGAGGTACACGCTCAATTTCAACTCTGAGAACATAGAAGTGCTGGAGAACTCCAGTCCTGGAGACTTTCTATCTTTAATTCTGAAGAAATTACACTGCCATAACCAGGACAGATGCTCAGTCTAGGAATCTTCCTGGACTCTCTGCTCCTGCTCAAGGAGCAAATGACTACATAGGAAGGCTATACAGCCCTCATCTTGTCAGAACACAAACAAGTGGTCTACAAATACCCAGTCCTTCCCCATCTCCGGCCTTGAATTAATGCGGGGAGGCCCACAGTAATGTAGAAATATCTTATGAAGTTGCTGTATTTTTATATAATTCTGTTTCTTTTAATTTTGTAAAGCTGTCCAGAGTCATTTAGGAGTTGAGTGGTCTAAAAATTTCACAATTAAGAATCAATTGATCAATTAGTATGCAATGCGATCACCTCATTACTTTTTAAGCTCCAAATGCTTACTTGTATGGTACAATATCAGAATATTCATGGCTGCATTATGAAATATCACATGCAATGTAATATGTACTTTTTAAAGTTTAGAAATAATTGTAATATTTTCAGCGCATAACAGCTTTTAGCCAAATGTATCAGAAAAGTGAGTGTTACTTTGGTGTACTATTTTTTCAAAACCATTGCCAAGGTAACCTTAAGATTTTCCAGGAAATCAATAAAAACACTGTTGCTTATGTCTGTGTGGAAGGTACAGACTCACTAGCCCTTCATTATAACACACAGGAGATTGGAAAGCTTTTAAATTCTCTCAATGCTCTGCAAGATTGAAATAGTATATGAATTCAGTATGTGAATAATACTGAATTATACAATTCACACTGTTAACATATATGTGGAAAAAAAATAAAGCAGCTATTTTTAAAAGTCCATGAAGTAATCACTTATGTTTTTCATCGAGGTAAAGAAATGAGACGTACATCCAAAAATGTAAAACTTTCAATTAACATGTATAAAATAGTCTGAAACATTAGGTTATCACATTCACTTGTAAGTCAAGTCAAACACAGACTGAAAAGCATGCAGGTAATCCTCAACTTACAACAGTTTATTTAGTGACCGTTGAAAGTTACCACAGCACTGAAAAAAATGACTTATGACCGTTTTTCACACTTACGACCATTGCAGCATCCCCGTGGTTACGTGATCAAAATTCAGATGCTTGTCAAGTGACTCATATTTATGACGGTTGCAGTGTCCCAGGGTCATGTGATCATTTTTTGTGTCCTTCTGACAAGCAAAGTCCAAGGGGAAGCCAGATTCACTTAACCATGTTACTAACTTAACTGTGGCAAGAAAGGTCGTAAAATGGGGCAAAACCCACTTAACAAATGTCTGACTTAGCAACATACATTTTGGCTCATTGTTGTCATCAGTCGATACTGATATCTAACAAAGGTTCCAAAGATAACACTTTGGGAAAATAACGCTCTTAAAAATTACTTCAAGTTAGTGCAGTTTTAAGTCACTTGTGTTTTTCTTTTAAATGGCACTTCCACTTTCAACCAGAGAGGGAGCTTTGCTCCAAAGCCAGCTTGCTGCCTAGCACAACAGACACAGAAATGTGTGTGTGTGTGGGGGGGGAGAGAGAGAGAGAGAGAGAACACCCCACACATACCCTTTAGCGCTGTCCTGTCAATTATTCAAAGCCAGACAATCCCCTCTTTTGCGCAAGCCTCTCCCCTCCGCCACCGCTCTTCGCCCTCGCCCATGCCAGACCGCCACTTTGCGTCTCCTCCCCACTTGCCGAACGACCGCCAAGCTTTTTTCTCGGCTCCCAGCTCTCTCAGTCATCCTACCTCAAATGACCTCCCTCGCAATCCCAGCCCGCCTCCCTCCGTCTCCCTCAGCGCAGCGCAGCGCGGCTCGCCGCTCACGTCTCCCTCTTGCAACATCCCCAGCCGCCGCGAAACGACGCTCCTCCACCACAACCCAACCAGCCCGCTCCGAGGCGTTCTTCCCCAAATCAAACCCCCCTCCCCCGTTTCTCCCCCCCCCTCAACCTCCCCGCGGGGCTTCGCAAGCCCCTCATTCACAGCGGGAGCGCTCTCTCCCCACTCCGCTCACGCCAGAGTTCAAGCGGGGGCCCCTCTCCCGAGCCAGCCGCTGACACTCCAACCTTGACGGCCGCACGGAGACAATGAGACGCCGCTCCGCTCCCCTTCAGGCGGCGACCCCCCCCCCCCATACACACACACACAAGCCGCCCGTCAAATGACTCGAGCCGCCGGACCTTCTTCCTCCAAAAGGTCCCGCCGTCCCCGCGGGCCCATCGTCCCCCTCTCCCCCCCCCCCCCCGTGTTCCTCCTCGTCGTCCCCTCCCCGGCTTACCCGGACCGAGTCCTCATCTTGCCCGGCAGCCGCAGCCGCAGCCGCCGCCGCCGCGGATGCCGCTGCTTTGGCACTAGTCCTGGACAAGCGGGTCCTGGATGAGATGAAATGGCTGCCGGGCCCCGGGACCGTCGCCGCCGCCGCTTTCCCGGAGAGACGCTGAGATTGGGAGCTCTTTCGGGTGTTCACCATGGCCTCACTGCAGCCACCCCGGGAAGGGCGGCGCTGCTGCTGACTCCACCGCCTCTGCTGTGGGGAGCGACGCCGCTGCTGAGCCAGAAAGAACAAGGGCCCGAAGGCGCGGAGCGCTCCTCCTCCTCTTCAGCTCAGTCACCCACCACTAACTGGCCGCCATTACTCGTTCTCTCGTCCCTTTCTCTCCTCGGTCACGGCGAAGCCTCCCGCTTCCACTGCGAGGCGCTGCTTCGCCGCCGCCTCTCATAGGGCAGCCTCTTCTTCCACCTCCTCCCTACACCTGGCAACATAGAGACGGAAAATGATGAGAGCGTGACATACAGCCTGAATTTCCGGCGAAGATTGAAAGCCGTCATAGGCCGGGAGTGTCTATGAGCCCTGGCGGTGCCTCTCTAGATTCTGTCATCTCTATGGTGGAGGTTCTCTACTATACTCTGCTGTACTTTTACATCGGCCGCTAAAGGGGGAAACCAGTCAAGTTTTAGGCCGGAAGTGCCAGTAGAGAACGCTCTGATGTTTACTATGCGTGATGCTATACTTGCGGCGCTCTGCAATGGCGTGCTCTATGGTTGTTTTAAACGGGGCAGGATTAATGAAGGTGAGGGAGGTGGGAGGATTTTGCGTGTTTAGGAATGAGCTTCTTGGGACTGAACGAAATTGCTGAAACTGGGTTTGAGAAACGGTAACTAACTGTGATTCAGTATTTGCTTTTCTCGGAATGGAGAAAGTGGAAAATCCGATTAAAAAGGATTTCTTCTTAGAAAAGGATGTTTTAATCCGTAAGTAATGGAAATCTGTTAACACGTTTCATTCCATTGATTCTTCCATCCATAGGAAGGATTGTCACCTGGAGAGCACCGAAGTTTATATTTCGATGTTTGTGCTTCTTGCTAATTAACCTGAAGTAATGTGTTGCGCTCCCCGAAATTTACTCACAAAACTCTGCCTATAAAACTCCAGTCGAATATATTTTGTTTACTAACTTAAAAAAATACCTTATACAAAATAAGGATTTGCATAGCAAATTTTGCACCAGTATATCATCGCCCTTCATTTACTTTCCAATCATAGTTAATAAAATTAATTTGGTTCCTAAATTAAGAATGAAGCTGTGGGGGGGCGTTTATCTGGCATTAAGTCATAGTAAAATTTATGTAACCACTCTGGCATAGAGAAACAAGAGGAATAGGTTCTCAGGTTCTCTTTCAGCTAGTTTCTTGAATCTTAAAATTATGTGAAACTTGTTTCTGCTTGTTCATACAATAGGCTAAACCAGGGGTCTGCAACCTTGACAACTTTAAGACTTGCGGACTTCAGCTCCCAGAATTCCTCAGCCAGCTATGCTGAGCTGAAGTCCACAAGTCTTAAAGTTGTCAAGGTTGCAGACCCCTGCGCTAAGCCAAGATATGGTGTGCTTGTTTATGATTTAGCACATTGTATTAATCCATCTGATTGTGGTTTATTCAAAAACCATACATTGCTTAATGCTTTGGGTGAATATAGCCAAATAAGGCAACATAATTTTTAGTCAGCCTGCTTGGAGAAACTGCTTTAAGTTGTTTGAGGCATGTATCATGAGAATTTTGGGTTTGTTCACAGGACTTGTGAATGGCCTAGTAGTTCCCTTCCGTTTAGGAGGATTAGCTGATTGCTCTCAACAGCAGTCTTTGAATAACAAATAATAGGCTGTTGGGGGAAGGCTTACCTTCCCCATTTTCATTGGGAATGGTGTCATCACGATATCCAGTATGCGCAAAGAACTTATTTAGAGAGCAGGCTGAGAAAAGGGGGAGAATGGAGCTATTATTTTCCCAGACTTTTAATGACTGAGTGATGTACATTCCAACTTCCATACATTGAGTAGAAAACAGTACAATAAAGAAAACAAATCAATGTTACACAACCTATATTACACCAATATAAACAAAATATAATATAAACAAATCAAAAGACTTTTCACTACTACAGTATAACATAGCAAGATTATAGCATTCTAGCCCCCAAGTCCTGATGGAATAATTATATTTTAATAGGAGGGAAGGGGCCATCCAGTTATCTGGAGGAATTATGTTCTACAGAAGGAGGGCAGAAATTGAGAAGCTTCACTTCTATGGTCTTTAGCTATGGTATTCCCTCAACAAATGGACTTGAAAGCAGCCAATTTACCAGATCTGGTTGGAGGGAAAATTACTATTGGGAATATATAATCCCATATATATATTCATGTGCTGAATCATGAACATGATAACACCTTGAATTGCATCCATAAGCCAACTGGGAAATCTGAAGCTACCATATTCTGGACCTGTAGTTTCTAAATTACCTTTATTGACAGCCCCACATAGAACACATTTCAGTAGTTTGGATGACCTTCCCATTCCAGGAACAGTTGTAAATGACAGACCTGATGGAGATATGCTAAGATCTTCCTAATCACATCTACCATGTGGTCACTGAGCAAAAGCTGTGAATCTAGGAGAATCCCAAGGTTACAAGCCAATTCCACCTAGGACCATGAACCCATCTTGTCAGAGCGTGCATAGTCTTATTGCGCGAGATAACCCAGGAGTAAACACAGTAAACAGTGGTCTATTGTAAATGGTGGTTTATCTTACACCAGGAATGTCAAACTCGCGACATCATGTGATGTCGCGTGACATATCGCAACTTTTTCCCCATTGCCAGCAATGGGGTGGGCGTGGTTTCAGTATGATGCATCTAACCCGCGGGCCGGCAGTTTGACATGCCTGTCTTACACTATCTACAATATCATACACCAGGAACAATATACATACACATGCTAATACAGCAGGATCCAACAAAACCACAGTAACGGCAGGAAACGGAAGAGAGAGAACACAGCAGCAGAGCCTTCCCTTTATACAAAGATTCTTAAAGAGACACAGACCCTGCTGAGTCATTCCCATCATTACATCTTATATCTTACATTATATAAGCTGGTTAGCTGTTAAATCAATATCTTGACACATCTTGAATGTCTAGAATGGGATGGTTTCTGAAACCAAAACCACTCCATCGTCCTTAGACTATATCTGAGCCTTTCTTCCCCAACCCAACCCTAATAGCCATTAGACCTCTGGTGAGGCCCTCAGTATCGACAACTATTTGCCAAGATTTATTATTAAGTACCATCAGTTGTGTCAGCAATCTCACTCAGTGGCTTCAACTGGGAGTAAAATAGAGTGGTGAGAGCCGGGGTGTCAAACTCGCCGTGTCACGTGACGTGTCGCAATGTATCGTTTTTTTTTTCCCTTGCCGGAGCTGGGGTGAGCGCGGCTTCCGTGTGATGCATCCGGCCCATGGGCTGGCAGTTTGGCACCCCTAGGTTAGAGCATTTGGCTTCCGCAGCATTATACAACTGAAGAACATTGGGTCTGATCTCTACCACTGATTGGAACCACCTGTTTAGAAAGGGGCAGAATTAGTGAACAATAGCGCCACCCACTTCCAACTTTTAGAGGCTGTCCAAAACGATGCAATACATATATAAGTAGCCCTTGACTTATGATCACAACTGAGCCCAAAATTTATGTTGCTAAGCAACATAAGTGAGGCTTACCTCCATTTTACGACCTTTCTTGCCACAGTTGTTAAGCAAATCACTGTAGTTGTTAAGTTAGTAACAAGTTAGTAATTGTTAAATGAATCTGGCTTCCCCAGTGACTTGGCTTGTCAGAAGGGCACAAAAAGGCGATCCAGTGAACCCAGAATACTGCAACCCTCATAAATGCGTGCTAGTTGCCAAGGGGCAGAATTTTGATCATGTGACCAAGGGGGTGCTGCAATGGTTGTAAGTGAAAAACAGTCATAGGTCAGTGCTGTTGTAACTTCAAACGGTCACTAAACGAATGGTTGTAAGTTGAGGACTACCTGTATGCATCGCTCTGTGTGTGTATATGCAGACAATCTGTTTCCTGCAAGGCATGCTGCAGGGGCAGAGTTGGCCCTGGAAGAATCCTAGAAATCTATCTGTAGCTGCGATGAACTTTGGTGCCTCTGCCAGAATCTCTTAAAACTTCCTCCTATTCTCATCGTAAAAATATGTAGACATACATATTTTTGAACATCAGTCACATCCAGTCAATTTGTGCTGAATCAAACCAAAAGAGGTAAACATTGCCAGTTCTGTTTCTATAGTTGAAATATTTGTTCCAAGAATAATGTGGCAAAATAGGTGAAGATTCCAGATTATAACGGATTGGGGGACCTAACCCAGCTCCTTTGTAAAGGAGCAGCAGCATTTCTTTCTTTCTTTTGCTGTGGACTTTTATTTTCCCTAAATCGTTTCTTTCTAAGATGTTTGCCCCCCTCCCTTTGAATGTGGGCTCTATTATTTATTTATACATGCTTTCCCTGGCCACTGCAGTCTTCCAAAGGCAATTTGTAATGCAGTGCTGTATCAGCATATTGCAATATGAAAAGTTCATAAGTTTATGTTCCAAAGAATACATTTCTAAAGACTTCAACAATAAACAAGTGAAACCGACTTCATCATATGCTGTATGTTATTGCATAATATCATTGAAAAATATCGTATGAGAGAAAATAATGTACTTAAGAAAGTGCTCGGTTGATGCTTTCACTATGCAGAAAGTCCTTGGCTGTGTTTTTTGAGAACTGATATAGACACTACTGCATTTAGTGTGCCGAATATACCTTCAGTTAATCCTTGAAAGGACTTCTGGAGGCAATGCCCTCCCTCATTGCCCTCCCTCATTGCTCTTCACGTATATATGAATCAACCATCTCACTTGCTCCCCTGAAAACAATGGTACTACTCACAAACTTTCTAAGGGTTGCAGAATTACCAACTGAAATGTAATATCCAAATAAAGCTGTAGGCAAAATATATTTGCTTAGTTTTTATGGATTGCTTTTAAAGTTGTCACTTTGTTTTCTTATTTTGTTTTATATTTTAAATGGTTATCTAGTGATTTTGTATTATTGGAAAGCCCTTCCACTTATTGTACCCCAAGGCATTCTATTTTCACCAGACTATTTTCACTAACCCCTAATCATTGCGTTCCTTTGCACTTTTTTGCGCAGTATTTTGAGTCTTTCTTCTCTGTCAATTTTGGGAAGTCAGGAAGTTTTAGTTGGGATTACTCTTACTTTCATATGGGGAAGTGTTTTTTTCCACTATTGGATACAATATTTTATTGCTTTGGAAAAGGAGGAGTGTATACTGTAAATCATTTTGAACATTAAACAAATTACTAAAAAAATCTAAATAAATTCATAGAAATTTCAGCGACACCATCTACTTAATGTTACCTTTCTCTTGCAGAGATAGGATTTCGGCCATTGTTTATTTTCTCTCCCTCTCCATCATTCTCTTTGTTTTTTGAACTTCATTCACATGAAATTCTCTAACATATGTTCTGTAAAAACTAGTCATATGTATTGAAAAAATGCCCAGAGGGATTGGAATCCCTATAAAAGCATTATGAACATATGGGGAAGGGAGATACCATTTTCTAAGCACCTTTGGAACTGTTAGCCATTGGTCAATATTTGTCCTGCTTGCATCCAGTTTGCATTTTGTTTCAAAACAGATGCATCTTTAAATTTCAAGTTGGAAAATTACTTATGTCAGATTTTCATTATTTTTTGTAACTACAGTGTAAATCTTTTATCAGTTGGATCCTTTGTTAGAATCCTTTTGTTAGAAAATATTCAATCATTTGTGGTACTAATTCTGCAAAGTTGCTATTTGACCAGCATAAGGGACTGAAACAGATCTTGGGAAAGGATTTTGTAAATGAGGATTAATGAACCAAACTTTTTGCTTATTGATATTTCCCTTCATAATCCTTGCAAAATTGCTGAATACCTCTTTTAATAGGAGACATTATTCTGAAAAACCTGAGACTTCCTCCACATACCTCAAGGGATATCCTCGTTTCCCTACCCAGTTAATCAAGGATGATGTAACAGTCCTGGGTGAAAAGAAACAACAGAAGGTCTAGCTGAGTTATGGAATACAACAAAGTTACTGGCTAGAAAAATAAATCTTGGAGAGAGTGAAGCTGCAGATCAACAGATGTGTGAAGCTAGGTTCCGCAATTACATTTATTATTTATGTTTGTAAATAAACTCAAATGTTACAAACTTCCAATGACCATGTGTTATCTTCAAGATTTTTCACCTTTAAAGAAAATACTGTAATATGTTTCTCTGTAGCTAATGGATATATTGATTTCATGAAACTGAATTTGGGATCACAAAATGGATGCATTAAAACAAGATCATGGCAGGTATCACTGAATTACAATGCCAGTATTCCTCACCATTGCCTAGGAGTTGTAATTTAAGTTACTTATAGAGTTAGTTTCCCAAGTCCCCTAGAGAGATACAGATGTATAATCTGTTACAAATGAAAATGAAGTCAGAGTTATGGATTTTTTTTCTCTACATCTGCACAGGGTCCCTTATATGCTGAATAACCAATTTGTAAAAAGGAAAAAATACAACATATTGATCAAATACTGCATGTTGACAAAAAAAAAATCCCACAAACAACTTCCCATCATTGCAGATATTTGCATTAGAGAAAAAATAAATTATGTTTTTTATTCTTAAATAGATATTTGATAGTATGGCATGGTTCTGCATTAACTTATCAGATCTGCAATTGTATGAAAAAGTATCCTTCCTCCTTTTGGAATTGTTAAGTTTTTATATATTTTGACACTTATCAAAGCATTGTTGGATCCTAATGATATAAAATTTGAGTCTGAATGAACAAGTAACATCAAATGTTGGTGATTGTTTCATTTATTTCATAACAAAATAATCTAGCTTGCTGTAGACCAATGTGAAAAACAATTGCCTCTTAGTTTCAGTGATTGCATCATGTTTAGCTGCAAGAATTGCATGCACGCACTTCCTGGAATTGGTGATCATATATCATCTATGGGGATTTAATCCCATTTCTCTAACAATCAAGTAACATTTGAGGTTTTCGTAGCATAAACTGCTCATTTTGAGTCCTGCCAAAGTGTTAATGTGGAACTTTGATCTGGACATTCTAAAACAGGGGTGTCAAACTCAATTTCATTGAGGGCCACATCAGCATTGCGGTTGCCCTCGGGGGGGGGGCTAGATGGGTGTGGCCAGGGTGGGTGTGGCCTACTGGGTGGGCATGGCCAGCTCTACATCGTTCCTGTTAAGGGGGCCTTTGGGGGCCTGGGCAGGAGTGGGACAGATCTGAGGGTCTCTGGCAGAAGGGGGTGGGACCAGGGCAAGTGCCAAGGCATGGTCCACTGGAGGAGCCTCCCCAGCATGCACCCAGGGGACGGGGCCGACGCGGCAGGGGCTGGTTCCTCGCTGTTTCCAGATGGCCTTGTGGAGCTAAGACTGAATGCGTTTCAGCATAGATGGCCACCACAAAATTGTACATTGGCTCCTGGCCGGCCTGGGCCAGGGCCAAGGCAGCGGGGGCCGTTCCCTCACTGTTTCCAGGATGGCTTCGTGGGCCACATGAAACCACTTTGCGGGCCGCATCCGGCCCCCGGGCCTTGTGTTTGACATGTCTGTTCTAAAACATTGAATTTGTTCTTCATTATTTACTCTGCTGTAAACTTGCTTTTATGTCTGGGGTCACTGTCTTGAATCTACTTGCAGTTCATATGACAGATGACAAGTATTCTGTAAAATTCTCTGATACAAACAGCGTTCAAGTTCCATACTTTTCTCATCTGTTTAACATTCCTCCTCCTGACATTCTTTGGCATCTTTCAAATGCTTTCTGACAAACTTGAGACAAGTGTCAGTGTTTTTCTTAGTGATTTCCATCTTGCTGTTCTTCTTTGAACCCCATTTTTCATCAACTATTTTTCTGAAGATAGGGTCATGAGGTGTGAGAGGGTTTTCTGTAACTTCTTGGAATGTTATACTTTGCACTTATTTATTAATTTTTTTTCGCCACCCATCTCTGTCTACAAAGCAACCCTGGGCAGTTTACAATTAAAATCATAAATATCAAAATATCAAAAATATTAAGTACAAAAATAAGAGTAAAGTCAGAATTGGTACGGTGATGGCATCTTCCTTGTTAGTCCACCAGCAACCTCCAACAAAGTGGTCTTAGAACAATTTTGAAAAGAAAATGGCATATCTTCATTGGGAATATTAAAATAAATATAACTTGCCATTTTTTAAATGCTTCATTGTCAGATTTCAGAATACAAACATTAGATTATTTGTGTATGTAAAAATTAGAGATGAAGAATCTATTATCATGCAGAAACATGAATTCTCATTAACTCTTGCTAGTTTGTCCAATGATGACTTATAGAAATCATGGTCCAAAACATTTGGAGTGACTCAAACCAGAACAAAGTACACAAAACTTGTGCCTTAAAGGTTGCAAGCAGTCCATCACTCTTTTCTGATCCCCAAGAATCTCCCCAAATGAGATGAGTCAAAATTTAAGGCACATTTGGGGAAACCTTGAAGGATTTAAAGAATAATGTCAGTGCATTAACATTTGCAGATGCTTGCAGCACTCATTTTACCCTTTAAAACTTTTGAAAATTCTTGCCCTCCAACATTTGTAGTGTAATGTGATTCACTAAATGCCACACAAACAACGAGGCAGTCCTGAGTCAGCCAGCAGTTATTCATCCCTAATTCTTGCTTAAGGCGCATTAATCCTATAAGTGGCAGACATTCAAACATGTTAAGTTAAACAATTTAAAATTCATATTTTGGTTTCTTGTTTGTATGGATTGTTATGATAACCAGTCAAGAGAAGACATTGTTACATGGAAAACACAATGCCATACTCAAAGGTAAGATGTAGTTGAGAATAATACACCATCCTAAGCCATGCTTCTTTAAAAAATGGATGGCATGTCCAGTTGTTTCCAAAACAGCACTGAGCAGATGGAATCACTGGATACACCCAAAAGAGGCAAGCAGATAGTATTCCTGTAACCAAATGAATCAGAATTAAATATGTTTTCCTTATATCATTTCTAAAATAGGTCAGCCCAATTCAGTGCATTTTTCCTACTGTTCATAAAAATCTTGATTAATAGGCTCATTGATAAGTTTTCTTTTTAAAAAATTGACCTAAAACTTAAATTTAAGCAAGCCTATTAGAAATAGAGGAACCAGCCATGTGATGTCAAGCTGTATATTAAGTTTCTGCTATACAGTATGCCCTGCCTGTCTCTGCCTCATCACGGCTTTCAGACAGGAGCCTTTTATCAGTCCTTTTACTCAGTCACAGTCCTTTACCAATAATGAGAGTATTTACAGGTTAAAATCATAATATCCGATTTTGAATGGCATGATCCATGAACCCGACCAACTGATTTATTAAAGAAACCATAGTTAAACCACGACTTAGTTTGAAATGCGAACTATTCCTTTTGCAGATGGGATAGTGCCAACCTGAAATAGTAAAGTCCCTACCCAACCAACCAACCAACCAACCCGTTAACAATGCTAACGCCTAAAACACGCGCTTTACTCAATTTGTACAAAGGTCGGTGGTTTCTATCTTCATTCTTGCAAGTTCCATGGGCAAGCGATTGCGATGCTGCACGTTTGAGCCGTTTTCAGATAAGACAACCTTTATTGTCACTTTTTTTCTGTGAACACACCGGCGCACATTAAAAATGATTTTTTAATATATATATATATATATATATATATATATCTTGAGCCCTTGTACCGTCTGAACCCTTTTCTCAGAAGACAACGCCGCCGTGCTCCACGGGGCTTCCTCCCAGCCTATTTGTATTTAGAATAGCAGACAGACGATTTCCAACAGCTGAGCTGCTGCTGTCACATCTCTGCAAGCGCGACCAAACTCCGCCACCGGAGCATTCAACTTGCGCTGCTGCTGCTGCTGCTGCTGCTGCTGCTGCCAAGGACAATACAGTAGGGATAACCCGAAGCCGCCAAGAACTTCCAGCCCGCTCCTCCCTCCGGTTCAATAAGAGCCAGCAAGGTCCTCCCCTCTATGGGCGGAAAAAGAGCCCGATGCTGCTCCTGCCCGACGCGCTGGTCGCCGGGGCTTTACGCAATCGATTCGAAATAGCGCAGAGTGGCGGCCGCCGGCTTCTCCCCTTTGGGGAGGGGAAGTAGGTGAGTACCGTAGGAGGGAGCGACGCACCGGCCCTAAAAAAGCAGCCTGGGTCTTCCGCAGCTTGGGGCGGAATTCGCGGGACTCGAGCCGTTATGCAAAGAAAGCCCAGGAGCGCGAAAGTTAGCACCAGTAGCAGAAGGAGGGGCGGCTCTCTCATCGAGCGGGAAGCGTGACTCGGCACCTGGACCGGCTGCGGGAGTTCACGGGTTTGATCAAGTTGCGTGAAGGTGGGAAGAGCTTTCTTTTCCACCTTGGGAAGGCCGGGATTGGGTGCTTTCGCGGGGGCAGGGTAAGCAGCGGTTTATTTCGGAGATAGGTGGGGAAGGGAAGTTTGGCGTTTGGGCGCCCAGCTGGTGGTAACTTAAGCGGTTTCTAAGAGAAGAAGGCGCCCGAGTGGTGCTGACGTTTTTACTAGCGCCGCCCAAAAACGCTGTAATTTTTTGTGGTCGACCCAAGTTCTTAAAAGGTTGCTGATTCTGCAAAAATGTAGCTTGGCTGAGGTCCAGATCGTGCTAAACCACAGTGTTGTACCAGCCAAAGCCACACAATGTTGTTTGTGTGGCTTTGGCCGCTACCCAACTGTGGTTTATTGGGCGACAGATGCGTAAATTAAAGGTAGTGCAGCGCAGTATAAGAACAGGCGTGTCAACCTTCTCGCCCCGTTCCTTTGCCATGTATTGATTCACTTTTATCATCCATTCAGAAGCATCACTTCGAAGCAACCTCTGGAGAGTTCATACTGCATAGATGTTTTTAGAACAAAGCGTCCAAGTTCTTTCTGATTTCCGTTCTTCAGAAACAAAGCCAAAGTAGCCTTCCTGAGGAAAAAGAAAATCCATATTGAAAAATATCTTCGGTATGCAGATTACAAAATCATTGTAGACTTTCGATGTGAATTCTGTATCATACTACAGGAAAATATGATGGCCAGGATAATTTATGATTGGGTGGGTCTGCAAACCCAAGAAGCTGGATTTCTTCAGTAAACCATGGTTAAGTTAATTGTGTGTTGTTTAGACATTGGCAATGAAAGATTAGGAAAATAAGATGGTAACATTTGGGAAAGGATAATAGTGTGACACAGGGGTAAGGAAGATCCTTGAGGAGTGCTTAATTGTTTTAGGTATGCCTGGAATTGCAGCATTAAGATTCAGATAAGATTAAAAAAATACTAGCTTACATTACAAGCACTGGTCCTTCATTTTTGCTTTATCAAATGTTACACTCAGTATATTTGGATTGCTTATTTTGTTTGTGCTGTGTTATAAATAGATTAAAATACCATCAGTGTCCTGCTCTTTATCTCCCTCTACAGTATGTGAACACTATGTGAACCTTACACTATGTGAACCTTAGCTGGTTTTGTACCAAAAACATTATACGTTTGTTCCTTATTAACTGGGTGCAGTTCATCCTTTTTCTTTTGCATAGTAGTGCCTTCTCTCTTTCTTGATACTCAGAAAAATGCACTACTCTTATTAGAAAAACAGGGCTTTGGACATTTCTTTGATTGTCATAATGTCCTGTACTGGAAAACTGTATGAGGATCTGATCAAATTCCTGGATTTCTCAGCAGCTTCTGATAACACTGATCCTAACCAGATTAGAATGGCAGAGAATAAATCAATATCTTAAAAGTAGTTCATTGCATAGAATTAAGCTAATGT
The DNA here is from genome assembly GCA_023970755.1 of Azemiops feae. Taxonomy (NCBI): domain Eukaryota; kingdom Metazoa; phylum Chordata; class Lepidosauria; order Squamata; family Viperidae; genus Azemiops; species Azemiops feae. The sequence goes on along the minus strand of JALGBA010004179.1, from coordinate 383,363 downwards.
GTGTGATTAGTTTTGGCTAATTTATAACAGATACCTAGACAGTTTAGCTTACATTATTTATTGATTAAACAAATCATGACTTAGTATGACGGGAGCCACATCACTGTGTTGCACAGGAGTCCTTAGCTATGATATAACAATGATTTATTGAATACATATAATTGGACGGGTTCACAAAATATGTTCAGTGATAAACCATTATTTACAAAATATGGTGGCTTAATTTACATACTCTAATTTAAAACCAAGAAACTTAATTATGGCTTTGCATGTTATGAGAACCTGAGCAATGTACAGACAATATTGGCTTGGAATTTTAGGAAGTATGGTGCCAGCTTAATTTGTTTCTATGTAATGTGCAATTATTCTCACTTCTGCCTATAGGGTTGGCAATACACATGTAAACATAGGAAAGTCCCATTGAAAGCTATGCTGTACCTTTAGAAAAAAAGATAGGATAAAGATGTTATAATAAATAAGTTAAAATTACTGAAACTTCACTATTGCTATATTGCATTGCATTATTTAACTTTTTTTGTCCACAACTGTTAAAAAAGCATTTTCTTTACTTTTATCTATCTGCTTATACATTCGCATAATATAATTATGTGAAGAAATATTTGCTCCTTTCAGATTTTTGTCTGTTCTGCCAAAATTACTCAGAGAGCACCATGCTAGTTTAATCCTTCCCTTTAATATATTTTTATGAACTGGAATTTTAGCTGCATTGAATGTGCACTTTAGAGTGCAGTAGCCTCTCAATGCTGTTTGGCCAATTTGACTTTTATTGACAATTTAAACTAGGGAAGGGAAGTCTGGTCCTTTGTATAGTTAGCAACCACCAGAGGCCTAATTGGCTACCCTTTTACTCCAGAACAAATACAGGTAGTCCTCGACTTGCGACCACAATTGAGACCAAAATTTCTGTTGCTAAGTGAAACTTTTGAGAAATTAAGGGAATTTTGCCCCATTTTACAACCTTTCTTGCTACAGTTAAGTGAATCACTGCAGTTAAGTTAGTTACACGGTTGTTAAGTGAATCTGGCTTCCCCATTGACTTTGCTTGTAGGAAGGTCGCAAAAAGGTGATCACATGACTCCGGGACATTGCAACCGTCATAAATATGAGTCAGTTGCCAAGTATTTGATCACGTGTCCATGGGGATGCTACAACGGTTGTAAGTGTGAAAAATGGTCATAAATCTGCCGTTTTTTTCCAGTGCCGTTGTAACTTCAAATGGTCACTAAACAAATGTTGTAAGTTGAGGACTATCTGTACATTGTGAATTGGGAAGAAACTGGCTCACCTCCTGTTTTGGATTACTTAGGCATGTAAATAATTAATTGGTTTAAGTTTGGGAATTAGAAAAGTTGTTCTCTTTCATGATGGTAATATTTTGTTTTAATATTAGAAGAAAATGCAAGAACTTGACAAGATTGAAACCTTGAATCCAGAATGGTAGGTAGATTTTACTAGTTTGATTCTTGCTTATTAATAAACCTAATAAGAACTCAGGCATATGTTTCAGCTAGTTTTCCGTGTAAAGTATAGGGCTAGTATTAGTATTACCCTGTTGTTTAGAATGGACTTAAAGTTTGAAGTAGATGCTTCAGTCTTCTGAAGCTTTGCTACTAAGTCAGTTGTTTTGGAGAGCCCACCAGTGTTAACTGTTTTCAGTTTTGGAGAAGGAAGATGCTTTGAGGGAAGAATTACTCTTTAGCCTAATAAGGAAGTGAAGATATCCAAAATCAATAACAATGCTCATTGGAAGAAGATACTTGTCATCTCACACATCCAAAATTGTAATCTAACATACCACATGGTGGGATGACTATTATAAATAAATACAGAAGAAGAATTAACTCCATAGAAGTCAAAAGGAGTTGCCCAGGTAAATTCTTGTAAACGTGTGAGGATAATACAGAGTGAAATCCCTCTTTTATTGGGCAGTCCAAATCAAATAGTTACACTCCAACGGATTTGTGATAGCGGTGTGAAAAGCCTTTGATTTCAAAACGGCTGTTTCACTTTCAAATAGTGTTCTTCCAGCCTTGGTGACAGTCTTCCAGAATTACTCTAGAAGTATTCTGGGCTTGAAAAGATTCTGTTTTGCCATATCAGTTCTAAATGGAGCCATTTCCAGCTCGGAACACTTCTGCAGAGTTGGAACGATTCATTTCAAACTTAAGACATGTCAAATTCAAAACACTTTAGTCTGTGAACTTGATGCCATGCTAGTGCCTGCATTCAGCCCACATCTTATCTTTTCCCACCTAGCACATAGTGTTAGCTTATCATGAGTACTCCCAAGCAGCAGAGTTCTGGAGGGTAGAACTGTGTTTGTTTTATGTGCACAGAAGAGATAAAGTGTACAGAGATATTTGTGTCTCACTGTGTCAGAAGCAATCAAGTTTTCTGTAGATACAATTAATATCTGCTTAACAACCACATTTGGGATCAATAAGTCTTGTCCCTGAGACATCATGTGATCGCAATGGACTTACACCATCACTTCCCATTTGGTCGTTAAATGAGTCACAAGTGAGTCATCATGTAACCACAACTCACGATTTTATTGCCAGCTTCTTTATTGGCTATACCTGTCAGAAGCCAGCTGTGAAGCTTGCAAATAGCAATCACATGACATAAGGGACATTGCAGTAGTCATAAGTGGAAGTTGTGCAATTACTTTTACATTAAGCAAGGATTAACTACCTAAATCTAGAAAGAGGTAAGATTTTGAAATAGGTAAGAACTGAAATATTTGAGGATTAGTAAACAGTGATTGTATTGATGGCATAAGAATTCCAACCAAAAATATAATTTCTTATTATGCTCTAACATTGCTTTTAAAATTTAGATTAAAAAGGTAATATTCTTATTATTCTTTGTTAGGCTTTTGTGTGTTAAAAAAGACTTGCATAGCGTTCTCCAATTTAGTGTCCTGTAAATTTCTGGGGCTTCAACGCTCACAATCTCATAATGGCTGACTTACGTGTAAGTTGACCTCTGGTAGACTATTTGATCTGAATGGGAATGGAATCAGAATGAGAAAGCTTTCCTTAGTTATTACTTATTAGATAAGGTTTCTGTTTCTTTTATTTATTGTTCAGCTGACTTTTAAATGTTTTTTCAGAGCAGTAGATTTCCTTTTCAATGCTTTCTACAGTCCTGAATGAATTGGTTGCTGCAGCTGCAACTTAGGCAAGTGATATAATTTGCATTGGAGTAATTATTAATTCTTCTCCTTCATAATAAATTATTGAGTTATACTTGCCATTAAAGAATGGAGCTGCTCTTGGCTGCAGATTTGGGTGGAGAAGGTTTCATTTTTTAAAAACAACTCTGCATTTAAGAAAAGACAGATTATGTTTCCATCCCCTTGATAACTGTAACTATGTTTTCTAGGAGGAGGAAACATTTTCTTAGTATTTAGTATGATTACACATATGCTAGCAAGCAAACTTAAAAAGATTATTTGCTTTTTCTTTTGCTCCATTCTGTCACACTGCTTTAATAAATTAAAAGATTTTTTTATATATGGCATGAGTACAACTTCAATCTTTTTTCAGTCAAGATAATTGCTTCATTATATGGTGCTGTAGTGACATAATAAGAAAGCTGTGGTAGATAGGCTGACAGCTTGAATGATTATCGGACAACCCTACATCATATAGCAGGGAGACGAGAGGCTGCCATATGCAGTGTCTTGGAGAAAAATTAAAAATTAACATGAAATGACAGATCTTCTCAACATCCTTAGAAACATTACTATGGTAAATAAGGAGTTCCGGCAATTATACTATTATGTCCTATTATGTAACATGGACACAGAGATCTTATGTTAACTGAGCAAGGCTTCCAGAAGCCACAGTCTATAAGCCCCAAATAAGCATGCAGGAAATTTTCAGTAGAAATGTCCAACTGCTACAGCCAGCATCCACTGCAGTTATTGGAGTAGAAAATGCAGAGCATTCACTGTATTATTAACTGGTAACAGCAGCCAGAGCTGTGGTTCAAGTGTCAGAGAAGAAGGAGTGGGGTTGTTCAACAGATGGCACTAAACATAGCACGGGCCACAAATCACTTTACTGGAGCTGAGGGACTTTGGGGGTTCCATGCTGCCCAGCCTTTGTCATTCCTTTCTTGGCAAAGGGCTGAGTGACAGTGGTGGTGGCTGACTCCAGTACTGTGAATCCACAGACATCTTTCAGATAAATGTTTGAACTCTCTTAACAGCTTTGTTTTTAGAGGCACCACACACAACATGGAGGAAGGTGAAGGCACTTCATTCCAGATGTATCTACAGTGGCAAAGAACATTTTTTAACCCAGTAGAAATATTTGTAGTCCTGCAGTACTGTAATCCACATGCTTTCTGAGCTTAATTTAAGTTCTATTAATATATAAAGAGATTCTGGTCTAACAAATGACACACTAAACTAGACGAGGGGGGACAGTTGTTGTGTGTCAGGTAAAAGATTCTGTTTGTCTTGGAGGAGGAGATTTTTATCTTCTCCTTTTTGTATATAAATTAAAGAAGTGAGCATATCTAATATTCCTGCCTCCTATTTTCCTCACAACAACCTTGGGTGGGGTGGGGAGAGAGAGAGAGTGACTGGCTTTCATGATTTAGATTAGTCTTTTCCAACATGATGCCCTCATGATTATTAGAACTGAATTTGGAATTGAGAAATTACTCCTTGGATTGATCTGGAATGTCTTATTTAACTAAGTTCTGTTAAAGATATAGTGCACATAGATATATTCCGAAATGTTTTAACAGTTCTGTAAAAAGCAAATTTACCAAAACCTATAGGCTATGTTTAATTCAAACAAAACGTTTTAGGTGAGTTTTCCATCTTACTTTGCAGGATTTGCCAACCCAAAACTGAGGGCCAAATACAGAATGGTACAGAGCAGAATAATTGTGATGATTGTGTTGATAACCTTTTTAAAGAAGCTCAGAAAGTTGGGGCCGTATGCTCAGAGCGGGCTAAGGTAAGTCTAAAGTAAATGGATGTGGGGTTGCAAGACATGGTAGTTATTTAAAAATTGTTAACAGTTTTTATTTAGGCAGCATTTTCTCCTGAAATCTACTAACAAAGTCAACCAAAAAAAGAAAGCAAAATGAAGTAGGAAAAAGAAGATAAGGGGGGGGGGGGAATAGTTAAACTGAGATATGTATGCCAGGTACAGGCTAAAACATACCACAGTTTGGATTTATGTGCTATTTGGATTCTGACTTGGGTCAGATTATGGTTAAATAGCTGGTGTTCAATATATTTGTGAAGAAGTGCATCTACGGATGACAATTGGAGGAATTCTCTTATTCTCCTACCAAAGAGGAAAGTAGCAAGAATTAATGCAAAAACTACAAGGGAATTCATTTGATAAATGTCCCCGGAAAAGGTATTTGGTAGAATTCTGGTTGTTACTTTGTGTTTTTGCTCAGTGAGCAACATTTGGGAAGTACAGTGAAGCCAGAGAGTGTGCAGACTAGATTAATGTTCTTGATGTCATTAAGCATCATTGAGCATGAATGTGAAACAGAAAGCTACTGTGTGTGTGTGTGTGTTTGAGTTAGGAAAGTGTGTGATGAAATGAATACTATAGGCTTGAATTATGGAATGTCTTGTATATTTATGCAGTGAAAGGATGATTGGTGAAGGCAGTTAAGAGTGATATATGATGGAAGTAAAGCATGTGTGAGAATAAATAGAAAGTTTAGTGAACAGTTCAACACTGAGGAGAGGGTAAGACAAAAATACCTGATTTTCCATGGTAGTGGGGGTTGGGGTGTGTGTGCATAAGAGGGGGCAGGGTTGTAGTCGTATGAATGTGTTTTATACACAATGTCATATTGTTGACTGAGAACCCTAAATGATTTGCTGTGGCTGTTAGACTGCATGATGCAGTCAGCAATGTGACTTTAGAAATAAACATATTGATGTAGTTGGCGTTTGAATGGATAATTACAAGAGCAAAAATAACCCAGAACAAACAGATTAATTTTTGTGGTATGGTAGAATGAGAAAGAATAGAGAAATTTTAAAAGAAAGGTAATTCTCACTTAACACCCGTTTGAATTAACAACAGCCTCAGAAAGGTGGCTTCCAGCCATCACAAAACATTGCACCACTACCACCACACACAAACACCCGCTGTCACCTGATTGCGATCTGGGCACTTTGCAATCCACTTGTGCTTACAACCAGTTGCCAGATGCCCCACAATCATGCGATCGATCGCCGTTTGTAATTTCCTTGCTGGCTTCCCCAGAAAGTCCATGCTTTCCTCTAGGATTTCAGCAGGGAGGTTTTTCAGACACTGGACAGAGAGATATTGGTATGTGGCTTGTGCTAGGTCTCCCCCCCCCCCAACCCGGCACCCTGCATTCCTTACCTAGGATTCTGTTTGCTTAACAGTCTGCAAGTTCACTTAGCAACTGCATCCATTATTGCTGAGAGTTTAGTTGCTGAGCAAAGCAGTCATGTGACATCTGACTTAATCAGCACGTTGCTCAATGACTGAGATTCTGGTCCCTATTGTTCATTAAGGGACAACTACATGTAAACAAATGCTGGTAGAAAAATAGTGGGTAGTATATGGTTTGTTGCAAGGAATTCATGCTTGTTTGAAGAAGAGAAAATGTATAAAAGATTACAGATAGTCCTCGACTTACAACCATTTATTTAGTGACCATTCAAAGTTACAATGGAACTGAGAAAAAGTGACTTACATTTTTCACACTTATGACCATTGTAGCATCCCCATGGTCACATGATCAAAATTCAGACGCTTGGCAGCCGGCGTCATGTGATTACCTTTTGCGACTTTCTGACAAGCAAAGCCAGTGAGTAAGCCAGATTCACTTAACAATCATATTACTAACCCAACTGCAGTAATTCACTTAAGAACTTTGGCAAGAAAGGTCATAAAATGGGGCAAAACTCACTTAATAACCATCTTGCTTTGCAATGGAAATTTTAGGCTCAATTGTGGTTGTAAGTCGAGGTTTATCTGTACTTCCACCCACTACATTATTTGTCAAGACTTGTCAAGAATGAAACATGTCAAGAGGAACTTAAGAGTAAGTTGAATGCAGCAGAGCTAGGTTATTTCTGAAACATTGGTGGTAATACAGGAGAATGACTCAAGAACAAATAAATGAGGAATGTAAGTACATTAAATACAAAAGCATTGGTACCTGAAAAAATAAATACATGAAGAAAGAGTGAATGGGTCAAGGAGAAGCAGAGGCCATAAGTCACACTTGGATGAAGTTGATAGGCTAGGAGCCCAGAGTTACCTTATTGGTGAGAGGGGCAACATATAAATTTAATAAATAAACAGAAGGCAGTGAGTGAAGTAAAGCGCATGGTAGAAGGAAGGAAAGTTTACAAGCATCAAAAAGCATAGTGGAAAATGTTGATGTATACAGGCTTTGGATTGTTCTTCATCTGGATGTATTGCTGATATGTTTATATTACTATACGTTTATACATTTATTCTTGCATACATGGTGTAGCTCAACTCTTGATATAATTATAATTTGTGTTTTCATTTTACAGGCTGATACAGTTATTACATTATGGAAAAATGGGTTTACAGTAAATGAGGGTGAACTCCGAAGTTACACAGATGTTGCAAACCAGTGCTTCTTGGATTCCATTAAAAAGGGGCAAGTCGGCTTTGTATTAATTGAGTTTGCACATTACACTCTATAGTGACTACCCAGTTTGGGCAACATGGTGGATGCACCGTCTACTCAAAAGGTGCATCAATCCAAATCATTTTTTTAAAGGGTACCCCCTTTTTGAGATATGTGAAAGACAAACTAATAAAATGGCATTCTATATTTATTTATAATATGTTTGCTGAATAGGTGGGCTGTTTCAATGGCCAGAATATGATATGCTGACATTTAAATTCAAACGTGGTATATGGAGATGCTTTGTTATTGTACAGTATATGGGGAAAAATGGGGAGAAAAAGCTGAAACCAAAACGTTGGACTGTGACATACAGGTAGTCCTTGACTTATGACCACAATTGAGCCTGAAATTTCCATTGCTAAGCAAAATAGTTGCTAAGTGAGTTTTGCCCCTTTTTACAAACTTTTTTGCTACAGCTATTAAGAGAATCACTGCCATTGTTAAATTAGTAACCCGGTTGTTAAGTGAATCTGGCTTCCCCATTGACCTTGCTTGTCAGAAGGTCGCAAAAGCTGATCACATGACCCTGGGATGCTGCAACTGTCATAAATATATGCCAGTCGCCAAGCATCTAAATTTTGATCACATGACCACAAGGATGCTGCAGTGGTTGTTAACTGTGAAAAACAATCATTTTACCATTGTAACTTCAAACAGTCACTAAACAAATGGCTTAAGTCGCAGACTACCTGTATTGGTTTCAAGTAATCAAAACAATAGTCTATGTTTCAAATACAAATATAGACATGCTCTGTATTTCTCTTAGGGAGCTGCCTCTTGAGTTACAGAAGATCTGTGACAAAGAAGAGGTGGATGTGAAGATGGATGATAAGAAGGATGAGTTATATACGTCGCCGAAGGCAGTATTTCATCCTTTCTCTGGACCAGGATATCGGTTAGGAAGGTGAGACAGCTTCATTCTTTTAGTAATTGAAACTGGCTTGTGAAATGAATGAAGGTGATTGTTTTCTTTCATTCTTCCTATGCTTCAATCCTATGCCTGTTTACTTTTGAGTAAATCCCATGGCAGGTGTTATGTGAATAAGACGGCGTCTGCATTTCTAGATTTTGAAGAAGACTTCTATAGGTAGTTCTCGTCTTACAACCACAACGGGAACCAGAATTTCTGTTATCAGGCTTGTGTTAATTGTTGCCACAATACCTGATTTCACAACTTTTGCCATGGTTGTTAAGTGAATCACTGCAGTTATTAAGCGAATCACAGGGTCATTAAGCAAATCCAGGTTCCATTGATTTTGCTAGTGGGAAAGTGGCTGAGAGGGTCACAAATGGTGGGTCACGTTACCCTCGGATGCTAAAATCATTGTAAATATATCCCGGTTGCCAAGAATCTGAATTTTGATCACGTGACTAGGGGGATACTAAGATGGTCATAAGTGCAAGGACCAGTCGTAAGTAACTTTTTAGTGCCATTGGAAGTTTGAACAGTCACTAAACGAATAGTTGTAGGTCAAGGACTACCTATACAGAACATTTGCTTCAAATTTGGAACTGAAAATATTGCTGCCTTTCTACTGAATATCCTATCTTAGTACAAAATAACCAGTTTAATAATATTGATAAATGAAAGAGATGCAGGAATATCAACAAGAGTCATAACAATAGTCCACTTATCCCTCTCATTAAGTTACCTCCAGTTAAATTCCCTTCAAATTGTACAGCATAACTGCTCACATGATATCTTAGCATCATTCCTTAATATTAATTGTCTTTACCTTATTGAAAATCTTACTTACCTTTCCCTAACCCAAGGCTGGCTTGGGAATTCTTAGAATGTCAACAAATCGAGAAGACATCATGTTGGGGAAAACTGACATAATTTGATGTCCCCGCCATTATGTTTCAGGATATATTGAATTCTATTCATATTGAGTCATTGTAGAGATCTCTGCTGGGTTTTTTAAAATTTTGCCATGTATCCCTTTGTAAATATAGCATACTGCTGTAAGAAGGAAAATAATGGGCCTAAACTCTCCACTCATTGAACGTATAAGAAATAAGTTAGAGCCTGCAAGCGTCTTGCTCTTTGAGAGTAAAGTTATAGTTCAGCAGAATGGAAATTACATGTTCAAAAATCTTCAACAGGTGTATCAGACTTATAAGAATCTTACGATTCAATGCAATAAAATAAGGTATGTTGCCATATTACTACTTCCATGCATTTGAATTTCATATTTTATTTTAAAGATACACATCCTACCTTTCAGTTAAAAAAAAACCGAAGTGAAAAACCAAATCTTAAGATAAGAAGGGGTAAAAATAATGAACAAATACCATTCTCTCTAAGAGAGATTATTCCACTTAAAAAAAAGTAGAACCGCCCAAAGGTTCCACAGGTTGTTCACTGATGTGCACATTATGCTGAGATTTTAGTTGTCTAAACATGCTTTACTATAAATAAAACACAATTGGATGGGTTCACAATAACAGTTAATTCCCAAACCAACCACATGTTGGCTTAGGCAACCTTTCTCAGCCCTCTCTCTGAGTTTCTTTTTCAGCCTTAAATATACTTTTTTGCTTTCCAGTCAATATGTTGCTGCCTCTGTGATAATGAAGTCTCAACCCTATTACATTTGCTTAATTTCAAGTATTCTGTAAAGATACCGTTGTTACTAATTTTTATATGTTGGTAATATTTAGCTACGTAGCTCATAGAGGAGAAATTATCTAGAATGAAGTGGCATTATAATCTCATATGATTAAAACTTTATTTTCCAGTGCTACACCTAGAATAATCTCCAAAGTAAAAAAAAAAGTTGAAGAAACTGAAAAGAGAAAACCAACAGTAGTGCTAAATAATTCAGAACCTATCACTAGAATCCAGATTTGGTTAGCAGATGGAGCAAGGATAGTACAAAACTTCAACATTTCTCATAGGTAAGAATAGATCACATTAACAGAATTCATTTTGTACAATATACTGTGCAGTATATTTGCTTCCTTTCAAGACAAATTACAGCCCACCAAGCTATTCCTAAGAATGTTTACTTAGAAATGAAATCCTGCTGCAACCGTTAGGGCAGACTTCCAAGAAAGTATTAGATTACAGCCAAAGTGCCTTTAAAACATTGATTTGTTTTGAATACTGAGCCATGAAATATGTTAGCTTTTCAACATTAGCCATGGACAAAACCTAGATAAATATTTTAAAGTATATGTGAAAATGATAGTGTAAATTTAAAAAAAAAAATCCAAAAAAGAAAACACACCGTTAAGCAAAGTGGTACAGCCATTATGACATAAATGAGCCTCAGTGCATGCTGCATTCATTTTCCATTCACTTCACATTGAATCAAAGCATCAGAACTTTGGGGAAATCTTGTGTCAGAATGATTGCCTTGGCAAGATTTTTATGTTAGATTTAGTTTGCTTAGCCCTAATTTGTTGAATAAGCCACAACTGCAATCCAAATTACTGTAAAGTAAAGCTGTTTTGATTTGTGTCCGGTTAATGAAGTTGTATTTCTGCTTTTTCATGCTTGAGACTGACTGGATTTGATCCAGTATTGCAAAATATTGTATTTTTACACTGTGTTTCTCTATGTTACTTCAATGGGAATTATTTCTGAGTAGACATCTATTGGATTTCTCTATCAGTTCACTAAATATCGGGACATATAAATATTATATTTCTCATTTTTCCTTCTCTTTATATCTTACATTATGCAGGAAAGGTGATTTTTAATTAATATGGATTGTGTGACATATAGAAATACATGGCATGTGGAGTGGAGTTGCATTATTCCAGACTGATGATTTTTCTCTAAGATGTTAGTGCATTGTTTCCCGATTACGGCAATTTTGACGCATGTTGACTTCAATTCCTGGAATTGTCATCAATGGATATGCTGGCTATAGAATTCTGGAAGTAGAAGTCCACATACCTCAAAATTGCAATGATTAGGAAACCAATGAATAAACCGACTCTCTGACTATAAAGAACAATCCATACTTTGGTTTTTCCAAACCTGCTGTCCTCCATATACAGGACACTAAAGCTCCTGCATAGAACAATAACTGATATAGAACAACAGGCTTTGGGGGAGGCTATCCTACCCCCTTTAGTATCTACAGAAAAACTAGATTTGGGTCAGAGGATGAACAACTTATTTGGATATGCAGTGTGATAATGCTTATAACCATTCTGAGGTTAGAGCACCTCTTTTCATTGTATCGCATACAGTCAGAAAAACCTGAACAGATTTATTCTTACATCACCATGATTTTTTTATACACAATACACCATAAAAGCCATGGTGGCACAGTGCTTAGAATGCAGTATTGCATGCTAACTTTGCCCACAGCCAGGAGTTTGATCCTGACCAACTCAAGGTTGACTCAGCCTTCCATCCTTCCGAGGTCGGTAAAATGAGGACCCAGATTGTTGGGGGGCAATATGCTGACTCTGTAAACCGCTTAGAGAGTGCTGTAAAGATTATGAAGCGGTATATTAGTCCAAGTGCTATTGCTGTGAAAGAAGTTATTTTGGGAAGAACAAGGCTGCACAGCTTAAAATGTGTAATGACAAAAGTAGTTCAAAGTGCTAGTTATAGGAGAACTTAACATATGCCTATATAGTGTTTGTGAAGGTCCTGATTTGCTCAAAACCTGTTTCTTCTAATTGCCATGACTCCGTGACATTGTTCTTTAAAAAAATTATTTAGAATATCAGACTTTAATTTTTGTTCCTTTCCATTTTAGAATAAGCCACATCAGAGATTTCATAATTGATTGCCAGAGACATCAAGGAAGGAGACCTTTCACCCTGACTACATCACTTCCTTTTCAAGAGTTGTTGAATGAATCTCTCACACTAGAGGAAGCCAACTTAAAAAATGCTGTTGTTGTGCAAAGACTTAAAAATAATATTGAGCCTTTCCGGAGTTTCTCTTCCTAGCATTTTCTACCTAAAAGAAAGAACAGTTGCAGGAAAGGTCTTGGAAAAGTGGAAGACAATATCCATACAATAGGTCCCCAGTTGTGACTCTTTTAATGTAGAACATCCAACTGTTAGTTGAGTGATTTTAGCTGAATCATTTCCACTTATGAATAGCAGTAATTTCTGTGTTTTATGTGATATCTATAGTGCTGCTTTGAAAGGGCATGCAATATATACTGCACTAAAGCTATCCCAAAGTTTTTTGTTTGTTTGTTTGTTTTAAATAGCCTGGCAGAAAGTAGTAGAGCCAGCCCTCCCGAACTGGGTATTCTGTCACCAGTAAAGGAACATTTTAGGGAAAATCTTTGAAAGCACAATTTGACTTTATTCTTGTTTACTTTTATATGTTATAGTTTGATATATTTTATTCTATCGATGCTACTGTTTGATAGTGACACAAATTAATATATAAATTTCATATATACAGAAAAATACCACAGGTAACGGTCTTTAAGCGTAGTGACTGTTTCTTTTGAAAATTTGTCTCCCAAGTTATGTTTTAGGATATCAGAGGAGCAAATGACTAAAGCAGCATCATGTCACAAGCTCTTTCATATGTATGTATACACACACACATATGAAAGGATCAGAGCTTATGATGTGATTTTGGTTTTACTATTTTGACAAGTGTGTATGCTAGGGACGTCTGACTGTACATGTGGACATAATTCCGCATGTATTAATTCCACTTTAATTATATGGGCATACCTCTGGATAGACCTAAATTTCAATTGCATGTTATGCCATTAAAAAATATTCAATATCTGTAGTCCCGAATTATTTATTTAGAACTAAGCTCTACTGCTTTACTTCTGAGGAATGTTTCGATTGTTAAGTTTTGAGACTGAAGCAATAAATAAGGATTCTGCCTACTATATCAGAAACAAAATTCAGCTTTAATAGGCAAGCCTTCTGCCTCCTGGCTTCCTAAATAAAAGCAAACTTTGAGAAGATATTTCAAGCAACCATTAAGAAATGAAGCAGATTTAAGTGCAGTATTAGGGCTGCATGTTTGAATTGAATCAAAGGCAGATGGTTTAGCATATAAAATGCAGAGTTTTCATCATTTAAAATGTGTTGGTAGATGACCAGATCTGGACTAGGAAGCTAAGCAAGATCAGCCTTGGTTATAACCTGAATGGGAAGCTGCTAGGGAATCCCAGAGGTGTAGGGTAAGCTGTGAATTTAAGAAACAAAACCCCCTAAGGAAGAGGCAAACCAGTTCTGTACTGTAGCCAAAAATCTGCAAAGACACTTCTATGAAATTACCAGCTCAAACAGTAGTTTGTCGTTAAAAAGGTATTTCTAATGATTTTAGAGTTTTTAATCATGTTGGTTTGATGAGGTGAGGTTATCAAGTGGAACTATATTATTGAGTCCTCCTATCCGCAGGATTATTCTAATTATTCATTTATTGCACCTAACATTTTTTAAATGCTGGATGTAGAAGAAACATTAATAGTCCCTTGAAAAATTCTAATCTGGTCTGATATCCAAAGGAAAAGGGGATAAGGAAATTGGGCAGAATCCTAATAATTCATAGCTGTTGATCAGGAGAAATGGCCTGGAGGAGGAGGAGGAGGAGGCAAGTCAGAGTTGGGCTAACTTACACCGGAGAACGCATCTTGCCTTTTATGCATAACTCAAAGATCTATATTCCAAAATGTCTTACTCTTAGTCACCCAACAAGGTCACTTTCAGAAACAATAAGAACAGCATCTTGGGATTTGAACCTGGGTCCTGCCATGCTAGCAGGAAATAGAGCTGAATAATTAAGTCTGCCCCTGCTATCATCTTCATTTTTTTATTAAATTAAAGAGTATAAGCGAGTTTTGCAGCTGGGACATTTTTTTCTTTGATGATCCATCTCAGATATAAGGCCTCCTTTCTCCCACCTGTACTGCAACAAAGGCATCAAACAAATTATAATATGTATTGCACTTTTTTTAATACTTCAGAAAAGAGATTTTACCATCAGGATATATTACTTGGCCTTATTTGTGAATTCCATTGTTTGTTGGGCAAAAGTTTTTTTTTTTTTACATGGCTGGATATGCATCCAATTTAAATTTTTCTCCCTTATTGTGGTAGGCCTTACAGTATTGCTTATGAACTTTGACTTGTAACTTAAGAATGATATGTGAACCTAGCTGGTTATGGCTAACTTATTAAATCATTATTGAACAAATCATAGCCTATTTTTCTGTCTCTAGAAAACTATGTTTTAGGTTACCCAAATCCTGTGGGGTTGCCTTTTTTAATCTTTTTTCTACACTTTTCATTTTAGTGTAAGTTATGATGGCCTGCTAATGGTTCATAATGGTGCAGTGGGTCTTGTTGGATAGCCAAGGGGTTTCTTACATCCAAGGCTAAACGTCAGAGACCCTGCTGGATTCAAACTAAGTATAATGCTTGGGGTTTTTTGAATTGAGCCAATTAATAACCCAAAGTAAAGCATCTGGGTCTTTATCATCTGCAAATTACCTCTAGCTAGTGACCAAGAGGAGGACCTAAGAGTCAAAGCTGACTAATATCCTTAGACCAAAATGAGTTTGAAGCATTCTTTTAAAAAACATTTTTATATATGGATGTGTGTGCCTATTTTTTTAATTGGTTAAATGTTTTATCACAGAACTAGTTGATAATAAATGTTATGATCCTCTAAGTTCATTTTTTTTGCGAAATGGTATATAATTTCATTTCTATTAGTATCTTCTTTTGTGTAAGAATTGATTTTACTGATGCAGACCAAGAGGATTTTTTTATTTGTAAATTCCTGCAATGAAATAAATCTAAACATTCTTCAAAATCATTAAAACTTTGCAAAGTTCACAGACTTCCCTACTTCTGTGTGAAATATTGTCTTTGTGAATGGACTTGTTACACATGCAGATAACCACTTAAAAATGAAATATGCTTGAAATCTCAGCAGCAATATGCTAACTTGTACATCAGCATATATAAAAACATGCATGCATGCAATTCAGTATGTGTAGGTCCCTGTGTCTCAGGAACCTAAAAGATCATCTCTTTTGATGTGCTACACCTCCTATACATTGTTTTAAAAATTGAAGGCACAGCACAGAATAATGTGGAGTATAAAATTAATCAGTATAGAATGCTGATTTCTATTTCTGGTTCTGTATGTTTCTCAAAATAACTGATCTTTACATCTTGTTTGATTTTATCTACACATTTGTTCATCAATATACACAGGTAGAAATGAATCTGTTGACTGGAATGCAATGTATCTATGTATTAATTTCAACCAGGACATCTCATCAAAAACATCCACTTCACTTAAATTAAAAACCATGTCTGAGATATGATTTCATAGTATGCCACTTTATTGCTTTTTTGGGTTTTAGAATAATCAAATCCGCAAGTATTCAGTAAAAAAGATTTCCCCTGCTTTTTCAAGTTATCCTCTTTAAATTAAAATGAAGAATGCATTGAAAAGCAACCTTAATGAGAAAAAAGCAACTCAAATTTCCTTAAGAAGTAATTATGAATAATGCTGTTTAGAAAATGATCTACATGTTTCACTGAGGTCAGACAATTATCAGTCATAGCCATAGCAGCATCCAGATCTTGCAATTTTTGGGAGGCGTCAATGGTTAACCAATGGTTAACCAAGCTGAAAAACCCGACAGTCTCTGCGTTTATCCCCAGTCGAGACTCGGGCAAAGAATAAAAGTCTGTTTCAGATTCGGTATATTTCCACCAACACAAACGGGACTGCCACCATTGATAAATGTGGAATTCAGATTTGCTAACCTTACCCCAAAGCCTAATAGTACTATGAAGTAATCATACTTAGTTGGGAATTAGATATCTGTACAGGTTAAACTGAGAATTGTTCCTATTTAAAAATATAATATTTTCAAAGTTCCGTTTTACACTTATTTTCTGTACAAAACCGAAGTGGGAAGCTGAACCATGGATGTAAAACAGGCTATTTGTATTCGTAGTGGAATTCTTTGTAGTTAGAAGTTGACATTTGAAGAGAAATATTAAGTGTTTTTTTAAAAAAATATTTTGGGTTATTTCCGCGATAATACAACTTCACATTTGCAAGTTCTTAAAATGTGAAATACAGTATTTACCCGATGGAAATATGGAATGTAATTTTGAACTAGTCACTTCCCCTTCAAAGAAAAGAAAAACTACGTCTGCCCCGTTGCGATATAGTCTCAGAAAATGTCGTCTTTCCAATTTTGAAAGTGAGTAATTTAGATTGGCGGGGGGGGGGGAAACACCGCGGTAGTCTTAATTTCTGGGGAATACCTATATACAAAATGCCTGAGATGCAGCGTATTTAGTTTACATTTGTAACGCAACACAGTACCATAACACATACAGACGGCCGCCAAGTCTTTCCTGTAAGCGCGGGAAAAGCACGTTTGAAGTGATTAAGGTACCATTTGCGCTGTGATTTCTAAGTCCCGCTTTAAGCACGAAAGCCGGCTGGGTGACTTTGGGCCAGTCCCTCTCTCTCAGCCTAACCAACCTCGCAGGGTTGTTGTTGGGGGAAAATAGGAGGAGGAAGGTGTGTTGGATAAGTTCGTCGCCTTGAGTTATTTATAAAGGGGGGGGGGGGAGAAAAAAAAACTTTGTATTTATACCGTGTATTTAGTCCATTTATTCAGTGAAGGTGAGGGTCACATGTCACGCAGCCACTACTGTAAATGGTGTACTGTACTTCGCCGTGAACCCAGCCCCCGTGGCTTGCCTTCCAACCGTTGCATCTTCCTGCAAATTAGTCCCAAAATGAAATGCAATGAACTGCGCGTCTGCACACCTAGACCGCGATTCAGAAATGGCTTCGCACGACGGCAGGTTTGCAAACCCGCCAGCCGGATTCCCGGTTGCGCGAACCCAGCCCGCATGTCCCGGGGTGCAGTGAAATAAAACAGTATCAGACGGGCAGCCTGCGCTTAACGGGAGAAGGGGACGGTTTGGGGCTCGGTTGCAACTCGTGCTTTCGCACGGGGCTCTGAGCTTAAACTGGAAGCAAATGGCTCCTAAGCGGGTTGCAGGCTGTGTATCCCGCCCAGAAGACGCGCGTCCGACACGAGTTTCCTTCTCCGCGGTACAGGAACGTTCCATATTCTACCGAACGGGTCGGGAAGGCTCTGGGCAAACTGCGGGCAAAGCGGCGCACTTTTCAGTGCTCTCCAGACAAGGCTCCCTCCTGCGATCGGTCCCGCCCCGGATTATCAAGTGCCGAAAAGCCGGTGGTAGAAAGGTGGAGGGGCTACTCTCTGAGCTGGGATGGCAGGTGTTGGAGCAAAAGATCCGTCGCGGGGGCAACAAGGCAGGCTGTCTCCGAACCCACCATTGCAGACGATCGGTCAGTCCAGCGTCTTTCAAGAGCCAGAGCCGGGGGGGTCGGTCGAAGGGGTGAGTCTCACGTTCCTTCAACTTGCGCCACCCGGCTTCTCAAGGCATGTTCCCGCGCCTTTTCTTGCTGGGAGGGACGGGGGAGAAGCTTGAGGGTGTCCGTCGTGCTTCTCCGAATCCCTTCAAAACGACAAAGGAGCAGGTGTAAGTTCCGAAGTCCAGGAATCCTTAGAGTCCAAGTGGCTTCCTAATGTAGATCTCTTGGCAACTGTATGAGATTCATCGTTGCCTTCCTCCATAATGCTTTTTTGACTTCTTGATCTGGCCCCTGGTTCCTGGTGGTTTCCCATTCATGGACTAAATCTTGCTTAGCCTTTTGGGGAGTATAGTAGATATTAGCTGGGCATCTGATAATAGGAGATAAGATATGTGGAAAGAAAAGAGGTTGGTGGAATGATGGAATTCTTCAAGTACAGTATCAAAACACTGTTATATAAGGGAAGCAAAAGCTTTCTCCCACAGTGCAGAACTAAATTGAAGTAGCTTCAGCTGTAAGAGGGTAAATTTTAGATAAACTTTAAAATTAATAAAGGAGGTGATACTGGAAGTAGTTCCCAGAGATGCCCTTCCTTGACCAGAGGTTTTGCTGTGGCCCATCTATTGGTGAAATACGCCTTCTCAAGAGCAGAGCATTAGCCCCCCTCCATTTTGGTGGCATCATTTCCAAGGGGGCTAAACCACAAAGCTTACAGTGTCTACAGTCACCCTATATTATTAAACCAAGGTGAAACAAGCATATTATAGCTTGGTACAATAGATAACTCTAGGAGTCTAGGTATTATCCTTCAGAAGAGTGCATGATGATGGTGGGGTTATTCTAGCTGAATAATACAGACCAGGAGTGATGTCTTTTGGGGAAGAAAAAGAAGTAGAAATTTTCAGTCTCTGGGTTTTTTTCTCTCTCCATGATAGATAGATAGATAACCTTTATTGTCATTTTTATATTGTGGGCACAATGGCACACATAAAAAATGAAATTTAGTTGCCCGCTCTCAAAGTGAAACATACATGACACACACCTAAACATACAACATATATATAGACCCACATCCCTACATATGCATAGCAAATAAATGTTAAATACTGTCCATCTTGAATATATAACGCAAGGAGGAAGTTTGAGAGTTCGCAAGGTTAATGCTGTATGGAATGAAACTATGGCTGAATCTGGATGTTCTGCTACGGATACCACGAAGCCTCCTCCCAGAAGGTAACAAGGAAAACAGGTCGTGAAGAGGATGTGTAGTGTCCCAGATAATCTTACGGACCCTGCTCAAGCAACGCTTCTGTGCTATGTCCTGGATGGGAGGGAGCAACTGCCAATGATCTTTTCGGCCATTCTCACCACTCTCTGCACCGCAATGCATATTAATATGGCAATGCATATTAGGATGAAGTTCACTCTAGAAATGATATAAAAACAAGTGTATCTTAAAACTTCAGAGCTATAAAAGGGGAAAATCATTGTCCTTTTCAGGAATTCAAGAAATATGCATTAAGTTAAACCAGGTCCTTGTATCAGTAAAGATAATCAGGTAAAAAGTTTGCTTTTGACTAAGCATAGTCATTGTGATGTGTTCCACCAATTATGGTTACATAAGCGTGAACCAGGTCTCAGTCTACGATCCAGGAACAAGCCAGTTTGAATGCTGGGAATTTCAGTGAATTAGGTTAATAATTATGAGGAAGGTGGTGTTATTCAGATCTCAGTAAAAGGGTGACAAAGAAAATTGTACTGTACTGTACTGGAATTTAAAATTTTCTTCTCAAACTGTTTTCAATAAGCTCTATTAGAATTACTAACTCTCCATTTCATATAGGCAAACTATAGATTATATATTTAAAACTCATTTGCAACTTTTTTTTTTTAGAAAGTTGTCTTTGTATTGTGAGTTCATGAAATACTTTCTTAAAGATGAAAGCTCAAAGAAAATGCCTACAGGCATTAGTGATAAGGCTGGTCTAGAATTTTATCTGACAGCTCCATATTCTGTTGTTCCTTCCAGCCCTGACTGGACCAGTCTGATAATAATGAAGGAGTAGCTGCATTAGAAATTTCTAATTCATGAATTGTTCTTCATTTTATATATTAAATGGAGTTTGTTATTTATTGTTCAGCTATAAAATTCAAATACATACACACACACATACAAACACATATATTTAGACTAATGTAGTTTTTACTTTAAAGCATCTTTCGTTATTCGTCACCTCTATGGTAGCCCACTATGCTCCTTTCAATATTCTCCATAAAGGGGATTTATTCTGACACAAACTTATTCCTTCCTTATAGGTTTGAGTGAGGGATGCCTTTTCATATGATAACTCCTTTGAAACCTCTGGCTGCCTTGTAGCAGGATTCTCACATTCCACAAAAATATAAAGTGGTTGATTTGGATCTATCATTTTGTGGACTCAAAATAAATATGAATATGATGAAACGTGATGTGAATATGAAAAGCATGGTGAAACAAACCTTGATTTAATGCAAACTAGAGTAATGACTGGGTCATGCTGAAGTTATCCCATCAAATGATGGTGCAACATTTGAAGCCACAGCTCACAATGCTGCCCTAAGTAGTGTTTTAGCTTAGAACAATACTTCAAATAAGTTATGCCAAACTATTGTGCTATACCATGGTTTGCGGAATAAATTAGATGGTTGGATTCACACAGCACACAGCCATAGTTGAGCCCAAAATTTCTGTGTCTAAGTGAGACAGTTGTTAAGTGTGTCTTAGCCCATTTTATGAACATTTTTGCTAGAGTTGTTAAATGAACCATTCCAGTTGTTCAGTTGGTAACCCGGTTGTTAAGTGAATCTGGCTACCCCATTCACTTTGCTTGTCAGAAGATTGCAAAATGTGATTACATGACCCTGGGCACTGCAATTGTCATAAATATGAGCCAGTTACTAAATGCCTGAATTTTGATCACATGACCAGGGGGTTCCTGCAAGGGTTGTAAATGTGAAAAATGGTCATAAGTCACTTTTTTCAGTGCCATTGTAACTTCAAATGATCACTAAACGAACTGTTGTAAGTTGAGTACTACTTGTATTTGTCTGGACCAATTCATTATGATTTATATATCACAATAAATGAGTTTCACAGAACCTTTCAAATGGTGTTTTGAATAAATTGAAGATATAACCCCTAATTAATGTATTCATAAATTGTGCTAAGGCTTCAAATGGTAGGTTTAATGTTGGCTTAACATGTGGCACATACCTAAAGCCTGCAGTTTGCAAACAGTGTGTGAACCCATCCAGTAGTGGCTTATTCACAAACTATTATTCCAATCCTTACCATGATAAGTGAATCAGTGAATATGTTTTAAAAGGGGAAAACAATTTCTTTCATTAGTTACAATAGGAAAGTACATGACATTTCACCATTCAAAGTAAAATAAATGACTGTTTTCTGTCCTTTATAACAAGCTCTAAATTGTATGCCTGAGCCTTCTTGACTTACTCAGCCCATTTCAGGCCTACTATAGTATTGTTTTTCTGTCATCAGGGTAGCGGTTTGAAATTGAGAAATAACTTTATGCAGTGGGTTTAATTGCAATGATAAATTCCAGAGTTTGTATTAATTGTACTATTTGTATTAGCCCATTTACTATGTTTCATATTCTTACCCAGGAACAAGAAAAGACACCTGATGCAAAACAGATGTTTCATTTTTTAACCTTGACAAACCATTACCTTGAGTGAGACTATTTTTTTAAAAAAATAAGTTCAAAGTCTCCCTCTTTTTTTTCTTTACTTGAATTTATCAGCAGTTAACAATAAATCAGAGTATATATGTAGAAGCAAAATCCATGAAATTTTAATTAGATTATCCGGGAACTTGGAATTGGATAGTGGATCACCATTATTTCTTTGCTGTGCAAAGAAATATCTCAATATCTTTAAACCAGATGAAGTAAAAATAATGTGTACTATTGTGATATTTCCCTTTTTTCAGTCAACTTTTCCATTAGGATTAATTTTGTCTGCTGCAGCAAGTAAGAACACTATCAGGTGAAGGTTAATTTTCAAGATGTTATTTGGATTATTAAAGAAACAATTATTATGCCAATTGAAGATCTTATACAATGGCCTGAATTCTGACCTATTGAGTTTTTCCTAATTTTGGCCAACATTTACTCTGATGCTGTTTATGTCAATCGTAAAATTAAAAGTAAAGGGGCTTTTATATCCGATGCCCAAGTTGTTTTTAACCAATTCAAGAAGTTTGTCCTCTCTTCCAACAGAATTAGCAAATTTATATAACTGCTCAACTCACACATAGGTGATTCCAAGCACCTTACAAATTTAAAAAAATGTAAAAATCCATCCCATAATAAAACTGTTAAAAAAAGCTTTACTCCCCATTCTCATGGCAGCAACAATACAATAAGGTTAGCCAGGTGATCAGCTTTATTTCCATTTGTAGTCCCCAGACCCGCTGACAAAGCTACATTTTTAGATCGTTTTGGAAAAGCAGCAGAGTGGGGGCCAACCGCACCTCAGGGCAAATGGTGTTCCATAAAGAAGGGGCCACCACCAAGAAGGTCCTTTTTCATAGTCCCAGCAGATACTTGTTTTGGATGCTTCTGAATTGAAAGGATTAGCCAGTTATAAACTCTTGTCCAGGGGATTCCTGAAAATTCTTTGGGGAGGCTCCTTTCATGTCCCCCTCCATCATGTCCCAACAGATGACAATCCACAACATGTCCTGCCTTCTCATCCTAGTAGGCCAGGTAGATGCAATAGGGGAGAGGTGGTCCTTCAAATAACCCTGCCCCAAGCCATGTAGGGCATTAAAGGCCATAACTAGCACCTTGAATTGTACCCAAAAGCAGATTGGCAGCCATTGCAGCTCCCACAGAAGAGATGACATGCACAAGTCTAGACTTGCACAAAACTGTTTAGGCTGCTACATTCTGAACTACGGTAGCTAAAGTTTCTGAATACTGAAGGGCAGCCTCATGTCAGGCGCATCACAGTAGTCCAGAAGGGAGGTGACAGGCCATGGGTGACTGTGAGAAGGGCACATTGGTGCAGGAATGGGTGTAACTGGCACACAATCCAAAGTTTACAAAGCCCCTCCTGGCCACCACTACCGCCTGCTCCTTTAGCAGGAATTGCAAGTCTAGGAGATCCTCCAGATTATACACTAGGACACGGGTCGGCAACCCGCGGCTCCGGAGCCGCATGCGGCTCTTTGAGGCATTACCTGCGGCTCCGGAGCCTCCTCCGCCATTTTTGGGAGCGCATGCGCGCATGCGTGGGGGGTGCGCGGGTGTGCGCGCATGCGCGAACGGGTGCGCATGCGCGAACGGGGGCCGCGCGCATGCACGAACGGGCCTGCGCGGGTGCGCGCGGGTGCGCGAACGGGCGCGGCTCCCAGTTTTTTTTTTTTTAGGCCATGAGACCGTGCGGCTCATTCAACATTTCGGGTGGCCGACCCATGCACTAGGAGGTCAATCTGAGGTAGTGCAATCCCATCCTTGACCAAAGATGATACCTCTCTAGGAACCAAAGAATCCATAACCCAGAGCTATTCTGTCCATGCAGGTTTTTTGGCAATGTTTCAGAAGTGGTTTGCCATTGTCTCTTTCCTAGGCTTGAGAGAGAGGAACTGGCCCATATACAGATGGCTTTGTTCCTAAAGCAACACTAGAATCAATGGTATCCTGGCTTCTAGCCTGTTGCTTTAACTACCACACCAAACTGGCACTCTATTTTTATAATTAACATCATAATGAGATTTAATATTTGGAATTCTGAGGCCTCTTTTGTTGATATGCAACTGGTGGAAACTCCCAAAATATCTGGTGTGTATACCCTATCCCTGCTCTTACCCTTTATAACAGAGATCACCAACCTTTTTGATTTGGCAGCCCGGAAAAGGAGGCAGGCACCACTACGCGCACGCATGCAAAAATGAGGCCCACACATATGCATACAAATGGGCCGCGCGTGAGTGTGTGCGCACACACGGCTGTGCGTGAGCGCATGCGCACATGCAAACGGCTGCACGGGTGCGAGTGCTGCAAATGGGGTGGCACTAGCGCCGGCGGGATGCTCAGGGCGGCGCAAGTGTGGGGGGGGTGAGTGCACTGGCCATCCCTTCATGCGGCCCGGTGGCCAAGCCGCCGTGGCCCGGTAATGGGCCGCAGCCCACAAGTTGGGGACCCTTGCTTTGTAAGTAGTTCTCGACTTATGAACACAATTTCTGTTGTTCAGTGGATGTTGTTTCTTTTTATGAGTTTTCTTGCAGTTTTCACTGCAGTTATTAAGTTAGTAACAGTTAAGGGAATCTGGTTTCCCCATTGACTTTATCAGAAAGTCGCAAAAGGCGACCATATGACCCTGGGACACTGCAACCATCACAAATATGAGTCAGTTGCCAAGCATCTGAATTTTGATCACGTGACCATGGGGATGCTGCAGTGGTCATAAGTGTGAAAACGGGCATAAGTCACTTTTTTCACTGCCGTTGTAATTTTGAACGGTCACTAAATGAATTGTAGTAAGTCGAGGACTACTTGAATGGCCAATTCCTTTTCAGTTTTCAATTTATTAAGTTTGCATCCTATATTTTAATTAAAAATAATATTCTACACTACACTATTTTTCTTCAGATTGGCTTTTTAGGTATTATTTTATGGCCCATAGCATTTTCTTTTCTACAGTTGCATCACTGCTCCAGCTGCCTATCCCAGTCAGCAAGGCAATGCAGTACAATCAGGTTTCTTTTCCTAGAGCAGAACAACATATGTTGTGTCTGAGCAGGAGCCATTGCATGTGGCCATACCTGAACTTCTCTCAGTGCACTGCATAAAATGAAAACTTCAAGAACAGTTTTGAAAACGGGCATAGGGGAACATGTTTCAGACAGTATAGCTTAGCTTTCCTGTCCTTGGTTAAGTACATAAGGTACAGCCTCTCAAAAATGAAATGAAAAAGAGGAGGATGGAGATATTTTTTTCTGCAGGATCCAATCTGGGTTG
The DNA here is from genome assembly GCA_023970755.1 of Azemiops feae. Classification (NCBI taxonomy): domain Eukaryota; kingdom Metazoa; phylum Chordata; class Lepidosauria; order Squamata; family Viperidae; genus Azemiops; species Azemiops feae. Next base: position 358,280 of record JALGBA010004179.1, on the reverse strand, counting down.
GTCACTGGAGCCAGACCACCTCCGCCTAAACTGGACCCTAATTCCAACATTATTCTAACACACATACGTTTTTTCTGGACTATTGTAAATCTATAACAACAATATCAGGATAATCTAGCACATTGAAAATAAATATTCAGAGCAACTTTACTTTTATAACTGTTCTGTTTATTTCTCTGTAAGTTCTTCTTTACATAAATAGCACTCCAATGAAAATGAAAATTACTTAATACCCATTTAAATAAGTACAAGAGATTTTATTGTGGGGAGGGCCAGGTGGATGTCCATAGCAACAGAAAATATTAAATTCTTGAAATATATTATTGATAAGATCCATTCCAGAATTCTTGATCAAGCAAAATACACACACACACACAGAAAGAGAGAGAGAGAGAGAGAAGGAGAAAGGGAGGGAGAGGGGGAGAGAGAGAGAGAGAGCAATGAAAAATATACAACATTAATGGCCAGTTTTCAAGATATTCAGGTCTCTTCATCAATCTAAAAGTTAAGCAAGGTACAGCCAACGTGAAGAAGAGAAGTGAGGAATGATTTGACAATAGTCAAAGTCTTTATATTGCCAGATTCGTGCATTACATAGAAGGGGGCATCAATTTTATATTGAATCGTATCCTGAACTTTCAAGAAATTCTTTGGTCTTTGCTCACCTTTTCAGCTTGCTCATGAAGACAAACTCTCTGTGTGCAGCAAACTATGCTATGGCATTGGAGGGGCTCCAAATCAGGTTGCGAGCAGTGCCACCTCATTCTTTCTGCAAATCTACCTCTTGGATATTGCTCAGGTAAGCAGTTTCGGAAACCTAAACATCTTCAGATTCCAAAAATTATATGGTCACCCAACTCACTCTCAGTGACTTCCAATGGCTTAAAAAGATATTGCCATCATTGGTCAGGTCTTGTGTGATAACATTAAATTCAGTTTGATCAGTTTTTCTCTTGATTCCATACTCTGATAAGAAAAGGCACGGAAAGCAATTAAGATATGATTTAGTTTATATTATTTTACCCTCCCCCAAAAAATTCCAGAATTTGTTTTGCCCTGCTTCCCATAAGGAGGTGATTATTATAAAGGTGAGTTTTTAATCCATAGAAACTATTTTATTTATTTATATCCCACCTTTCTTATTTTATAAATAAATCAAGGTGACAAACATAGCTAATACTCCCTTTTCCTCCTGTTTTTTGTACAACAACCCTGTGAGGTAACTTGGGCTGAGAGGGAATGACTGGCCCAAAGTCGCCCAGCCAGTTTTCATGCCTAAGGTGGGACTAGAACTCACCGTCTCTGGTTTCTAGGCCAGCACCTTAATACAGAGGTCCCCAACCTTTTGGGCACCAGGGACAGGTTCTGTGGAGAAAGGTTTTTCCATGGACCGGAGAGTGCGTGGTTTTGTGTGCTGCCTGCATCCCACAGATGGAGCTTTGCTTGTTTGTGCGGACTGGTTGCTGGCATGCTGCGGACCGGGACCGGTCCATGGACCGGGGGTTGGGGACCCCTGCCTTAATACCTAGACCAAACTATCCTCTAAATATTTTCCTATTTCTCTTTCCCCATCACTTAGAAAGCAAAGGGAGGTTTATGATCTAATAAAGGAAAGTCTCCTTTGAATCATCTTTCACTGTCAGTGACTTCATGAGCCAATCATATAATTTTCATGCCAATAATATCGAAGTGGTTTCTGTTGTATTTTTCTGTAACGTTTGTCCAATATTTTGAAAAACTATCTCCAAAATCATTGGAGTATGGATTCTATGACACCACACAAAAATCAAATGAAAATTGTCCATGGAGCACAATTCAAGATTTGCTGTCCTATTTCACGGACAATAAAAAAAATATTTTGGCAACCATTAGTAACAATTAGATATTTATTTAAATATGTGGAGCAAATTCCAGATGAATAAAATTATTTCAAATCAACAAAGTTTCTCATAGGACATCATAGTCAAAAACAAAATGTTTTATACAGGTAGTCTTTGACTAACAACAGTTTATTTAGTAACCATTCAAAGTTACAATGGCACTGAAAAAAGTGACTTATGACCGTTTTTCACACTTACAACCATTGCAGCATCCCCGAGGCATGGCAACTGACTCATATTTATAAGTGCTGCAGTGTCCTCAGGTCACGTGATCACCTTTTGCGACCTTCAAACAAGCAAAGTCAACGGGGAAGCCAGATTCACTTAACAACCACGTTACTAACTTAACAACTGGGCAAGAAAGGTTGTAAAATGGGTCAAAACTCACTTAACAAATATCTCACATAGGAACATTAATTTTGGGCTCAATTGTGGTCATAGGTTGAGGACTACCTGTACAAGAAGAAATATTGTGATTTGGGGAAGTTATTTAGCACTGATGGCTTCATTAGATAAGTATGTTGAGCTCAGATAAGTGCTACTTGCTTTTTCAGATCCCTCCATTCCAGGCCTCCTTGGTGCAGGTCATTGGCCGAGCATGTGGAGCAGCTGCAGATCCTCTTGCAGGCTTTTTTATTAATCGGAGCAAAACAACCAGATTCGGGCAACTCATGCCTTGGTAAGCAAAGTTGATGTATTTGCTTCATTGTTGATGGCTTAGAAGTTTCTTTAATGCATTCATTCACTTGCATAGTCTCCAATCCAGGTACATGTTTTTGAATTTATTTGGCCTGGTTCATATACCATGTTAAACTACATTGGCTGCTTCATCTAAAATACTAAGCAATAAATCATGATTTAGAAATCACTAAATCACTTTTGACCAACGTGTAAGTTAAAGTCAAATAAATCAGATTTTATTCTTCATGAAAATGTGTATAAATTAATTTGCTGATTTTTAAAGTTTAATTTTTTAATTATAAGAGATTTGCTAGTAGTATTAAAAATATTTGGATTTATATGCGAAATGGTTGTAGAGGAATCAGATCAGGAAGTCTGATCCTATTATAGATACAGAAACAGTCCCCCCCCCCTTAAATTCAATTCAAAAATGTAAATTAGAAATCTAATACAAAAATTTATTTAATCTTTTAGAAAAGGAAAAATAGATGACAAATATTTCCAAATCTTATCTCTCAAGAAACTGAACAACATTCAGTTGATTATGTGATTGATTGATTGATTATGTGCCATCACGTTGATCTCAACTCTTAGCAATCAGATAGATAGATTTTCTCCCTGAAAATCAATTCCTTACTTGGTCTTCCAGGTTTTCCAATGGTGCATCCTTCACCACTATAACTAAGACCATCCACATTGCTGCTCATCTTCATCTTCTCTTTCCTTCTACCTTTCCTAGCATTACAGCCTTTGCTACAGAACTAGATCTTTGGATAATGCATCCGCAGTAGGATAATTTGAGCCTGGTCATTTGTACCTCTGGTGAGAACTTTGGACTTGGATAAATCTATTTGTTTATTTTCTAGATTGTCCAGAATATTATCTGAAGTTTTCTCCAATAGAAGGTTCTTTACCTACTTCTTCGAAGTCTAACTTTCATTTCCTCGGATGTCACAGGGAACATCATTGCTTGCACTCTTCTGCTCTTTGTAGGTATAGACCAGGGGTCTTCAAACTTGGTCCTTTTATGACTTGTGGACTTCAACTCCCAGAATTCCTCAGTCAGCGTGTCTGGCTGAGGAATTCTGGGAGTTGAAGTCCACAAGTCATAAAAGGGCCAAGTTTGAAGACCCCTGGTATAGACATATCAGAGTGCCTGAATATCTTTTTGAAGGCCTTTATGGCTGCTGTACAAAGTGAAAATGTGTGGTATATTTTGGGACTCCTCACTCCTTTACTCTCGATGATTGATCCTAAAAGGCAGAAGCTATCCACCCTTCATTGTAATTTCTAAGACTCCTTGTTGCACCTCTCACTATTAGTGAGATGTTCTGGGATTCCCATTTTTCTAAGCATATTCCACCATTTGATGTTATTGATTCAATCGGAGGCCTTTCTGTAATCAATGAAGCACATACTGATATTTCCCCCCCCCCCCCGGCTTTGTTATTTATCTAGCATGCATCAAAAATAATGTTTTGTGTTCCTCAAGCCTTTCCTAGAGGCAGCCTGAACATCTGACATCCATTTGTAATATAGGACTCTAGTCTGTGTCAAACTAAGCATTATTTTACTATCATGTGAAATTAAAGACATTGCATGATAGTGTATACAGTCTCCTAAGCCTTTTTTTTTGTTTTGTTTTGGTATTGGAATGTAAGTTGACTTCTTCCAATCAGTTGGTCACAGTGTCATGTGGCATAGCTTGCTTAGAAACTTTACAACCGCTTCTTCTGTTGCGTGCCATATTTCTTACAGAATAGAATAGAATATTCTATAGAATGGAATTCTATAGAATATTGTAATTGGACACACAGGGAATTTGCCTCTTTTAGCTATTTTCAGATACGCACTTTCATTTTCTGTTATTCATTATACTTTTCTTCATTGATTAGTTTATATTTGTATTCATATTCCAATCTCCTAGTATGGATGAAATTGGATTCCCTTCCTCTTCAAATAAACTCTAGATGTTTGTAGTTCAGGCTAAAATACAGGGATCTCATAATGAATGAACTAAATGATGAACATTCTTCTTCTTTCAAAAAGAAGCTAATCCACAATATTTGTTGTTCTGTTCCCATAAGACTCTGTTATCTACAACTGATAGTCTACACTGGGAGGAGGAAAAGTGTGCTACACAGCTAGACATTAGCATTATCGTGGTTGACTGTTGTCTTATCAGCCTTCTGCAGTGTACAGTAGACTAGCCTCTTGTACAATTTCTTTTCTCCTCAGGAGAAACTGTATTAAATGGTGACTTTACAAATGTTTTTTCTTTCAAATAGATTGTTGTCCTCAAGAGAATTAGAATTTAAAAGGAAATTATTTTGTAATAGCCTTAGCAGGCGGCATTACATAGCTGACCTTGGCTGATCTTAGAGATTTGATCCAGGTTAATATCTAAGTAGATGTAAAATCTGCCTGCTAAACTGAATAGTTGAAAACATAGCAAAAGAAGGCAATTGCAAGACACTTCCCTAACTCACTAAGAATTGAGTTTTACTTGAGGGCATCTGTATTTTTTTTTAGTAAACGTAGGAGCCAACCGCCATGCCTTATTTCCACACAAAAAAAAAAACCCAACAGAATCTTAATGTATCATAAGATTAGCACATTTATTTTAGTACAAGATTCCTTAAGTTATTACCCATTTCATCAGGTGGACAGAGCATTATTCTATGTTTGTTTGTTTGTTTGTTTGTTTGTTTTTGTATTTCTTAATCACCCATCTCCCTTGGATGTCCCTCCTTATATGTCTTTGGTTGATTTTCAGAATTTTAGATACAATGGAGCTGATTTAGAAAATGGGATGGGCTGCTGATCATAATAATGGAAGAATGCACAGTCCTAGATTGACGCTAAATGGTCTCTTTAATCTGTACAAGTAGTCCTCGACTTACAACAGTTTGTTTAGTGACTGTTCAAAATTATCACAGCACCGAAAAATGTAACTTATGACTGTTGGCAGCATCCCCACGATCAAAATTAAGATGCTTGGCAACTGGTTCATATTTATGACTTTTGCTGTGTCTCGGGGTCATGTGATCAATTTTACAACCTTCTGACAATCAAAGTCAATGGGAAGCCAGATTCACTTAACCATGTTACTAACTTAACTGTGGCAAGAAAGGTCGTAAAATGGGGCAAAACCCACTTAACAAATGTCTCACTTAGCAACATACATTTTGGCTCATTACTAACTTATCAACTGTAGTGATTCACTCAACAACTGTGACAAAAAAAGTCGTAAAATGGGGCAAAACACTTAACAAAAGAAATTTTGGGCTCAATTGTGGTCATAAGTCAAGGACTACCTGTACTTAACAACCCACGACCTTTAGGGTCATCCTTATAGACTCTCTCCTAACAATCCTCAGCAGAGCCCCGGTGAAGTTGTTTTTTCCTCCGCCTCCTCAGCTGAACCATGGAAGTACCGGCCACTTTGCTGGGGAACAGGGAAACAGTGAGTTGCAGACCATGAGGAAAGTGTACCTCCCCACTCGGGGAATTCTCCAAGGCCCCCTGTCCCTCCAGTAAGGAAGAGAGCTTACTCATTAACCGTTGGCACATCTCTGCTTGTCCTACCACAGTAGCAGTTATCCAAGTTGTTCCCTTGTCTTTCCCTTGCCATGCCCAGCTATTAAGAGATTTCAGTTTTCAGCCTTAATACCAAAGCAGTCAGTCAGGGTCAGCTGTTGAGCCTTGCCACCAGCTGATTGGATATAGTGGCCAGAAGGAGGTGGGAAAGAGAGTGGAGATAGACCCCTCCCACTTCCCACCACACAACCTATGGGTTTCTGGGAAGTATAGCCTAAAATTATGATTACATGACTGTGTCCAATCGTAGCGACACTGCAGTGGCCACAACTTTGCAAATACAAGTGGTGTGAAAATCCTTGACATTTCAATTACAAAGAAGTAATGAGTCCTGAATGTTGGATGCATTCGTTAAATTATTTGAAGTACCTTGAATCAAAAATTGTTGCCCTACAGTGTACTGTTTTGACCAATTGAAGGTTACTAATAGACAAGCAGGAGAGTTTTAATAATACATAGAGATGATATTATGAAAATGTCTTCTTATGTGATGGGACTTTATATGTGTATTTCATTTCATTTGCCAAACACTCTTTCTATCCATCCAAAAATTCGGGAATGTGTGGCAGGGAGAAGACTAATGTGCATGGAACATCCACTCTCTCCCCCATTACACTATATTTGGCCATGGCAATTGCTGTTGTGGCAGATGAATTCTTTATATAAGTGTCAAAAGATTAATTAATGCAACCGTCTAGAGGCAGCCAGTTTTGCTTGGTATAGAATCCAAAAATGTGGCGATAACACAAGGTTGTCTAGATATATCCTAGAAGTATACCACTCAGAAGTCCATTCTGAAGAAGACAAATCTCCTGAGCAAAATCATTTTATCACTTTGGGTCTCAAATTGGAAAGAGGAATGCCATAATCTTTCCGATATTCCTCTGCATGGAATCTCTACACACAGTTGTCTTTTTGAAATTGCAGCTAGTCCTCATTTAGCAACTGCAGTTGGAACTGTCAACTCAGTTGTTAAGCATCACAGTTGCTGAGTGAAATTGTGTATGTACTTATGAACTTACTTCAGCCTTCCTTTGCTTTACAGACCCACGAAGGTTGTAAATGCATGGATTGGTTACAAAATTACTTTTTATCACCATCATAACTGTGAATGGTCACTAAACAAGACACTTGTTAAATGAGGTCTACCTGTAAAATTTTTCCAATTTTTGAGGGACTGTTTCATCTTTGTGGTTTTGTTTTTTTTACTCTGAATTATATGAATTGTGTTAACTTATAAATTGTGGCTATTTCACTACAGGCCTTCATAAGCAGACTCTAAAATGTTCCACCTTGAGAACAAGATAGAAACATCAAATATGCTGAACTAAGTTTGTCATGCATTCTATCTTTTCTCTTTTGTTTAGTTCTTCATTATTTGTGATAATGTATTCTTGTCTATGTTGCATGAATGGGATGGTTAAAAAATGCTCTTCAGATAATACTATTCTGATGGGATTAATCTCTGTGTTATCTATTCTTCCCAGTTTTTGTTAATAACATCCATAGTCATCTGATTACATTGTGTAGTAACAGCTTTACAAGAATGCTGGAGAGTTCTGTTATAACTAGAGGTCATGCTCTGGGAAATAACTGCCTCTGCTCGCCCCTCACACACAGCAAGCTAGGACATACTGCCTTTTGTCCCTTAATGTTACACCAGTTTGACTGATACACAGAATTGTTTATCAGGCATGAGTTCATTTAAGGGTTGTTTAGAACTGTTTAACTGATTGATCTGTTATTTGGAGTTGTTGCCATGAAAATAAATGGAGGCCACATCAGGCCCACATTCATAAAAATTGACCAAAGCAAACCTGTGTTTAGATGTCAATGATTGGAAGATCTTTACATTGGGCATTTTTGCATGATATGATAAACCATGTTTAAAACTAATCATGGCAAACTTATTTACCATGGGCACCACAGTAGACTGTACAGCAGATTGTGGTTATCTGCAGTTTGCCAGTCCACTTTTCTTTCTATGTTTGTAAACACCATTGAGTTTATGAAATTCTGTATTGAACCATTTGTAAGGATATTTTCACAACTGAAATTTAAATTAGCGTTTGCATTTTCGGTCTCAGCAAATGATAAAATATAGAATCTAAGAGGTACATTCAAATGTTAAATGGCTATATTCTGCTTTCTAGGAGGGAAGAAAAATAATTTTAAAAGCAATATTTTCAGTTTTTGTTTTGATTTGTTTTATTTCAATATTTATGAAGTATTTGTTATTTTATTCCATGTACTCTCAAATCCTGCATAGGGGTAGATTATCTGAGTGGGGCTATTCTTTCCATTTTACTTCATGTATACTTGTTTGCTTTTACTCCAGGTTGTTGGGTTGCACACCATTCACGATTGTGTCGTATATCTTGATGTGGTACTTACCTCCCTTCATATCAAACCGAATTCTGTGGTATCTGACTTTTTATTGCCTTTTCCAAGCCCTGAGTACAGTAAGTTGATTGGTGCTGAAAACCATTTTTTTACATATAGCAAATATGTCATAGATGGCTATCACATCAGTGAATTACACATTTTTTCCAGATAAAATGGTGTGTACCCTCTAAGTCATAGAGTTCCAAAAGGGAAGTACTATGTATTTCTGGGATAATTATATTAATTGAGTAATTCAAAGAGACTGCACAAAGCTAGTAGAAGATACCGTTCATTGTATTTTTAATTACCGTAATTCCATTTGTCTGGAATAAGGTCTCCTACTCTAGCAGAGGGTTGTACTGAAAGACCTCCAAAGTCCCTTCCAACTCCGTTATTTTATTTTCTACTATAGCACGTCAGGTTTTTTATCTGTGTTGACCAATTAGATCAGAGGTGTCAAACTCACAACATCACGTGACGTGTCATGACGTATCGTGACTTTTTTCCCATTGCTAGCATTCGGATGGGCGTGATTTCAGCATGATGCATCTGGCCTGCGGGCCGGCAGTTTAACCCCCCTGAATTAGATCAACAGAAAAACAGTCATGCTCCCAGAATGCCAATGCTTTATTACAAAGATGAAAAAAATGTTTTGGTGTTTGGAATTTCCATCCAATGATTGCTTGATTCTGTTGGTTGGCATATTTTTAAGGCTATGATTGAAGTATGGCTTTTGTGTCTTGTAGAAATTATCTGCCATTCATAGGAAATGTCACAAGAAGTCTTGTTAGCATCTTTTCCTACTAACACAATTTATTAAAGGGCATAAGCTTTGCGAACTGCAACTCATTTCATCAATGCATAGAATAGCTTAACTCAGGGGTCTTCAAACTTGGCCCTTTTATGACTTGTGGACTTCAACTCCCAGAATTCCTCAGCCAGGGAATTCACTGGGGGAAAAAATATAACACCGTAATACTATCGTGCTAATTTTTATTTATTTTATGTATTAAGATTCGTGTGCTGCCCATAACACTGATCAAAAAAGGGTTGGGTTTTTTAAATTATTAATAGTGCTGTTGTATGCTAAAATAATGTCTTATTAACAATCTTCCAATGCCCCCATGTTATGAGTAGTAAAAGTTAATGTAAATCATCACTATGCAGATTGAAAATAAAAATGCCATAATTATTTATTCTTTTAAACTATTCGTGATAGAGCTGCTAAGTATTTTTGCTATAGCTGTACCAGGTGCCATATTCTGCTCTCACCATGTTTCTGAGCACAGATCAAGCAGATCGCGATTCAGCAACTGCCTACCGTGAGTTTCAAAGCCAGCTTTTGATTTTGGGAGGGTGGGGAAGTGAGGGAGACATTGGGTAGGGTGGGGATACAGCTGTGGTTTCCATCTTAGCATGGGGATACAACTTCCTTGGAAAGTTTTTAAAGGATAGAGACTCTTTGTTTATCTTTTATTTTCAACTGTGTTCAATTTATTCTAAAGATTATGGAATTTGCTTATTGTGCTTTCTGTCTCAAAACGGTCCTGAAACTCAACAAGACCATTCTGTGGGATATAGGAAGAAGCCATTAGAGCCATCCCATCATTTTATCTAGATAAACCTAATGGCTGGTCAAAAGACCATCCTTGGTGAGGTTTTATTCATTGTTAAATCCCTTTGATGATATCAAGAGACAATATTGTTAGTAAAATGAGAGAGTGAGAGAGACAAGGTGACTAATTTGACATTAAGATTTTTTTACAATTCAGATTAATGTAGGTTAAAGACGGCAAAAGAGGAAACATTTTTTGAGCTCACTGTAAACCATACTGTGTCATAGATCTAAAGTCTGCTTTTTCATGTTCATAGGGAGAAAATCATCTTTTAACATTTACCACAGTCTCTTGTGCTGTTTCATATTAGCATGTTCTTGAGCAAGGTTTTGAAAAGCAAAACAGTTCAGGTGTTAATTTACATATAATGCCAAGCTAAACACTTGGACAAGCTTTCATTCTCCTTACTCCCTTTGCAAATTCTGAATTTATTCCCCACCATATGGAGGGAGTAAATGGAAAGCACCATATGACTTGTTTCAGCTCTGATTTGAAGGGCAAATGCAAGCAATAGTTGAACAATTCAAACACAGACAAATTGCAATTTCTGTCAGCTAGAAAACCTAGAAAGAAATGGAGCAGAGAGAAGGAAATGTGTGGGCCTGAGGCTCAGTCAGATAGAGACAATTTATGACATGTAGATTTCCATTGATTCTCTAGGGTCTGTGCATTATGCTAGAAGATAAATGCACCTAGGAAGAGATAGCTTTGTAATAAACCATTGGTCTTTAAGTAGTCCCAGGTTTTTTTTTTCCCTTGCACTTATTTCCTGAATTTCTGATTGCATGTTACAATGGCTCCCACCTCCCATTATGGTACTGCTTGATATTCACTGCAATATACGTATAAATCACTGTTTTACTATTGAAAGCTGTCTAGAGGGGTGTGTATGTCAAAATCTGCAAGATGTGCTGCATTTACAAAAGGGATGGGGTTTGACTCCTGAAGCTGCACCCACCATCTTGGAGATTTTGATCCCTTTGTGGGGGGAAACTGTATGCTTATGTTTCAGCATTCATTAAACAAGCCAGATTTGTAGAAATGGTCTGTTTTCCTCCCGTAGGAATGGCATTTGAAGTTCTTGGAACGCTGATTGGAGCTACACTGCATGGCCAGATAGTTGCCGGTGCTCACACTTCTAGTCGCTGTAGCAAGAATGAAACTATTGGGCTGCAACAAAACAGCTCTGAAGTCATAGATGTGTCTTATGGAGTAAGTCAAAAACATTTTGTAACGTTTTTATAGTGCTACGCCACATTAGAATGAGGATGACAAATTTATTGTAATAGACCCGGGTCTTAAATATTTTTTCAAAGCAAGTCTCATTTGAATTTAGTGGGACTTACCAAGAAATGTTTCTTATTTCATTTATGTCTAATAACCATCTCTTCACTGCGATTTGGAAATGATGTACCCTAAGGACTTGTCAAAAGGTGGCAAGACACAAGGATTAGTGTAGAGATGAGAGATGATCCTATATGTCAGGCATGTCAAACTGCCACATCACGCCAAAAACGCACCCACCCCATTGCCGGCAATGGGGAAAAAGTCCCGATAAGTCACACGACGTCATGTGATGTTGCGAGTTTGACATGTCTGCTATATGTGCAAAATCCAGATGTATGCCTGATATCACTTAATTCACATAATGGAAAAGCATAATTGGATACAATTGCAATGTTTTACATGTCGATTAATTGTATGCGGAATGGGTAGTTGATCGTGGTGACATTGCCACACCCACTTTACTCCAGCCCCCTTCCCCCTCCCCAATCTCAGCCGACCTATCGTGGGCATTCATTCTCAGCTGTCCCTCTGCCCAGACACCTGCCCCACCACTGGTCTCCCATCCTCCCCCCCTCCCCCCATGAAGCCATGGGCAATTCACCCCAGTGGGCGCAATCAATTGTCCCATTCCACATACAATTAATCCATATGTAAAACATTGCAATTGTATCCAGTTATGCTTTTCCATTATGTGAATTAAGTAATGTCAGATATACATCTGGATTTTGCACATATAGGATCATCTCTCATCTCTACACTAACAGTCACTCACAGGCAGGGGATAAGATAAAGGCAAAGTCAGGGGAACACAGCAATGAAAAGTTGCTTCCAAGGCATGTTTGTGCTTCCAAGTCAGCTCCTGGTGCATTTAGTTTGCAATGTCCCAAAGGATATCCACGTTTTTCAGTGTTCCCTCAGTGAATGCATGGTCTGTAGTATCCACTTCTAATGCAACTGTTGTGGCTCTTCTGCTCACATTCTAATATATAGTTAAATTGCAGATGTTAATTTAGGTATTTAAACTTTATCTCTGGCAGCCTTCGTTCACCAGTGATTGCATCTGGTCCAACAGATTTATAGAAGATGGAGGGAGGTACTACCCTAAGAATAAGATCCTGCAGGCAATTAAAGAGGGATTCTTTAGACAAGACTGATAGTTCTTAATCTCTGCCATCTACCAACAAACTAGTCAAATTAATTGGTTTTCTGAGTTTCCTTGTAAAGTTGCTTGTCATTAGAGCTCTATTTTCTTTAGGCCATTGTTTGTTCTTTTATTATTTGTTTCTTACTTCTGTCATTTGGTTGAAATCTTCTCTTACCATTGTCTTTAAAGAAAAAAGTCTACATGATTGCGGCTGGGCTGATAGGAGGCATCTACCTTGTCGGCATCCTTTCCCTGTTCTTTGGAGTAAAAGAAAAAGTTGGTGAGCATAGTTAAAGCTTTTTAATATTTCTGTGTATCTATTTTCTCCATTCAATCTACAATCTCATATAAACAACGTTGTATATATTCCACCCATTATAGATCCATACATCTTAATGCCAGACAAAAAAGTTCCTTTCTTTAAAGGACAAAAGCGTGCAATGAAGCATCAACCATATTTGATATTTACAGCAGCATTTCTACTGATTTTAACAGCAGTTCAGGTAATTCTTAATTTACACAGTGTCCGCATCAACGTGGTTTGTATAAATTGCATTGAAGAATCTATGCAGCTGTAGCATAAGAACTTGATCATATATACTGTATGTGATCTTACTTTCCTTAAAGAGCACTCCTCTTTTCCGTAAAAACCAGCCCAATATCTTCTGGGGGCATTCAGAGATTTTACAGATTTTGGCTATCTTCTGGTGTTTTTTATTATTTCATTATCAAAAATGTATAGATTTTTAATGTTGAAAGTCAGTGGGCAAGATCCTGTGGTGTCACAGTTACAGGTTTGCTAACCTCCTTCCTGGATTCATATAAAAAGAAAAGATAGATACAACTTATCGCACAAAAAGCATCCATGACCAAAGATTTTTAATATGCTTTTATATAAAAAGCTTTTTTCAAATGATTAAAAAGCCAATTACTATGTAGTCGTATCAAGAAATGTATGAATTGTAAACAGAAAACCTTACATTATCACTATATTTATCCATCCTCCTTCACATTTGAATCAGGTCTACCCTAATAGTATAGTTCTCTTTTCTTTTAATGATGATGCATTAAATGTATATGTCACCCAATAACCAGCACTCTTTTCTTTCTTTCTTTTCTTTTCTTTTCTTTTCTTTTCTTTTCTTTTCTTTTCTTTTCTTTTCTTCAACTTTCTAGATAGAACAAGGAAACTTTGTTCTCTTTTGTACTTATGCAGCTGGTCTTCGCAGTCACTTTCAAAATTTAGTGGTGATTATCTTGGTAAGTGTTTAGACAAAGCTAAGCTTCCTTGTGTGATATGTCTTTTCTTATCCTATTTCTATGGTCCATACCTATATGAAAATCAGGTTTTTCGTGATTGAAGGCCTTTCTCCATCTGTAACTATATTGTGCGAATATAATAAAAAGAAAAGTACAGGTAGTCCTCGACTTATAACAGTTCATTTAGTGACCAAAGTTACAATGGCACTGAAAAAAGTGACTGATTACCATTTTTCAGACTTACGACTTTTGCAGCATCCCCATGGTCACGTGATCAGAATTCAGACACTTGGCAACTGACTCATGACAGTTGCAGTGTCCCAGCATCACGTGATCACCTTTTACGACTTTCTGAAAAGCAAAGCTAATGGGGAAGCCAGATTCACTTAACAACCGTGTTAACTAACTTAACTGCAGTGATTCACTTAACAACTGTGGCAAGACAAGTCGTAAAATAAGGCAAAACTCACTTAACAAATGTCTCACTTAGCAACAGAAATTTTGGGCTCAATTGTGGTCGTAGGTTGAAGACTATTGGTTTCTGTCTCTCTGGTCACCTTTTTAAATCCATGGTCATCTCTTTAGGCTGACTCCATCAGAGTCCACGCTTCTGCCCTCTTGTGATGTGTAGCTATTGCTATTTGTATGATGCTGCAATCTTCAAATTGTACACTTAATTCCCTTGGAAGCCATAAACACATTTTCCCTTATCTGACATTTTTCCCCCGCATTATAACACATAGGTATCAGCTACAGTGAGCGTCCCGTTCTGGCAAAGATTTTTGAAACATTTTGGCAAAAAAAAAGCGGCATGTGGAATATCAGTAAGTAGGCTGTTAATACTTATGGCTACACTTCAGATTAGATTCCAGAAAGGTGCTTCGGAGCATACAAAGGCATGAATGGAGCACCTGTCTGTAACTCTTTAAGGCAGCCAAGTCTTTTTCCATGATCACGTGGCAACAGCAGAGGGCAGCTATGATATGCCAAGTAAAAATGTGACTGCTTTAAAGAGTTCCAGAAGTGCTGGGCTTGTGCTCCTAAGCACTTTGAAACACCCTTTTGAAATTGAATTTAAGGCTCTGCATAGTCCTAATAATCATACAACTTGAATGTAATCATTTGAGCAATAGTCTTTTCTAGGCCATGCTTGCTAGCTATATTAAACCCGTTTTTTAAATCTGTGATTTTGGGATGATTTGATGACTTAATTGTAGCTAAGTCTCCTGGTTCTTGTCCTGTTGATTAAGAATCTCTTCGATTAAGAATCTCTTATGGTTTATAATCTGTTCAGATCAACAGACACCAGATTATGTGGCTGAAAACTAAAGGCACCCTGTCTCTAGAAATAACACCTCTTGTCCTACAGATTTTCTATTTATGATGGATCTGAAATAGAAGGATAAAGAGCACAGCCAAATACTCCCCAATAGTATTTTTCAAACTTGGCAATTTTAAGATGTGTGAATTTCAACTCCCAGAATTCCCCAACCAGCATGCTGCTTGGGGAATTCTGGGAGTTGAAGTCCATACATTCTTAAAGTTACCAAGTTTGAAAGGCACTGTTGCAGAGCATGTAACATGTACATTTTTGAAAAACACTCCTCTATGACCTTCAAAGCAGAAGGAAAACCAAAATTAAAATTAAAAGGGTAGTTTATGCAGCAAAAAAGACCACTCACCACCGTAGCACTTTGAAGCATATTCTTTGCACATGGAAGATCCAGGGTTTTGTCCCAGGTCTGAAATTCTAGCAAACTGATGTCTATCATTGCCAATGATATTAATCTAGACGAGCTGGTGGTGACTTACTACACTGTCACACCTATAATGATTGTCATTGTCATGTCTGTACAGTAATCTTAATCCTGTTTATATCATTGTCCAGTTAAGGCATTACCCTTTCTTAGATATCCAATCATGGATGAAATGATTTAACTTTTCTCCTTATTTCCATTCATTCCAGTTGATGATTCCTTCTGTAATCGTGCTGGTGACGATCCCAAATGTCTTTCTTGCCTACCTTGTGGCTTTTGTATCTGGACTTAGCATTGCAGCATCTTTCCTCTTGCCGTGGTAAGAGTCTCTTGTAGAGGGTGAGCATAAGGGCTGGGTGTGCAGGGAATATCCGCTGCATTTAGCTAAAAGCAGTACTTTAACCTTTGGGTGATACCCTGCGGTCTGCCTCCAGAAGGTGCTTCATCTAGTTTAATTAAAAATTAATACTGATGGAATCGATTCAGTGCAATGATACATAGCAGCGTCTTTAGGGCTGGGAGCTCTTGAGACTACAGACAATCCCGATCGAGAGGCCTCAGATTGTGTCGTCAGAGATCAGATCTTTCAAAAATCTTGTCGAGAATCTTAAGACAAAACCAGTGGAAGAGAAGTCTTAAGGCTAAATCCCGGTGGTTTTTAATGGCAAATCCAAAAGGTGGAGAAAAAAAAAATAGGAACAGGCAATAAAGCATATGAAACTATCCCTATTAACTATATATATAAAGGTATTATTTACAGTATTAAAAGTATTTTAATAAAAGTATTATTAAAGCAATATTTAAATATGAAAATGTAAAAGCCTTATTATCAAAATGTGCATTTAATTTTAGATCAGTTACCTTCCACTTACTAAGTCCTGAATCGCATGATTTTTAAAGACTTTTTTTTTTTTAAAAAAATGCCCTTTAGTGATTGTGCACAATTTGCTTATTCTTAAGGAGGGGACCACATGTGATCACTATTTTTTGTTTTTGTATATTATTGTTATTTGCAAGGACTGGAATGATAGAATGGTAGAAAAATAAGAAAGCTTTGCACAAATGGAATTTATTATTAGAACAAAAACTAGCAGAAGTATGAATGGCAGTTACGCAGATAGTTATTGACTTAAAACCAGGCAAAATTATGATGGACCCCTCAAAAGGTACTTACAACATGGTTCCAAAGTCACAACAACCATTACCACCCCATAGTCATGTGTCCAGATTTTGGGCGCACGGCAGCTAGCCTGCATTTTATGTCTATTTGCAGTGTCCTGTAGTCATGTGATCGTGATTTATGTCCTTTTTTTCTGAAAACTGGCATTTACTTTCTGTTTTCAGCAAAAATGCCTCAGTGAACAATGGGTTCACTTAACAGCCCTGGCATTCACTTCATGACCACAGATTCACTTAACAACCATGGTAATTCACTTAATAACCACCACAAAAAAGGTTGTTGTCAAATTGGGTTGGACATGTGGATGTCTCGCTTTACAACTTAAACAACCTTAATGGGTAGAACAATCATTATGGTTGTAAGTCAAAGACTACCAGTGCTGTATAAAGGCAAAATAAATTGAGTTCTAGAGTTTTGTTCAAAGTCAGTTTTTGAGTTGCGGTACATAGAAATAACCTGTTTTATTTTTTTTTTAGAAAACTTTATTGATTTTCCAGTTTTACATTTAAATATTTGAAAAGCAACGTGGCGGCTGGGTTGTTTTTAAATCTCCCTATAATCATGAAAGATTCTAACAATATTTTTTCAGACATTTTTAAAACTTAAAAACTTTTTTGATTTAATTTGGGGGCTTAAACTAAGGCTGCTTCTGTCGGTTAAAGGTCTATGCTGCCTGATGTAGTTGACCATTTTCGAATGCAGAACATTCACTTACCAGGGCATGAAACTATCTTTTATTCGTCCTTCATATTTTTCACAAAGTTGTCAACTGGAATTGGAATGGGAATTTCTTCCTTCAGTCTACAGTGAGTGTTTTAAGTTTTGGTTTCTTTGGGATCTTGCATTTGTTTAATTCGGTAAAAGGGGCACGGGGATAGGTAATCTGTGGCACTCCAGATATTGATAAATTACAACTCCTGCATTCTTTGCCATCGTCCCGGTGTCCTAGGTGTGTTAGGCACTGCAGTTTAGTAACTAGATGGTTGTGCGCTGCCTACACCTGCTCTTGTCATTATGCCTGCAGGTAATCTCTTAACTACTCAGTTTGTTGTGATAAAGATTACTATGTTATTTATTTATTTTAAAAATGTAATCAGTTTGTAGCTAATCTCTGTTGCTCTACTCACCATACATGCAGGCATATAATAAAGACATTTTCAGTATGAACTCGTTTTAAGAAAGGGTTCATATCACCGCATACCCAGTCCGCCAGATTTTATTCTGCTTTTATGTTTCTTCCAATTCAGGGAAGATTTTTTTTTTAACAAAATATTCTACAAGTTTCATCAAACAGAAAAAGAAGGATAATTGTTTTTGAATTTCTGAAGTGAGATTTAGATCCGGAGCCCAGCTTGAACCGGGGCCTCCAAACCAGTTTAAAATTAATTGGGCTGTTTCCAATCTTGTTTGTTGACCCGGGGGGTGGTATGATGGGAGATAGCGGGCTCGCTATAACAGAAAAAGGGGAATCCAGAATTTGTTGTCATTTCCACTTCTGATTCTTTCCTGGGTCCAGGTGATTATGTTAGTGGCTACTTTAGCTTCCAACTCTTGCTAGTTTACAACAGTCTATAAGACTACATTGATTCAGAGTACGGTGACAGAAGAGCACGCAGTGTGTTTCCTCTTAAATAGTTTACTCGCAGAAGTGAGAATGGCCCTTACCTTCATGGTGGGTGCGGAAGCAGATGAAAATCTAGCTATTCTGAAACCTTTCAGGGATTAAAACCTGAATTAAAACCCCTGGTGCCATATTCCATTGGATGGATTTTACTCTATTACTTTTAGTGTTTAATTTACTCACCAATTAACTTCAAATTATTTTAATTATTATATTGATGTTATATTGTATTTTATATATAAGCCTGGGAGCTCCCTAGAATCCATTAAAGTTTCAGGTGGTAGAAAATGTAGAAAATAAATAAGCAAGCTATCCTGGCCCACAAGGTGGAACCAATTAATCCATTAAGTGAAACAAGTTTGCCAAGCACATTGTAGCTTCAGAGGGCAGAAAGTAATGGGCTGGATTAAGGGAACTGGCCAATATTATGGAGATCAGGATGCTATTGTTCTGATCATAATTAATGAATTGCTGAGATTGCTTTATAAATATAAGAGCTATTATTTTAAGGTCAGACATTAGTGTTAAAAAAGTGGTCTTTATGTAAAAAAAACTGATGGGAAAAAGCCAGTAAGGCTTAGAAAATAACAGCAGCAATATTCAGATTGAAGGGGGAGGGGCGCGAAATGAATTTTAGTTGTATATTGTTATTTGAATAAATTATAGTAACATTTGCATGACTTTTTAATAGATTTGTAGGCTACAAATCAGGGATGTGCGTACAGTCCACCCATGTTGTCATCACACTGAAAATCTTGGTTGGTGGAATTCCATCCATCCTCATCCTTTTAGGCTTATCCATACTCCTGTTTTACCCAATCAATGAGAAAAGTCAAAAGGAAGTGAAATATGCCTTTGAAAATTCAAGGTAGGTTTGTACTAATATCAGCCTCTCCTAGTGCACATCTTTCTTTGGTAAAACAGGCGTGCTGCTTTTTAAATCAAAAGTCAACTGTGTTACAGTAAAAAATATATGATAATTCACAGAAAGCAAAATCTTTTTATTAAATTATAAATTACTAAATGTAAATATGTCACTATTTCCCATTCCTTGAATGCCCCCGTTTATTCAACCATGTGCATAAACTATAAGTTATGCTTCTGATTCCTAACAAATTCAGAAAGCTCATAAAGCAAATAAAATATCCACCCAAAAATAAGTTGTTGCATTGGATAATTAAAGCACACTGTAAAGCTAATTCTTTGAAAGTTGAATCTGTTGAATTTTGGAGGATTTCTTAAACTTAAATCCAATACTGATTTTCACAGTTTCAGAAAAGCCAGAAGTTAAATCCGGAATGATGTGCGTGCAAAATTTCTACTCCCATCGTTGGACTAAATAAAACACTACCCCTTAATATAAATTCCTGTATTTTCTCTTAGACTTGTGGTGTTTGGCTTTGGTGGGTCTTACAATGCATTTATTTTGCATTGTCCTGAAACTGGCTTTTCCATAGAGGTGATGTACAAACAACAGGAAATAAATCCTGATATATTTGACCAGAGCTTACAAGGTGTTAGAATTAAAGGCCAGTATTAATTGATTTGGATTCTGAAGCTAAAGGACAGCTTCTAAAAAACATTTTAACATGACAACTTTTGTCTCACATTTTCTGTGTGTCTGTGTAAAGAAAACTCATGATTAAAAGGTGGGATCCAGGCCCAGCAGATGCCATGTTTAAATTACAATGTAAACTGTTTTTTACACAAGATTCTTTCATGTCTTATAAAACAGGAGGAATCATGTGAAGAGTGAAAACATTGCTGAGGAAAGCAGTTGTGTTGGAAAGCCTGAATAAAAATAGAAATCCAGTGCTAATGAAAATGCAACCAGAGGGCAGCACTTCAGCACACTTGAAGGCATTTGTCTTATTCCACCGGTGTTTAACCACCCATATACCAAGGCTGGTCTGATCAGAAAGATGATGCTTGGGCTTAGAGAGCCTGTACATCTGTACTGCTGGATTACTATGAAGCCTTGCACGAGCTATGTATAAGATGCAATAGGTGGTGCTCTCTTCTTTCATATATAGTACCAGTACATGTTATACTGAGAACAGCTGCCTGACGAGATAAAAGCCGTGGTTTTGTGAGCGCTATCCATAAGCTGTTAACCAAGACAGTGTGGTTAGAGGGAATTTCAACTAATTATAACTTATGGTTCCTACCAAAGGAAATCCCATAATTTCTGTTAATGACAGAATTCTATTTATCATCAATGCATTGCCATTTAAACTGCTGGCTTCATCTGTGTTTTTTGTATAGATATTTTTAATCTCACCTTAATCGTTTTATCAATAACTCAGCAGAGAAGATACCTAAAACTCCTTCCTCCTCCTATTTTCTGATAGCCCACTTTGAATTAATGTGGAGGAACAGAACACATGAATTCTAAAAGTCTGACCTTCACGCATTTTATTATATTAAATGGGGCTCACATAAATATTATAAGACCATGTACTGTCATATATATATATATGACAGTACATGGTCTTATAATATTTATGTGACAGTACATGGTCTTATAATATTTATGTCGCCAAGACACTTCCAATTTTACGCGGGAGAAAACCCGAATTACCAAAGACATACATATATATATATATATATATATATATATGTGTGTGTGTGTGTGTAGGTCTTTGGTAATTCGGGTTTTCTCCCGTGTAAAATTGAAAGTGTCTTGGCGACGTTTCGACGAAGTCTCATTCGTCATCTTCAGGCTGGTGTCTCTTCGGCCTCGTGCTTCTAGAAGCAATGTGTGATCGCAGCTGTTTCTTCCTTTTAACTGCCAGTGGAGGTATGAACTGATTGGATGGGAGCTTGGCTGTGTTCTGATTGGGTGGAGGTGTGTTCTGATTGGTTAGGGGCTTGGCTGTGCTCTGATTGGATGAGGGGTTGGCTGTGCTCTGATTGGCGGGGTGTGTGCTCTGCTTGGGTGGGGGCCCTGTTGTGCTCAGATTAGTCTGAGTTGCAGGGGGATTGCACGTATGAAATGGAGGGGTTTAAAATGGCCAATGATGCAGCTGTGGTCTGGTTTCTGGTCCGCGGTCGTGCCTCATCATCGGTGCGGGTTTGAGTCTGCTTTTTGTGTGGATGTGTGGTGGTGACATCATGTGTGGTCTTCGTGAGTGTGGGTCCAGTGTTGCTCCTTGTGCTAGGGATTCGTCTGTCAATAAGGCTGGGTTTCCAAATGGCTGGTAGGCGGGAGGTATCATCTCGTTTATTCATGCTGTGTGGGCGTTTTTCTATCTCGATGGCTTCTCTGATTATTCTGTTGTTAAAGTGTTCAGTTTTTGCAATAGTTCTGGTATTTTTAAAGTCAATTTTATGTCCTGTGGCTTTGAGGTGTTGGACCAGGGAGGAAGTTGGTTCCTCTTTTCTGACTGAGTTCTTGTGTTCTTCAATGCGTGCACTTATTCTTCTGTTGGTTTGTCCGATGTATGTGGTGGGGCAGGCGGTACATGGGATTTCATATACTCCTTGATTTTCTAACTCAATTTTGTCCTTGGGGTTTCTTAGGATGGTGGATATTTTTCGGTTTGTGCAGAATGCTGTCTTGATGTTGTGTTTGTGGAGGATCTTGCTGATTTTGTCTGTGGTGCCTTTTATGTATGGGAGGAGGGCTTTGCTGTTTTCTTGTTCTATGTCTTGGATTTTAGTGGGGGTTTCTTTTTGGATTAAGTTGGTAATCTTATTTCTTTGGAATCCGTTGGATGTTAGTACATTAGTGAGAGTGTGTAGTTCGGTTTTTAGGTGTTGTTCGTCAGCTAAGCGTTTTGTTCTCGAGATGAGTGTCTTGGCTACGGAATTGATCTGTGCTGGGGTGGTGGTGTGAGAGTGCGTGCAGATAGCGGTTTGTGTGTGTTTTCTTCTGGTAGATGGTGTGTCCTAGGGAGCCATTGGATTTCTTGTAGACTAAGACATCCAGGAAGGGAAGTTGCTTGTTAGCTTCTGTTTCCATGGTGAACTGTATTTTGGGGTGTAGGCTGTTGAGGTGTGTGAGGAAGTTGTCTAGTTTTTCTTTCCCATGTGGCCAGATTATGAAGGTGTCGTCTACATATCTGAGCCAGAGTTTGGGTTTATGATCAGATTTTTCTAGAGCTTGGGTTTCAAAGTGTTCCATGTAGAGGTTTGCAATTACAGGTGAGAGGGGTGATCCCATGTAATTACATGGGTGATCCCATGTAATTGCAAACCTCTACATGGAACACTTTGAAACCCAAGCTCTAGAAAAATCTGATCATAAACCCAAACTCTGGCTCAGATATAATAATCAGAGAAGCCATCGAGATAGAAAAACGCCCACACAGCATGAATAAACGAGATGATACCTCCCGCCTACCAGCCATTTGGAAACCCAGCCTTATTGACAGACGAATCCCTAGCACAAGGAGCAACACTGGACCCACACTCACGAAGACCACACATGATGTCACCACCACACATCCACACAAAAAGCAGACTCAAACCCGTACCGATGATGAGGCACGACCGCGGACCAGAAACCAGACCACAGCTGCATCATTGGCCATTTTAAACCCCTCCATTTCATACGTGAAGCAAACTGACACCCACCTTGAAGATGTGGCACGACCACGAACGCGAAGCCAAACAACAGCAATGCAGCTCTCCATCTCAAATCCCCCTGCAACTCAGACTAATCTGAGCACAACAGGGCCCCCACCCAAGCAGAGCACACACCCCGCCAATCAGAGCACAGACAACCCCTCATCCAATCAGAGCACAGCCAAGCCCCTAACCAATCAGAACACACCTCCACCCAATCAGAACACAGCCAAGCTCCCATCCAATCAGTTCATACCTCCACTGGCAGTTAAAAGGAAGAAACAACTGCGATCACACATTGCTTCTAGAAGCACGAGGCCGAAGAGACACCAGCCTGAAGATGACGAATGAGACTTCGTCGAAACGTCGCCAAGACACTTTCAATTTTACACGGGAGAAAACCCGAATTACCAAAGACCTACATACAAACACCCGTGAAAACCTCAGAAAACACATATATATATATATATATATATATATATATATATAGAGAGAGAGAGAGAGAGAGAGAGGTGCTCTGTCAACTGAACATTTTGAGAGGCATTATAATTAACATAGTAGCTACGGGCTCCCTTTACGGAGGTACTAATTTGCACTATTAGTACTTCTACAAAGCATTTTCACTGAGAGGCTCAATGGCAGTTTTGTGTGCTCCAGGAGAATGCTATTGAAAGTTTTTTTTTTTTTAAAAAAGGACTATAATCCTCTCTGTGGCAAATGGACAAGGCAGAAGTCATTATTCCATGGTTTACACAAATTGCAGATCATCCATGCTGTGAACTGATTGTAATACTACTTTCCATTCACTGCTGTTTTGCACAAGTACAGCCAATAGAATTTAGGTTCTTGAAAATTTCAACTTGGAGTCAGCCCATTCACAGAAACACAGGTTCCTCACTGGGTGCCTAGCAATGGTGAAATGTGACATATAAATGTGACTATTTTTAATGCTGCCAGCATGAAAAGTTACACACTTTAAAAAAAAAAAATGGATGCAGACTTTCTAAGTCTGACACATAATAGCCCAAACTATAGTCAAATATATTTGAAAATGGATCTTTTATTTCTTTTAATGAATTCATAGATTAAAATCACCCTTAGATTGAAGAAATGTATTAATTATTTTGAAAGTAGTTCGGCTTTCTCAGTAGACATTATGAAATAACGAAATTGGGTAACAGCTGGGCAATATTGTGACTTAACATTATTTTTCAGTAAGGCTTGTAGAAAAAAGTATACCTGGTAAATTGTATGTCTACTTGCTTTTAAAAGACACATAAACAGGCACTCCCACTCACCAGATGCAGCTCAGTAGAATATGATCTAAAATCAGTTAAGTCATTGTCTATTCATATGCAAGAATCATAAGAGTAACGAGCAAAGTAGCATCTCTGGTTACAGAATTAAGCACAATTGATAAAATAAGGACAACACAATAAATTTGTGCCATTCTCTGTTCAATTCATCTCACAAAACCCTCGGAAACCTTTTTCTTTCTTAAGCTTGCTAAAAAAAAACCCTAAACAATATGAAGGTTTTATTCGGGAGACTTAAGTTCTCAAGTACAAATTCCAGTGTCCTTTTTGATTTAATGTACAAAAGCCCCACATAGATCGGATGATCTGATTTGGCTGGGAGGAGAGCACAGTCTTTGTGAATGGAGTCAAATTTCATATATTGGTGGCAAATCTTCAATAACCTCTGGGGGGCAGCAAAGATATTCTGAGAACTCCCACTTTGTTATTGCCTAGTGGTCATCTGAATTTTTGCAGCCTAGACCAGGGTAATTTTGTTTGATCCTTGGTATTTTTAAATAATTATTGCAATGTCGTCCTTTACAGTTGTTGTTTTTGCTTTTATTTAATAAAATAGAAAAAATAATAAAGAGAAAAAAAGCAATTCAAAAATAGCAAAAATGTAAAAGAGCTTCTCATATATGTATATGAAATTTTATGGAAAGTTTTCAATAAAAAATATAGGTAATCCCCGACTTATGACCATAAATGGGCTCAAGGCAGTTAAGTGAGTTTTGCCCCATTTTATGACCTTTTTTGCCAGCGTTGTTAAGCGAATCACTGCACTTGTTAAGTGAACCTTGGGTTGTTAAGTGAATTTGGCTTCCCCCCATTGACTTGGCTTGTCGGACCCTGGCTAGAAAGGTTGCAAATGGTGATCATATGACCCCAGAGCAGTGCAACTGTCATAAATACATGCCAGCTGAAGTTTTGGTCACATGACCATGGGGGAATGGTTGTGTGAAAATTGGTCATAGGTGACTTTTTCACTGCCGTTGTAACTTCAAAGGTCACTAAACAAATAGTTAAGGCGAGGACTACCTCTAACCATATTTAATGGCCATACCTTACATCTATAAGAAGTCTATTTTTAAAAGTTCCAAGTCACTACAGGTCTTCAGTACCCTGAATAATTAGGTTTGTGGTGTTATTTTCATCCAAAGTCTCCTTGACCCTAAAATATACAGTATGACAAATAGCTTGACTGCAAATAGTGTTTGTTATATACAGTAGTTGCCTCAATGCTTCTTGAATAAATCTGCTAGACTTCAATGTGTTTTGCTATGCAATTTATCTGTGGAATATTGTGAAGTGCTTTTTTCTACAACTTAAGAAAGCAGATAACCAACAGTATACTTTGGGTATATGTGTCTTTAAGCACACATGCATTCAAGCACATGCACAAAGAGAGATATCGCTATAATATACAGACTGCCAAGAAAATTATCAATCCTTATAAGAATATAGTAGGAAACTATTTTAACAGCAATCAGCAAAATTTGCAATGATGTACAAACTACTGGAAAATTTGAAGTGATGACATTTTTGTTAACCTTACAATATTTTAAATAAAAAATGGAATTGAACATTTTATAATGACTTTATCCTATGTTGAAAGGAATAACAGTCAGGAGAACCAATTTGTCCTTTTCGGGGAATGAGAAATTACATTTGAGAGAAATATAAAAGCTATCATTTCTCATATCCTTTGCCTTTGTAAAAATCTGCTTCTCGTATTAGTATGTTTATCATGAAGGTTTGTAAAATGACATCTGCATGTATGGAATAGGTAAAATACATATTATATATTTATGGGAAAGAATTTGATGTTTTTCATAAGGCTTGTTGGAGACACAGGTAAACAAAACACTTAAGTTTGAATAGTAGAACCGTTTTTAAAGATGACATTCTAATAATATTTATTTTTCCCTTCAATCATATCCTATTTTGGGAGACTGCCTGGACAAGTCCCTGCAGCTTTTTGGCAAGGTGCTTTGGAAGTGGTTTGCCACTGCTGTCCTCCTACAGCTGAAAGCGACAGCTGGGTGGCTTTGTGCCAGACACTTTCTCTCAACCCTAGCAAGAAGGCAATGGCAAACCATGGCTGAAAAACTTTGCCAAGAAAACTGCAGGGACTTTTCCACGCAGTCTCCAAAAATTGGATATGATTGAACAGAAAAAAGCAGCCTCAAAGATGACATTCAAATAATAACTTAAAAGTACTTACAACTTCAAAAGGGATTTTACGGGGAAGGTGGGAAGTCCTCTGTTTTCTTTTGGTGGCAGCCAGCTCTGCTGAGACTTTGGAAACTGGAATTTTTCAAATTCCATTGCTGGAATATAACTGGCATTTGCAGTTCAAGAACAGTCATTGAGCTATCCTTTTCCTTACCTACTATGATCAAACTTCACCTCAGCACTGCTGATTTCCCTATTATTCAAAATAGTGTGAACATTCAAAATGCTACTTCTTACATTTAAAGAATGTGCATAAATGTGTCATAATTTAATAGGGATGGAATTGTTCAAATTCTGCTAAATCAAAACCAAAGAAATTACTTTGTTTTAGTCATTGTGTGTAAAGCCAGTTCTTATCTTGAAACAGTCTCAAACTAGCTACTTTAAGGTTCACCTTTACTCATATCAAGCTTTTGATGTTTTATTTTATTATTTTAACAAAATAACAGAGTTGGAAGGGACCTTGAAGGTCTTCTAGTCCACCTGCTCAAGCAGGAGACCCTATAATACCCATTCCAGTCAAGTAGCTCTCCAGTCTCTTCTTAAAAGCTTCCAGTGATGGAGCACCCACAACTTCTGGAAGCAAGTTGTTCCACTGGTTAATTAACAAAATAACAACAGTTGGAAGGGACCTTGGAGGTCTTCTAGCCCACCCCCTGCTCAAGCAGGAGACCCTATAATACCATTCAAGTGACTGTCCAGTCTCTTAAAAGCCTCCAGTGATGGAGCAGCCATAACATCTGGAGACAAACTGTTCCACTGGTTAATTGTCCTGTCAGGAAATTGGTTAAGAAAAGGGTTAACTTTGAACGGTCACTAAATGGATTGTTGTAAGTCAAGGACTACTTTTATGTGTGAAAAACACCTTGGGGGGACTGGACAAAGATACTGCCACAAGAACAATCCATGCCTTGGAAGAGGGAGCTCTAATGGAATACGGGGAAGACCTTGGGAGATTCTGGCAGGAGACGCTGTGTGGGAATGGTCAGGTAAGAGAGCGTAGCCCTCAGCTGCATCCCGGATGGAAAAAGCAGCTCAGAAAACTGGCTTCTTGGGTGGTAAATGAAAAGGGGGATGGGAAGAGAAGGAGACTTGTACTTTTAGATTTGCAAAATTCTATCAACGGAGCATTACAATAAAGTAGAATTCACTCACCCAATTGTCTATGGAGATTCTCCGTCATCCAGGTCCTGGTTGTCCCAAAGGTGCTTTTTTTCACGAGGCAACTGGACTCCCTGGTTTCTCTTCGAAGAGGCCTCTCGTCGCATCCAAGAAGCCTCTCCAGCTCCGACTGGATGGCAGGGAATGGAAGGATCTACACTCCTCGCAGACTGCTGGTCATTTGCATTCCAAGTGGCCTCAACAACCCTCTAAAAGGATGCAAATGACCAGCTGTCTGCAAGTAGTATAAATCCCTCCCCACCAGCCAGCCAGAGCTGAAGAAGCCTCCTGGATGAGAAGCGAAAGCGAAGTCTCCAAAGAAAAACAAGGAAGTCCAGTTGCCTCCTGAAAAAAACACCTTTGGGAGAAGGATGAAAGGGAAAGAGGAAGAGGAGGAAGATGGGAGGGAAAGGAGAAGGATAGGAGAGAGAAACAGAGAAAGAAAAAGAAAAAAAAGTCTGCAAGGAGTATAAATCTTTCCCTTCCCCACCATTCAGTCAGAGCTGAAGAAGCCTCCCGGATGAGAAGCGAAAAGTCTTCAAAGAAAAACAAGGAAGTCCAGTTGCCTCCTGAAAAAAGCACCTTTGGGAGAAGGATGAAAGGGAAAGAGGAAGAGGAGGAAGAGAGACAGAAAGAAAAAGGAAAAAAAGGAAGGAAGGAAAGAAGGGGAAAAAAGTCTGCAAGGAGTATAAATCTTTCCCTTCCCCACCATTCAGTCAAAGCCGAAGAAGCCTCCCGGATGAGAAGCGAAACATCTTCAAAGAAAAACAAGGAAATCCAGCTGCCTCCTGAAAAAAGCACCTCTGGGACAACTCATCTGATTTTAAACTCATTTTAAAACTCATCATTTTAAAATCAGGAATTATTACAATAAGTAAATTGTAATAATCATAGCTAAAATAAACTGCTATGCTTCATTTTGCTGTTCTGCCTAACTAGATGGTTGAGAAACAATTACAAGAATTCCTTCTTCAAACAGTTGAGCCATTGACTTCATTCACATGTAGTACTAAGGTATAGTTAAATTATCTTAAGGCATAAACTGTGGTTAACAAGCCACATTTGGCCGACATAGCCCAAACCAATAAACTATATTATGGCGTAATACAAGTAGTCCTCAACAGTGCATTGTGACCGTTCCAATTTACAAAGGCACTGAAAAAAGTGACTTATGACTGTTTTTCATACTTACAACCGTTGCAACATCCCCATGGTCATGTGGTCAAAACTCAGATGCTTGGCAACTGGTTCATGACAGTTGCAATATCTTGGGATCATGTGATCATCTTTTGTGACCTAACAAGCAAAGTCAACGGGGAAGTCATGTTACTAAGGTAACAACTGCAGAGATTCCCTTAACTCTGGTGACAAAGATCGTAAAATGGGGCAAAATTTACTTAATGACTGTGTTGCTTAGCAACAGAAATTTTGGGCTCAATTGTAGTCTTAAGTAAAGGACTGCCTGTATGTTGCATGGTCCAATATTGTTTACATGTAAAAAGTAGCATGATGCAATTCATGAATTTAACATAGTTTTAGCTTGCCTAGTGTTGCAAATTGAAAGCTGCTTGTTTTAATGTTGAGATTGTCCTAGAGCTAGCAGAGATGGGATAACTGAGCTATTTGGGCAACAAAAAAACAATAAGTACTTTTATAAAAACCTGGAAATCTTTTGTAGACTGCTGAAAATGGAAAAAAGTGAGATTGTGATTGCTAGATTTGATGACTGAAAAAGAATTGAATAAAGGGGCTGAAGGAATTATTATGTTAAAGCAGCAGGGATAATGACTTGGCAACTGCGGTAAAGAAAACTAGAAATGGCTTTTAGTTATCTTTCCCCCCTTTCTTTAACTATTTTTTGTAATTTTTCATTAAGTGAAATGAAAGCTTTGGTGTATTGAGGATCCAACTAAAAACAATCAACAAATTCTTATTTGGTCTACTAATTTGAAAGTGGCTCTGCTTTTTAGATATTTTATCTGAGACAGAAAACACAGCAATCTAATAATCCACTGAAGATATTTATGAAATCTTACATTAGGCAGGAATACCAAGGAAGGGACTTTGAATGGCGCGACTTAAAGGGCAGAAAAAGGGAAAAGGAACGAAAAAAGAAAAAGAAAAACCATTGTAATAGCTACTGTTATCCTTTTTATAATTAAATGAGGGTGACAGAGGCAAATATCAGTGATGATGGAAATTAGGGTTCAGATTATTTACGACCAGAAGTTAAATCCACATCGCCCTTATCATGAAAGGCTTTTTCACAACAGAAAAGAAAAAAAAAGATACCGGTCCTACTTTCCATAGGTGTGACTGCCCCCTTCTGCTTCAAAGCTGTAAAATACAAAGTTTAGGGGCAGATGGCACCTTCCCCCCTTTTAATAATTTTTTAACCCGCTTTTATTATTTTCATAAATAATTTAAGGTGACAAACATAGCTAGTATTTCTTCCTTTGATTTTCCCCACCACCACCACTCTGTGAAGTGGGTTGGGACGAGTGAGTGACTGGCCCAAGATTGGCCAGTGGCTTTTATGCCTAAAGCAAGACTAGAACTCAAGTCTCCTGGTTTCTAGCTTGATAAAGATGAAAAAAATAAGGTGCTCCCTTTCCTCCTTTCTTTCATGAAGTCTAAACAGGGCTACAACCATGTTTCAGTATACCTAAGGATTGTCAATGTAACATTGGGTTTGTGAAACTTATTTTGAAGATCGGTTCAGCCCCTCGTCCACTATAATTCAGCGTTCAGAGCAATATTTCAGACTTGACAGCCTTCAACTATTCTGAATTAAGTTATTTTTAATGTTTTTTTTTAAACTAGAGCTATTCAACTTGCATGCATATTGTAACAGTTTCTTGGACACTCTGAAGGAAAACTGACTAAAAATGAATCAAGTTTTGTTGCAGGTACTGTTATATGAGAAGGACTTTGGTAGTCACTAGTAAGTAGTTTTGTAAATGGTCTCCTAACTTTCAAGTACATCTGTAACAGGCACTGGTATATAACGACAAAATTAAAAGTAGTGTAATGATGCAGAAACTACAGGTACAACAGTTTGCCTTATAATACAGTAATAAACATGACTCAGTTTTGCTTTCTACTTCTAGAATCATTAGAAATCCGCACTTTTTTTTTTTCAGTTTGTTCATGCCACTGAGGCCTCTTAGGAAATGCTAAGGACAAACAGTCCTCTTTCCTCCAGAAAAAGCCTCTTTCGGCTTTGGCAAACAATTAATTTTGTGTTCAGCAGAGCAAAATATTAGCAAAATTGCTAATAGAATCTAAAAATGAAAATATGTTCAGTCAGCCTAGCAAATAAGCTTTGTAGAGACTGAGGTGCCTTGCACAGCTGGTCTGCCACCATTACCAGGCAAGAATAATTTAAAATTATTTGATAAAACAGCAAGTAAGCCATGGAGTAATAGTAAAAAGGAATCAAAGGCAATAGTTCAGCAAAATATCACCCCTTTGTAAAAGCACAATATACAACAGTCCCAACTTTAATTATGCTTCATGAAAGATTTCACTTCTACGTCGATCAACTTGCAAACAGTCATGATTAGGAAGAGCTGTTGGTTTGCTCATAAAAATGTCCGCCATCCACCAGACACCGAGAAGACTCTTCTCTCAAGACTTCCATGGAGCTGGCTGTAAAATCCAGACTTTGGGAGGAAAGCTTTCTGAATCCCTCAGTGGAATTGACCGCAACTAATGCTTTGCAAGAAGCATTGCTGCTGTCATTAGATATGGCATCCATATCCCTTATAATGATCTCCTGTTGGGATTCAAATGTTAATGGAATAAAGCCCTCACTGTCTGACGTAAGAACAATCCAGGACAAATCTGTAAAAGACAAGAGACACAAAAAGTATTTTAAGGAATTCCAAAGAGAAGCAGTGACTGTGTTGGCATTTGCATTTGCAAGATACTGTACCTTAGCAGTTAACAGGCTTCCTTGCTTACTTCTATACAAAGACCAGTTTAATAATATCAGACCAAGCCACTAGAGTACAACATATATTGGACACGATTGGTTTCTCCTATGATTTTTAGATTCATTTTTGCTTACAGAGAAAATTGTTAACAATGCATCTTGAGAAGAAAAAAAAAATTTGAACATAGTTCTTGACTTACAACTGTCCGTTTAGTGACCATTCCAAATTACAACACTGAAAAAAAGTGACTTATGACCATTTTTCATACAACCATTGCAGCATCCCCCTAGTCACATAATCCAAATTCAGATTGTTAGCAACTGACTTATATTTATGATGGCTGCAGTGTTCTGGGGTCATGTGATTACCTTTTGCGGCCTTCTGATAAGCAAAATCAACGAAAAATCCAGATTCACTTAATAACTGTTATTAACAACTGAAGCGATTCACTTAACTGTGGCAAGACAGGTCGTAAAATGAGGCAAAACTCACTTAACAAATGTCTCACAGATTAATGAGGAAAAAAAACGAATTTCAACAAGTAAAATTAGGCTGCAACATAACAAAATTGAAAAAAGTGAAGGTGGTCCGAATACTTTCTGAATGCAATGTATGTTCTAATAAATTATAAGCCATGCTGTACAATTTAAACCAAAAGAAATAGTGTTAAACCACAATCAGTTTAATAATTTATTGGGTTATTGGAAACCTAACAAGTTGATTTTGTAAACCCTGGTAATGAGTAAACCCAGTCCCAGTCTATTTGTGGTCACATTGATGACAGATCATGGAGTATATTTCTATCTTGTTTTCACTTTTCTTCCTCCTCCTCCTCCTCCTCCTCCCTCCCTCCCTCCCTGCTCATTTGCCTAAGGGTTTGTTTTCTTTATCTCTTTTAAGTACAGTCTGTCATTGCACCAATATACATCCCTAAGTAGAAATGGAGGAACAATGTCAGTATAGAAAGGCATAAGACTAGATGAATGAGTTCTAGGCATAGTGGTGTTTGATTCCTCCTGGCATTATTAAGGTCTGAGCCAGAGGTCCCCAATCTTTTGGGCACCAGGGACCAGTTCCGTGGAGAGAGGTTTTTCCGTGGACTGAAGGCTGCGTGGTTTTGTGTGCTGCCTGCATCTCGTGGATGGGGCTTTGCTTGTTTGTGTGGACCAGTCGTTGGCATGCTACAGCCTGGTACTGGTCCACGGACTGGGGGTTGGGGATCCCTGGTCTAAGCTATCATTCTACTGTGCTTCTATTTAGCATTTGGCTGGATTGGTGCTTTCCTCTGAATGCCCCCATTCATTTTGGACATTTTGCTTCCCTATTTCTTTGGTATAATAGCATTTGTACCCGATTGCTAATCCGGTAAAGGATGAGTATTGCCACTGGATAACTGATGTCACAGCAATACTTAAAAGAGTTTCCTACAGCAAATAAAAGCTACTGTTTCCTCCCTTTTTCCTTCCAAGGAGAAAAGAGGCATGTGGAGTTTCAGTCATAGGCTCTGTCAACATAGGACTACCAGGTTTTCCTATATTACTCCTGCATTGTGAATAAAATGTTGGGAGCAAAGGGGGAATAGACATGACATATCCACCCTGACAAACTAGGTAAGGTATGCAGATATGGGGGCATGGCTGTAGATAATTTCAGTGAGGGCAATAAACAGCTTTTCTAACGTGCACCTTCCAGGAGGATTTCATCCTGGTTTATATTTTCCATAAGAATAAAAACTGGCAGGTCTAAATATCCTGTTCTGCTTGCCAATCATAGAGCAGTTCTGCTAGTATTTTGAAAGCACATACTTCTAAACTGTAAAAGTATAACTGGATTTGAAGAATAGAGAGCATTTAGGTTGTACCTCCAATTTATGCAGTGCTGTAGTTTCATATTTTAGAAATGATTTTGGTAGCTGCCAGAGCTTCAGTTTCTATGAGGAGTTTCTTTCATTGGTTATGTAAAGCTCTGTTGCAAGTGACATCATGAGAAGATTGCAATCATGTGAACCTTTAATCTTTCTGCTTAGAGTCTTACTTAAACTAGTCAGATAAGGCCAACACTAAGAAAGATTTTCAAAATATCTGTATAGACACAAGCAAACAAGCCTGTGTATGTAACATAATATTTAAGCTGATATATCAAATTGAAAATTGCAAACAAGATGAGTCCAGGTCATGGGTGTTAATTATAAACCATCATTAACACAGCATCAAATTACTGAGGAGGACCGGTTAGCTGTTGCTGAATTAGATCAAGTTTATTTTCTTTACTTGGATGTACAGATCTACGTGTTTGCAAAAAATGGTAGACGGCCATAGTTCAAGAGATGTGAAAAGAATACATGTCTCAATAACTAAAAATGAAGTAGTAGTAAAAGTCTGTGGGAACAATTTACTAAATAAAGGATTTACTCAGCCATGTGATGACATCTAAGAAAACCTGGCTATTGTAATCTAAAAAAACCCAAACTATATAGGGTTAGATGTGGGTAGTACTTGGATAGGAACCACCAAGAAGTCCCTGGACTATAAACTAGACAGAAGTCAACAAAACCTACCAGAAAGAGGCAGTGGCAAATTATTACTGTTGTCAAAAAAAATTACCTGGATGAGTCCATAAGGTCACTAGCAGAACTCAATTGAAAAGATTGTTACAATTCAAAGGTTTGGAGAGAAAAAACCAGAAACTTGAGGGCATACTGCTGGAGCCAATAACAGAAAAAGAGCTAGGAAACTAGCTCATTCATAAGTTTCCAAACAGGATGCCAATTAAAAGTGCTCAGTTGCTGACACAGTCTTCACTTTGAATAGTGTATCATGTTTTTCACCAGGATTATGAAGTGTGTATGCCAAGTATATTTTACCATAAGATCAAACTAAACCTTCAGAAGGACACAAACACTTCCTCCCATAGGCATGATAAATTATGCATCCAGCCCTGTTTATGTTTCTTCTAATTATATTTTAAATTATTTTCCTGCTATCTCTACCCATTGGTTCAAGCCTTTCTTTTTGGAAGAACCAAAAATGAGTCTGTTCCATCTTACCCGCAGCACCCAATCTCAGTTGAAGGCCATTGTTTGTTTTTTTCCTCAGGTTAAACATTCCCAACTCTTTTGACTGTTCTGTATATGGAGCTACTCTACATATTTCCAGATTCTTCACCATTCTGGCTAGCATCTCTTTATCAATGTCCTTAAAATATGGGGCCTATGGATGGTTACAGCATTCAAATACAGCTTACTAGTACAGAGTGGAACTACAACTTCTTATGACTTGAAGTATCCCGAGATATTATTAGTCTCTAAGACAGGGGTGTCAAATTGCCGGCCCACGGGCCGGACGCATCACGAGAAAACCGCGCCCATCCCATTGCCGGCAATGGGGGAAAAGTTTCGATACGTTACGCAACGTCACGTGATGTCGCGAGTTTGACATATCTGCTCTAAGAGATACAGGGTTATGTACCCCAGCCCCACCCCTTCTATTTTGGCCCTTCCCACATTTGTATGGAAGGAGGGATGTGAAACTGTATCTCTGTTCATTTATTAGTGTTCCCAAAGTTACCTTTCATACTTACTATGCTGCATTTCAACTACACCCACATTGAAAATCTTCTGAATTATGCTCAGACGGAGTTTCCCATCACAGAGGATAACAGCACGCTGTTCAGAAGTAACAGATCCGGAAGACTCCTTCTGTTAATTTAAGAATTAAGAATTTTAGGCGTAGTGATTCACAAGAATTAATCCCATACTCACAAACCCAGGTTTCAAAGTGTGGGAATAGATACCATTCAGATACCATCTTGTTACTTAGTGCCACGTGCATACTTTATGCCCACTGATAAGAGCTGCATACCCAAAGATACTACTGAGACTGAACTTGCACAATTTTCACCTTGAATATTATAGTACTTTGGGCGTATTAAGATCAATAGCTAGAGCCAAGGATGTCACAAATGAATCCAGTTCAATGTTTGTTTTCTCTGTCTCTATAGGTAAAAAGTACTGTCACTCATGTCTGACAGCCACTATTATCTATGAAATAGGTGCATGTCATTTTGATCTGTGCAAGTCAATACCTATTCATGCAGTTTCATGCAACACACACACACACACACACTTATTCATGGTCCTTCCTCCAGCCCATTCCAGGAGTTATGTTCACAAATCCCATGGAAGGAAAATTAGGCTAAGAGAAAACAGCTGCCTTAAGATCATCCAGCAATTCTTGAGAGTTAATGGAGATTTGAACCAGAGTTTTTCTTGTCTTAATTAAGTGTCCCTCTAGCCCAGGGGTCTCAAACTGCTGGCCCGCGGGCCAGTTGCATCATGCGGAGGCCGCACCCACCCCCGCTTCGGCAATGCAAAAAAAGTCACGCTACATCGCGACACGTCACATGACGCAGCAAGTTTGACACCCGTACTCTAGCCAAATTTACTGGCTCTCAAATGGCATTTCTGGAATATTTCCAACCTCTTGAAAATTACTTTTTAGATTTCATTGCAGTGTCAATTCTAGAAAGTCTGCAAAGGCCCCAAACACACCGATTCCTCCAAAGAAGTCCAAATCTTTCTTCTCCTATCTTTAAGAATAGCTTTACATAACTAGATT
The DNA here is from genome assembly GCA_023970755.1 of Azemiops feae. Lineage (NCBI taxonomy): Eukaryota > Metazoa > Chordata > Lepidosauria > Squamata > Viperidae > Azemiops > Azemiops feae. Next base: position 322,052 of record JALGBA010004179.1, on the reverse strand, counting down.
TTGGCAAATGGCTTGTTGCTCTTCAGAAATTTTACAGCAAAGCTCACAAGGAAGGAATCAATATTACTAGTTTTTAAGTACAGCTGGCTATATTAAAATTGTGATAGCATACTCTTTTTGAAAGTTACCTGGCAAATTACGTTAACAAAAGAAGGTTCACAAGATGCCGGATACTGTGGAACTACTTTTTTTCCGGATCTTAGAAGCTCAGTTATCTCAAAAAGTTGATGCTGAAGTTCTGCAAAGCTGTAGCACAGTTCCTCTAGATTTTTAGATACACAATTAGCTTCTTTTTCACTTTGCATTAAGTTCCTTTTTACTTCACGAGAATTCTGCATTTGTTTGTCATATAACTTAGAGGTTTCATGAGATCTATCTCCTGCTGTGCTTGAAATTGGCATATTTAGTGGTCCTGAAGAATTTTCAAGCTCTTGAAGAGCAAAGGAACGAGCTATTGGCTCAACGTCCAAAGTTCTCAAATCTTGAGGAAAATCCTTGGACATCTTTTTCTCAGCAGAATCCACAACGCTTGTTGACAAGCATTGCTCGTTAGCAATTTCTTCTATCAGTTTTTTCTTCCCAGGAAATGGCATGCTCATGCAATCTGGGAGCAGCAATCCTTCTCTCAGAAAGTGAGCATCAGAAGAATGACTTTCAACGCACTCTCTTCTCACTGGTATGTTCCTAAAACAAACCTGAGTAGGACCCAAAAGCGCAGAATGGCCTTCTCTAGAGTTGATCTTTTTGACTATCAAGCGGAGAATGTACTTGTCTGAGCGTGAAGATGGAAGAAAAGCAGGATCCACTAATTTTTGTTTTCCAACCAGGATCAGCAACAGTTTCTCTGTTAGGAAACATAACCCCTTTGGCCTCTCATTCTTCTCCAAATGAATTTGTTGAATGTTAGGCAGGAGTGTTGAAGTTAAGGAATAAGTCAAAATTATGTTACAGGTATTGGAGGCGACTACCACAGTCTGTGTTTTAGAGTCAAAAGCCATGATATCTGGGACCAGGATACCTGGGATGCTGACTTTTTTGCTAGTTGTCGCCTTTTTTTCAAAAGTCACCAAAATGAAATGTGATGCATCGTGACCACTTCCAGTTAAGTAATCCTTGGATCGTAGATTAATGAGGGGACTGTTTGCAGATTGCTGTTTACCTGAAGGGAGATGAGTCAAATCCACTGGGGATGATGCAAAACTTTCCTGGTCTGTTAACTTTTCCCCATCATCTACAGAGGCATCACCATCATTTTCCAATGGGCTACTTTGGGAAGGAATTGGATTTCCAATAATTTCACTTGGGATTTCAAATGAAACACCAGCATTTAAGCTGCAGATCTTATCTAGTGGCAATTCAGTAGTAACTGCCACTTGAGTGCTCATAGTTGGTTCTATTGCACAAACATAGCCCCCTACATCAAATATTGGACAAAAGGAGCAAGCATTTAAAGTTTTCTGATCATCATCCCACATGTAGGAGTGGAGTGTGCTACCTATCCCAATCACCAAACGTTTGCCTTCCTCAGTCCAACAAGCACAATGAATGATACCACTACCTTTGATGTCTGCTTTGATTCTGGAGTTATTGAGTCGCACTGAATGGAGCACAGACGTTTCTCGCGTAGTGAGCACAGCTAAAATTTCCTTTTGGGGATGCCACACACAGCCCTGGGGAAGTATAGGAAACAACTCGCTGATTTCACTGATCTGATAAACCATCAGCTTGTTTTGTTCTGAACCATTGTAACAGAGTTGCCACATTGTAATGTGTCTTTTGTGCTGAATAGCAAGAAGTGCAGGAGCATCTGGTGCACAAAACGGACCCCAGTAAAGTCCATGAACGTGTTCAAATTGACCCACAACATTTGAGTTGCCAAAGTTAGGTTCTCCATTACGCTGGTACAAAGAAGTCAGTATCACTTGCTTTCCGTCTGTCCAAGCAATCCCATGCACAGGATGGATGGCCTGGTGTAAGGCATTAAGGCCAGTCCTCAAGAGCTTCCCTTTCCCCAGCTCCATGTTTAAGTTTTCATGGAATACATCTGCAAAGAAAACAAATACTGTTTTAATTACTAATTACTAGCTAATTTGCCATAAAGGCAAACTATGAACATTTTATAATTGGTACAGTTTCTTTATTCTATTGAGGCTTTTGTTGAGCTCCTTTAAACTGATTCATTGGTACTCAACCTGACTTAGGTTCTCAATGTTTTAAGTAAACAAATTGTCTCAAGTGAATTTGATAAGCCACATTTTAGTACAGGGGAAAAAAGCAGGCCAGCAGTTCTCCATCACATATAAAGATAGACCTTATAAGAAATACATATTTTCCTTTCCACGAATTTGGAAAAGACCATGCTGTAGTTCAGAAAAAAAAGCAACACTGGGTATCTGAATTCTTCTGGAGCTCTATGCTGTAACATTTTGGTATATTGGAAAAAGAATGGCTGAAAATGATCAGCCTGTTTTTGACTTATGGGACACTATAAGGGTGATGTGAGAACAAGAGGCCTAGCAAAAGCAATTCATTTCCATTGTCATCCTGAAATCACCCCATAAGTCAAATCAGTGGGCCACAATCACACTGCAGAAATTTATTTTGCTACTTGGATTTCAGAGGAGCATTTTCTGGATACTGAAAACATAAAGGGGATCCCATATCTGGCCCTCAATTAATATTTCTAATCAGTTACAAGGAATATTTCTATTTTTAATTTAACTCAAGGAGTTTGTTCATTCAGGAACAGGAAAATGCGATCCTTCAGATGTTGGTGAAGTACAACTTCCAGCAGTTGCAGTCAATTTGGGTGATGCCGAGAGATTTTTAGTTTAGCATCTGGACAGCCAAATGTTCTCTCTCCTTGTTTAAAAATGAGCTGGGTGACTATGACACACATGTCTATTTTGTATCAAATTGTGACTACAGGTAGCCCTCGACCTACGACCACAATTGAGCCCCAAATTTCTCTTGCTAAGGGAGACCTTTGTTAAGTGAGTTTTGCCCCATTTTACAACCCTTCTTGCCACAGTTGTTAAGTGAACCACTGCAGTTGTTAATAAGTTAAGTGAAACTGGCTTTGCCATTGACTTTGCTTGTCAAAAGTTTGCAAAAGGTGATCACATGACCCCAAGGCACTGCAACCGTCATAAATATGGACCAGTTGTCAAGCATCTGAATTTTGATCACGTGACCATGAGGATGCCACAAGGGTTGTAAGTTTGAAAAACGGTCACTTTTTTTCAGTACCACTGTAACTTTGAACAGTCACTAAACAAACTGTTGTAAGTCGAGAACTATTTATATCCAATTTAATCAACAGTATTTTCCAATAGAAAAAAAAATGCCTGCTCACATCACCCCCACATTTCAAGAGTGGGATAAAAGTTCCAAAGCAGATCTCAGAATAACCGTGAGTTGTAATGGGGATGAAAGCCAAGCCAAGCCAAACCAAGCCATGGAAATATACAGACATCAAGCTGAATATAGTCTGTCGTTTGCAGGCTTGGATCTTTCAAGATGTGGCCACCTTATTTTTTCGACGAAGGCTGCAATTCGGAAGTGGCTCTCCTTGACCACTACCTGGGAGATGACGACGGGGAGGTCTATCGCCACGGCCATCCGCCACTCCCTACTTCAGCCTTTTAAAACCTCGGTCCCCAGAGCTTTTCGGGATAAAAACTTCACGTTAGGAAACCGCCGTTAACTAGTGGCGGGGGCAGATGGGAACTAAAGACCGGCTAAGTAGAAAGAAAAGGGACCGGACAAGGCGGATCCGGGGTTTTAGGGAGCAATTTCTCATTGCATTTCCCACCCTTGACCCTTTTATCTTCCCCACGGGCAAGTGCCTGGGCTTCTTTTGCTGAGCCTCCTCCCGTTTCTGACGCCACTCGGCCGCCTTTGGGTCCAGCGCCGCCTCCGATCGCGCCCGTGTGGTTCCAGCCCCATTTTACCTCTCTAAACACGCGATCCGGCTGCCCCTCTGTGTAACGACATCAACCTCTTCTCACACCCACTCGGTGGTGCTCAGTTTACCGCCGGAATCCCCAGCCTCTCGGTCTGGGGAGGAGGAATTGCCGGGCAGCACCACATGGACTTACCCCGTCTTGCCACAAGGGACGCTGCTGGCGGAGGCTTTCCGAAAAGGCTAAACAAAAAAAAGGGAGGCGGGATCCAAGCCTATACGCAACGCATCCCCTGCCCTGCCTATGATGTGGCGTCACCGGAGCTCTATTTCTCTATTGGTCTGTGTGTGATCTAACAAACGCCCCCTTGCGACAGAAACGCTGGAAACTTCAAGCTCCCGCGAGCCTTCACGTCAAGCTGCTTGGTGGCGGAGGCCCGCCCCGCTTGGAGGTGGGGAAAAAATGGCGGGAGCTGTGGGTTGCTTTTGGGGCTGCGCGGCTGCTAGAAGGCGATTTTTCTGAAGAGGGACTCGAGATGCCAATGCCGCCTTTCTACAGTTTTGCGTTCCTGCGGCTAACGCCAAAAAAGTCAGAAGTAATAAAAGCTGAAATGTCTTTTAAGCACCGCAAATTGGTAGTGGGTTTATCAGGGCAAATCGCTCTCTTTTATTGGTTCCCCCCCCCCCCCCGGTTTATTGTAGTCGTTGATCTTGTTTGTTTTCTTTAATATGTACAAGCAATAAGATTTTTTTATTTTCTTGTACTCTTCTAAAGGCAAATTTTAAAAATAGTAGAGAAAGCTAGAATGTGTTACGTCTTTCATAATATTTAGAGGTTATCAGTGTGTCAAGAGTTTGATTTTTTTTACAATTATGCTTTGTAGCAAAATTATTATTGCAGAGACTCCAAGATTTAAGAAACACTTTATTTTTGTGATAAGGTACAAGAGAGGCAACTCTTTTGCATTATAAATGCTCATTTAGTTAACTAAGCTCAGTTATGATTTGAAGTCAGCTTTATTTTTTTCCCCCTCAGAAACCAATTTATGCCATTTATCCCTCAGCTTGCTACAGTGATATTTAAAAGTTTGTGAACGCTTTTGAATATTCAATATTTCATAATAAGTATGACATAAAACATGGTGTGTTCTCCACACAAGTCCAAAATTAATGAGAACCTAATTTGTGCATTGATTTACTGTATTGAGAAATTGACCCAAAGCTATATATTTGTGGGGCAAAATATGTCAGCCTTTGCTTTCAGTAACCGGTGTGCCCCCACCCCCTTTAGGAAGCAATAACTGCAACAAACATTTCCAATAATACTTGAACAGTTCTGCACATAGGTTTGGGAGAAATTTTTGCTCCTTCCTCCTTACAGAAAGTCTGAAGTGGGGATTTAGGTGGGCTTTTTTACATGAACTGCCTATTTCAGGTCCTTCCACAACATTTTATTTAGGATTAAGGTCAGAACTTTGGCCGTTCCAAAATATAACTTATATTTGCTTTAATCATTTTTGAATCATGGTTGATGTGCTTGGGGTCATTGTCCTGCCGCATGGCCTACTTTCTCTTGAGCTTCAGTTCATAGACAAATTTCCTTCAAAATTTATTGGTAAAATCCAGATTTCATAATTCCATTGATGGCAAGCTGTCCCGGTCCATAGGGAGCAAAGCAAGTCCAAATCATGATACTGCCTCTACTGTATGGTTCTTGCATTGGAATGCAGTATTTATCCTTCACCAAATAGAGTGCTTTTCATTCAAGCCACATAGTTCTATTTTAGTCTCATCCTTCTACAGAACATTCTTCCAATAGCCTTCTTGCTTATCCATGTGATTTTTCGCAAACTAGATGAGTAGCAATGTTCCTTTTAGAGAGTAATGGCTTTCTCCTAATACCTGCCATGCACACTATTGCTATTCAGTGTTCTCACGAACACTGACATTTACCAATGCAAGAAATCCCTTACTTCTTTAGATGAACTGATAATCCTACAGGTTGGCACACATTTGCCATTCACAAATATATAGTTTGGGATCATCTTCCTCAATGAACAAATGAACAGGTATAACAGGTTTTTTACTCATTTATTTAACTGGATTTTCCTTACCTAGTTTTAAGACATGTGGAGAACAGATCATATTTTAGGTTACATTTATGCAGAAACATTGAAAATTCAAAAGGCTTCACAAACTTTTAAGCACCACTGTTTATACAAATAGCATTTGGGCAAATGTTTTTTTAAAAGCACAGTTTAGATATATGGGAAAAGATCTGGAAAAGATTGAGTTAATCATTTGGGTAGGTATTAATAGATACTAATGCGCCCATGTGTAGGTATTGTAAACATTTGAGATATTTATATACAATATATATTATAGCCGGACCTGCACATGCTCTTGCCATTCCCTCCAATACAAACTTTTTCCCAGTACAAATAGGAGCAGGACTCTGAACAGTGTTAGAGCCACAATAAGGTAAAGTTCTTGTTAAAAGTGGTATGTTGTACATAAGTTAAAAAGCCTCAGGGTCCAATTAAGAATAGCCTTTTAGCATCTGCAATTTAATTTTTTTTTAAAAAAAAATTCTAATATGAATATGATCCCTTCCCATTTTCTGTTATCTATCCTGTAGAATCCTTTAATGCCCCTCCCAAAGATTTTCAAAGAGACTAAAAGGGGAGAATGAAAAATGCCTCCAGTTTTTGATCTGTGGAAGTACTTTAGGAGCAGTATTCCACTCACACTTAAGAGTCCAAATATTTGTTGCTTTCATTGTAGTATTTCCCATGCTAAGTGGAACAAGACTAAACAGTTGTATTATGTTGTTATTTTAAAAATAATATATGGTTTGTTCATCTGCAGAGTTTCCTAAAGATGGTACTAACTTTAAATAAACACATCTGATAGATTTTTTTGCACAGAATATCGGATTGGCTTCAGAGCTTATTCTTTATCATGACCTTATTTTAAATCCAGCATTCCCTTCTTAATGTTGAGAACCATACTGATTACTTAATGTAGAGTAAACCACTGAAGAGAAAATACACTGCTAGGCAACTCTTGTAAATTACAGTTAAAATACACTTGAAAGTCTTGGTAATCATATTCTAACATTTTCAGTTCTTTTATGTTCCAGAATATGTTTTTTTTACTTTCCTGACTATCTCATCATGCTTGTTGGTTATGAGGAAAAATTTGCTTTGAACGCGTAACTTTCTTGGGGATCAAAATTATCCTTGCCATCCCTTATGATGATCTCCTGCTTTGCTTTAAAAGCTACTGGAATAAACCCTTCACCATCCGCAGTAAGAACTATCCAGGAAGGACCTAGGGAAAAGGGAAAAAATGTCAGAAGATGTATGCATGAGTTAAATATACAAGCATTTGTCTAAATATTAAGTATGCATCTGTATATAATCCTTTGTGCTTCTTTTAATAGAGTTTTTTCAATAGTTACAAAAATTACATGTCTGGTTTCAGTTTTAAGCCAAAGTGGATAACACAGTGAATTATTTTTTCACCTTTGATATTTACAAAAAGACAATCTGGCTCTAATATGATATTTGCATATTATGAATATATATATTATATTAATATATTTTTCTGTGAAGAAAAATGAAGTTATCTCTTGTTGCAGAAATAAAATAGCTAAGTAAAAGCTTATGAATATATTTTAATTACTATAATATACAACTTTTAAAAAGAATAATGGAAGGCTTTAACATTTGAGGGTTATATCCGAAAAGAATTATTAAATATTTATAGTGTATCCCCTTTGTTTTAGTTTCCAGGGAAAAGTAAAATGTTGGAGAGCACAATAAACTCACAATCTGAATTTCTTTCTTGATTACTGAAAAGAATTCTTTTAATTATTTTTAAATACTAACTTTTAAAGATCACATTCTAAGTTCTTGTTAAAAAGTGGTATGTTGTACATAAGGGAGCTATTCTTGCTTATGTATACATTTTTGATAAATTGGGAAGTTTAAGTAAACCTAGTAAAAACTATTTCTTATTATTTTAAATCATTTAAGGAGAGGCAACAAGAAGAAAGCTTATTGTACAATTGTTATCAACTATGTTAAAGATTAAAACTGCATTTTTGTATTGTAGTGAATCATTGTTTTGACCATAGTTTGGCTGAGTTTAGGCTACATGCTAACCCAAAACAAAGCAAGTCACATATGGCTTAGCATCTGTTTTCAGCCACTTATTTTATAACAATGCTTTTCTCTTTAATACTACCATGGGGCTAGATTTAACTAAACATTAGTAAATTGATAAGATTGCTGATACAAAAGGGCAGCTTTATTGGGCATTATTGGGCACTAAATTATCATGTGGTTTGAGCAGGGGTAAAGTTACTTAAGTAAATCAGAAAAAGTGTTACCTTGCTATCAATTTATAGGCAATCCTTGTTATTCATCGGTTCTGTATTTGTGAATTGGCTTACTGAAAAAAATGTTTTTTGTATCCCCAAATCTGTATTCACAGCAGTGTCATGTTTATTTGCTGACATGTGGGGCTGCAAAACAATCAGAATTGCCCAACATGCATGCTCCCAACTTAGGTTTCAGCATTTGTTAATTTGCTAATATATGCAGCATTTTCACAGAACTGCAAATAATGAGAATTGCTTGTATTTCCAATACATTTTCTACATTAATATATCCATAAATAGAGTATTCACAGTCCTGCCTAGGCTCAGGAATGAAGGTCAGTTGAATATTGTACTGCTGGGTTATGGAGAAAAAAACCCATGTAACTCAGGTTCCAAAAAGTTAGTTCTCACTACTAAAACAATTAAATAATAAAGAGGACTTGCCGTGTTTCATTTCAACAATATGCAGATCAAAAAGTTGCTGGACTAAATTCAAATGGATTTTGCCATTGTATAGTAGAACATTGCGAGTTTCTTCAACTACTGCTGCATTTGAAGAACGCTTCTAAAGGCACATATACATAAAAAAATAAATCTATTATTAAAATATTGGTGATATTTGAAATCAGTCATTCAATCTGCTCAGCTTATTCTCAAAAACACAAAACGGTGCTTCATGTAGGAAGCAACCAAACATGTCTATTCATAAGATAACCCCATGAAATCATGAAGCAATATGGAGATGTAAGACTGAAGCAGCTCGGAAATAATATTTGAAAATATTGGATACTGTGTAATGTCTAGTAGCCCAATCAATTCGATCTTACCAGGAAAAGCAGCTGGTAATCCCCCCATTTTTGGGAGGTATTACCTCCTATTGGAGATCATTAACTCTTATTTTAACTGCCCTGTGGAAGCAGTTGAAAACAGCTTTTCCAGAGAGCATTTTGAGATGTGATGCTACAGTATTGATTCCTTTTATATATTTAGATGTTTTTATTTTCTCATGCCATGCATGTATTCTTGTTTTACTCCTATAAAGTCTTGAGAAAGCAGGGAATAAAAATAATAATATTTGAATCAACCTCAATTGTATTCAGGTACAGCACAAATCCCACAGCCATGGTTTACAAATCGCAATGGTTGGAATCAGATAATACACATTATGCAAAAATGGGCCAAACTACATTATAGTACTGCGCAATATTTGAGCCCAATCAAAATATAACTGGCTGAGTTTAGTCATAAATATTGTAGCATTACAGTATAACAGAAATAGCGGGAAAGTACACAATCACTTTCTTCAATCCCTGAGAAGCTACTTGTAATGAAATCTACACCTGGGAATGAAATAAAACAAATGAGGGGAGAGAATGCAAGAAAACATGCACAAAAAGAGGTAAATCAAGAAGCAAGATAAGAAACGGGTTTTAGGGAAAACAAACCACTTGAGATACATAACACAGCAAGCCAAATATAATGTATCTAGCTATATTCAATGACATACAATTCACTTGTTCATTTCTGTTAGATTAATGAAACAGCATTAGTTAAATTTCATTTGTGTGATTATAGAAGAGCATGTTTTATACAACATGCTAAGTCAGAACCAGTGAAACGAATTTATGGCTTAGCACAATGTGTGAACCAATTCTTATTTCAATGATTACCATATTAGATTACCATATCAGATTTTTTTTCTGAATAATGACAGTGAAATCCACATGGGTAACTGACTGTAGAGGGTATGTTGTGATATTACTAATAGATATCCTTAACAAGATTAGTCATCACACAGTATTATATTGTTTTCAATGGTTTGTTTTTACTGCAATAATTATAACATATAACTACATAAGGTAGTAAAACTCTTGTACTCACTAGGATTTCATTTTCTGTAATACCACACATTTCATCATATTCTATGTCAATTGGAATTTGCAACATTTCTCAACTTCTGCAAGGAAAAGAAGCAATGGGGTGGTGGGGTATATGCATGTATGTGTTTGAATCTAATAGGAGTACTTGAACCTTGAATTTATTTTTTTAGACTCGAGGTTAATGTTACATACTTGCATTTTTAAATAAACAACATATGGCACTGGAGATGGTGGTGTTTTGTCTCTAGTACTATCTTGTGCTTTAGGAAACATTAAGCACCAATATTTCTCTGCCTTGATTGAGTCTGCAGTGTGCTATCCAATGTGCTGTTTTAAGATTAGGTATTCTCTGTTGGAAAGTGGTGGGCCATAGATTTTTTGCTAGGCATTTTTCTGATGAAAACACATCATTGTTTGCTCAACAGCTTCACGAGAGAGGAACTTGTGAAGTCATCTAGCATTCCTTTGAATTTGTGAACTCCTAAAAGGTGGACAGAATTTTCTGTGGAAAGGGCTTCACCATTTGGGGGCTTGATCCTTACTGATCCCAGGTTGTCTAACCTGCCGGAAGGAGATGAGGCACAGTATTCAAGAAGCTATGAATACTTCCTTGAGGGGAAAGTCAAAACAGCACTATTGAAAGAGGTGATGTATTCTTGTAACCACAACAGTTATCATCCATCCCCATTTTTTCCTTTTTCTTTATTTTGCTGTCCTGTCACTAGCTCCTTAACTGAAATGTGTATTTTCCTGAGCCTCAACAAATAGACACATAAACCTCGGAGGGAGGGGGGCAGCTTCTTTAAGATACAGTGAATGAACTCTTCCCATTTACAGACAGCTTAATTCCAGTGTTTGTTTACAGTCCCAAGAGTTTGTTTCATAGCAATGTGAAACTAAAGGTACTGAATACAAAAATGCAAATGAAGATTCTTTCAATTCAAATCAGAGTCTGGGGCAGGGAAGAGTGAGATGAGGAAAGAAGTAATGGTAAGGTAAAAACAGTGGTGACTTTCAATTGCTCACAGCTGGCTGATGCTTAGCAATCACATCTTCTAATGGAAGATTCGCTGGATGCCTGGCCCCTGCAGGGAACAATAGGGTCTCTTTGACTATGTGCACCCAGGGTTAGCTAAGTACTAGCGGATTTTAGTATATAAGGTGAGTGGTTACAATCATTAGCATAAGTAAGGTAATTAATGTTAGACATGGGGAGATATTAAAAGGGCTGTTGTGACATCCAGACTATCACAAGTCAGTTGTTGCAGAACTCAGAGGATGCCCATATTAGATATAAAGCATCCTTGCTTGCTTCAGATCTAAATATTGAACATTTAAGAAAAGAGCAATCTGTTTCCATTGAGAACTACAACTCCCAACATGTCTCAATACATTCATGCTGCCTAAAGATTTGGGAGTTGTAGTTCAGCAACATCTGGAAAAAAATGGGAGTTGTACTTTATTTCCCTACCTCTGGACTTTTTTCTTCCTGTATTCTGTTTGTTCACTTCGATGCAAATTGCTATTAAATCATTGTGAAAAAATAATTACAAAACAGAACGCCATCTGTGTCACACTACCACCCCCTGAATAGAATCACAATTAAGAATTAATCAGACTTCAAACTACAGAATTGTTAGCACCAGAAAATGTAGAATAAGTAACACAATTCTCATCTTGGATAACAAATCCAGTACTCTTGTCTTTTATATATTCAGAATTTTCATTTATTGTGAACTTCATTTCAGAACTTCATTTCTTTATCCTTTTTTCTTTGCTTAAAATTATGCATTCACTATCTCCTATTTTAATTATTGCCCTTCCACCTCTTCAAACTGTTTTACCTCTTGTTTTTCAAACGTCAACATGCTATATACTATAAAACATCAATTTTACATTCATCTTCATTGGTTTTCATAACCTTGTGTTTTCAGTCTACTTCCCAACTGCTTTCCTGATTGCAGTTATTAAATATGACTTTGCCAAATTACAGTGATTCACTTCTCTTGATTCAGTCAATTGATTTCCCCAATTATTTGGGGAATTATTATTCCACTACCTTCCACAATTTGTGTATGCTTAACTTGCTTTAAGGTCACTTTCTGTTCCTTTAATACACTGTTGACATGGGGAGGGTCATTTTATGATCACTGAAATATCTTCATCTTCTAAAATTTCCTCGAAACAGAAAATCATCAAAGTATTGTATGATACCGCTTTTTCCTTGCAGCTTTGTGGTATAAATGAGTTTGTTTTTATTTGGCTTTAGAAATGTGCAACATTTTCAGATCCAAAGGCCATGTATGATCATTTTGTACTGTGCAAGGAAAGCTAAAACAAAAAGTTGGAGTTGGGGGAACTGGAGAAAAAAATGCGTAATTTACATTTATATTGAATCAAAATTCAATACAGCTAATATGATTGCTATCAGGCATACATTTAAAGACTCTGTTACATAAAATTAACATTTTGATACAACATTTGGGAGTCTTGTGGATTGCATTTGGGCATGTCCACTTTTAGGAGGCCAAGTACAAGGGAAAGGAAAAATGGGAAGGAAGGCAAATGAAAGGAATTCCTATGCTTTTAATATTTCTTCATTATGTAAACAAATATATTTCATAATCCTTTGAATCTACAAATGAAACTTTTAAACACGTGTACTATTACTGACATACTGATGCAATAATTTGTTTCTCCAAAAATTATTTTAAAAACTACATTCTTGAGTGTTTATTGCTATAATTAATGCCCTCAAATTGAAAACCAAATTGGACATCTAACACATTAATGACAATCACCCAAACAGACAAGAATGTGTAAAATCTCTCTTCTCTAAAGCCAAATATGAGACACAACAGCCATTATTCCCTGGACAACACTTAAACTGAGCACAAAATGATGCAGCCTGCTAAATAATGTAAAGACTTCCTCAATTGGTACCAAATTGCCAAAACAATTTACAGGGAAAATATTGTACAATTACCTGGTATTTGATGTATATGAAAGGTGGTTCTTGAGAAGAAGGGTAGACAAGAGATAATCTCCTCCCATTTTTAGTATATTCTATTAATTCAAGGAGTCTCAAATGTAAGTCACTGAAGCTGCTATACCACCTTTCCAGATTTATGGATATTTCAGTTGCTCTTTTGTCATTATCCAATATGTTATTTTTAGGAGAGTTTAAAGATTTTTGTGCTCCTTTAGATGCAGTCGATGTATTGGAAAATCTAGTAGGTGTTTCAGCACCAAACAAGGCCACTGACCGATTAATTGGTTCAGCTTCCAAAGTTTCTAGAACGGATGAGTTTCTCAAGGCTCCTTTTTCATAAAAAATGCACACATTGGATGGGGATGTTTGTTCATAATTGGGACTTTTCACTTCCAGCTTGTGTTTCCTTCTACTGGGTGACTGAATAAAAGTATTAACTGGTCTCGAGAGCTCCTGCTCCACAATACAATCCTCTGAAGCAAAGTTCTTAAAATGTCTTCTTTTCTCAGGAAGGCTAACAGAAGGCTCAAAAGTGAATGACAAAGTTTGGCTAGTCCCAGATTTTGATGAAGAGTCTTTTCCAGATATTAATTCTTTCATCAGCAATCTGACGATATATCTATCTGAATTAGAGGAAGGGATAAATGTGGGATCGGTGAATTTTTGCTTGCCAACCAAAACTAGTAAAAGTTTATCTGTCAAAAAGGATAGACCTTTGGGTCGTTCATTTCTGTCTAGTTGGATCCGTTGCAAGTTGGGCATACAGGATGATGTAATTGAAGAGACCAAAACAATATTGCAAGTATTAGAAGCTACTGCTAGCATTTGAGCACTAAGGTCAAAGGCAATTATATCAGGGGCTAAAATGCCTGGAATGCTGACTTTTCTAGTTGTGGTTATCTTTCCTTCAAAAGTGATCAAGATCAATTGTGAAGAATATTGACCTGAAGGGCTAACCTTTCTCCTCAAAGGAATACGACTGCGATCCAGTTTCCTGTGGTTTGCCAGGATACTGGCTAAATCAATTGGGCCTGATGAAGACGAAGCGACAGAATGCACTGCTACTGATTTATCCGAATCAAAAGACTTCCTTCTTGAATCCATTGAATATTCTTCGTCCCCAAGCATCAGAGTAGACTGCGAAGAATCTGTAGACATAAAATCCATTTCAGAACTTATCGGTAATTCAGATGTAATACCAGCATTTAAACCATTCACCTTATCAGGAGGAAGCTCAGTAGACACAGCAATTTGAAAATCCAAAGTAGCTTCAATAGCACAGATATAGCCTCCAACATCAAATATTGGGCAAAAAGTGCAAGCATTCAGTGTTTTCTTGGCCTCATCCCAAATATAGGAATGAAGAGAACTGCTTATAGCAATAACTAGACGATTGCCCTCTTTGGTCCAACAAGCACAGTGAATGAGTCCACTGCTTTTAATGTCTGCCTTAACCTTGGAATTGTCTAAACGAACTGCATATAAAACAGAAGCATCCCTTTTGGTAAATACTGACAAAATATCCCTCTTTGGGTGCCACACACAGCCTTGAGGAAGCAACTGGAACGGCTCAGCAATTTCACAAGTCTGGAAAACCATCAACTTATTCTTTTCCAAAACATTATGGATTAGCTGCCAAATGCTAACATGCTTCTTATGCTGAACAGCAAGCAGAGCCGGCAAGTCGGCAGAATAGTATGCATTCCAATAAAGTGCGTGAACATGTTCAAACTGACCAATAAGAATTGAATCACCAAACCTCCATTCTTTGCTATGAAAATGCAATGGTATCAATGTAACTTGCTTGCCATCTGTCCATGCAATCCCATATATTGGATGTATAGCCTGGTATAAAGCATTAAGGCCAGTTCTAGGAAGTTTAGCTTTTCCTAGCTCCATTATTGATATCTTCTATTAGTACTGCTTGCTCTGAAGTAGAAGCTCCATCAAATTCATTAGAACAGTTTGATATATCAAAGTCTTCTAGTTGTAAACGGTTTCCATGTTGGTAAGTGATGGCCTTTCTTTTAAGCTTGCAGTTCCCTTCACTGTGAAATTCTACTACTATCACTCTAAGAATAAATCTACGTCCAGCCTGCTCTTTCTATGTTCTTTTCCTGTGAGAAGCTAATGAGCTTTAACTAAGTACTAATCTCTGTTGCATTTTCTTAAAAGACTATTTTTAACTTTTAAAGACTGGGCTTTAAAAATAGCACTTTAATATCTGAAGTATATCAAGATCTCTTCTATACTCAATAGAAGAAAGCTTTGAGTGATGAAGAATAATTTCAGTTGTAGCATGAACTAAACAACCAAGCTCTTCTGCTCTTTGAAGGGAAAACTAAGTAACCATAACCATACCTTCAAAGTTATGTAATTGTGAGATGCTGCGAATGGCTGTAAAGGTGAGCTGGTTGCCAAGCACCCAAAATGCAATCGTGTGTGTGTGGGGGGAGGGGGGAGAGCAGCTATTGTATTTTTGAACAGTCATTAAGTAATAGGTCATAAGTCAAAGACTACCTGTAAAACATTTTTTCATCTCTGTAATAAAGCATGCTATACTAGAATTAGAAATAATTTAAAATATGATGAACAGTATCTTCCACTGGCTGATTTTGCTAAGCCTCTTCGAATTGCTCAGTTAATACAAGTATCCCAGATATATATATTTAGTACTTCCCTTCTGGCACTTTATAACAGAACAGGTATACTGGGGACTTCCAATTTGTGTCGCGGAAAGACGGGCCGCAGGAAGGCAGGGCTCTGCTTTCCACGTTTGATTTCGCCCTGCTGGGGGCCCTGAAAAGGGCCTAAAATTGCCCCGAAGAGGCGATAAAGAAGAGGGGTGCCTTGTTGATCACGGAGAGATGGCGGTCTTTCCATTCGATCCAAGGAAAGCCCTCCAAACCGGCAGGGGAAAGACCGGCTACATTCCTGTGGCAGGCCATTAGCTGCTGACAACCGAAGGAGAAAAAAAGCACTACTTAAGACATCGTAAACAGCATGTTTGGAACTGTGTGAGAATATTGATCCTTTCTTTACTATTTTACAACTGAATTTCCTGGGAAAGGCTCCCAAGAAGCTAAAAACCTCCAAATGTAAATGGAAGCAGCGTTTTAATTTTATGGGGGACAGAAACACACAATATTGAAGTGGAAGTAACATAAAGCTACAATTTTGATAAATTTGAAAACTGAGATAACTGTTAAGATTTTCTCTTTGGAAAAAAACACGAGGCGAAATATAAGAAATCGATCCCTTGTTTTAAGAGTGGAAAATGGACTTTGAATGACATCTAGTGGTGGATTTGTGTATAGCACCATAATTTGCTTTGCTTGGTGATTCCTACTTTGGGAGAACAGCTGGCAATAAAGGAAAATATTTTGGCATACTTATCATCCTGGCCTTCTTGGATTATAAATACCTACTGAGCTTGGATTTTTAACTTTAAGAGCTAGTGGGAGAGAAATAAAAATTTGATCTTGGACTACGCCAGGCTGGGAGAGACTTTTGAACTGTTTTCAGGGAGGTTGAACATTTCGAACATTTCGAACACTGGATTACAATCTTGCCTGATTGACAATTTTTGGGATACTTGAGACAAGGGATTACTATAAAATATTGCTTTCAGAACTGAACCTATACTTTGGAATCTATTGGATTATAAAGGATACAGTTAAACACCAGAAAACTAATCTCCAGGAATGATGCCTCAAGAAAAAACAAACACTTTTCAGAAAGAAATATATTCTATGCTACAACTAATTCACCAAACAATTGTCAAATGCAAAGAGGACATAAAAAGAAATCATAATGAGACTAAAAACAATTTAGACAATATAAATGAGCAAATCTCCAAATTAAATCTACAACTAGAAAGCTCCCAGATAACGACTACAAAATATGAACAAACAATCCAGAAACCAGAAGTCGAAATGGAGGAAATGGATTTAGAGATGGAAGAGATTAAAAGAAGGGAAATACAAATGACTATATACAAACAAAATACTGCAAGACTTAGCTATAACAACAAAAACGCAAAAGACTTTTTATCCCTCAGGTCTGCAAAATATATCTGATGGCAAGGAAAAAGATTTTTAAAAAGGGAATATAGAGTGTTAAGGGAAATGTCACAACTTGGGAGACAGGGATTGAAAAGAGAAATGGAGGGAGAAAGGAACTGGGAGTTGTTTAAGGAATATAAATGGGCAGAATTCTCCCCCAAAAATACCCTACCTAAATTGTCTTCCTCATGCCAAGCAATTTTTACATAAATAGAAAGAAAATTCTTGGGTGATCTAATTGCCTGGGGTGGAAAGCGACTTGGCAAAGAAAGAAAGCGAGATTCAGTTTTAAAAGACAGAAGGTTTGACCTTTTTAGAGGGGGGCATTATATGTTTAAATATTTCTTTGAATAAGATTAAAAGAATAGAAGACCCTTAGATATAATTAGACCTTTATAATGCAAGATATGATTTAGAATTAAGATAGCATTTTTTTCCTCTTTTTTGATATGGGAAATATGAAGATAAGAGGAGGATTGATTTGAATAAAACTTTCAGCTACAGTATATAAATGTAATTAATATTGAGAAAATCATAACTGATAAAGACATTTCAAATACTGATGGGAAATCAAACTTTAACAAGAATATGAAAAACAGGATATTGATTAATTGACATTATTGATTTATGAATTGATATTATTATTTGTATGATATTAGTAAAATATGATGAAGATGCTTATATCTAACGCTGTATACATTAACAGTACCAAAAATTGTAATGGTGTAATGAAGGGAAAGTGGAAAAAATATGGAGAAGAAAGGAGGATCAGGGGAAAAATACTGGATTGTGTAGTATTGAACAAATTTATATTGAAGAAGTTAATGTTAAACATCTGAACCCAGAAAACATGCTATTTACTAAGCACTAAAGACTAATTTTTAAAAATTAATAAAACTTTTATAAAAAAAAAAGAACAGGTATACCATTTTTTTCTGAGAAGAATGTGTAATTCACTGATGTGATATCCAAATATACTGTACGTTTGCCTTATCTGAAAAAAGCGGTTTTTAGCATCAGTCAACTTACTGCACTCAGGGCTTAGAAAAGGCAATTCAAAAGTCAGCTACCACAGAATTTGGTTTGATATGAAGGAAGATAATAGCAACCAGGTGTGGAAAAAGAGACAGATTCAGTCAAGTCTGAATGTAAGAATTAAAAAGAAAGTTCTTTTCACCGTAGGCATGATGGTTTTAAATTATTTCACTGTTCAGAACTAGGTACTCAAGTTTTCACTTGGAATAAACCACTTTTAGTTATGCAGTTGTTTAATATATTTGAATAAAATATTCTATTAATACACATTCAAAACAGTACAACAGTGTAAAATAAACTTTAGGAAACAAAGCACAAGTGTGAGATTGTCAGGGCAGCAGATATATGTAGTACTCTCTTAAAGGCTATTCATTCAGTGGCCATTTAAAATTACAATGAAGCTGAATAAATGTTAATTATGGCTAGTCTTATGCAGTCATGTGATAAAAATTTAGGCGCTTGGCAGCCTGGCCACATTTACAACCACAGCAAGCACTTCAAATCCATTGTTTTTTATTGTTTTAAAATGATTTTAGCGTTTTAATTGTAATATATTTTTTGACTTGTAAACCACTCCGAGTCATTTGAGCTGGGTGGCTATCAAAATTGAATAAATAAATAAATTCATCCCACCCATGTCCCCCACCATCTACACCCTTTTGACCATCCTGCATGCCGCCACCACCCACCCCTGCTACCCCCCTCAGCCAATCTTTGCGGTCTTCCTCCCACTACTGACAAAGGGGACCTGGCCAAGGCAACTGCTAGCCCTTTGGTTTGGAAGGCCATGGTGTGGCCTCACAAAGGGCCAGCAGTGCCTTCTTGAGGGAGGGCCTGGGAGGGCTGGTGCAGGCTGTGTGCAAGTTGGGGAAGGGCCTGAGAGGCCCACATGGTGTGAGTTGTGTGGGCTGGTGAGATAAAAAATGGGAGTGACTTACAACTTTCAACTTTCCCTGCTGGCTCCCCAATGACTTTGCTTGTGGGAAGCCAGCAGAGAAGATTGCAAATGGTAACCATTAGAAACTAGACAGTCACTGCAGTTAGCAGTGTGCTGCAGCTGCAAAACAAGCCAACACAGTCCTAGGCTGCATTAACAGAGGGATAGAATCAAGATCACATGAAGCGTTAGTACCACTTTATATTGTGTTGGTAAGACCACACTTAGAATATTGCATCCAATGTTGGTTGCCATGATATAAAAAGATGTTGAGACTATAGAAAGAGTGCAGAGAAGAGTGACAAAGATGATTAGGGGACTGGAGGCTAACATATGAGGAATGGTTGCAGGAATTGGGTATGTCTAGTTTAATGAAAAGGAGTAGGGGTGACATGATAGCAGAGTTCCAATATCTGAGGGGCTGCCACAAAGAAGAGGGGGTCAACCTATTTTCCAAAGCACCTGAAGGCAGGACAAGAAGCAATGGAAGGAAACTAATCAAGGAGAGATCTAACCTAGAACTAAGGAGGAATTTCCTGACAGAACAATTAATCAGAAGTTGTGGGTGCTCCAACACTGGAGGCTTTTAAGAAGAGACTGGACAACCATTCGTCTGAAATGGTATAGGGTTTCTTACTTGAGCAGGGGCTGGACTAGAAGACCTCCAAGGTCCCTTCCAACTCTGTTATTCTGTTTGTGACCCCCTGTAATGTCATAAACATGACCAAGGCACACAAGCACTTAGATAGCAAACATGTGATTGAGGGGGAAATGTTACAATGGCTGGAACTTCAAGGACTAAGTTTGGTCCATTTTTCAGCACCACTGTAACTTTGAAAAAAAGGACTACCAGTAAAAGTATTTTTCTCAACCAGAGATTTTTATACAATCAACATGTATTTTTGGATCTTCACTATTGGTACTTCCTATTTTTGTTGTTGTTTTCTTGCATTTTGGTTATTTTGTAGTTTATTCATTGTCTTTAGCATTTTATTGCTTCTTTGTTCATATTTTGAGTCAATCTCTCTCAGGCCAACTCACCTCATAGGTTATTGTTGGAAAAATAGAAGGAGGAAGGAGTATTTGTTATGCTTGCTTTGAGGTATAAATATAAGAAAGGCGGGATTAAAACAAATCAAAAACAAATCAATAAAATGTAGAAAAAGTGCACGGGGGAAAGAATCTAACTTAAATAAGGAAAGCTCACAATCTTCTCTATCGGAAGTAAAAAAAGCAACAGCCAGCTTTTTCAAAGTCCTTAAGTAGGTTACCCCAGTTTCTCAAGTAGGACAAAAAACATCACAGCTCCACCTCAGCTATTTCCAAAATTGAAAAGGAACTATTGGTTTCCTCAAGATGTCCATTTGTGTGATCCAGTGAAGATGGACGCCCTTGTGCTACGAGGAAAAAAAAAATACGGGTAGTCCTCGAGTTACAACCACATTTGAGCCCAAAATTTATGTTGCTAAGTGAAACATTTAAGTGTGTTTGCCCCATTTATGACTTTTCTTGCCACAGTTGTTAAGTGAATCATTGCATTTGTTAAGTTAGTAACGTGGTTAAGTGCAGATTCCCATTGATTTCGCTGTCAGAAGGTCGCAAAAGCTGATCACATGACCCCAGGGCACTGCAGCCGTCATAAATATCAACCACTTGCCAAGCATCTGAATTTTGATCATGTGACCATGGGGATGCTGCAACGTCGTTAAGTGTGAAAAATCACAAGTCACTTTTTAATGCCGTTGTAACTTTGAACAGTCACTAAACGAACTGTTGTAAGTCGAGGACTACCTGCAATTTTAGTCTATCTTATCGAAGTCAAGAGCAGCTTCTGTCCAGAAACAAACAGCCGCGGCCTTGGGGAGCGGGGGGGGGGGGCGCTGTGGGCACTCATCAAGTGCCTCGGCCTGTCTGCAAAGGTGGTTAGATACCGCTGACGCTGACTCCCGGATGCATTCAATACCCGTCAAGGAATGAACTCAGCAGAGCGAATTGATGCAATCTCTGCGTTAAAACACATACACACACACAATAACGCTAGCCCCGAGAATAGCTCTGCCCGCACATCTGAAAGAGCCAACATCCCGCCGCCAAAGGAGCAGCCGCCGCCTCGGCGGCTATCCAGCAGGGAAGCAGATTTCCATTCAGCTGTGCTTTTAGCCGCCCGCGCCCCCGCCCGCCCCCTTACTCCAAGCTGTTACCGAGCAAGTCCAATGAAGCAAAGAGCTTCTCCCCCCCCCCTACTTTCCCTCTCCGACAGCCCTGCCTTTCTTCTTCCATGGAGTAGGGGGATTGGCTAAAGGAGCCAAAGAACACCCCCTCCCAACTTTTTCATTGGCTGGACACCCTGATGGACAGCTCAGAGGGCAGGTGAAAGGGGTATGCGTTTGCCGAAGAGTCATGCGGAGCCGGGGCTGAGAACGACGGTGGCGATAAGGAGCAGATTTGGAGGGGAGCTGCGGCTGAATTCTAGGGCGTTGAAGCCATGGGAGTGGAAGTCGAGACCATTTCTCCGGGAGACGGTACGGTTCCATAGTTTTGGCCTCCCTTTGTGACTTTCGGGTTGGGAAAAGAGACTGCGGAGATGGTGTGTGTGTGTGTGTGTGTGGAATTGTAGCCCGAGGGAGCTGCAGAGGAGGCGCGCCTCCCGCCGCCGCCACTTCTGCAACTGCTGCAGGGGCCAAGGTGGTATCTGTGGGGGACGTGCATGCATGTCGTATGTGTGAGAGAGACTGTAAAAAATGAAGGCTTCAGAGGAGAACTGGAAACCAGTATTTGGGACAGGAAGCTGAATTTGAGGTTTTTTTTTTTATCCTGCGAGAGATAAAGGGTGTGCTAGACCAGGGCTTTTCAACCTTTTCACAGATTGTACCATTTTTAGGATAAGGCACCATCCGAGTACCACCAGTCGCCTAGCAAGGTGTCAAAAACTTGATGACCAAAAAAAAGGAAAAAAATGATAAAGTACAGGTAGTCCTCACTTACAATTTGCTTAGTGACTGTTCGAACTTACAATGGCACTGAAAAAAGTGACTTATGACCATTTTTCACACTTATGACTGTTGCAGCATCCCCAGGGTCATGTGATTTACATTCGGATGCTTGGCAACTGATTCATACTTATGACGGTCACAGTGTCCCAGGGTCATGTGATCACCTTTTGCAACTTTTTGACAAGCGAAGTCAATGGGGGGGGCGTGGCCAGCTCATCACTCAGGTTGCGGGGCGCCTGTGGGGGGGATCTGTAGGTCTCTGGTGGAGGGGGGTGGGACTGGGATAGGTGCCTTCCTTCCCTCCCTCCCTCCTTCCCTCCCTCCCTCTTTGTCCCTTCCTTCCTTCCCTCCCTCCCATTGTCCCTTCCTTCCTTCTTTGTCCCTTCCTTCCTTCCCTCCCTTCCATTGTCCCTCCCTCCCTCCCTTGCTAGACAGCAAAGGACCAATATCAGTCCTAGTGAATCAGTGTAGGGAAAGAGCAAATGGACTTCTCGGATGGACTAAATTAAACAGAATCTTGAATTAAGGATAGTGGTC
The DNA here is from genome assembly GCA_023970755.1 of Azemiops feae. Lineage (NCBI taxonomy): Eukaryota > Metazoa > Chordata > Lepidosauria > Squamata > Viperidae > Azemiops > Azemiops feae. The sequence continues at coordinate 299,323 of JALGBA010004179.1, read as the reverse complement.
AGAGTGGGGTAGCACCTCTCCACGTATTCTTCATGACCTGGATTGAATTTTTGTACTCTTGGTCCCTCACCTGTGTTTCCTTTGTCATAATCTGTGCTGGGCGATGCAATCTAGTTTCCTAAAATGTCTTCTGTAGCGTTTGATGGAAGTTTAAGATCAGAGATGGTGAGGAGTTGGATGACTTTCCCCCAGATATTAGGAACTACAACTCGAAGAGAAGGGAAACTTAGAGGCTCTAAAAGGAAAATGTAGGGGGAAAGTGCCAGGAGTAATAACAATGCTGTCAAGCAAGGAAAACTTAAGACTTCCTGATTTAGAATATGGAGGCTGGTGTCTTTCCAGAATGGCATAAAGAAGGAAAAATATCTAGAGGGCTCTATGGGGTCAGTCATTTGCAGTTTTTGGCAAGAGCAGCCACCCCCAGTGATTAGGGTTTATTTAAATTGCATTTGCTGACAGCTGCATAAATCCGAGCATGGTGAAGTAATTTAGTAACGAGCAAATTATAGTGACCATCACCATTTAGCAGACAGAGAAGATCTGTTTCTTGGTGCCAACTTGGAGAAGACTTTTATTCTTGGAGCAGCCAAGATTACAACTGCAGCACTTAGCAGCACAGTCTTGGGAGAATCGGGGGAAGTGCTCAATAATTAGCAGGAGATTATTAATTATTATTAATGGATATTAAAGAATGGTGATGCAAACTCATGTTGGTTTGCAAAGTTCTTGCTTTTAAGGGGCATATCTGGTAGCATCTTTTCCAATCAACCCATTTCATTAAAAGGTATAAAACTTTTGGTGACCCGCAGCTCACTTCAACAGATGCATAACAGAATAAAAGAGTTGAAAGGGACCTTGGAAGTCTTCTAGTCCAACCCCCTGCTCAATCAGGAAACTATATCATTTCAGACAAATGGTTGTCCAATTTTTTCTTTAAAAACTTACAGTGTTGGAGCATTCACAACTTCTGGAGGCAAGTTGTTCCACTGATTTCATTATTCTGTCAGGAAATTTCTCCTTGGTTCTAGGTTGCTTCTCTCCTTGATTAGTTTCCATCCATTGCTTCGTGACTTGCCTTCAGGTGCTTTCCAGAATAAGTTGACTCCCTCTTCTTTGTGGCAACCCTTTAGATATTGAAACACTATCATGTCACCCCTAGTCCTTCTTTTCATTAAACTAGGTATACCCAATTCCAGCAACGTAGCATAGAGGTGAGACTGATGTAGAACTTAAATTGGGGTGGGGTGCTAGGAGGGGAAGGCAGGTTGGTTAAGCAGGTGCAGCTTACATGTGTGAAGCAAATCACAAGTACTTTACCAATTAACAATTGTAATATGTTAAACTGGTAGTGTTTGTTAATACTCCCCACCCCTCTTAATTTGGAAAAAGTTCACTTTCTGATTTTTTGCCATCATAAACTAGTACAGCTTTCCTCCTACGGGGTCCAGTGTTGAGGAGAATGAGTTTCATAGATGGCAGACTGACATTGATGTGGGTGGCATGGGCAAAACCTGGTTTTATGATATCTCTGCAGAATTTACATGTGAAATTTTTGTTTAGCATATCTCATGACACAAAAATGACTCCTGTGAATTTCTAAAATAGTTATATATGCTTGTCCTTAGCTATAAAGTTTTTGCAAGCTTTCAGTCTTTTAATACAGTATTTGGATGAAATGATAACAAGATTTGGAGGAATAATAAGGCCTTCAGAAGACTCTTCAGTTTCTATTAATCATGATGAATATTTAGCACTTCCTGGTTCAGAGGAGGAATATTTCTGATGGTTAGTTGCTGGGAAAATTAAAAAAGTGAACTATTGTTTTCCAATTAAGATTATTAGCTTTTCAGAGGCATTAAGTTTGCCATTGTGGGAAATAGGCCATTAATGTGAACTGAGATATTTTTTTTTCTGTTATCCTGCTCAGATAAAATCAAGAGCCTTTCTTTAATAATTGCTGAGCAAATAGGTTTTAAAGGAGATGTGTAGCAGGGATCTTAGAATAAGATAGTTTACTGCCTCCATTTGTGGCTGGTTGATCTGTCAAAAACATTAGTCTATAATGATCTATACAAACTTCTGATCAAACTGCTATTCTGGAAACATTTGTGAATTAATGTCATTTAGTAAAAAGACTGTTGATTTCTGTATACAAGCTAGTTTATTATTTTGGTTCATTACACAGTCTGCCAGATGTTCAGACTGGATTTGTTATTTTTATCCATCTGTGAGTCTTTCTCAAGGACCTGGGATAGGGAGATGTGGATGTGTTAAAAGGTATCATTTTATTTATTGGTATAAATTATTATTTATTATTTATTTTTACAAATAATTCAAAGTGGTGAACATATGCACCACACCTTCCTCCTCCTATTTTTCCATAGTGATAGAGGTGAGCTGGCCTGAGAGAGAGTGAGTGGACCAAAATCACCCAGCTGCTTTCATGGCTAGGGTGAAATTGAACTCATGATCTCCCGCTTTCTAATCTGGTGCCTTAACCACTAGACCAGGGGTAGGCAACCTTGGCTCTTTTATGACTCGTGGACTTCAACTCCCAGAATTCCTGAGCCAGCCATGCTGAGGGGAAAGGGAGAGGTTTCCAAGCTGAGCCATGCTAGCTCAGGAATTCTGGGAGTTGAAGTCCACGAGTCATAAAAGAACCAAGGTTGCCTACCCCTGCACTAGACCAAAGTGGTTTATATCTGAAATCATGCTTAAAAAAAACCCCTTTAACTTTTAATAAAAGGTACAAGTAATAATGATTTATTCCTTCTATTCCTTTTCAGTAGTCACTTTGTTTTTTTGGTAATGTTAATAATGTTTTGTTTTTGACGATCAGGCTAAATTCCCATGTAGTCTAAACTTCCTTGAAAACTTAGTTCCCGAGAAACCCAGTCTACCTGACAATAACAGCTGATTAAATCTTACTTTTTTTTTTCTTTTTCAAAGTATAGCAAGAAGAGACTACTGGACATTTCCATGGCATATTCTCAGTTTGTTGGGCTTAAGAAAAGCTTGTAGTGATTAACACAAAGTAGGTGCCTCCTGGGATGCATTTTACTAGAGACCACAAAAGATATGACAACGGGTTGATATGGAAAGTTTGCCCCAGGGAGATAGAATTTTGAAAACCTGAGTCTGAGGAATGCCAGTATGAAGGGAATAATAAAGAGACATTACACTGATTGTGTGTGTGTAAATTTGCAGTGTGTGACTTTACATGTACAGACTGTTTGGCTTTTACTACTAGTGTTTAAACTGAATTATTGAACTGCTTTATATTTTTCTTATGTAGTTTTACGTATTGATCTATTCTGCTTTATCTTTTAAAAAGGGTATATTTTTTACCAAAGAGATATTTAATAAGTTCTTTTAAAGCATGTTTTATGTTTTTAACAGGAAGGACTTTCCCAAAGAAAGGCCAAACATGTGTAGTCCATTACACAGGTAAGGTCCATTGTGAATAAAGTGATATGTTTATTCTTATTGCTTATTTTAATATCCTATACACCCCCTCTCCCTCTCCCACATTTATGTTTAGGAATCAGTGGCATCCTAATCCACTCAATACCTATTTTCAGATTAACATAAATTCTATTAATTTATGTGAACTTGATAATTGATATTCATTTCAGCTATATGCTGACTTACCCAGCCCACTCCATTTTGTAAGAATGACCTTGATGGAGATAGAGGTTGAGGCTATAAATTGGAAAAAAAGCAATTTAGTATAATTTGAACATGAAAAATAGTTTAGTTCTATTGCTAGTGTGCTACTTTTCCCATCCTTGAGTTTAATGCCCTTCCCCAGTCATTTATGGCAGGATAATAGTGAGGAGGAGAGGTAAGTTTCAGTGTTCCAGGCAGTGTCTTTGAGGTATGAAGAGGTAGAACTCCTCTTGATTCCAGAATGAATTATGGAAGCTTTAAAAACTATCAAGCAAGGAGCATTAGTATCCAAGGATTTCTTTATCTTTACAGATGTGTCAACCGATTTAAGAAGTTATAGTACAAAAGAATTCCTTCCAATATAGTCAATATTATTCCAGTAAAGATTCTATCAAAATCTCAGAGCAGATTGTACTAATAGTACCAAATATTTACTCCCAACATTTGAGGCAGATGTTTCCAAAATGATGAAATGTTCTAGCTCTATGTCTAAATTCTAGAAAAAAAATGAGTTACTTGGAAGTGTGACATGGTTCATAATATGGCTGTTCAGATCCTAGTTTATCCTCTCCTGATAAGTATTGCCACATGTAGTATATATATATTTATGCAGCTAAGCTAAGTGTAAAACTGGGAATGAATATGTGGGAGTAGACTGTTATAACATCAGTTCTTGCAAACAGTAATTGTATCAGAAGTAAATTGGATCTGGTACTTTGCTGCTGTAATTTTGGTGCAAATACAGTGACTTTCAAACTGTGATAGAATAGGATCAAAAAGCGATGGCTATTAAACTTGCATTAGAAGTATCAAGAAGTCCACACTTGATCATGAATCTCGCTGGCTGAATTTGGTCCAGTTATCCTCCCTTGAGCCAATCTATATGAAGGGCTGCTTTGGAAATAAAATTAGGGAAAACAGTTGTGTATGTGATAGAAATAAAATCAATGCGGGGAAAAGGTAGAATATCAACACAATAAATGAAACTTGGCACAGAATTATAATGAGCATATTCTTCTCCAAGTCTGATACTAATCTAATAGTCAAATATTTGTGCGCTCTGGAAGGAAAGATACTTTTCATATATTCTCCCCTCTCCTTCTGTACCAGAAATGTAGTTTGGCTTTTCTGTGATTCCTTCTATACGTTTTTCCCCTCATGTTTAAATTTTTCCATTGTGCACTGAAGCTCATGAATCCATTTGATTCAAGACAGAGCAAGCTTGGGGACTATAGCAAGTATACTTTTTGATACGGGAAGGAAACCAGGTGCCTGATAAAGAGATATAATCTAATATGTATCCTCCTAGCTAGATGGAAGACATCTATTACAGTGTAATGCAAATTGCACAGCAAGTAACATTACTGAAAATTGCATGACCACACACATTGTAATTGTGCCCTAGGAAAGATAAGCCAGCCAAAACTGGATTAGCTACAACCCCCCCCCCCTGCAGTTTTATTGTTTTTGCAAAGCTTCATCTTTTAAAACTCTTGTAACCTGAGGTGGGATGTTCATTTATATGGCAAAGGTTCATAAATCATTTTTCACTACATCATTACCATGCCTGAAAAGATGGAGATTTTTCTTTTCTCAGAAAATTGTAATGGCATCTGAAAATGCATTGCCAAGACTTGTGGGGGTATTTAGTGATCCATAATAGCAGAAAAAAATAGTTTGTACGCTCTGTGTAAAACATGTCTTCTGAAACTCTGCAGAAACAGTTGTTTTGAAAAGTCCCAGATCTAGTCAATAGAATTCCCATTTTGCTTAGTGTTCTGTTTTTCAGAATGAGAGAAACTTAAGAGGACTACAATATTGTGAATTGAATTGCTATTAATTTATATTGGCAATCATACTTTGAAAATAATTAAGGTGGTAGTTCTTGCTTTCATATTTCATCTTCCTAACAGGATTGATAAATTATTAGAGTTTGTTGCTTTAATTTAAAATGAAATGGGCCAAAACTTCAGTACTATCTGTGCTTTATGGGATACTTACACTACAGAAGCAAAGTAAGCAGAAATATATACAGGTAGTCCTCTATGACCATAAACGAGCGTAGAATTACAATCATAAGTCATTGCAGTTGTAAGTCAAGGCACCATGTGACTGAATTAGAAGTTACAACTTCTAACTAATGACATCATTAAGCAAATGCAGCAATCGTTAAGTGAATCAATTTTCCTCAATGGGCATTATATGCTGGAAACCAGAAGTAAATGCTCTAAACCAGTATAAAACGTTGCAAAGCTGTAAAAGTGAGCTAAGATATGATAATAAGTCAAGGACTTCAAGCAACTGACTATAATATAAACAGTGGTTTGATTTACATATTTCCATTTTAGCAGTGCTATAAACATAGCCATTGTCATTCATTCACTTGTGATTTATGGCTAGCATTTTATGATAACTTAGGCAATTGTTGTATATTTACTTTACTATGGGTTGGCAGTGTGTGAAATTAATCAATGTAAGCTTTCCTCCAAAAGACAGGTTTTGTCCAAGAAAACTATGGAGAAAATATATGGACTATGGCTGTGTGGCAGCACACTGGCATTTTAATGGCCACAATCTTGCCAAGTTTCAATCCCATAGGAATTGTGGGTCCCAGATTTTTGAATGCATTCTATAATTTAGCCAGTTTGAGGTATATTGGTTTAGAAATTGTTGCCTTATGATTCACCGCTTCATCCAATTAAAGATTATAAATAGGCAATCAGTTTCAGTAGAATTTAGATTATAGACTATAATAGGGAGTACATTATATACAGGTATTATTTCTAGCAGCATCACTATATTCTTATAACTTTAGGCCTGCTTAAAACCCATGCAGGAATGGGATTATGCTGTGACCTCCATGCCTGCCATCATGTTCTTGCTGCCCAACTACATCATCTTCCAAAAATTAGAAAACAAAGCAGGTTAAAATCATATTCTCTTATGTTTTGGCTTCCCATACCATTTAAAGCCCTACATAATCTGAGTTCTAAACTGTGGAGTGGAGAAGACACAAGGAAAGTTTGTTTCCTGTGGCAGATGTTAGTCCTTCAGCCTATGAAGTATAAAAATGTGGGATAAGAATATAACAACAACAACAAAAGACAATTCAGCTCTAATTAAACACCTAAGTTGCTCTGACTTGCCATCATGAAAATCTTGCACTGTTCAAGATGTAAGAACTGCTTCTTCATGAAACTAGCTGAAAATTCTCTGAACAGGACTCTTTATGCACATCAGATAATAAAATATATCAATTTAAATGAACAACGGTGCAACCTGAGGCTCTGTGATTTTATACTTGCATCTGAACCAATCACCAAAAAAGTAATGTCTTTGACCTAGATACGGTTGCTTCCAAATGGAGGAATTTTAATACTGCAAGTTAAGATATTGTAGAGCTATTTCATTCTAGTGCAGATACATGGCGGCACCTAACCAACCTCAAATGAGCTCACAAGCTAAGATGGATTGGCCTTAGTTAGTACTTGGGGGAACATTTGAGAAGAGTACATTGGCAGACCACTTCTATATTGTCGCCAAGAGAACTGTATGAATGAATCAAGCTTCTAAGGAAACTTGATTTACATTTCCTTAGTTTGGTTTTCCAAGGAAATAAAAAAATAGAAAAAATGGGATTGAACATGGAAGACATCATTAACTGAAAAATTCCCACTCCACCTGCGCCATGTGTTGAAAGCACCAAACTTGTAAATATTTTGGCTTTTTCTTACTAACTGTGGTTGCTTAATCATTCCAAGTTCTATTTTTTTTTGCCTGGATCCCACGTCAGAAATGAAAGAGACTTGAGTGATGCATCCCAGTGATATTATGAAGGCTGAGATGCTTGAAAGGATATACTGTGGATTAAATAGCTACTTTGCTTTTTATATCAGTGTTCTTGTACCTTTAATAACGCTACAAGAGGCAGCAGTTCAATCCTGCTGATTCTTAATCAAAGGACTGAAATCTAGGTGCTTTTCCAAATATTTTGAACAACAACTACAAATTCCATTCCATTCCCAACAAGAATAATAGGATCACTGTTTGTGAGAGATGTAGTCTCAAATATTTGGAGGGCCTCAGTTGCCACCCTATTTTGTACCATCACATCCAGATGTTTGGATGGTTTCCATCCTGATAATATTCAAGAAGCTTGTAGAGATTTGGCTATTATCCCAAGATTTGGGGCAGGGTAAAGTTTGAGTGCTGCTAAGATGGGGTATTTTGGTTGTATGTTGTTTTGAAGCCGGTCCTGATTTTATTTTTTTTTGTCTTTTATAATTTATAAAGAAAAGTTTTAATTATAAGCTGCCCACAGTCATTGGCAGTCAAGTGACTATGTATAAATCAAACCATCTCTGTGTTGAGGAAAGCTACATCTTTTGGCTGTGGGCTTGCCATAGCTCTTTAAAGGGTGAACACCGATTCTAAAAGAGAGACTAGCACTCTAGCTGTATTGCTGGCACCTGTCCCTTCACATGTTTATTTTCCTCTCCATGAGATCAGAGGATGTGTGAAAATACCGTGTAGTGTGAAAAGTATGAGTGATTGGAAATAAGTCATAGAGGTGATAATATGTGAATAATTGCTGGTGCGATTAAGTAGCTCTTGATGCATCAGTTGGGTCTCTCAGTTGGATGTGAACAGCTGCTAGTACTGTGTCTAGAAAAAGAAAAACAATTAAAAAAATCAATCCTATCTTTTTCTGTCTCAAGTTCATTTTTAAGGACAGAGACTTTTTAAAGGGACAGACTTTTCTGATTTGTGAATATGGTATACACGGACATGGCTAATAATGGAAACTTTTTAGCTTCTAGCCCAATTTTCTGTGAAATTCATATTTTATAAATATGAATTTCACAGAAAATTGGGCTAGAAGCTAAAAATGTAAAGAAAATTCTCAGCTTAGGCTTTATTGTCTTTTAGTTGTCCAGCTCTGTCAGTGGCTCTTACAGAGGCTGAAAAGTTGGGGAGGGGATGTTGCTTCTGCTAGAAAAAATGTTTACCTGCCTCATCATAGATGCACCAAAGATGACTGTTTTTCATAACATTAATAATCTTTGAAAATGATTCTGGCTTCTAGCCAGTCAGTTTGCCTTTATGCAGCATGCCCTGATCTTTTCCCCATCACAAGTGACAATTGGCAAATGTTACAGTTAATGCTATTAAAATGTTTCTGTACAAGATGCTACCAACCCAGCGGCTTCCTTTTAGTGCTGCTTCTCGTCGAAACACCACATGGGTGAGCATTTTGGATGGCTTTTTCCCCATTCAAAGCTAATCCAGAAAAAGCACAACATTTAGCCATGTATTGTGGGGGTGGAATGTATGAAGATGTTGATTCATCTTCCTTGGTGTTTGAAGCTCTTAAGCTCAGTGTTGTGAAAACGTGTGTATAACGTGAGAAGGTCGCTATAAATCTATTTGTTGTGGGGAGGAATTGGGCAGAATGACATGTGCGAAAGAGATCTTGGGCTCAGAAGTGCAATCTGCATCTGGGACTGAGTCACTATTTTCTGTGTCAGGGCATCCTGTGCAGACATTCTCCACAGGTCAAGGTAAGCCGACGCAGGTCACTAGTTCCTCTGATTGTATCTTTGGGTTTATATTAAGCACTAGACTGACTTCCCACCTGCAGTCTCACTTGACTTCTGTAAATATTTTTGCTGCTGATATCTGTTGTTGGCAGGGAACACCAGCTGTGAGTTCTCTTAAACCTTTCGTTGATGTGTGGCTCTGTGCCAGTGGAAACCAGAGTCTCTTGCTTGGGCTAGGGAGTGCAAGGGTGAGCAAAATTAAGATAAGCAGTAATGTCCTAAGTACGGTTTTCCACCAAATGCTTCCTGCATGGAGAACAAGTGTTGTACTTCTATATTTTAAACACAGAGTGGTTTATGTGGTTGCTTCCGCTAGTACCCAGCAGGGTCCAATTGGTTTCCTTTAAAAAAAAGAAGAAGAAGAACGATTGTCTGCAGCTCAGGGTGTGATAGGGTGTGGCGTGGTAGGGCTGTTGGTGGTTTTGAGGAAGTCTGTTCATCCACCCAGAAAGAGGGAAAAGGTAAAGAGAGATAGTGGGAACATCTTGTGAGAGGGGGAGAGTAGAGGGTGTAAGCAGGGGAACATTCTGCTTATTTTTGCATTATGACCTGGCTGGGAGACATTTGCAAAAGCACAACAGTTTCTCCCCACATTCCAGATATTCCCCCAGTAAAAAATGTTGGGGATGTTACTGTGCAGAATGCAATTTTTTCAGTGGGCTTGAAGGCTTTAACTGAGTTCTGTTTTCTTATTAAGGGAAGAATACCCTATACAGTACAGGTAGTCCTCACAACCACAACTGAATCCAAAATTTCTGTTGTTAAATGAGACATTTGTTAAGTGGGTTGAGCCCCATTTTACGACCTTTCTTGCCACAATTGCTAAGTGAATCACTGCAGTCAATAACTTAGTAACATGGTTGTTAAATGAATCTGGCTTCCCCATTGACTTTGCTTGTCAGAAGGTCACCGAATGTGATCACATGACCTTGGGAAAACAGCAGCAGTTATAAATATGAACTAGTTGCCAAGCATCTGAATTTTTATCATACGGTCATGGGGACGTTGCAAAGGTCGTAAATGTGAAAAACAGCCAGAAGTCACTTTTGTTTCATTGCCGTTGTAACTTTGATCACTAAATGAACTGTTGTAAGTTGAGGACTACCTGTAAGTAAAGGCATCAACCTCACGTAACCTCAGAAATAAGCCATACTGGCCTCAGCAAAACTTTATTTATGCAAGTTTGTAAAGTGTATATAAGTCATGTAAAATCCCATTTAGGAGGCATGATAGAATGTAACATCTGTATCTCTCTGCTTTGGGAGCTTTAGGGGAGGTGGGCTGTATATACATTCTGAGAATATATAATTGCTAGGAAAGCAGTGAATAGAGAGTTGGGTTTGGTTCAGCTTTTAACCGTTGGCTGGAGTTTGCTGTTTGTATGTTGCTATCTCCCAAGTTTGTTTTCTGAAACTGCTTTCTGTCTGGGAATATGACTAACAGCTGTTTTCTTTTCTTGAGGGTGATACTAAAACTAAAGGGTAGAATACAGTATTTTATTTTGTCTCCTTGCAAAAACAGGTGGTTGAAGGAGAGTATGCATGAATGGGATAAAAGCAAAAGTGATTATACAGCAGAAAATAAAGGAATGAGCTAGAAAAGGGGTGGTTAGAAAAAAGGGGATAATTTGGTTTGGGTAAGAGGAGGGAGAGAGAAGACTTGGCTTGGATAGTCCTGACAACCTTAATTCTCTGAGCTAGTCCAGAGTTTATAAGTAGCATGTGAACTTACCAGATTGCTTCTGTATTTTTGTGTTGAAGTTCATTAGATAATATTCTATATTTGTAAGTCTACTGGGAGACTTACAAATTCAACACTTAATAGATACTGTACAGCTATCTCTCATGCTTGCGGTTTCCCATATTTTACTCTTTTTTTGGTACGTTGGCTATTTAAGTTCCATGAAACTGTTGTTGACTCTTAGATTTTCCTCCCTAACTTGGCCTTTTGGGTCATCCAGCAGCACACCCATTGCTGCTGTAACTCAATCCGTCCACCATCTTCTGTTTCTTTCCACCTTTCCCAGCATTAAGAGTCTGCTCCAGAGAAATAGGTCTTCACGAATGAAGGCGAATATATACGTGTCCCAGGGTAATGTGGCAAGATCCAATCTGGGTCGGTCACCTGGACCAGAGGTTTACTTTTTCCAGCTTTTGGACTCGTGCTGGAGCCCATCCTCAGGGAACTTCTCTCTACTGGAATCTGAAACTTCTCTCTTACAACTTTAAGTTAGTGGGGCAAATTCAAAGAAAAACAACACCCTTCTGAATAGTGAAAGCGATTTGAGATAAGGTCTTCGTGTAATGTGTTCAAAGTAGGATAATTTAAGCATTGTTATTTTTGCCTCATTGAAAACTCTGGATTAATTTGTTTGATTATCCACTTATTTGTTTTCTTAGCTGTCCATCTCATTTTCAGTAGTCTTCTCCAACACCAACAAGAAGTATGCAAAATACTTCAAACACAAAATGTTTCATCATTGGAAAGAGCCTAACAGGACATTCGGAAGGTGGAACATTTTTGCCTCAAAACATTTTGCATATCTCTACAGGTAACATATATGTGAAAGCTTAACTGGCAACCTTTGTGTTTAAGTTAGAGAAATGGTACAGTCAGGTATGAAAATAGGCTTTTTTTCTTTGTCTCCACATTTCTTATCTCAAATGGGCTTTGAAAATCAAATGGCTTCAGAGGAAGTTCTTTTTTGCCAAATTAAGGTCAGATACTCTGCTAATGTCACTTGGTATCTAGCCGAGGAATTTGTGAAAAGCATCTTGGAATGAGTCACTAGTGAAAAAGGGATATAAAAGGTTGTAAAAAAAAAAGCATTTACAATATTAGGCTGCATCAGTGGAAGCATTTTTTTTTTTGCACAACCCATACAATTCCATTGTATTTTGCATTGGTCATACTTTAGATAGTTTTGTTCAGATCTTGGCATTAAAATGTAAGAATTCAGGCAAACTGGAATGAGTTCTGAAAAAGGCAAGATAGATGATAGAAGGGGGAAAAAACCCTGAAGTATGATAGGAGAATCTTTTTAAATACCTGATAGAAAGTCATATAGAAGGCCAAGACCAAGTCTTTGTTGTTTCCAATGTAGGACAAGACATAAAATACTTAAGATAGTGAGCCAAATTCAAGAAAAAAACCCAAGGCCTTCTGAATAGTAAGAGCAATTTGAGATTGGAACCAGTCATTTAGAAAAGTCATAGACTCCTCTTCTGAGCATGTGTTCAAGCAGATGCTGGTCAGCCATCTGTTAAGAATGCTTGAATTTGGAATCCAACACTACTACGTGGGGGAGGGAGTCTGACAGTCTAAATGGCCTCTTCCAATTTAGTAATGGGTAACTCTAATCAGAGGTTAATATGGGCTTTTCCCTTATGCTTAAACCTGGCTTTCAATCTTCTTTTGCCCTTGACAGTTCCATTTGAGGGCAATTTTCTCTATGTGTTCACAATATTTCCTTTATGAATGTATCTTTTGATGCATCCATAGATGATCAATCCCTAGATGAGCTCACTACTTGCAACATTCTTGGCTGTTTATTTATTATTAAATTTATATGCTGCCCATCTCACAGTTTAAGGTGACTCTGAGAGCAGATTCACTTATTACTTTTCAGGGAAACATTATTATCCTATAAGTATAGGATAATTATAGGATAATAATTAATGTTATCCTGAAAAGTAGTAAGTGAATCTTAGGCCCATAGCAGATGTTTGCTGATCAGTGGTACAATAAGCCTTTTCAACACATATAGAAAGGAGCATATTGGGAAAGGCAGTTGTACAATATGGAATAAAGTATCTGAAATTTCATTGGAGATATAAAAATTAGACAGAAAAGTCTATACTATATGTTGGTACTATAGAGAAATGGACAAGATAACTAGTATATTTCCTGCCTACGAAAGATTAACGGCTAATGCATAAGATAAATAGATGCAACAGTCTGCTTCAGGTCATTCAGTATTTTGCAATGTCATACAGAACATTAACTTTGGTAGTAAATCTCCAAATAATCCCTGTGGCTCACATAGGCCCATTGCTGGAATCCATTAGATTGATAAAGAACTGAGTTGCAGCTGCTCATTACCATAGGAATAAAAATAAAGGTTGCTTTTTCACAAAGCCTGTGTGGCATATCTGAACAGTACATGTAGAATTCAATAATAAACCAAACATTATATGTCATTTGCATATAATGCATTAACTGCTTTATTGTGCCACTCGCTAACCAGAGATCTCTGGGCACTTGACCAGGTAACAGTTATGACCACAAATTACGTAAATATAATATTGATATATTATAATTGGAAACAAGATAAAATAACCTTAGAATAATATCCTGGATTTCAGTATGTTTTTTTGCAGAAAGGGAAGAGTGTTGAGCTAAGAGATAGTGGCTTGTCGAAAGCCATATCATAAGTTCAGCATGACAAACAATTTCACGTCATTACTAAGGAGGCGGATGCTCTATGCCAGGCATGTCCAGCCCGCAGGCCACATACCGCCGTGGAAAGATAGTAATGCAGCCCCACAAGATTGTAAACTTTTAAACATTATTATCTGATTTATATGCATTAACTATATTATAGAGATTTTATACAGCCCAAAACAATTCCTCTTCACTCAGTGTAGCCCAGGCAAGCCAAAAGGTTGGGCACCCATGCTCTATGCCATAGATAATGATCTATACAAGTTGGAGCAATGAGGAATGGATTAATAAGGAATCTGCTGTCAGATTTTATTTTGATGCAAATGTTTAGAAGGACTATTCAGACAGTCCCCTTTCTTGTTGCAGTTTTTAGCTTTGGTCTGATCCAAGTATTTGGGGAAGCAAAGAAGGAGATAAAGACTGATAGCAGTACTGATCAAAATGTCTAAGTTTCCTAGACTAAAGATGAGAATGTTACAGGTTACGTATCTTTCCTGTTTTTTCTTGTGACAAATGCTTTGGTGGTTGGAGTACTGAATAAAAAATTTTCTTCTTATTCTCCATACCACATCACCCTTTAATTTTTCCCCTTCTTTTTATGTATATCCATTTATACACAATTACAATAAAATAAGCTGGGGATTGTAAAAGAACCACACATACCAGCCTACAAATGAAGCACAAATAATTTCTGAATACAAAATAATTTCTGAATACAAAATACACTGAATATTCCATGGTTTGAAAAAAGCTAAATGTGTCTGAAAGCAGCCCACTAAATTTCAATATCAAAATGACAGTAATATTAATTCCAGATATAGTGCCCAATCCAATCCTGCCAGATTGCTGACTTGCATCTCTGAAATATATCGTATCAAGGCAGTCAGTGCCTCTGCCACAGTCTAAGATCCTACGTGCTGCATTGGTTAGAGGGGGACATAGGAAACAGCAATTAACTTGCAAGCCTTGCAAAAAATTTGCACTCAGTGACTGTCTGTGCTATAGAGATGATGAGCAATTCTAAAGCCAAAGCCGTATTGGGTTTTTAAAATCGTGACAGGCTCGTAGCAAGAGCTATTAATAGCAGTGACAGAACAGACATTCCCCAAATAACAAGCTACAAAATATTTTACTGCATTTATGGTACCTGATCAGGATTTAGAAGAAAATGAAAATCTTGTTGGAAAATCAGGAACGAACAGTTCCCTTGATCCGTAAAACATGTATTCGAATAAAGGCAAAACTCTCCATATCACATGCCTTTACGACGTTTTAGATTATGGTTAAAAACAGCTGCAGCTATATTAGGGTTTGGCAGATGTTCATACTATCTGCTGGCAGTTTAATTTTTCAACCTAAGCCATAAGTCCTGAGGGTGCCTGAGGCATCAGCACATCTTTGCTGCAGCAATACCTCATAATGCAGTTGAATGTTCTAAATTGTGTTCTCATGATTAGAAAACCCTAATTACTCAGATGGGCTGCAAGGCATGAAAGGAGCAATACTGTATGGTAATGTTTCCTTGATCATGGATATGAATCCTCCTCGGTTACAGGGTAGTGACTAGTGTCAACTTTTTACATAACAAAAAATGAGAGATTAATTTTTTGCCTTGCATTCTACATTATATCAGTTTAGATTATTGTCTCCTAGGCTAGCTCATTTGCTGCACTAGCCCCACAGTTGGAAAGAAAAACTCTTTAAATCATATTTTGTGGGGAGCTAAGGAGCGAATGCATCCAGCTCTTCCTGCTCTCACAACTCTCTTGAGAAAATTTAGAGCAACCTGCCTCTTATCTTATTTGCCAATCAGGCAGGTGTATTTTTATTCTGTACGTATAATCTTCTGTTTAACTGAGAGTAGTCTTGGAGAGTTGAGTTTCTGGTAGTGGCATTACTTCAAAAAAATAAATAAATAGAATGAAAACAGTACTTAACCTATAATACTTTGATGTCTTCCTGATGAGTTGGACTAACTTCCATAATGAAGTATTTTTGCTATGAAAGAGTTTATATTGCAATCAACATTCAGACTACAAGAAACAAATACATTTTCGTTATATTTATTATTCACTTTTCTGAACCACCCATGTCCCCCAAGAGGGACTCTGAGCAATGTGCAGTAAAATATTAACATATAAAAGGGTATGTAGACGTTAAACATTTTAAGAGAAGGCAAGAGATTAAATATTCTTCTTAGAGAACCAGCAATTGAAGGAACATATATACAATTCCTGTTCATGGCACTTTAAAGTGTGCTTAAATATACTCTTGATTGTTTGATATGCTACATGTAAATGCTAAGGTATCAAACATAAAAATACAAGTCAGAGGCTTCAGAAGATGACATCTCCTTTTCTCTGCAGCCCTTCATCTCCCCCTCAATCCTTTGTGAGAGTTGGAAGACCCATTAGAATTTATCCTAGCAGAGGGCTGTGACTCAGAAAAAATAAGTACCCATACCCTTTATTTGAGAAAAAGCATTTTAACCTTGTGTAAGGCACTACACGTACTTTCACAATCAAGTTGCGAGGAGGTCATTGTGAACTGAACTGCAATAAAGAATTGTAAGAGTGTACCATTTGAATTAAACAGACTTGGAAACATTCTAGAATCTGGAGGTAACAGTAATTTGAAGAACAGAAAATGCACGGTTATTACTCTCTTACTCTTAGGATTCAGGCATCTTTCCACATTCCAACACTCTCAAGGCAGTTTTGTTTTGGTAGCAAAGTCACATTTCACTAAGTTTCCCAAGAGACAAGGTTTTATCAGTAGGAAGATTTGCTACTGTGTTTAGAGCAGCAGTGCTATGCAAAATAGCATTGTGTCCAGTTCTCTGAACCCTTTTTATATTTCTGTGATAAATAATCCAACTTTCTTCCCTATCTGCCTGCAATTTCTGCTCTTTGATGCTTTTTAAAGTTTTCTGATTTGTAATAACCCCTTAAAGGCGGAGCCCTGTGATAGCATTAGGCAAGAAAACAAACCAAAACAAAAAGCAACGTATATCGGAAAATATATACAATCCCTGCCCAGTGCCCCAAATGTTGTACAAGTTTTCTGCCATCTTATTACTCATTCATCTATTATTAACACCAGAGTGGTGTCGGTTTATCTGGCATGAAAAATCATCCAACATGCAATTTGTGAGTGTGAAAAAATAATTGGCCCCAAAGTCAGTCAGCTCAATTAAAGCATACTTGGCCAGTTGCTTTGACTATTTCATTAGACAATGACGGCTGGTCAAAATGCATATACATTTTATAAACTTTGACTTCCCTTATCAGAGTGACATTCTCACTGTATGGGTTCCAGAGACATGTTAGTCCCTGCTCAAAAGAAACAGATGCCTTTCAAAGAGATCCTTCATGAAAAAGCCACTGCCGCTTGAAGTGTGGGAGAGGTCATAACATTATTTTGAAAACTCTGGGGCGCCACAGTCAGAACTTTTATCTTTGAATGGAAAGATGTGTCTGCAATGAATCCTCCAAACAGTGGCCAGCATACACACACACACACACACACACATATATCTGCAGGCCTCTTGTTTTGGCTAAAGCCAATGTTCACGACTTCACCATCAAAAAGACATGGATAAAATGGAATATATGGGATAGTAGTAGGATGGAAGTAATATCTCATTAAGAAGAGCGTGACGTTCATTGAAGCTTTGCCAAAAAGCATTTAGATAATCTTCCAGATTTCTGGAGGAATGTTTACGTACAAATGAATTTGAAGGTGAACTTTTCACGCTACAGAAGTATTGTTATGTCTGGCAGAACTAAACACTGCATTCCACAATAATAATCTCAGACCAGCTGGAGCATGGGTTGGGAAGCTTTGCTGCATTAGGACATGGGCAATTTGCCATCCCTGAAAGAATAATGAAGTGTACCTTGTATCAGAGAATGTATTACAGAAGGATAGGAATTATAATGTGAAGAATTCAAATCTAAATGGACACCAGGTTCTTTGCACCCAGAATGGCCTTCATTGTACCTGCTCGTAGATCTTTAAAGG
The DNA here is from genome assembly GCA_023970755.1 of Azemiops feae. NCBI lineage: Eukaryota > Metazoa > Chordata > Lepidosauria > Squamata > Viperidae > Azemiops > Azemiops feae. The sequence goes on along the minus strand of JALGBA010004179.1, from coordinate 281,588 downwards.
AGCTGTGCCTTTTCTTGGACTGACACAGTAGCTATGCAAGCTCAGGAAAATACATGTTTGAGTTAAGATGTGTTAAAGAAGTTACAGCAGGCATATAAAATTAGTTCACAGGGTGACCTTGGACCCATAACTAATACGTTGCAGTATTATTAATAATACACTCTGAGCCAAAACCAAACAAAGTCACATTATGATTTTGTACAATGATTGTGTCCAGTCAGCATCTCTGAACCTAATCTACCTCACAAGTTGTTGTACAGAAATGTACTCTTCTTTAGGAGAAGAGTTAGTTAAAAATGTACAAAAGAAAGAAAAAAATAATTAAAAAAGTTCCCATTTGGAATAGTTTCCTTGGGGCTATAGACTTTTTTTTTAAAGCATGTGTTTATGTCATCTTTTCCCTCGAACAGTTAAAGATCATCTTGTTCATCTTGTAACTGGATACCTTGCTAAAGCCACTTTGCCTGCCAATCAGTCTGGATGACGCTGGGATCTTATCAGGCAGCAGTACTGGCAGAGGGTGGTTACATAAAAGTGAGAAAATTTGCTGCTCCTTCCCAGTCTGGCACTTGAAGTGACAATCCTATTAGAATACTGCAAGGAAATACCTTGCAATAGAACAGAACCTGAGGGAAAATTAAATCAAACAAGAAAAAAAAGTACATGATATGTAGTCTAGCATTAATTGACCCGGGACTGTATATACATTGATGCAGTGCCCAAAAGTATGGGTACCCTTCCACTTTTCCCCAAAGAATCCTAATTTGCCCTGAAATAAGTTTAAACTGACACAAATAATTGCATCCACCATTCCATTCTTTTTTACCTAATCCACGGAGCAGATACTATGATTCTGATGTATAGGTGACATTCTTGTAAATAAGGGGAAATATTTTTGGCTATATTGTAAGCAGGACTGGCTGCTACTACTGTAGATGCCACCAGCCTTTCCTACCTACAGTCTTCAAAATTCCCAGTTTTCTCAACCTTGGCAAGTTGAAGTAGTATGGACTGACTGGGGAATTCTGGGAGTTGAAGTCCATACAACTTTAAGTTTCCAAGGATGAGAAACACTGTCTTGAGATCTCAACTCCCTTTTAATCCCAGCTTGGCCCTCTGTTAGTTGATCTGTTAGACTAGGCTTCAGCTTATCCCGTTCCCAGTCTCCCTTGTAATAAACTTGTCCATTTTGTTTAGACTCAGGTAAGCATCTTCCTATTGTTAACTCAGGCCTGACGAGAACAGGAAATGTTTATGTTGCTTTGACAGGAATGCTGCAGAATGGAAAGAAGTTTGATTCCTCCCGAGATCGAAACAAGCCTTTCAGATTCAAAATTGGTAGACAAGAAGTCATTAAAGGATTTGAAGAAGGAGCTGCACAGGTAAGAGAATTTATGCTTTTAGAGCAAAAAAAGCCACGGTAATAATGCTAACAATGTCATAAATGAAAGAGGAAAAAAGGTATGAATTTAGAATCTCTGCAATGTATGTGTTGGTATGTTAAAATTAGTACAGATAGGTAAACAACTACATTTTAGCCCCTGACATTGTTACTGCTAAGGCATGTTTACTTTTAAGTAAATTCAGTGTACTCAACAGGATGCTTCAGATAAGCATTAGATAACCCTAATGTTTTTGCTTTTTTCCTTGGGTTTTCTGCTCAGATTCTCCTCTATTTTATATAATTCCCCCCTTTTGTTCCTATGATTGCTTGATTTCACCCCTGCTTCTACTTTTGGGATCACAATTTCATATGAAACACTTCTGAAGAGAATAAAAGGTAAGCTTAGAAACCTGAATCACCCATGCACCATTTCTGCATCCCTAAAGTTTTCCAAATGAACTTTGAAGTGCCTCATGAATTTAGGCTATTCTGTACTAATTGAGAAAAGTTAACTAAATTGACAGCAGCAGAGTATTTACTTTGCCTAATATGAGCTGCCCTGCTTCCCACTTTCTTTATGTAGGCAACTTAGAATACATTCTTCTACAAGGAAGTGAGGGGCCTGTTTAATTTTGTTAATATTTACATAAGAGCAAACTTCTTAGTCACTTCTGTAGGTGTTTGCTTGTAACAGCTACCTGTTGTCTCCACCTAGTGGCTTGTGTACAAAATTAAATTTAAATGAATATGGCTCACAAAGATAAAATCTCTTTCCTGTCAAGCAGTCTTTTTTTTTTGCAATAATACAGGTAGTCCTTGAGTTATGACCACAACTGAGCCCAAAATTTCTGTTGCTAAGCAAGGCAGTTTTTAAGTAAGTTTTGCTCCATTTTACCACCTTTTTTTTTGCCACCATTGTTAATTGAACCACTTCAATTGTTAAGCAAATCTGGCTTCCTCCATTGACTTTGCTTGTCAGAAGCCGGCTGGGAAGAATGCAAATGGTGATCACATGACTCAGGACAGTGCAATCATCAGTACATGTCAGTTGCCAAGTGCCCGAATTCTGATCAGGTGACCATGGGGATGCTACAACGGTTGTAAATGTGAAAACCAGTTACTTCAGTGCCGTTGTAACTTCGAATTGTCACTAAAATGGCTGTAAGTCAAGGACTACCTGTATGGCAGTGCTTTCCCGTTGTCTTCTTAGTGATTTTTTTTTTTTTCAAATTCCCAGCCACTGGAATTTACTACTTTTATCAAAATGATGGAGCATTGCAACTAATGTAGCTTGCTATCTGAAACCTATTCATTTTAATTGCTTCATTCATTCCCTAGTCCTAAAATTTATCTATTTGTATCCCACCATTATTATTTTTACAAAAAACTCAAGGCGACAAACATATCCAGCATACTTTCCTCCTCTTATTTTCCCCACATCAGCCTATGAGGTGAGTTGGGCTGAGAGAGAGGAAGTGGCCCAGTCACCCAGCCAGCTTGCATGCCTAAAGTGGAATTAAAATTCACTATCTCCCCCCAGTTTCTAGCCTGATGCCTTAACCACTAGACCAGACTAACTCAGATGGACTACCAAGTGTTTATTAAAGTAGGTTACCACATCAGTTAACCTCTCCACCAGAGCATTCATCTGAGAATTTGAAAATACTTTTATTTTTACCGTGGAAATGAAGTGGGCCTGAGTATCCTTTTGTACCATTGCCAATTGCTATATTCTTCCTATAGTGTTTGACCCTGAACGTTGGGTTGATGGATGAATGGGCATGAGATTCTGATCTGGGGATAGTGGCGATGAGGCTTTAAGAATCCTAAATATATATATTAGGCTTACAATTTTGAAGTATTTTGTGGTTCAAAATGGTAGGAAATAAATTTGGTGATATGAATTGCATCTTGATCTCATGATTTGATGTATAGAACTTGTAACTTCAGCCGTTATTGTCAGTTTTAAAACACATGCTGGGACATTTGACTCTCAACATTTTTTTTAACTTTTTCTTCTCTCTTTTTCATTTGATACCATCTAATGCCAGATGAGCCTTGGACAAAGGGCAAAGCTCACTTGTACACCTGATATGGCATATGGAACAACAGGTCATCCTGGAGTTATCCCACCAAATGCTACTTTGATTTTTGATGTGGAGCTGCTCAGGATAGAATAAAATTGGGACTAATAATTTTAAAAAATCTGTTAATCAGTGTTTTCCCCCCATTCTTTTTAATGGAAGAAATCTCACTGAAATTTTTATCTTCAACTCAAGTTGTCATGCCAATGCTTATGAAGTTGTTTACCCTACTTCTTTCCCTTTTTTAAAAAACTGATTATTGGTATTTGTTCAGTTAGTTGCTTCTTTGCTATGGAATGGAAGTTGTACATTTTATTTTGCACGTGAAGTTTCAAAATTGTGATTAGAATTATATATAATTGAAAACTATATACAGATTTTACTTATTGAACAACCACTGCCTTATAATCCACTAAAGGAACACCGGTGCTCAGAAAACATGTGTACATTGTGTACACAAGTGGGCATTAGCCAAATCAAGTTACCTGCGCTGCCACTTTTTTCTCAAGCTGTTCCACTTGCGGCTGTTTTAATTAACACATGTGAAAATTTTCCAGAATAATAAAATATTGATATTTTATCCGTTGACTTTCTCTTGTTTTAAACTACCATAGAGCCAAGATTTATTATTTCTGAGGCTGTTGAATGGATCAGTCTTACCAACCAAAATCATGCAGTCCATAAATCCAAATATAAAGTTGCTTAAGATTTGAATTATGCCAATTCCCTATCAATACACTACAAAGACTGCATATCAAGGGCCATACAATTTTCCAGATCCTCTGAAGGGTTACAGAGAAATCTGCTCCAAATTCCAATTTAGTTGTCATCTTCTTTAGGTTAAGGAACTTCCTAAGGTAGCACTTGAAGTGGGAATTTATACCTCAAAGATAAAAAGATGGCATCATGAAGAAAGAATAGCCCCTTTTGCTTCCTGAGTCTTCCCCATAACTGGTTCTTCCTTCTTGAATAGTAGTTGGGATGTATTCATTATAGTGAGACATAATATGGTTTGCTTTGGCTTAGTATGAATGTGAAGGAGGGAGGTGTCTGCACAATTTTGTAATGTATAAGTCTGGTGACTGATTCCTCAAGGTGCTTCCTAGCACAAGTAATGTATTTTAACTAGTAAAAATGGGAGAATGGAAGGGTCAATCACAATTGTGAACATAAAAGATTAACTATACTCAAGACAAGTCATTGCTCAGTCCTGATACATGGAAAATCTAATTCATTACCACCCAGTTTGAGTATTCAAACCTATCCACTCCCTAAGTATGAGGAGAAACCACTTTTCCTAGAATTTATATCCTCTACATCCAAGGGTCCCCAACCCCCAGTCCGTGGACCGGTACCGGTCCGTGGCATGCCAGCAACCGGTCTGCACAAACAAGCAAAGCCACATCTGTGAGATGCAGGCAGTACACAAAACCACGCCTCCTCCAGTCCACGGAAAAGCCTCTCTCCGCGGAACTGGTCCCCGGTGCCCAAAAGGTTGGGGACCTCTGCTCTACATATGCTGTCAAAATTTTACTTAAGCTGAGAAACTGGACACTACTCTTTTTAAGACAAATATTAAAATTTACACATTTTAACTCAATAGACCTTTATATTATGTCAGTGAATTGAATTTAAGGGAAATGTATTTTTTCCGGTTTACATTAAAAGATGACAAAGATACACTATTTTCTAGGCACAATTATGTTTTTTTTTAAAGTGTTGCTACAAAAGCAAGTGAGAATTGTACTCTTCCATATCTTTTAGATAAGCTATTTGTACAGTGATACTAAGCTGCAACGATCTTGAGTAACCTTATACAATTAAACCTCCAGACATTTGCTTTCCATTTCATTCTAATTATTTCACCTCACGCAGAAAATGAGACCAGAAATAGGATCCTTAAAGCAGACAAATGAAATGTCTGCCTTCAGAAAAAAGTCAAGTCTCTGGTCTGGTTTCACAAGTTGTAAGAATTCTGGATCCAGCCTATCTACCACCAGTGGAGCAAGATGTATGTTGTTTTATTGTAGAGAACAACCCAATTAAGGCACAACCACTAGATATTTATGAATCCCCAAGCTTCTCAGTGATACCAAAATGCCAGAATGGGACAACTCCCTGTGGCCGACTTGCCACAGGACAATTCATCGTGGGATAATTCAAGAGAGGGACAAGTAGAATTGCAGCTCACCCCAGCCTTTCTAACTTGAGAAGGTTCAAACCTAAAGTAAGACAAGGCTCGCTGCAATTCACTTGTCCCTCTCTTGAGTTACCCTATGTTGAACTGTCCCGCAGTGAGTTGGCCAAATGAGTTTGTCCCAGACCTCCAAAATGCTACTGTGTTGTTTATTTAGCCTAAGAAAAATATTTTTTCTAATACCAGATGGCCACCATCTGGGAATTAATGGTACCAGTTTTTTTTCCCTCAGGGCAATGGAAGCAAACCCTACACACTTTGGACCTTAACAAATCTTGAGTGAAAAAACAGCACACAGCTACAAAAGCCTTTTTGAAGTATAAGTAAAATGGGCCTGGGCATTTATGCAAAGAGCACTACTTTAAGACCCCCCCCAAAAAATAATCAAAATCAAAACTGCACAATACTTGAGTGTGTAGAAATCATAACACCTGAAACAAATTTAGAATCATTTAATGAGAAAATCACATAACTATTCTCTTAAAATAAGCTCACTTTATTAAAAAAAAACTCCTTATTTCTAAATAATAAAGATATTATACAAGAGAGTTAACCAAATCTTTAACCTCTACTGTATCTGATTGCAAAAGTGTTATCCCTCGCTAGCAAAACTGAACATTTCTATACACTTTAAGCAAAGAAAATGTCTGCACAACTCCAAACTCTTGTTTTTTTTAAAGCAGGTCATGTGATCAAGAAGGGTTTATTCTTTTTCAAATGCTGTCAGATTCTTGGTCCAGCTCATTGCAACCGAAGAGACACAGAAGTGGATCTCTACAGGTCAGCAATGGAACTCTCAAACAGACAACAGTTCTGAACCCCTTGGAACATGACAACCATAAACATATTATTGTGTAATAGTACATACAAGATAAACGTCAAGAATTTTTCACTTCCTCACTTCTCTTCCTACAGCCCTGAAAATGTTTTACAATGTTTAAAGTACATCAGACAGCTTTTTTCAACACTATGCAAAGAACACAAATTACGGGCTATGCTTAGGAAGTCAAGTACCAAAATATATTTTAAAATATGCATGCTTCTCCTTTACAAATTAAATATGAGACTGAACCCTCAGAATATTTTACACATTCCACTGACTGTAATGGCTAAAAAGATTATATTAATATGATCTCTCAATTGTGGAAAAATGTTATCCCAATGCCTTAGCTAATTTCAGTGCCAGTCATTATACAGCAGTGAATAATTCTTCTAAAGGTGAGAATAATCAAGATGGTTATGTAATCAAACGAGGAACTAAAATTACCAATGCTTCTATAAACCAGGTGTCCATATTTGGGGGTGAAATTTGGCCCAGAAACACTGGTGTTTTTAAATAATCCAAAACAACCAGCTCCTTAGGAAAAGTTTTATTTTGGTGGATCTGTGTTTATTCCATATTTCTCCTTCAGAAGCTTGAGCTGTTCTTCTTTCTTCTTAGTATCCATTTTTTGGAATGCCTATCACAGGACAAAGATAAACATTAAAAGCAACATATTATTAATGCAAAAAACATTTAAGCCAATTTCACTTTGGGAATTTAATAGATAATCTTGAGCAATTCAGGTTACTTACCATCAAAATGGTTTGTGATTTAACTACAAAATTGAGGGTAAGATATAATGCATTCTACAATAACATGTTGACCTTAAGTTATCTTGCTCAAGCTGCCTTTCCCCCATTATGCCACTGCTGCTTTACAAGAGAGAGAGGCCTCATGTGTCCTCCTGTATGTCTATTTGTAGGTTTGTGAAGTGCTTGTGATATATGGAAGAGACCACCCGTGCACTACAACAAATTAAGCTACATGTGAGAGTAAACAAGCTAGTAGGTGTTTTCTTTAAGGCTTTTAATTTTTATAAACATATCTGGAGGGCTATATCCAAAACTGCAGGTAGACTAAACATGACTCTTAAATAACAAGGAAAATCTACACTAAGAGTTAGTGTACACAAACAATCTTTGTTCTTTTAAGAATAACTTGTACATTATTCTTGTCTCCAGATCTCTTTTAATATAATACAATCACATAGAGTTTCTTATCTTGGAGATACATCACTAGTTAATTATGTCAGGAGTAAGCAGTATTAAAACCCTAGACTGGGAAATTGAAATGGTATGGTCAACTATTAGTCATAAATAATAGAAAGGATACTGAAAAGCAAGAGCTATTCTGTATTCTTAGTTACTGAAAAGTAAATCCTGTGTGCAAAGGATTTTGCTGTACCCTAGTAACTATAGCAAATGAATGATCTAGTTGAAGGAGCAGAAAGTATTTGTTCCTTCTCTCTACTCGTATAAAACTAAGATGAGTTTTTAGAGTAGAAACTCTAATTCTCTACCTGATATAAAAATCTCCAATTATCTGCTTCCCCACTTGACAAATCAGCAACTTTTATGGTCACATTTTTACAAAAATATCCTTAACATTCACCAAAATAAGATTTATTTGAGACTATTATACCATGCTACAAGCACTCTGCAGATTTTAGCAATGATGTATCAAAGCTGAAAGAAATATTATACCGAGAAGGCTAATGACTACATATATCAGCCTTCATTCCCAATGCTACTTCCAAGGGGGAAATCTCATATCCAGGATTTACAATCCATAATTAAAAATAATCAAAATACAATAAGTCAAGAAAGCAATAATGCATATATATTGTACAGTATGTGGACCTTTATACAGGAGGTTGATTTTTCATTTTTTTAAAGAGATGGTTTTCTTTTGGAAAACTATGTATGGAGCTATTTTTCTTTATATATTGCAGAATATACAAAAATGTACAAAACACCATCTCACTTCTCTAATCAGATCCTTCAATTTGCTACAGCTAAAACCTCCCTGGTTTGAATATCTGAAAAGAAATTATGCTTATGATTTCATCAAAAGGGAAAAAAAGACAGCAGAATTAAAGAATTGACATGCTTTAGGAATATACTTACCCTGTTTGCGTTGTAGTACAAAACAACAAGGTATCTGTTGCACACATTGAATCCTGACAGATGATCACAAGCATTTTTGGCATCAAAGATATCTTCATAGACTACATAGGCGGTTCCCCTCGTCTCAGGAGTATTTCCTCTGCAGGATAACATATTTAAATGTCAGCAAACCAGTATTCAAAGATTATATTTGTCACAGTAAAGGTTTTCCTGACAGTTCAGCTATTTCTTAAAATCAGTTACAACATTAGTTCCAACTTTATATGAATTTACCTGTGTAAATAGGCAGGCACTTGGCTTCATATAGCATCCTATCTGCAATCCTCAGATCCTGCCCCCCCCCCTTTAAATTAACAGAGCTGACATTTTCAGAACTGTTTATAATGACCTAGAGATATTAAGGGTTGAAATAGGTACCTTAATATTCAAGCATCCTTCTGACTTACTAAACCACTCCCTTAACACGAAAAAATTCCTAGATTGAGGCAGTATACAAATGGAATAAAATTGAAATTATCCACTCTGATGGGATCACAATTTTATTAGCCATGTCTCTGCAGCCCTAGACAGGACACAAGCTAAAATTTAATCCTAAAGCTGAGCAATTTGCTCATCTCTGACTTAAATTCATTTTATTACGCATTCAACCGCGCTTTTTCTTGTTTTCCCAAACGACACATTCAAATAAGTCACAAACATAATTCCCACCATATTTTGTCACACTGGCTGTAATGTGTTTGTTTTGGCTCTTAGGGTGATTAAGATTAGTTACAGAGCTGGGGAAAGTGTTTAACATATCAAAAGAGATCTAAGTAGGTAAGCCAGGTTTAGGAGATTTCTTGCACTATGACACTATTAGAGAAACCATTTTATTAAACTGCAATAATGATTTGTTTACCAACTAAAAAACTGTTTTGTATAACTGCATCAAGTCTAATTCGAAGTTCAGTTTATCAAATATACAACAGACTTACACTCTGATTTGTCGAATAGGTCCATATTTTCCAAAAATGTCATACATTTCTTCGGCTGTGATTTTATACGGTAAATTTCTGATATACAAAATTCGGTTAACTTCAGGTGGTAGACGGATCTAGATATAACAAATATAACTTTTAGGAACATAAACATACATATAAACATTTGCTTGTTTTCACTATATTACTTTCAGAGTTCCCAGAATCCGTCTTTTAGAAGAAAGAAACAGGCAACTTTAATAAGCTATTACTGATTTAATAGCTTTGCTGTTCTATCCCTTCCTGTTTAATATACGCACAAAACATTTGATGAGATCTTCTGCAGGCTTGGAGTTTAGTATTACAAATAGGTGATGATGCCCAATTACAGCTCTCAACCCCAAACATGAGATGATATAACCCAGATACTAAAAAGGAGAAGAGAAAGTCAAATAGTGATACTATTGAGGTCCTCTGCTGGTACCTGTAGACTGTGTGCAGTGCACAAACTGGGAGTCCTCTGAGAGTCACAACTGCTGTTTGAAGAATTGCACCCATTCTCTGACAGTCACTATGCCCAAGTTACTTCATAGCAAAACTACTACAATACTGTATATCTGAGGCTGCCCTTCAAAAGCTTCAACTGGTCCAGGATGCAATGATACCGGCAGTGATAGGCAAGCCTCAGTGGAACCCTGTGACACCTCTGTTTTATGAACTGCATTGTTTACCACTGATATCAGGTGCTATTTATTATCTATAATACCCTGCAGGGCACAGGGCCAGATTATTTGAGGGACTGCCTATCTCCCACGGTTTTTGCCCAGCTAGTACAAGCCAGCTGAGTTGACAGTGCATCTATTGGTATCCAGGAAGTATGCTGTTCTATTGTGGTGCCTTCTCTTCACCCCCACCCCATCCCCCATCCCATGAAAGTCTTATGACTGTTCTTCGAGACTTTGGGATATGATAATAGAGCCCTTTATTGGATATGTTTACATCTATTATTTTTTTTATAGAGCAACCAGATCCTGCTTTGTTTTGTACTGTGTTTTTACTGTTTATTACATTATTGTGAGCTGTCAAAAGTCAGAGTTGGGCAGCATCTAAACTGAATTCAATAAACTGTTGGATTAACTGGAGGGGGGCATTCTACTTTGTGATAGAGAATAGGGTGATGGTGTGGCAATGGAACTGCTCCAAGAGAGGTATTTTGTCTCGATACACATAATGTATTCCAATACAAGTTAATTTTTTATATTTTTCTACACTCAATAACTGATTCTAAGTGTCAATAACTGAACTACAACCGTGGCTGCCAACAAGGTATTACACTGAACTCAGTGTGCTTATAACTCAAGTATTAAAATTTATCTGATTCCAGTTGATGGCAAGCTGTACAACCTAAGCTGAGAGGAAACACAAGTATCTCTAATCCCACCCTACCCCCCAAAGCATGCCTAATTTTAACTTTCTATTCACTATGTCAGTGGTTGCTACCTAATTCAGCAACCCTGGGGGACGAGACTTCAGTTCTCATATTCCCCTATTTAACACTGGCCATAATGGCAGGAGTTATGGGTGCCAACGCCCAATACAGGGCGCAGGCCAAATATTAGGGCCAGGGAGTCCAGTCACCAGGCCATTCAGCCCACATCCCCTCCAACAAGCTTTTCTGAAAGGGAAGCTCTCGAGAAGGCCAGGACTACAATTCCCATCACATATAATAAGGCAGTTGTGGATGACGGATATTTTAGCCCAGATGGGCGGGTACGAAATCAGGAAAGCTGACGGCTTCCCGATCACTTCCGCGCTTTTTCTTGTTTTCCCAAACGACAAAAGGCAAACAAATTTGCGCGTTAAAGGAAGGGGGGGGGCGCCGTTCAAAATGACCACCCCGCCCAACTCACGTTCGCGCGTTTCGCCGCTTGCATCGCCATGGCAACGGTATTCGGATACTTCGGCTTTACCCGCAGAAAAAAAAGGAAACCTCCGTAGACGCCGAAACCACCGAGCGCAGAGAAAACACGCCGAAGTCGCTGCACTGCGCGTCCTACGCTTCACCCGGAAGAAGAACAGACTTCCGTCCGTCGTACTTTCTTCCTCCGCCCACCTCAAATGGCTACATAGGCGTCCACACTAGCTCGATTTCCGGTTCCGATTAAACATATGCTGCAGTGTCAGAATGGGGGGTTTCCTGCGACCAAAGGCAAAAATCGATGTAACTATATTCTTAATCTGGAATACGCGGAGAATTTTTTTTTCTAGATGACTTGGAAAGAATCATGCTTTTTCCCCGCCACCAGCATTAATTCCCCAAGTTGAAGCAGAATTGGATCCGTTCATTATTTACCTGGCTTTGTGATACGTAAAAAAGAAGTACTGTATATAATCCGTTGATGCTCCGAAAGAAAAAAAGAGCCGTTTCTTCGCTTACCTGAATCAAATGTACTAGAGTACAATGAAACAAGCGGGAACAGTTTCAAAGAAAGACTGCAAGGATAATCAGCAGATTAGAAATTAAATTCTATAAAGAAACGTATATGGACGCTATTCAAATAAACTGAAAAGTTGTCTCAGAGAAGAAAATCAAGACCTGTTCTCCAATTGTTCCAGAGGACAGGACCAAAAATAATGGGCTTATTTTGTGAAAAAGCAGATTCTGATATTGGGTGTGGCTTCTTAATTATTATTTATTCTTTTCTTGCTGTTATAATAATGAAAGAGAAATGGGGGGAAACCCACAAAAATGATAATATATACATTATCAAAGAAAAGGGAAACACTAAAAAAATGAAAAATGCAACAACAACAAAAGGTATAATGTATCATTTTAACTAAATAATTACAATTCTGTATATAGTTATCTCTGTGTATCTAATTTATATAATTATATTTTATTAAGCTACTGTATTTTGTATAAATGAGTCCCATATTTCATTTTATTTGCCCATGCAAAGTCTAGGTCTACAGGCAATCTGCTCATAGGTGACAATTAGGAATTCAATCCATTGAGTGAAAGGAGCCATACATTTATCTTTCCAATACTGCTATATCAGTTTTTTGGCCATAGTAAGGGCATGGAGAATCCATTTGCTTTGTCCAGTTGTCAGTTTCCATGTACTAGATATGTAGTTCAAAAGAATAGTATCTGAAAATTTTGGCTTTTGTGCACAATTATATAATCCAATACTTTTTCCCAAAGCTTGGTATATATAAGACATTGCAAAACCAAGATTTTTAAAGAAACATTATAATTAGCACATTAAGTATGGTCTTTACTTGCTTTTAGCATAATTGTAATATAAGTCTGGTTAAATGCTGGTAATACAAATCCCTTATCAAATATCTCTTCATATACTTGACAAGTTCTTTGCCCCAAACGTTCTATAAATCTTTTATACTATTCAATATGGAATCTACTTTCCTGGTGTTTTACCAGATATTGGAAGAGGCTTCTTAACAGTAATAACAGTTCTATGTATGTATGTGTGTGTATCATGTATGTACATGTATCATGTACATGATGAGTTTCAAAGTTGGTCCATCCAAATCCTTGCTTTTGATAGCAGCATACAACAATAAGGAGGGAGAAAAAATTGTAATCACGTGATTTCTTCCCTGAAGTGGCAAAAGTTAGGAGCTGAAGTCCTATAATTTAACCATAAGATGGCAGCAACAGAATTGTCCCAAAGGTGTTTTTAAAAGGTAACTGGATCTTGTTTTTTTCCTTGAAAACATTTTGCTTCTCCTCCAAAAAGCTTCAGTTCAGAATGGAAGCTTTTGTGTGTCGGATACCTCTTCATCTAAACCAGGGGTATCAAACTGCTGGCCCGTGGGCCGGATGCGTCATGCCAAAACCGCGCCCACCCCATCTCCGGCAATGGTGAAAAAGTCGTGATACATCGTGACACGTCACGTGATGTTGCGAGTTTGACACCCCTGATTTAAACTAATCATGCAGGGATGCCTAGTTTGGACTGCCATCCCCCAACATCTGAAAGAGCTACTGTAGATGTATTCTTCATTTATTTTTACTGATCTGCAAAATTCTTGGCTGAAGATGAGAATAAAATGTTTCATGTTAATAATCTGCGTATGATCTGAAGAAATATATTTTTAGATATTACAGTCCATCATTTTTATGATCAAAGAAATTGGGCATTATGGCTATAAAGCATAGTGATACCAATACCTCAATTTTAAAAGGTTTCTTTTTTGTCATGCATTGTAAAAAATGGTTGCCCAAAGATCTGCTTTCACTTAATCCAATTCCCAGAACACTCAATCCACTGTTAACATTTCTTGGCAAAAAAATGCCAGCAAAGAACTATTAAGATAAATTGAAATAGAGACCTTTATTGCTATTCCCCCCCCCCTTCTTTCCCTAAAAGTGGCCATGGCCTATGAAAAATAATAGAGAGCAATTTGGATGTCACAGTGTTTTTCAAACCTGACAATCTTAAAATGTGTGGACTCCAAGAATGCCTCATGCTGCCTTGAGAACTTGGGGATTTGAAGTCCACACATCTTAAAGTTGCCAAGTTTGAGCAATACCGTTTTCGAGGTTTCCAAGTCTTGCAGGTTTGAGAAGTGCTGGTATAACATTTTGCTGAAAGCATCAGTATGGAGAGTCCCTGGTTTGAATCTCCATTATATTTTCAATGGATAACTTTGGGACAGTCAGTTTTGCTCAGGGTGCCCCATCTCTTATCATAGAAAAAGAGGAAAACCCTCCACATGGGCCACCTTGAACTCATAGAGGAAAGGTAGGATAAAAATGCAAAAAAAGGCAAAATTCCTCACTGGTAAAAAATGGTTTTAAAAATGTTCAAATTCTTTAAATTTCAGTTGGTATTTTTCCTGCTAACGTGAATGCCAATAATATTTCAAAAAGATAAAGAGAGCAAAAGAGTGACCTGCAGGCTAGTGCTATCTGATATTAGAAAGTAGGCGTGTGTTTCAAAGCTGAAGAGGAAAGATCTGCAGAAGTGTAGCAGTGGTATGCACACATTACACACAGAGAGACACAATGCTTAAGTATTACGTTTATACACAACACTTTAAAGTGTTTTTTACAAATGTTTTCAAATCATGCCTATGATTCTTTTTTGTTTTCCTCTTTTCCTTCCGTTTTGCATCCAGGCCCACGCCAAATATATACAATCCCGATATATTTGAGACAGTAACAAGAGTTCAGTGTAGTTACATCGCCTCTGCAGAGCATCCGCTTCTACTCTCAGCTTCCCACGCAGGAAAGCTGCTGCCTGTGGCTGGTTTGGGAGCAGCAGTGAAGTTATTTTTTTTTTAAACTTGACTCGCAAGCCAAGTCGCACCCGCCGCTCTACCATTAATAGCTCTGTGGTTAGTAAGCAGAGATCGGAGGGAGGCTGCGGCTCCTAGCAGAAGCGAGATGCCGAGCGGGAAGGGGAAGCTGCCAACGGCTCGGGCAGAAAAACGCGGCGGTGGCAGCAGTCGCCAGTGGGTGGTGGTTCTTCCAGGTAACCGTGCCCCGGAACCAGCCGATCCTGGAGCGTTAAAAGAAATGGCTCCCTTCCGTGCACGGGAGGGTTAATTGCGGGCTGCATTCAAGCGATTGAGCTTTTATTGCTTTGGGCAGCTGGTCGGTGCTTGTGTGAATGCTGTCGGGCTTTGTGTTAACCTTCCCCGTTTGCGATCTCTCCCTCCCTACTGTCCCACAACGATATTAGAGATAGCGAACCGTGCTATTCCTGCCCTCCCGATAGAGGTTGGATGATCCAAAATAAAATGAATCTGTCTTCAGAGTTGAATTCAATTTCTGGGACTTGATGGGCACGTGTGTATAGGACGTTTTGGCTAAAATGCAGAGATTTGCTATTGCTCCCTCATAGTATGTTTTGTTTTGATTGCCCAGTCGATGCTGTGGTCTCCCATCCAGGCCTGATATTGCAGTGTTTCTCAAACCTGCTAACTTTTAAGATGTTTGGACTTCAAATCCCAGTATTCCTCACCTAGTGGGGAGTTCAGTTGATGGGATTTTACCTACTATCCAATTGTTTGATGGGATTTTACCTACACTCTTATGACTAAGTGGTTTCTAAGTGTAAAGTAGCAGGTAATTGTTGCCTTCTCCCCTTGATTTATCTCTTCCATGCTTTTTAGATAAGTATAGATCAAAGAAGCTTGACTGCCCCACTTAGCACAATTTCCCCCTCTAGCCAAGGTGAACTAGGCACTGAATCCATCTGGTCTCATTGGGCTTTCAGCATCAGAGCGTCTAGACCAAATTTGGCATCTTTAAGACAAGTGGACTTCAATTCCCAGAACATGCTGGGTTGCATATTTCTGAGAGTTGAAGTTCACATATCTTAAAGTTGCCAAGTTTGAAAAACACTGGTTTAGAAACAAAGAGAAAAACCTGGTAGCATGTTTGAAGACAGTCCAAATATTGCATTTCTTCTATTTTTAATCTGAAATGGTGGCACTGATGTCATCTAACTCAGTAATGAAATATCTGCAAACAACCAGTCTCAGAGATCACAAAGAACTCTGTGTTGGTGGGATCCAGATAAGGCCTGCTGTCTTCTGAATCAGACAATGACATCAGAGTAAAGTGAAGTGGCTTGGCCATCTTATTTCCATGCCCATGAGCATTGATGACAAGCTTGGGGAAAGCAACATCTGGACTCTGCCTTCTAACCTTATTTATAATAAGGCTGCCCTCAAAAGATAGGGTTCAGCCAATACACTCTTTCAAGTTTGAAGAGGACAAAAGGAAGACTTGCTTGGTTCTTTGGAAAAGAATTTCTATTCCTCAGAACTTACCAGACAACCCTCATAGTCATGATTTTTAAGGTGCTATTATAAATTATGTATGGGCATCTATCACATTCTAGCATTCTCCCTCTCTTTCAGAAACTGCAACTGATCTCCCAAAGAAGCCAGGTGCTGGGCCTTTATTTACAAGGCTGCCACATCCAAGTACAGGCAAGGCTCACATTGTAAAATATTACTTGCTTGATGCCATCTGATCGGTTTCTTTTTATTTTTATAGTAATAGTCTTGCCCTCATCATGGTTACTATTATCCCTTTGTTAGCTGAAATTTTAAAAGCTGACATATTATGGTATAGAAGGTAATTATACCAAATTATTGTTTGATTATTTACTAGTAGAATAGTATGGTTGATTTCCTCTTATTCCTTTTTTGTCTTTTGTACTTTTGCTAAATTTGCTTTTGCTTACAACTCATACATACTGAGATATTTTTCGGTAAAAATACTATTGTTTTCTCTTCAGTCAGATGAGCCTTGGAAAAATATTGCACAGCAAAACCAGAATGTGATAGTGGTTTCTTTCTTAACAGGACAAGCTGCCCTTTATTTATTTGGTAGTGATGCATACCACATATTTGAAATGAAAGCTTTTCATGAAGAATACCGGTCATGGTTTATTGGTCAAGAAGTTCAATACGGTAAGTGGAAGGTTGAACAGGACATAGATCTATCTCACCTAATGCTCCCCTAATGCTAGGGAATCTGGCGCTCTGGATGCATTGTCAATGATGAGAGATGCTGGGAGTTGTAGTTTAATGTAACATTCCTGGAATTCCATAGACTCTCCACTTCTGTTGCAAGTCCTTGAGTCGCAATCGCACTTCTTAAAATATTTTCTTTACCTTGAGGCTATTCATATTATGACTGCTTATTTCTTCCTTCCCTCACAGAAATAGAAATTAGGTTCCAACAAATTTGCATTTATTTCATTGAATCATCATGACTTGTATCAAGTGTAAGGATGATCTTTTCACAGTGATTTGAAGGTATCACTATCCACCTCTGGATCTTTATGTCTGGCAGAGGAGGAAAAAAGAGGTTTTTTGCTGTCATCTTTTCTTCCATGTCTTCTTTATTGCAGTTGGGTTTTGAGAAAATTTTGAGCTCAGAGAAGAGATTGCACTTTACATTTTTTAATGGTCCATTTTCCCCTGGCAGCACCTTGGAGAGAGATATTGGCTTTTTCTGACATCTCATTTCTCTTGAGGCTAGACAGATAAGGTACAATTATGCTTTTTTTGTCACTCTACATTGGGCAAACTTAGACTAGGGTCTTTCTTAGGGTGGGGGGAGAAATAAACCAAGTTATTCATCTATAGTTTCACTCAATTTTTTAAAACTCCCAAGTGGAAAATTATTATGCCCAAATAAGGCAATTCTGCAGTAATGTTTAGCAGACCATACTTACCTGAATCACAACATCCAATCCATTTCTTCTCACTTTGATTCACATGAGATCCAGTTTTGCCTTGCAGGTAAATTTTTTAGAACCATAAGAGAAATACTAATATGGCAGTTATTTTAACAAAAATGTAGATGTTTTTATGAAATTTGAGGAGGGTGTTATGGAGCACTTCAAATTTGATTTTAAAAAATAGCTGCAGAGCAGATTGAACTATGGTCATAAAACTTGCCTGCAACTCTTTAAACAGCTGCATCTTTTCCTGGTTTGCATGACACTCTTAGAAAGGTTTTGAAACTGTATTTGATGTAGCATATAGTCCCATTATTTTTATTCTCCTATACGCATATTGTCATGTATGTCTGTGGGAAACAACAGATGTTTAGAATTTGAATATACAACATCTTTCCTCTTTGTAGTATACTCATCCTCTTAAAAACTTTATTTTAAAGTCTAAATTTAAATTGGCAAAGATAGATTGCAGGTGTTTGACTTTGCTGCTGAATCATTTTAGTTTTTGTCCCTAACTTACAGAAGCAGTCCAGAATGTGTAGTACAGTTTCCTTTAGAATATTTATTTTTCCACCTTCAGATGGACGTCTATTTTTTGCTACACCAATGGACCCCTTGTTTCTTGTGCTTTTCTACCTCATCAGAGCAGAGAAAGAGGTAGGCAACTAAAATGTTTCAGGAAAATGACATTACATTATATATCCCTTCCCCTCCCCCCAAACAAATATCCATCAATTCTAAATGTTTCAAGAACTGAAATTTCTGAAATTATAGTTAATGCTCTGCTGCTTTCTTATTTATTGGAACATTTGGTTCAGCAATAAGATAGTCTTGTTTGGGAAAAAACATGTTTGAATCATTTTAATTTTTTTTAAACTGATTGTTCCTCTGCCTCACCCTCAGCAGGGAAAGTTTCAGCCACTGGATCAGGTTTTGGTGGATGAAGAGTTTTCTTCCAGTATACAATTGCTACAGTGCACAAGTACTTCACAGTCAGTTCACCACATAGCTGAGCAAAAAGGTACAAAACAAGCAAAAATTATTAATAATGTAGACCTGCAAACTTTAGCCACTACTTATGTTAGGCCACTTGACATAGCCAGCTGTATTGGGGCGGGTGCTCACAAACCATCCTCGCACGAGCACAGAAGTGAGATAGAATAAATCTGGGTCCTGTGTGAATACAAAGAGACCTTGTCTAAGATAAACTGCTGAGGTTGCCTATTTAGGGTTTAATCCAGACTTCTGTCCCTTGAAGTGCTACTAGAGAGTGTTCTGCTTAGGATAGTCCTCCTGGTCAGGCAGAGCCAATTCTCTCCTAATTCCCCTAATTCTAACTCATAACTCCCATCGCCTATGCTGTTGGGGAGGGGGGGAGGGGAGAGGCCTTTAAGGATTATAGATAGTCCTTGTTTAGCAACCACAATTGGGATCAGCAACTCAGTCATTATGCAAAGCGGTCACTAAGTAAAACTGACTGATCTTCCTTCAGCTTTTCTTTGCTTTACAAAAGGGGTGTCAAACTGGTGCCCGCAGGCCAGAGGCGTCCCACACAGGCCACGCCCACCCCAGCTCCACAAAGGCAAAAATGTCGCGATATGTCACATGATGCGATCGAATTTGACACCCTTGCTTTACAACCTCTGAAGGTTTTGAATGCAAGGATTGTTTGCAAAGTTACTACTTCATCACTGCCATAACTGCGAACCATCGCTAAATGCAGACTATCTATATAGGAATTAGGGCAGGGGTCATTCTCTCCCCCTCCCTCCCCCCCCCAGTAGCACAGCTATTCTGAGGATACTGGGAATTGTAATGAAAGGCACTATTCACAATTGAAAAGTCAGGTATTTTAGATAATACTCATAAATTAACTAGACTGTGGTTTAGATTTAGTATTAGTTAATTGTGTGTGTGTGTGCACATTCAAGGTATATATTCATCACCTCCAAAATATTTGATAATATTGACAAACTTCTCCAAATACTGAAATAAATTTGTATTTTGCCTCAGTTCCATTAATGCACAGAGTAAATATAGTTTGGTTGTCTCTCTTTCTCTTTATTCTCAGAAATAGGTGGTAAGAAATTTTTTAGATACAGTGAAAAGAAAACACTGACATGGTTAAATAAAAAGGTATATTTTTCTCTATTATCCATTTTAATATCAAGTATAGCATTTCTTTCTTCAATGACAGATCTATTGCATAATACATTGCTTTGAACTATAAAGCATTCACTTTTTATCTGTAATATAGTATAATCAATTTAGTAATAGTCTGAAAAGGAACCGACGTGGGTCCTGTAACACAACTGTTACTTTTTTAAAAAAAATGTTTTTTTTTTACAATTTCAAGAAAGCAATTGCAGCAAAATGGCTGTTACTAGCATAATTCTGCTAGCTTTATTCTTCCTGCCATGGTATGATTACTGTGGAAGAAATTTTGTTACATTGGAGGGGGAAATGGTTTAGATATTGCAACTTAACTGTGCATTAATCACTTACTAAAATGTGTTTATTTAATTGAGTTCTACAGCTGCCTATCTTATAGCAATGATTCTAATAGTGATACATAGTATGAATATAATTCTTCATAGTCTTCTGCTCAACAACTTAAATAGGAATATCTTACTCTGTTTTAAAAAAAATCTCATTGCCTGAACAGATAGCATTTCGATAATGCTGAGTGTCTGTGCTTCCTATCCCTCTGACAAAGAGGCACTGTTTTCTTTGAAATATATGTAATGGATTTCAGTGTATGGCTTCAAACTTTGATTATGATAGTACTATTTTATGGCTTTTGCTAGGTTAACCAACTGGTGAAAGTATTAAAAGAAAATAGCATACCTGTGAGTGGAAAAGTACAGGCTGCTACATTTATCAGCAATAATCAGGCCAACAGTGGCACAGAAGGTAAGATAACTACATTTGTTGAAGAAAGGTATTTAAAGTAAAATATACCAGTTTGCCTTCATGTATTTTGATTTATGAAACTTACTCTGAGGTTTTACTTTCCTTTTTAATCATTGCCAGAAAGGGACCCTGGCAAAATCATTTGTGTCTGGGATGAACTGAGTAAGAGAAGAAAAAAATGAATACAATTGGCACATGAGGCTGCTAAATAAGATCGATAAATAACATGCAATATCTATTTCATTTATTTTTCAGAGGACTATATTTGTTATGCTCATGGCTTAATATCAGAGTATATTCCCGAAGAGCTAAGTGCAACGTTGGCTAATTATTTAAGGTGAGAATTTAATTTTTTAAAAAACTAACTGCTTCAAACAAGAATTTTCCTGTTATGCTTCCATCACTAATACTGGTTTGAAAAATGGACTTAAGTAGGGTAGTGGAGCCTTCCCTATTTCCCTGCCTTTCTTCCATACAGCTGCTTTTCTTGTCCCTTTTTCCAAGTTGGGAGTATACTGTTCAGTGAAACAAACTGGACTCCATGGAATGGTGGGGATGTTCCTCAAAGCAGCAGAGACCTTTCTGTGACTAGATCTTGCTTTGCATCAGGTTTGTTTGTCTGATTTCTGAGGATCCCTGTCAGGCCCAAAACCCAGGAAAGGCACAAGGTGATTCTTCCAAGCAGAATTCTTTGTTGTTCCACACCTGTAGACAGAATCTTGCCAAACTGAAGCACTCTACTCTATACATCAGGGGTGTCAAGCTGCCGGCCTGTGGGCCGTTTGCATCATGCGGAGGCTGCGCCCACCCCAGCTCTGACAATGCGAAAAAAGTCACGATACTTCGCATCATGTGATGGAGTTTGACACATCTTTGCTATCTTTTAATCTTTGAGAGAAGGTTCGCATGCTTGAAGGGTTCAGCACAGGACTGATGCAGTAAACCATCAGTGAAGGCAAAATGGTTCTCAAAATAGTGCTCTTAATATTTGTTTTCATTAAGATGAGTTAGTAAGTGTATAAAAATACATTTTCCCAGTTAGGTAGCTGACCATGGCTGATCTTGAAAAAGCTTAGTTCGGTCAAATCTAGTTAATACTTCAATGGAAGGTGGTCAGAAAATATCAGGGCTGGAATAGTGGGGAAAAAACATCTTGGAAGTAGGCAATGGCAAATCATTTCTGTATTTCTGTACTGTTAAAAAAACATTAGGACATGTCCATAAAGTCACCAGGAGTTGAACTTGACTCAAAGGAAGCTTCATAGTCTCTAACATTTTGTTTAATTGTTGATGAACGCATTATAATACTGTAAATTAATTTCTGTGGAAAACTCACAACAGGCTTCATAATCACATAATTAGGTGAAGTAAATAGGCTGATGTAATGAGATAGCTCTAGAGTTTAACTTGACCTTTCTGGCTTCCAGACTCCCACAAGGTACCGATCTTCCCACAGAGCCAGCATCAAAGGTAAGGACTTCTTAAGAAAGTCTGCTTCTCAAAACGTACAACTCTCAGCCATTCAGAAGTGCTTGATTTCCAAATCCCACAAGCTCCATTTCTGTGGCCATTGGTCAGAAACTGTGGGAATCATAATCCAGCATATTTGAGAAAACCCTATAGTTTCTCCACATTTGGTTTAGATGTTGCTCACTGATTTTACAACTGGACTGAAAAAAAATCCTTGCTATAAAAGAACTGCTTTGAATTCATTACTGAAGATAATTCTTGAAATATTTATTACCTTTGTTATAAAGAGAGTTTGCTTTTTCAAGCATATAAGTGACATCAATTTAGTTATGCAGGCTGCTTAATCGGTTCAGTAACCTTTTCAGATACTGGGCATCCTCATGTAAAAATACACTTTAAATCGTTGGTGCAGTCTTACCCTGACATCTCACATGAGCTCATTATGGAAATGCTAAAGCTTTAGGAGAATTAAGCAAGAATAAAACCTGAATCCTTTAAAAACTTTTTCTTGGGAAGGAGTAATTATTTAATTGGGAGAATTGTATCTCACAGGACTCAAGCTGATTCCTAAGCTAATATGAGTGTTCAAAAACTGAAAAATGTGTTTTGTTTTGAACTCAAGCCAAAATTGCATTCAGAAATTCAGCCAATCTATTTAAGTTTGGCTGAGGATTAGAAGAAACAAAAATCTGAAATAATTTAAATATTCTGTGATTGTGTGTAAACAAAATTGTATTGAATAATTTGGCTATTGAAAACAGGATTCAGAACATGCAAAAATCCAGACAACCACCAGGTGGCATTAAAGAGACAATTTTCAATTACAGCAGCTAAAATGTAATGGAACACCTGGGACAATGGTGTTTCTGTCCATATGTGGAACAGAAGATCTGAATCATAGAATTCATGAACAAAGCAACTGAAAACCATGAAATTGTTCATGGACAAACTGTTTTGCATGTTCTTCTGGCTACACTGATAAGTATTTTCAAGTGACAAAGTGGTACGCAGTCCCAAATTCCAATTGTGTCATTTCATGACTGTCTCGTTTTGGGAGTTTTGACAACTCTGAGAAGCATAGCAGCACTTTCAAAATTCACATCTCAGCTTTAGATTTACTAATTAATCATCAACGATTAGGTCATACAGTGATACTTCATATTTCTCTATGGTGTATGTCTAAGTTTATTCCATAAAGTCTGAACGTTTTTGACTGTAAAGTTCACAAGCCCAACATGTGATTTATGGCACAAATCACTCTTTAACATTACAGAAAAGGAAACTGTCAGATGGTCCTGTGGAAGCTGAGGAAGATTATACTAAATTCAATACTGGTGATCTGAAAAACAAAAAGGTATGTATTTTTGTGTTTTCCTGCCTCATATTTTGTCTATCAGTAAGATGGTCTATTAAAAAGCGGGGAGAGGAGACAGAGCAGCTATTTAAGCAAGTGTGATCTATAAGACATCAATAGAATCCTGTATTTCAGAATAGTGTGTCTTAACTGTCAAAACAGCTAGATAAAATGTTAAGTAGAGCGAGGAGAGAAGGGAGAGAGAATTAAGAGTACTACCCTTTTTAAAGAGCTATTTTTAAAAATATTTAAAAGCATTGGTTTCCAGAGATTCAGATTACTTTTCTACAGGATTCACAAAGCCATGATGTAGTTGGCTTGATTTTGGCTCAGGGAGGTGTTTGAACACTGCCAGAGGGTAAATGTTGCCTTAGTACGATGTGCACTGTACTTTGCAATATTGGCATTAATATATTCGGTGTTTTTCCTAATTGGGCCAGGTTTTAGCTCCGCAAGCATCTTAAAAGGGTTATTTTTGGAAAATGCAGCTGAGTACAATGTTTCCCACAGAGATCAGTGGGGCTTGGAATATTCTTGTGATACCGATTTAGTATAAAACCAGGCTGTCACATAAAAGTACCAGTAGAGGACATGAAAAGTAGCGCAGAAACTGAAAGCACTGGTTAGATTGCCCACTTAATCTGGTCTCCTACTAAGCCAGTGAACTGAAGGTTGCAAAGAAGTGATTGATTCCTCAGAAGGCAGATTTCCTATGCATGTGGCTGCTTTGATATGCACAATGGAGTTAGTGGAGTTAATTGGTGTTAGTAGCGTCTCATACATGTTGTCTGCTTTGGGTGAAATATCAGTGCAAATCTGTTTTTAAAAATTGTGTGGATTAGAATAGTATTTGGTTGGGAGGAATGGAAATAGTTTCATTCTGAGAGAAATACAATATGAACTTTGGCTAAGCGTTGGCCAAAGATTTGGCTAACTAAAATCAGTGGAGACCATGGAGATTTTTTCTTGCTACCTTGGTCTCATAGCCATCCAAGTCTATCTTTACTATTATCTTGGTGAGGTTTTTCTCCGATAAGAATTTTAATTCAGTTTAGTCACCATAAGAGTTGAATAACAGCTTATAAATCAAGCAGAAACTCTTGTCTGGTTTTTATGTTAGTCTTTGTTTCATGATTATCAAAGTTGTATCAACAATGTTAAAGATGTATGTACTGATCTGTTCAGGAGGTCACACGGTTTAGGAAGAACATGCTTGTACTTTTTTTTCACAATGTAATCTGGAAAAGGCTTGAATTTGTTTCTCAGATCATTTACTGATTTTTTTTTATCTTAGTTGATTCTTTGGGATTGGCATGATTTTTATAATGACTCTCTGAATAAAATGTGTGAGGGATTATGTGCAGTTACCATTTATGAGTCCTGTTACGTGAAAAGAATTGAGTCCTAAACTTTGTGCTGACGTTTTATTTTGTTCTTACTTCCAGGCAAACAGTAAAATGTCAGCTGCACAAAAAGCTTTAGCAAAAGTTGACAAGAGCGGCATGAAAACAATGTCTTCTTTCTTCAGACCAAAAACTACAACACCAAAATGAACGGAGGAGGGTGCTGTTTGGTGTAGTAATTATCTTGGAAATGTTTTATGAAACTAGAAGCTCCTTATAGCTTTCTTTCTTCTCCTATTTCCCCCTATTAAGACTTGTCAGAAGTAGAAATCTATGATACTGGTGTGAATGTAATCAAAGTTAATTTTTTTATTTGTTTTAGGGAAACTAGGCTCAGTCACCTGCTACAGATAGCAAACTCTTCATATCATTGTTACTGAAAATTCACAATACAATGCAAAGCAATGCATTCGTTTCTGAATAAATTATATGCACTTCTTGTTTTTTAAATGGTTGATGATTTTTGGCTGAGGGAAATCTTACATGTACATGTACGTCTTCTTTAATTTAAAAACTGGCTGAGCATTATTGTTGGCTGTTGATCTTTATTTTTCCACATTGGTGACCAGCGTGATCAGGGTCTTTGCTTATATATATCTTGAATGATGAATGATTTGGGGCATTTTTTCCAAACTGGGAAAGTTTTAAAGATAGTGCTTTAAGGAGAAGCTGAATTATTAATATTAAGCTTATCAGTACAGGCAGTCCTTGACTTATGACCAGTTGATAAAGGACCATTCAAAGTTACAATGGACTAAAAAAAATTATTAACAACCCATCCTTGAAATGATGACCGCTGCATCACCCCTGTGGTCACGTGATCACATTTTGGGGGTTGGCAGCCAACTTGCATTTATGACTGGTTACAGTGTCCCAAAGTCACATGATCAAATTTTGTGATGTTTTTTGACATTGTCCAACAAAACGCCCATTGGATAAACTGGATTCGGACTTTCAACCATGTGGTTCGCTTAATGACCACATTACTAGCTTAACAATGATGGTCAAAAGCAGTTGTAAAATCAAGTCTTTGTGCAGTTGCAGGGAGTGCATTCCCATGTACTTTTTGGAATGAACCCCAAAGCGTAGTGTTGCCTTATTCAAACTAGGGTTTGTTTGTTTTTTCCCTGGGGAAGAGGGTTCCATGTTTTCACCAGGCGGGTGGGGATTACTGTCGGGGGGAACAGTCTCTGGCATATCAATTTCCAGAATGGAATTTCATCTTTATCTTCTTTGCCTCCTTTTAAATTTTATAAACAGTTTTATGTTTTCATATTTTATTTATACACTACCAGAGTCCCTCTACGAGGGAGATGGGCGGTTTCAAAATTTGATGCATAAATAAACAGTAAATAAAATGCAATTCCCTACCGTGGAAATCAAAGAATAAATGATAAGCAGCACATAGATTTCCTCTCAGGAAATGTGAGGTGAAGTTAACTACTGTGATATCAAGTCATCCTTACAATCCCTAGTCCGGGAATAGGATTAGCCAAGGCTCAAGGCAAATTATGAATGACTTACAGAAAGAGCCAAGAATGGTTTGTTTCATTAGCTGTTTAATGACAAACACGGTATCTGTGGTGTGGATAAATGGTTTTAGACCAAAGGACAGGGGCTCTGTCCTGAAGGAGGGGGTTTCCAAAATCTTTCTACAAATCTTTCCAAAAATTCCATTCTATCCCCAGAACTGGAAATTCAGTTTGCAATTTCTGAGGAGCACCAAAGAGAATGACTTTTCTATTCTCTGAAGTAGGTAAACAGTAAGACCAGATTTCCTTCCTCATTGTATTAATTACAATAGAGTATAACCTCCCTCTCCCAACCACCACTGCCATTGTTAAGTCCTCCCAGCAACAGAATAAGATAATATTAGCAGACTCTTTGTATTGAGAGAAGCAGAAAGGGTGGTTTCTCCCATCTTTGCAGCTGCATGTATGCTCAAAGGTAAGAAAAATGAAGCGTCACATTATATAAACCACTTTTTAAAATAGGTATTGTTTATCATAAAAAGTAAAAGAGAAAAGAGAAAAAACAAAACATACATTCAACACTAGCAACAACAAAAAAGAAAAAAAATAGTGTACAAAAAAGGAGGAAAAATTGATCAAATACAGCAAATTTAACATTTAATATGTAGGATCCACCCTGGCTGCTGAAAAAAAAAGAAAAAGCAGTAAGTCTCCCCTTTTACAAATATATCCAGTGTGTTTTCACATATTTGCAAGACCACCACATATAATAAAATGAACTGGATTTTGACTGTATTTCCAGCACTAATTAGAAATCCCTTTATACATTTTTGCTAGTCTATCTGGGGTCCAGTACCAATTATATAAATCACTTTTAACTCTGAGTAAGGTGAGAAAATTACAAGAACTCACAGAAAGTCCACAGTGTGGTGGCAGAACTTTTCTAAAAGAGAATGCAAAGTGCTGAAGGAGTGTGGTTGTCGCCAAGATGTTTTGAAAGCAATGATTCTTTTTCCTCTTGCGATTGTTCTCCATGACAACTGTCAGCTTCTAATAGGTTATCTGGGGGGCAGAGGGAGAACAAAGGTGTGAGAAAAACAATTTGGAATATTCTCATTAAAGTCTGAGCTGTGGCCAGAACCAGTTTGTTAGCCATTCTATGGATCGCCCCCTGCTAATCCCTTGTCAGTTTTCATAGGTGAGAATTGCTATTTTCAAAAACAATAATAGTAAAGTTCATGTAACTGCTTGACCAAGTTCAGATCTTTCCTCTCAAA
The DNA here is from genome assembly GCA_023970755.1 of Azemiops feae. Classification (NCBI taxonomy): domain Eukaryota; kingdom Metazoa; phylum Chordata; class Lepidosauria; order Squamata; family Viperidae; genus Azemiops; species Azemiops feae. The sequence continues at coordinate 253,898 of JALGBA010004179.1, read as the reverse complement.
CCTGCAAGTGTGTGTATCTAAACAAAAAAAGCAACTTACAAAACTCAAATATGTGAACAACCCAACGGTTATATCCATGTTATACTTTATGCCAATAGAAAAGAATGGTTCTCTCTGTTCCTTAATAATTGATTGTAGAATATAGGACCGTAAGAAGTAGGGAGTCCCCTGAAACTGAAGTGCTTTGTAACTTAGAAATTCTTAGAAATAATTTTCAATTTGCTCATTATAACCATGATTTAAGTGCTGCTGGATGGCTTGTTTCTACTTTTCCACCAATATTTTGACAGTCCCCAATGAGGTGGATTAGACTGAGAGAGGGGAGGTTCATTCAGATGCAGTCAATCCCCAGGTTCTAAATTTTCTCATTCCTAGATTAATGCTGCTACAGATATAACGCTGGAAAAGACCGCGTGTTCTTTGTGATTCCTTCTCCAAACTATGGAACTATGATAAGCAGCAGCAGGCCTAAAATGGCTCCTGAGTAAATCAGACAGATGCACAATGTAAAAATCATAGGGAATCTGATCAAAGTGTACCACCATGTGATCATCAATGCCTAACCCCTCCCCCATCTGCATACACTGAGCATACTATACACATTTTCATGAGATATTACTGAAGAATGCTACTGGGAATTCTGTCGTCAAATCTGAGGGATTACTTTATCTAGTAGTTGGTTCCAGAAATAAAGTTTTTAAATATGTAATAATTAGACAGTATCTATAATAAATGGAGGCCTTCCAGCAAGTCAGTTTTTGCCAATCACATCCCACTATAAGTCAACCTTGAGCCGGTGAGAATCAAACTCCTGGCGGTCAGCAGAATTAGTCTGCAATACTGCATTCTAACCACTGCGCCACCATGGATTAACTCATATATCTCTGCTATATATTTGTAATGACACTGAATGGTATCAGAAGCAAAAAAAATGATTACCAGGGCAAGGAATAGAACAGGTTAAGGTAGATAAGAGACTTGACAGATTTTCTTCAAAACTGTAATCATATTTGATTGTTGAGATGGAAACCTCTAGAGTACATACAGTACAGTCCTGTCAGGGTACTGTAAATGGGCCTCCAATTTTCTGACATGCGATTGTAGAATTATGAGATGGGACTGACTTTTCAGAATATCAGTGGTAGTTGAGCCTCGGAATTACAGTGAAAGACATTGATTGGGGGAATATACAAATTTTTGCTAAATTGGTATCCTCCAACTATGTTGGGACTACCGCTGCAGTATTCCCATTGATCATGCTGGCTAAGAAGACTAGCAGTTGAAATTTTAAATCTCATTAAAACAGGTTGAGGAAGACACTCATAGTAAGGATATCTCTGATGTATGTGTATGGGTAGTCCTCAACGTATGACCACAGTTGAGCCCAAAATTTCTGTTGCTAAGTGAGAAATTTGTTGAGTGAATTTTGTCCCATTTTACGGCTTTTCTCGCCACGTTTGCTAAGTAAATGACTGCAATTGTTAAATTAGTGACATGGCTGTTAAGTGAGTCTGGTTTCTCCATTGACTTTGCTTGTCAGAAGGTTGTAAAAGGTGATCAGATGACGCGAGGACAATGCAACCGTCATAAATATGAGTCAATTGTCGAGCATCCAAATGTAGATCCACCTGACCATGAGGATAGTGTCATGTATGAAAAATGGCCATAAGTCACTTTTTTCAGTGCCATTGTAAATTGTAAGTTGTAAGTTGAGGACTACCTGTATACACACACACAGGCACGCACACATGCACACATGTATGCAAGCACACACACACATACACACACATTATATTACATACCATCGCTATGAACATTCCTAGACGTCTCTTCAACCCGTCCCATTATTTCATCCTCAGTAGCCCTGAGATTTTGTTTCAGGAAATAGGTTGACATTTTCCCTTTGCCTTTCACCTCTATGTTTCCCCTTTCTGCTATCTCAAACACTTGAGGAGGAAGTGCTCTGTGCAGTGCAAGAAACAACAAGAACAACATATACAGTTCATGACTTACTGCTAACTGGCCGTAGCTGGCTAGCACCGCACAAAGTTATAAGCAAACAAACCATATTTTGGCTTAGCACAATATGCAGAGCAGATTATGAGATTTAATCCTGGCACAGTCAAGTTCCCGTCTGATGGATTTGGTATTTCATTGCAAGCCCTTACTTACTTGAATGTTGTGGAGCTGATATGGATTTTGTCTGGCAATCCGTGGCTTTCCATCCTGGAAGCTGTATTGACGGTATCACCAAATAAACAGTATCTGGGCATTTTCTCCCCAACTACACCAGCCAACACTGGTCCGGTGTGTATCCCAATTCTAATCTGTTGAGAGAAACACAATATGCAAGACACAATGTGGAAGAGGTTCTTGTGGAAATATATTCCTTTAGTGGGTTCTGGAAGAAACCCAAATTATTCTTTTAACTCTTTTTGTGTGTGTGTGTTTCTTACCATTTCTCATGAAGAAGACGCCAGAGATCCATTTATATAAATAATCTTTCCCTTGCAATTGTCTCATCAGGGCCCTCATTTGGAACCGGGATTGATTTTGTGTTTTCAGATGTGTTACGTATTGTTCATAATTTGGGGCTTTATTAATGTTTTCTTTCTTTTTTTATGATTCTCAGCCACCTTAGAAGGGGTTTATCATTAAAAACACCACAGAGATATTTCAAATAAATATTTTAAATAATTTTGAGGAAATGAAAAGCTTGCCTTGCTTATATTTAGTGCTTTTAGTTGATTGAACAGAAGTTGTCTTGGCAGTTATTTATTTATTTATTGGGAGTAGTTTCTATTCAAGTTTAGAAAAAATAAAAATAAAATCCCCACTCAGCAGGCTCCTGATTTAAGAAATGCCTGTAGGAGGGAAGGGGAACTGAGGGATGAAAACAAACAAATCCAGAGACTTATTCTTTATATCAGGGGTCCCCAACCTATGGCACGGCCAGTGGTGGGATTCAAATATGTGAACAACCGGTTCTCTGTGTGGATGCCGCTTCCGGAAATCCATTCTGGGCCTGGGCAACAAAAAATTAGCAACCAGTTCTGCTGAAGTGGTGCAACCCAGCTGAATCCTGCCACTGGGTGCGGCCCACTACTGGGCTGTGGCCTGCTGGTCATTGGGCCATGGGACAGGCTGGCCAGTGCGCGCACTCACCCGACTTGTGCTAGGGCCGCCGCTACACAAATGGGTGCCACACGGTGAAAACGGGATGCCCTGTGGCAAAAATGGGGCACTGTGTGGCAAAAACAGGGTGCTGCGCAGCAAAAATGGGGCGCCACACAGCAAAAATGGAGTGGCACTAACATCTGCGTGACAAAAATTGGGCGGTGTTCATTTGTTTAAGTCTTAAAACTATGAATTACCTGTATAGGTCTAGTGGTAATAGGGTTCATAACTTCTCTTGCAGCAATTCTCATGCCAAGGGCAAAATTAGCCACCCTTTCAGCATGACTGGCAACTGGGACTGGAACTCCTCCTACAACCATGTAGGCATCACCAATGGTTTCCACCTATAAAGCAAGATGCATAGTAAAGTACGCATGGACACCCACCAACCATTTGCCTAGGCTGGCATGCTGGTGCCCGCCAGATGTTTGGATTGCAACTCTTACATTCCACTGCTAGTTGGAGCTAATGGAAACTAAACTTCAAAAAGTTCTGTAAATGAACATAGCAATCATATCTCCTTAGTCATTTATTTTATTTAATAAATGTATTTGCTGCCTATGTCATTGTGGGGATAATCTAGGCAGATTACTCCTATTTCTTTCATTTTACTTGGGGAATCGTTCATTTTACTTACTGCAATGCTTTCTTTTTTAAAAAAATCTTTTATTTATTAATAATTTCTAAAAGAAAAAAGAACAAATGAACAAGTGAAAGAAAAGAAAACATGGGGAAAATTGATGCAGAAATATAATATTCAGTAAGTGGATTACTGAGATTGTACAGTTTAGTGCTCAATATATTGTTGATGAGAAATTAACTATAAAAACTCAACTACATTAAAAATATGAGAAAGGATTTGAGTTTCTGAAATGCCAAAATGCTGACTGATGCAGCTAGACAGGTATATTTCATTTACCACTAAGCAAACAGTGGTTGAGACATCGGATTGCCCTGGCTAATCAATAAAAATACATTATATACAGTAGTTATCCACGTCTTTCCCAATCTGATACTTTCCATTCACATGTGATTGCAATAACATTAATAGCAGTAGCAATAGCACTTAGACTTATATACTGCCCCATAGTACTTTATAGCGCTCTCTAAGCAGTTTATAGAGTCAGCATATTGCCCCCAAAATCTGGGTCCTCATTTTACCAACCTTGGAAGGATGGAAGGCTGAGTCAAATTTGAGCTGGTCAGGATCGAACTCCAGGCTGTGGGCAGAGTTTGCCTGCAATACTCCATTCTAACCACTGAGCCACCACGGCTCTTTTAAATTAAAAAACTGTTGCCAACATTTGTTAAAATCAACTAATTCAATTCAAACAAAAAATATCTCGTTAAACAGCTAGTATGGCCAATTGCTGAAAATTCTGGGAGTTCCAATCCAAATGTATTTGGGTGGTACCAGGTTGGGGATGGCTGTGAGAGCAGATCAATCTCTTTGCAGGAAGGGAAAAGTGGAGGGAATGGTTGCAAGCCAGAAAATTGCTAAATTATACTAAGCAATGTCAAGTCTTGAAGTTGGTGTAGGAAGCTCATGGTTTTCAGGATTCATTCTCCCTTCTTGCTGCCAATCTAAAATTATCCATCCATTCATCATATGCCCTTGGGCTGCAAAAGACAGCAGCAAATGTTATAAACATCAGCCACACTTACTTTATAAACTCCATGGATGCTAGTCAGTCGATCAAACTTGGAATACATTAAATTAAGCATGTTCACGATCTGAATAGGTTCACAGACAGAACAGATGTTTGTGAAAGTCACGACATCACTGAAAAGTATTGTGCAGCAGCTAAAATCTCCTGGGGAATGAACAAAAAAAGAATAGTCAATTTTCAGAAGCAACAGTTTCTCTGTTTTTGGTTTTTAATATGGCAAGGATAAAATACTCAATCAAAAAGTCCAACAATGGTTAATGGAAAATGATCTTTAACTATTGTTGCCACCTGCCTGAATCCTACTAAAAGCTGGAAAACAAATCGCAGCATATGTAACCTCTCACTCATTAATATATTATAAAGGTGTGCATATTGATGGATTGACCCCAGTGGTTTAGATGCTAGGCTTTATTGAAATAAGTTGATTGACAAAGAAACAAATTCTTGTGTCATTTCAGAACACACATGAGGCTGAAAGCCTCTCATTTACACCTTCTAAAATCTAGTTTACAACAACATTTAGAAACACTCACAATTGGTCTGCAAATCCCTAGACAACAGATGAATGATCTTGAAAAAAGTCATGTTTGCATATCCACCCTTTTGAAGCAGTAAGGTGTATGTCAAACAATGGCCATTATCATTTTTGTTAAAATTATGGAGACTGCACATCGTTTAGTTTTGTACTTATCTGTAAAGTAAACATTGTGGAAAATACCTGTGTGCTAAATATGTGTCCTGTTTTCACTTGGTTCCCAGGAAACCAGATCTCTATGCAAACCAAGTCCAAACACACAGAATTTTAGCTTAGAAGGGAGTGTTTCCAGATATTCAGTTGAAGTCCTTACCTTCCATGACATGCCATTTTCTATTTGATAATCAAAGATAATAAAATTGCCATACCTGCTTTGACTTTTTTGCCTTCCTTCAGCTGATTAGCCACGTGTTTTGGTAACATGGCATAGAGTAAAGTTTCAGATTTCTTCTTTTCTATCTCTAGGTTCTTAGAGAGAATCCTGAGCTCTTCCTTTTTTCTCTCTAGTTGGTTGGATAGTTCTATCTCTGCCAGCCGCTGCTGGTTGAAGAGGATGAGGTCTCTTGTTGGGTCATGTTGGGCGATGTCAGAAAGGTGCATTTCTTGTTCTTCTAACTCATCTAAACTGCGGAGCTTTGGTGAGCACAAGTAAATCATGCTGTGAATGCAGTCCATCCAGATCATTTGTCCTTTTCCAAATAAATACATTATACAATGCTTTCCATTAGGCTTAACCTATGAATCATCTGAATCTTATCTAGATAACTGCCAGTCAATGCATGTGGTCCTCAATGGAACCGCATCTACGTGGAGGGAAGTGTGTAGTGGGGTGCCCCAGGGCTCTGTTCTGGGCCCAGTGCTCTTCAACATCTTCATCAATGATTTGGACGAGGGGATAGATGGGGAACTCATCAAATTTGCAGATGACACCAAGCTGGCAGGAATAGCCAACACTCCAGAAGACAGGCTTAAGATACAGGAGGATCTGGACAGACTTGAACACTGGGCACTATCTAACAAAATGAAATTCAATGGTGAAAAAGTAAGGTTCTACATTTAGGCAAGAAAAACCAAATGTACAGGTATAGTATAGGGGGTACCTTGTTCAATAGTAGTAACTGTGAGAGGGACCTCGGAGTCCTAGTGGACAATCACTTAAATATGAGCCAGCAGTGTGCTGCAGCTGCCAAAAAGGCCAACACAGTGCTAGGCTGCATTAACAGAGGGATAGAATCAAGATCACCTGAAGTATTAATACCACTTTACAATGCCTTGGTAAGGCCACACTTGGAATACTGCATCCAGTTTTGGTCACAACGATGTAAAAAAGATGTTGAGACTCTAGAAAGAGTACAGAGAAGAGCAACAAAGATGATTAGGGGACTGGAGGCTAAAGCATATAAGGAACGGCTGCTGGAATTGGGTATGTCTTAGTTTAATGAAGAGAAGGATGAGGGGGGACATGATAGCAGTGTTCCAATATCTCAGGGGCTGCCACAAAGAAGAGGAAGTCAACCTATTTTCCAAAGCGCCTGAAGGCAGGACAAGAAGCAACGGATTGAAACTAATCAAGGAGAGAAGCAACCTAGAACTAAGGAGAAACTTCCTGACAGTTAGAACAATTAACCAGTGGAACAACCTGCCTGCAGAAGCGGTGAATGCTCCAACACTGGAAGTTTTCAAGAAGAGACTGGACAGCCATTTGTCCGAAATGGTATAGGGTTTCCTGCCTGAGCAGGAGGTTGGACTAGATGACATCCAAGGTACCTTCCAATTTTATTATTATTATTAAGATTATAAATTCTGTGGGCCTAATGTCTAGATTTCACAGGTTTTGCAAATGCTTCAATACCCTCTTTTATTTTGGGTTTAGAATTTAGGATCTAAGATCTTTCATTCCTGTGTAAGGTCTTGAAAAAGTTAAAGGCCACAGATTGATCAAGTTCACACAGTGCAATAACATAAAGATGGGCAACTTCTTACAAGTTATTGTAATCTTCAAGTCTTTCCCCCTTTGGTATCTCCAAAATGCCTCTAAAATTGTGCTATCAGAATTTGGTGGTAAACATCTGAATTAGGACAGCATTATCCCCTCTCAATTTAGGTGGAAAATGAAAGAAACTCAGCTGAATTTTTTTTTGCAAGTTCTACAACAGGGATTAAGAACTTTATGTAAAAAGAAATGTACACATGGGATCAAGAATAAGAAAATGCTAAATGAACGTGAAGTGCGTACAGAAGTGAATGATCAGTATGAAAGAAGTACATTAAGGTGGGTTGGTCATATAAAACAATGAATCAAACTGTAAAATAAATCTATGAGGGAAGGGTGAATGGATGAAGAGTAAAGAAAAATCTGAGAAAGGTCTTGATAGGATGGGATCCTCAAAAGCGAACTGTCTCAAGAACAAAAGACTACGTTGGTTATGGACATGGTGGAAGCCAGCTTGCTTCGTAAATACAGAAAGATATTGAGGTTACAATGAATGTGACTAGTATAAATTTCTTTCAGCCACCTTTCCTTTTCTAATCCAATTGCTTTCACTTCTTTATTATTCCTTACTTCTTTTCTGCACTAAACATAATGTTGCTTGTCCCCAAAGGAAATATCATGATAGATAGGTAGGCCTTTGCCATCAATGAGCAGTTAATTTAATCTACTACTGTGCTACCTGACTTTCCCAAAAAATGCATTACTGTATGCTAATTTTATTCCTCCTTCTATTTTTCTTAAATTTCAAAAGTTTACAGAAAATTTGTACCTCTGAGCTTCAGCGCAGGCTGTTTCTTCATTGACCTGGACATAATTTCTCTCTTTATCTTGAGAACAAACTGGCTGTTGATAAACTTTTTCATGCTGGAAATAGTGAATGTGACTTGTGGATGAATAATAGAAAAATATTCATCTAATCTGGTTCCACTTATTTGCAATCCGGGTACAAATTTCTGAATATTTACACCGGCCTGTTTGATTTTCAGCTGAGGACAGAACCAAAAGGTAATTTCAATAACTAAAAAAGACTTTTTAAACCTTCTTCAGAAACAATGGGTAAAAAAACTGGATTCTGTGAGGGCCCACACAACAGTCAATAACTTCCCACTTGCACACAATCCCAGCCTCCTTTTTAATGGTTGTACGCATCTTCTATAATGCTGATTTATGATTAGCATACCAGTGAAAATAACTATATGAGTTCTCACTTTTTTGATGAAGGGAAATGGTAAATAAATTAATACATTAGGCCAGTGGTGGCGAACCTATGGCACGGGTGCCAGAGGCGGCACTCATAGCCCTCTCTGTGGGCACATGCGCCATCGCCCCAGTCCTAGGCCTTCAGCTGGGTTTTATAAAACCTTTTCGCTTTAGGCCTCTGCCGCTGTGTGCAAAAAAAAAAAAGGTTCACTCAGTCAATTTCAACTTCTCGCGGGGAAAAAAAAAGATCTTGCAAAGTTGGAATTGATTGAACTTTTTTAGTTCCACCCAGTCTGCCGTTACCACAGCCACGCCCACCCAATGGGCCACACCCAGCCAATGGGCCACAACCACCCGGCACTCGACGATGCATAAGTGGGTTTTGGGTTGCAGTTTGGGCACTCAGTCTCTAAAAGGTTCGCCATCACTGCATTAGGCCTTTAATTCTTACAATATCTATTTTATCTATTTTTTAAAAAAAAACTTGCTCCCAAACAGTGCCTCTAGTAACATCTCCATATCGCTGTCACACCTTGCAGGCCATGGTAGCCATTTTTTCCAAGCCTAATCCTCACCTGCATGACTGCCCTGCCTTGACTTTACATATTTTTACTAATTTTACTAATTTATGTACTGTTGTAGCAAGTGTTGGTCTAATAGAAACGACTAAGCGTGCCCACACCAGCCCCACCCTCTAGCTGAATGGTTAAGTCCAAAGAATCCATCCCAAAGTTTCCTTACTGTTTCATCAAACACGAGGTGGAAAGGAAATGCGTGGCAGAAGGTTCTCTCATCAAGCCAAAGCCGCTCAGGGAACAATGGCTCAAAGGTATGTAGAAGGTTTCCTGTAGAAAAGATACAGATTTTTTTCTGGAGTTTGCTGCCTTCTCCCACCTGACCCCCATCCCAACCAGCATGACTAACAGAAGACATCAGTTGGGGAAGGTCTTGCGGACAATTTCTGGATTATTTTCCACTTTATATTCGCTTATCTTTCTCTTCAGTGATCAATTGAAATAATGCTATCATTTTGTCAAAGAACTGCACTGAGGTCGGTGTGGTGCAAGATCTCTGTTTTTACAAAATGGAGCGCCAGTGGCTCTCCCTTTCACATGTGAAGTTAATTCTCTGAATTAGTATTTTTCTCAACCATTCAAACAGAATTTACTTAATTATCACTCCAAATTTGATCAATTTCACTTGAAATGGACTGGCATCCATAGTTCCTATGATTCTATTGAGAGCAAAAGTAGAGTCCCTTTACTTCAGGGGTCCCCAACTCCCGGGCCGTGGCCAACTACCAGGCCTCAGTCTGTTTGGAACCAGGCGTGTGAATGATGGGCGAGTGCGCATGTGTATGCAGCTTCACTTGCACAAGCAGCGGGTGCCCGCACTTGTACACGAAGCTCCATTTGTGCAAGCAGCGGGTGCCCATGCCCGCTGTTTGCACAAATGGAGCTGCATACGCTTGCACACTCACCTGTCACTCACACAAAACCATCCCCTCTCCCCCCCTCCCCACCTGGCTACCAAGCCAAAAGGTTGGGGACAGCTGCTTTACTTGGATTGTTGTTATTTTGGAGGAAGACAAAAGCTAGCATACATAAATTGGAGCTTGACCTTGAATCGGCTGAGTTTTCTGCAGAAATGAACTGCATGATTGTGGACAGCTTTAAAAATGGAATAACAGAGGGTTTAAAAAAAAAAAGTTGATATTCCCGAGTATTCAGATTCCCGAGTATTTAAAATCACATGACAGACTTGACAAGTGTGCTAGATAGGCTAGCCCTTTGTATGACATAAAAACTTCATCTTTTATGACTGTCAATTCTATGGAGACATTTATTTACTGATTTATTGAATTTATTTGCCACGCATCTCGTAGTCAGTGGTCAAGTCTGGGTGGCTTCCAGCATTAAAACCTTAAAATCTTAACACATAAATATTTTTTAAAGAATAAAAATGGAACTCCCAATCAAGATAAAATCATTGTCACAAGATAGAGAAGGAGGGATCCGGATGCACACTGTGATGCTCTCCCATTGGGGCCCTAAACCATCTGGCAGAGCCAGGTCTCCGGGCCCTTACAGAAGGTCAGAAGGGTGGAAGCCAAGATGTTCCAAAGGGCAGGAGCCAGGGCAGAGAAGGCCCTTCTCTGACCTGGACCATCCCAGCCGTAATTTGTTGCCACATAGAGCAATTATAAACGGTACAATAAAACTGAGGATGTATTCTGTCGAAAACTATGCATACTGCTCTTGTCTTGTGAATCAGCCACATCCTCTCATCTGATCTTTTTCTGTAATACTGCACATATTCAGCAAACTCAAGACTCTTGCTTGTATTCTTGAGATCCAGATTTCATCCATCACTTACTTACTAACTTACCTGCCTTAGAATTAACCGCAGGTCTCAAAACATCACAGTAAACCTCCCGTTCAGCAGTTTTTTCCCTTCCTTTTTGAAAAACCGCATCCTGTTGCTGAAAAGAAAATGACATATTAAATCATCTCCAAAAGAGTTTTCCTATGATTTGTGAACACAGCCCATAATTTAGAAATGTCCCTATTTCCTCTGCTCTGTATCAGCTCCTCTGCTCTTTCTACAGAATGAAACATCATCACCTTTTTATCCTTCTGAGACCCATCTTCACATACAGAAATTGCTTGTTCCTCGATGTTGGGCTTCACTGTTCCATTTGTCTGTAAAATAAAAAACACCACATGCTCCTTCTTCCCAGTGCGCTCCTCTTCTACATTTTGTTCAAGGATCTCCAGGGACACTTCACAATCAAAGAAATCTCTGGCTACCGCTTCAATAATTCCTATGTAAGAAAAAAAAAATTATCAACCTATTTTAGGGCAATATGTGAAACCCTTCCAAAGTGGCTCAGGACTCTTAAGAAACTTCATGAAAGTTTCTTATCCCTTTCTCTCAATAACAGCCACATAGCTTTTAAAAGCTTTTCAGGTTTAGAGCAATTTTCTCCCCCCATCACTGTTCTTCCAAAGTTCTTCTTCATTGCTCAAGAAAATCATTCAAACCTCTTAACAAGCTTTGCAGTTAAGTCCAAAGCAGGAGAAAGAAATGGGAATCTTTCTTAGGATTCAGGGAGGATTTCTAGCAGGATGAGATACAGTTTAACAAACTGGAAACTCAGCATATAATAATAGTTTTAATTATAACACACACACAAAAACACAAACAAACAAACTAAATATTCTAGAGCTTTTTTCTTAGACCTAGCACCAAGGTTGCTGATCAAACAACTGGCTGCAGGTGACTTAATCTGATTTCAGTTTTGCTCTGTAAATATCTGAACATCCCACTCTCCATCTGACTTTCCCCCCCAATTATTATCATTGCAAATGAGAAGCTGACAAACTATAAAGTAGAACACAACCCTTAGCCTTATCCAAAGACCTTATCGGAAAATAAAAATAGTAGATGACTTGACTCAAGTGCTTTGTTAGGAAGCATGTATTCCTGTTTAATAAAAAGAAAAGATAAGATAAGAAGTGAAACTGAAGCTGAAGCTGGCTGAAATTCTCCCTACTTCTTCCAAATGTGTTCATTGGTTCAAAGATTTGGAGATTCCTGGCGCAGACTACTGTTTATCTTTCTCCAATTTGGTGTCATCCAGATGTGTTATATAATCTAACTTCCATCCCAATCTGTTCTGGTCTTTGATGATGGCCTTTGTGGTCCCAACACATTCCAAGACCTCTCCCTTCTTAAACATCTCAGCAACTTTCTTCTATGCAAGTCAAGGTCATCTCAAGCTTTCTAAAGTGCTCCTTTCTCTGTTCTAAGCAACAGTTGGGCAGATACTTCGCCTTTGTTACTTCATTTTAATTGTGTGCCCTAAGACAAACAGATGTATCATCCTCTAAAAAGTATCTATTGGAATGAATAATTATAAATGATCACATTTGCACCAAATTATATTCTAAAACATTTAAAAAATTGATGGCACAAATAGGGGGCCCTTTATGCAAGGGCATAAGACTTGGAATAGAGGGGAGGGGTGGAACAGCTATGTCAAGGTCACAGAGGTTATTGAGCTAAGTAAAGAAATCCCATCCAACCCACCCACCCTGGCCCAAGTGGTCAATTCCAATGCTCAGTATACTTATGGAAAAGTTCCCACTCAGTTTGAGTGTCGTATAATATACATTCCATTATGAAAATGGTGCCTTGGTACCTGGGACAATATGACACAAGCCTTTCCTGTCTGAATAATAGTGGAGGAGCATTATCCCATCTTTCCTTTCCACTCGAAATGATGGTGCATTCATTTTCTAGGGAAGGACAAAAATCTGTTTCATTTTCTTCCAAAACTCCCTAGAGTCTATTCTAATACCCACCCGCATTAAAAATCCAATTTTATCTTTGCTGCACAATTTTCTTTCCATTCAATGTATAATCCAAAGGCCAACGTAGAGGAATAGCAAAGGAAGAAATGCAAATTGCAGAATGACAAAGGCATGGGGATGATTTTCTGTTGGTGAATAAGAACTTGACAATTTGTATCTGAGATTTGTTCCTAGTACTGGAAACACTGGAGAATGTCTCATGTTTCAGTAACAGAATCAAACTCTGATTCATAACTGTTTGGACCTGTTCATGTTATACGCAATTTTATTCCAATTTTCTTTTCACAATGAGTTGTATACAAAAAGCTCTCTCCTTCTGTTCATTTTCTCATACTTTTTCTTAAATACACCCACTGCTGAGGCATATTAGTGCCTGTAAAAATTATTTGTCACAGTTGAGAATGACTATGACATGAATTGAAAAGTAATTAATTTCTATTTTAAAATAACTCAGTGGCTGAAAGAAACATTTTTCACGTAAATGACCCTTCTATCCCTTGGCTACCATTGCTTCATTTCAGTATTAATGCAAGACGCTTACAATTATAATGAAAACAGTAGCTCAGCCTTCCTCTGATTATAATTCCCCAAATTTCTAGAAAACATTCATGGCCCACTGGGAATTCTAAGTGTTTTAGTCTAGGCATCTATTATATTTCATGTCCTACAGGTAGCTCTAAGAAGGCAGAGTAAGCTTATTGCAATAAGGAAGAGGATAGGTTACAAAATGTTGGAAAATAGAAATGTGTATCTTTTCAGTGAGTTTATTATAGCAGGACCAACTTATCACCTTTGAACTTTTAACTGAGTTTTGGTTTAATGGGGGAAGATGCTACTCACTTGTTCGATATCACAAAACTATTTTTCTGTTCTTGTTCTACAATAGTTTGAAACTGTCTATTCTGCCACACCAAAATACAAAAAACAGGTACCTGATAGGACAAAGCAAGGTAGCTATGTAAGGAATCAAGATTCTCAATAAACTCCATCAAATTTCCTCCTAGTGTCCGTAACATTTTATCATATCCTGATGTTTTGCAGAAATTAAAAAAATATTGCCCAAAAAGCTTCAGCACTGCCTCCTCTGGCATTTCTGCATGGAAAAAAAAAAGCAGATGCTAGAATAATGGCATGTATATAATGGCACAGCAGAAAGTATGTGCCTTTTCTCATGAACCTGCTTTGCTTTCTGTTTCCATGATAGCTGCCTTGGTGGTACCACAACTTCAAGACTTCATTTAGTTCCTCCATCCATGAATATAATCTGCAACACAAGTGCCTGACCAGCCTAAGAAGTGATTCACATTTACAATTTGATTCAAGGGCTCTTAAGAGTTGACTAAGGACTTCTTTTCTTTTTTGAAGCCTTATTCTATCTAGTCTGATAATGGATCCAAACTGAGCTAAAATCTCCAGCAACTATTAACTTGATTCAAAGAGAGAAGTCACATAATGTAAAAAGTCTATCTGTTCAGCAAAATATATGTGCACAATGTCCACTGATTCTTGGAATGATTTCAGAGATTCAATTTGATAAAATCATCTTTGAATTTAATAGTGGCATTGAAACTTTACATAACCTGGTAGGCAGCTCTATTAAGACAATTGAGATGGCACAGCTGGGCACAAAACAAAAAGAATAATCCAGGAACTTTTCATGTGTTAATCGACATAACAAACAAATATTGCAATCAGTAAACCAAGTGCAACCCATAGTTTCAAATTGCAAACAAATCATAGTTTATCTGCTAGTCCTTTTCCTATATGTTACTAATATGAAAAGGAAGAAACCACATTCAATTTAGTGTAATATGAGAGCAGCACAGACTGCAATCATTTAAGCTCCTTTAAATTAATTTGTTTAATAGTATTGAACTCAGACAATTAATTTTGTGGAAACAAAGGACTGAACTGCAGGACTCTTGAGGTTTAAAACGATGCTATGATGGAACAGAAATATACTGTAGGAAAAAATCCAACTCAAAATGAATCAAATTAAACAGAAGAGAAAATATTTTAAAATGTGGTTAAAATATAAAATGAAAAAGGATTTTTTAAAAAATGAAAATAATTACTAAAACCTGTAAGAAAGGAAATAAATATCTTCGTTATAGTCAATGACCAGAACTATATGCAATTATATAAGGTAATTAGAATAAAATGAATTAAACTGTAGAAATAAAATAAGGCATTACGTGAAATCTAAAAGACACAAAACTAATTTTCTAGTTTGCTAGAGCTGTTAGACAAATGATTACAAATGTGTTAAAATACAAAATAAAGCAGTGTTAAAATACTTTAATTCTAATTCAATCGTTATTACAGTTTTAAGAGATAATTGTAGAGAGATGTACAAGAGTAGATAAGTATAAATTTATCTGGGATCACTGACTACAGCGTTGCTTAACATTATACAGCCTTAAAATGATAATAACTTCAGAATTCTTCCTATCACATCCATAAGTGGGAATAATACTATCTCTTGGCAAACAGTAAATTAAAACTTGTAATTATCTCAGTACTTAGCATGTTGCAGGCTTCTTGGACCAACTTCACAGTCAAAGAATCATCATACACTGTATATGTCATAAAAGTGTCTTCAATTCCAACCTGGGTTCTGTGACAATACCAAAGAGAAGATCTAATATAAAATGAATATGGAACACAATTTGCCACCTGGTTTGTCCTATTTAGCTAAAGCAAAACATTTTACAGATATTTAGAGTGCAAGATTCAATTGACTCCAAATGGTTTACTCAATTAACTGGGTAGAGATGTCTGAAAGTCATTCTTTTTTAAAGTTAAGCCCCTTAGCCAAAAGCAATGTTATGGCCTGCTACGTTTTGGGGCAATTACAAAGTCAGCTTATACATTAACATCAAAGAGACTTGTAGCAATAAATAATAAATGAGTTGTGGCAGAAATGAATGTGGATTATATCCTGCTCTCAACCTGAAGCACAGACTCTTGTCCTGAATGCACCCAACACATCCTCTAGAATACAGTTATCTCCTTGGTTTCATGTTCTTGCTTTACTAGTGATAATGCTGTGGGGATATAAATATTTACTTGAGCTTTTCCCATGTTTCTTCACCAAATTTCTCTACCAGGAGGGACTTCAGGCAGGAGTTAATAAACCCATACTAGAGAGAGAGAGAGAGAGAGAGAAAGGGGGGGGGCAGAGAAATTCTCACGAATGTCCTGTATAAACATAACATTGCATATGCATACTTTCCACTAAGCTGTGTTATTTTATGTAGAGTAAACTAATATTATGTGAGAAGGAGCTTCTTTCTGGCCATTCCTCCCCTCCCCAATTACTTAATTTTATAAATTATCCTGCTATCTTTGCAGCCATGTGCCATTGCCCAAAGAGAAGACTTGGAAAGAAGACTTACCATGGTACTGTTAGGTCACACTAGGCAGGACTGTTCTTCTTGGTGCAGGTGACTTACTCCTTATAAAAGCTTGAGGACCCAGTATTTAAATATCGGGTGAACGTAGATAGGAGGGTCCATAGGGAAGGCTGTGTTGACTTCTGCCTGTTAAATTTCAGTAGAGACTTTGAATGGCCATGGTTGGGGAAACTGAGCTAATCGAATTCCCACGAGTATTGAAGCATATTTTGAAATCAAAATATGTTTACTTGTTTAGCTTTGCTGTTCTTGTTACAATAATTCAGCACAGAAGTCACGGAACATTTCTTAATAACCAGATTTCCAGAAAACATTGCAGACTACAGGAACCATTTGTGCTTCAGTATGAGATGCAGACAACACAGACTCATCCCCAACAGCCTGCGCCTGTCTTCAACAGTGAAGGGTCACAGGGCAGAAAACATCCTGCAGCCTAGAACACTCTACGCACATTTGTACTACTCAGGTGACTTTGAGGACACAGGTAAACCTCCAAATGGCTTCAATGACTCTCTAAAAGAATGCAAATGACCAGCTGTCTGCAAGGAATATAAATCCTTCCATTCCCCACCATCCAGTCAGAGCTGAAGAAGCTTCTTGGATGAGAAGCAAAATGTCTTCAAAGAAAAACAAGAAAGTCCAGTTGCCTCCTGAAAAAGCACCTTTGGGACAACCATGACCTAAATGAGTGAGAACCTCCATAGACATTTGTTAATAACAGGGTGAAATTGTGCAAGAAATACTAATGGATAAAATGTTGTGTCTGCTGTTGTAAAATCAACATGCACATTTTAACCTTCTTCAGAGTCAACTTAAGCTTTCCTTTCTGCTCATTCAGCCTGGTAGTCTTCCTCTCGGGCCCCCTATAGTTCAGTCCCAGAGAATGTGCTGCAGCAAAGAACAACATAGTTCTTCACACTGAAGCCATCTAGACTGGTATTTTAGTAGTGTGGCATTCTTCATCATAACTGGGGGACACAGCTTGGGGACGCAACACAGTCATAATTCTGACCTCTTGGTCTCTAATGATCTGACCTGCCAATCCTATTTTTTCCCCTCTGTCAATCTTTTTCCTTTGTCTTTTCCTACCTTTCCTTGCGTGTTCTCTTTCAGAAAATGGCAAGCTGAGAGAACAATTTTATTTACTGCCTCTTTTCCATATCAAAACAATGGATGGAAACTACTCAAGGAGAGAAGCAACCTGGAATTAAGGAGAAACTTTCTAACAGTGAGGACAATTAACCAGTGGAACAGCTTGCCTTCAGAAGTTGTGGGTGCTTCATCATTGGGGTTTTTAAAGAAGAGACTGGACAGCCACTTGTCTGAAATGGTATACGGTCTCCTGATTGAGCAGGGGGCTGGACTAGAAAACCTCCAGGGTCCCTTCCAGCTCTATTCTGTTCTAGAGATCTCAGCAAATTCTAGGGCACGCCTTCAAAGCTACCATCAGATTTCCTATCTTTTCAGCCATTCGCTGCCCCAGGCTTTGAGATAAGTTGAAGAATAGAAATTATGGTCCTCCTTACCACTTGCCAAGCTATTCTCCCCCCCCCCCCAAAGGCTGGTATGCTATGCTATGCAAAACAAAACATCCATCTCCAGTATAATTGTCATTTTCAATAGACAGTTTTAACCCTACATCTGGACCCTACATGGAACAGATCAGCTGGATGGTTGCAGGCTGGTGTTTCAGAATGATACACACCACTTCAGAGAAAGGGAAAAGTTAAGCAGGAGCAGCAGGGAACATCTTGCAGGAATGGGGAGCAGGCCAGAGAAGTGATAGGGAGCATTTTGGTATCTCGGTGCCGATACTGATTCTGTCTGCATTTGGAGAGATTATGTGGATGAAAAAGTCCCCCACCCCCAAACATTTTGTAACAGCACTCACAATAGGTTTGGAAATTTCCAGGACTGTTCAGCAGTTCAAAAAGCTTGGCATCTTGAACTTGATGACATAAAGCAAATTATTGGGGGATTCATGAGGGTTAATTTGCACAATCCAGAAATTGAAGGAGATAAAATAATGAATGAAGAGTTGATCATCCTTTTTTTGTATGCTGTACTTAATTGTTTATTTCTAGTTTGTTTTCTTTCCAGGAGGTGAAAGCTATGGCACTTTAAATCCCTCTCAGGTCATTTTTTTTCCTTGAAATCAAATTATCGATCATCTTTGGGGAAATCTATATAAGGCTTTGTTCCTACAGTAAATGGGACATCTGGGTATAGCTTCTACAAAACACTGGAGATCAGTGCTGATCTTAATATTAATAGTGTTGTTGATGTGTGTGTGTGTGTGTGTGAGAGAGAGAGAGAGAGAGATTGTATCACTCGGCAACTGCAGTTTTCCTGACATGATCATTTGTAAGAGCATGAAATTTAAGCTTAGTACAAGTTTTACAAAATAAAAAACAAACTAACATACCAACTACAATATTACTTGGCTGTAGCCATAATCCACTTAGATTAGAGTCTTCTAACTACTGGGCATCAGTAGTTACTCACATCATCAACTAGTTTTTAAATCTACCTCCATTTTAAAAACAGCAGCAGGTAGGCAAGAACAAAAAAATCTAGAGCCCTTTGATTGGATAATGGCCTGTTTAATGTTTTTTATATCTTAATGTAGTGGGGACATTAAGACTGGATTCTCAGGAACAAATGAAGGTCCCGTAGAGCACAGGAATATGGGCCCCCCAAATCCAGCATATTGGTTATTTTTTGGGGTGGTGGTGGTAGAACCTTGAATGCAATACATTTAAGCTCTTTTAATAGTTAAAGAAAATGCTATAATAAAATGCCAGTGCCGTTTTAATAGTGGGAGGAAAGAAAGCATATCAAAAAAGAGTAGAGAGCTAAAGGTTCAGAATGGTGGCAGGCATTGAGAACAAAGGTAGAGAAAGTCTCCCAATATCCCTTCAGCACCAATCCTGCTGGCTTTTAGGAACACGCTCAAGAACTGGTTCTTCTAAAATGTCTTTATAAGTAACAAGTTTGTCATAGTTAATTAAATTTGGATAAGCAAATGCTTCCATCTTAAAGACAGACTAACTCTCTATCAACAAGGCATTGACTTAACATGGTGGTCCTATCTGCAAATTCAAACAAGATATGAAAAAGATGTAAAAGTAATGGACTTTTATAAAGAACAGACAGTATTTGACAAAACACTCTTGAAAACAGATGAAAATTTGATCAAGAAACTTTATAAATTTCTATTAAATTGGAAGATGGAAGAAGAACAAGTAAAAGAAACAATGATAGTGTGGGCAAAAAACTTTGGATACTCCATAGACTTAGAAGACTGGGAAAAGCTATGGGAGAGAAATATTAAACTTACTAAAGCAGCTTCATATAAAGAGAATTTATATAAAATGTTTTATAGATGGCCTATGACACCAGTTAGATTAGCGAAAATGTTTAAAAATGTATCGAATATTTGTTGGAAATGTAAAGAAAAACCAGGTACTTATTATCATATTTGGTGGATATGTCCTAAAGCTAAGAAATTTTGGTTTAAAATTCATAAATGGTTAGAAAAGATGACTAAAACACAAATAGAATATAAACCAGAATTATTTTTGCTAGGAATATTAGGATCTAACTATGGTAAAGAGAATGAATATTTAATATTACATGTATTGATAGCAGCGAGAATTGTATTTGCTCAATTTTGGAAAAATGAAAATTTACCACACGATCAGATTATAATTATGAAAATTTTAGAATGTGCAGAAATGGACAGATTGACATTGGAGATTAAGGAGAAAGAGGATTCAGTGTATTTTAGGACATGGGAAAATTTTTATCAATGGTTAGCATTACGTTAGAGCTAAATTATACTTAATTAGTAAGCTTTTATTTTATGACTATTTTTAGTATTAATGACTATAATTGTTTAGTATTGTATTAATTACTGTTATTCAATACGTGTACCCAGACGAGAGTCTGCTTGTGTAAGCGTTGGATTTTTTATGTGGGGGTAACCCCACTACTGTACCTATCCCTACCCCTATTCCCATCCCTATCCCAAGAACTGGTTCTTCTCACAGACTCTGGACTAGGAAGGGATACCACTGAAGTAATCATTAGGTATGTGTTTAGGTATGTGTGTAGTGTTTAGGACTGATTTTCCTCCTCAGCCTGGTCAGATTTTTAATGCAATGTGTGTTTTTATTGCTTTTTACCCTGCAAATTAAGAGAATAATTTGGTAAGTGAGCAGATTTTAGAAATCTGCTAAATACTTTTTTTTCCCTCCAGAACCTCAACAGTTTTGACAACAGCCCAGCTCACTGTGTGTTTTTCACTCCATATATTGCCTTCTGGCTTCTGGGGAAGATGAAAAAGTGACCTGTGAGTATTTTAAAAGTGGATGTGGGTACAAAAATCATGTTTTTCTTTGGTTTCTGTTTCCTGCCCTCCACATATAACGCATGCTGTGGCTTTTAGGTTATTCTCCTTGAGACAAGAGCAGGCCAGATTCTAAATGAGGGCAGTTGTTTAAAATTGTATGTTAAAAGGCTTTATTTATTTAGAAGAATCACAATTTTTTTTTCATTAGAAACACAAATTCTGGATGGACATTCCTACATTGCAGTGTTAACCTGAATCCAGCCTAACAAATAAAGAACATTTTTAAAAATTAATGTAGAAATAACATTAATGTAGAAATAACTGCATAGCATAGAGGTGTTTTATAATCTAACCTTTTCACAGAATAACAGAATACGTCCCCAGGTGATCATGGCATTCATGCTACCAATTTCTATATGGTATGGATAATCAACATTAGATATGCTGTGGGGAGGGAGGAAGGACTGAATGAGGTAATTTTCAGTGTACACAATGTTGCAGCTTACCTAGTCACTGAATGAACATATTTTCTGGGTTCACACAATACACCAAATTATAAACTAATCAAACAGCTTGAACAACACGCTGTGCCATCAGCTTTAACCTAGCTAAGCTTACCAACTTGGTTAAATACATTGACAAGGCTTTAGTTAAGTGTGTTGTGTCCACATAACTACAAAGTGATCTTAATGTTAGGCAGAATGTAAAGTCAAGTCTGGTCAGCTGTATACATCAAATAATTGCAGTTGCTAACTTATTGCATAAAAATATCCCAACCATCTGCTTCTGAAGAAAGACTCTCGGTCTGCCTATGCATGGTAAGGATTTCCATGTCAGTGCTGTTCTTTGAGGCCCATTTTGGGTTTAAATTTCATTGTGTTAAATGCTCCCTCCACAGCTTTAGGTAGATACATTGGATATCTTTGCAGTTTCTTTCTGGAACTGAACGTTCTTCCGTGGCTTTTTCCTTTGGATTGGCTTGTGATCGCTTCTACTTGGCTGGTATCTTGGGAATATATCCGAGGGGCACGAAGGATCCAGTTGGAATGCAGGCTATGTTCTCTTGAACTAGAAACAACTGAAACATGGAACCAGACTTAGTATAAATGTATCTTTACAACAAGGATGAGGGTACAGAATATGTAGGTACTGCTTAGGTTCTGCACACAGAAGGCTCCAAGTTCAGTCTCCGGTATTTCTTGGAAAGAGATTTAAGAAACCTGCTGCTAATAAAACATGGCTAGAATGATCAAAGTTCTGACTCAAGAGAAAACTGCTTTTTTTTGAACTAGGGATAGGCTAACTAGGTCAGGATCCAACTCCCTCACTATGCTCTAGGTCCCGCAAAGCACTCCAAGATTGGGTCACCGAAATTTAGTGTTAATATGACTGAATGACTGTTTGTTAAGATGTCCAATTAAGAGTAGAAATGAGTATGCCAAACCTCAGTGAGGAAAAAAAACACCATTTCCACCTTTAAACCATTTGCAGCTTCCAAATCCATAGTATTGTAGGTACTTTATGAAACTATTTTCTGGGGTGTTTATATAATCTAGTCACCTGATACAACTATTTTCACTATTAATTTCTAGTTCAAGTTCTAGATAAATTCGCACAGATAATTTTTGATGCTAATAATGATTGCTATCAAACATTTTAACTAATTATTTAAATTGGTATGTGACAAACATACAGTACACAGGACCCAATACTGTATTTGATATTATGAATAGGGGGAAATTAGATGGGGGACAACTCATAAAGTGGATTTATGAGAGATGAAGTGACAGAAGCCACAGATAAATAAATCTGAAACCCTGTGGACTGAAAAAAACAAAGGATCACACAGGCAAGCCTAGACCTTGGATAGACAATACTGGTTTTTTAATGAGTTATTCCAAGTGGAATAGTCTGCCTTTGCTCAGCATTAAAGTGCTGGGATGGGACAGCACCCATTTAATTATTCTCCTTTATGTGTCTAAATGGATACAGAAAGTTATCCTAAAATTCCTTATGTATTCAAAAACCAAGAATCTGGAACAGGGTTGCAGGGAAGAAGAAGAGGAGGAGGAGGAGGAGGAGGAGGAGGAGGAGGAGAAGAGGAGAGGAGAGGATGGAGGAGGGAGGAGGAGGAGGAGGAGGAGGAGGAGGAGAGGAGGAGGAGGAGGAGGAGGAGGAGGAGGAGGAAAAGATGCAGTATTCCAAAAATAGCTAGCCAAATACTGCAAAATCAATAGGTAACAGACATGTCCTACTAATTATTTATTAGGTCAATCAGTATATTATCCATCAAGCTTCCAAGCAAAAATATGGGAAACCCATTCCTGAATGTCTTTGTTTGGAAGAACAGCGGAGATGGAATATTGCCCAGCAAAAATATAAATATACTATCTTTTGGGAAAGGTATCTATTATTTGCTCTCACAATTATGTGTTGTGTTTTAAATGAATTTAGGATGATGTACCAGCTGAGGCCTTTTCTGGTCTGAATAACCCTGATAGCATTCTCATCACTACACATTTAAGCTACTTCAGGCTGCCCCTGAAGACAACCCCCAAACTGTTACTAGTACAAAATGTAACAGGCAAGGGTATCAGTGGGTGAGAACTATTATGGTCATTTAACACTTTGGAAATCCAACTCTGATGGACACTATTTTGCACTTATGCAAATATTATTAATACTATTGACATATATATATGTACTTACTATCAAAATCTACATCAACATGTGGATGATCCCTCACAACTTTGTGATGTCTTTCTGCCTCCAGTTTTGCAATAATTGAGTCAAAATAAGCGATTGCTTCAGTTACATCTGAACTGAGTTGCGAGCCTTTTCTGTCCACTGAGATCTGTTGAATAGGATGTTGTGGCAGTGGTTTAATTAGAATAAACAAACCTTATAATTGCAACCTCCCCCCCCCTCCAACTTTCAAGGATACAAAATGTAGACATTCAGAAAACAAAACAATAAGATGCTAAGAATCTTTTTGGCTAATTTATCTTGGGTTCCATTTAAATTAACTATTATGCTGCTTTTTTAAATATATGTGGATTATTTTTAGTGTTGTGTGCCTCTGGGTGTGTGCATATATATGTAGACATGCAAAAAAAAAAGTCATTTTCCAGGTGTGTGTGTTTGTGTGTGTATGTATGTGTGTGTTCCAAATAATAATATAGAACTAATCTTGATGTAATCATTATTGGCCTTATGATTCTTTTGGATCAAGGCCGATCTCAACTTATAACAAACAGGAAAAAGCAAGCAAATGAGAAAAAACAGTTCACTAAAAACATTCAGAAGAAACTCCAGGAAGCCAAATTTGATCAAAATAATGTTGAATCTTGGCTTTCCTTTTACTGAAGTAGGCCTTCATATATTTTGAAATTCTACTCCATGAGCCACAGTTAGCAAAGCAAGAAATGAAGAAAGCTATTCTTCAGAATATATGAGGGGGGGGAATAGGTTGCCTATTCCTAAGTCTTTTTTTTTTTTTACTGTGTCACAAAAACTCTATTCATTAGCTCTCTCACTTGAACCATTTGGAGTCTTTAAGGAATTCTAATGTCACTTGATATCAAGGTATCTCTCTTATTGCCAGAAATTAAAACCTTAGCGTCTCTGTTACAGGGAATGGATGCTGGTAAAGTTGTAATACAGGTATGGAGAGAATTGCTGGATGACCAGTAACATCTTCAGGGTGATACATCCCCCACTTTTGCTAGCACTTTAAATTGTCATTCATATTAGCCTAACAAAAGCTGTGGGCTATCCAACATAGTAAACAATACATTTATTTACATTATTTATTTTTTTGAAGTGGAATCTGAGTACTTTTGGTGAGCAGTTATCACGGCCATAAATAGACATGTGGCTTAATGCATAGAAGACAAATGTTTGCAGAAAAAGTGTCAACCTTCTGTTTATTAAAAGAGAATGACATAAACATTTGTCAAAAGGAAACAAAACCCTTTTGTCCCTTCCCAAAGGTTGAAGCTTGAGCTTCAGTTTCTTGAAATTAGAACCCTCCAGTCATGGCTTTAGCCACTAGGTCTAGGAGGTCTTCATTTTCAAACTGCTCATAGTTTGTGTGTGTGTGTGTTTGTGTGTGTTTGTGTGTGTTTTAATTGCTTTATTTTTCTAGTGTGAGAAGCAATTCTATCCCAATCAGTGGTAGCTTTTAAGCTTGTTTATGGTTGGTGAGAATGCACAAAGCCTGAAAAGTAAATGTCCTTACTCTGAATACTGTATCTGAACAGGCTGTGTGAGTATAACTGACTATATAGAATCCGACTCTATAGATTACTGTATTACAAAACATGAACTCATCACATTCCCACACTCATAGTTCACCTCCTCACATCTTCTCATGCAATTTTATTTCATTCCTATTTCAATTCTCCAAAGACAGCGGTTGCAACATATCCTATTATGAAAACGGGAGTAACATATCCTACCTTAGAAGTCTGTTTGAGAGGAGGAGGAGGGGCTTGGATTTTTGTTGTTGTTGCCGGAGATTTTGTAGGCAAAGGGGAAATTCCAGGCACTCTGCGCAAGGCTTTCAAATCCTTGATACCCTCGAGGTATTTTTTCCTCAGAGCTAATAAATCTTGTAAGTATTGCAAACAGTCTTGTGTCTTTGAGTACATCCATGCCTTTTCTTCTTTCAGCTGAAGGCAGGCAACTGAATTAAGGCTGGTGGTACTTTTGCTTTTTTTCAGAGGTTCAGTGAACGTATGATCCTCATCTCTGAGAGCGTACATAGAGGTGCTGCGGAGCAAACGAACCGCAGAACCATCATAAGCTGGGATCCCATCAGATAAACTACTCCTGCTGGAGTTGGGATTAAATATGGAGTGGATTTTCCTGAACATAGCGTAGTTCCTTCTTCAACTATTCCATCTAACATTTAATCTCATTCCAGATTGTCTTCTAATGGACATTTCTTGCCAATACAGAAAAAGGTTGCATGTGTTGGTTATGAATGGGATCAGGCTTTCTCCTGCTTCAGACTTCTTTTGGCCCATCTCTTCATTTCTTTTCCAAACTTTGCCAAAGATGAAGAAACGCAATATCACCAGTCTTATCTTTATCATGTCTGCACATGGGTTCACCTCCTAAAGGTTGCAGTAGCTCTTGTTTGCTTCCTCGTGCTGACCATGGTGCTGAAATAGTCTTGTAAAGAATAACAGCTTTTTAAAAAAAAAAAAGTTGCAAAGAGATAATGAAAAATATTTAGCCCTTCTGAATATGTCAGAAGGCTACATAAAAGATGCTAACACACCAGCATCCCCTACATTTCTAATCAATATTAGATAAATATCCTGCAGAAGCTGGCAGGTAGAAGGGATTTTGTTTTCTCTGCTATGGCAACCGAAGCAGGGTTACTGCTATCTGATAACACACAGGAGTGTTGAGAATAAAGCAGGCTAAGATCCATTACACTGAGCATGGAAGACTGGCCTTCAAATAAAATCGAGTTCCAAACACATCTAATAATCTAAGCTGATTATTGTTGATGACTATAGGCTGTACTTGATAGAATCCAGTGCTGTACTTGATAGTATTAATGTCTATGGAGATTCTCAGTCATCCAGGTCATGGTTGTCCCAAGGGTGCTTTTTCAGGAGGCAACTGGACTTTCTTGTTTTTTCTTTGAAAACATTTTGCTTCTCATCCAAGAAACTTCTTCAGCTCTGACTGGATGGTGGGGAATGGAAGGATTTATATTCCTTGCAGACAGCTGGCCATTTGCATTCTTTTAGAGCATGGATGTCACGTGACATGTTGCGACATATCGTGACTTTTTTTGCATTGCCAGAGCTGGGGTGGGCGCGGCCTCCATATGATGCAACCGGCCCACGGGCCGGCAGTTTGACACCCCTGTTTTAGAGACTCTTTGAGGCCATTTGGAAGTTTATCTGTGTCCTCAGGGTCACCTGAGTAGTGCAAATGTGTGTGGAGTGCTTCAGTTTGAGATGCAGACAACACAGACTCATCCCCAACAGCCTGCACCTGTCTCAACAGTGGAAAGATGTGGTACTCATCCTTCCATCATCTTCTGCCTCCAAAACCCATCTGGACTGCAGCCTAGAGGATACCGGCAAAGAAGAGAAGAGCAGTGGGAAAGAGGTGATAACCTGCAGGATTGCTTACCAAAAACCTGTCCCACTGTTCCTCAAACTTAACCATTTTAAGATGTGTGGACTTCAGCTCCCAGAATTCCCTAGCCAGCGTGCTGCCTGGGGAATCTTGTGTGTTAAGTCCATATATCTTAAAGTTATCAAATTTGAGAAACACTGATCTATTCAGAAATATATACAGTATTACACCACCATACGGTATCATAATCTGCTTTACTGTTGAGGCTGTTGCTGGAAGATCAAAAGCGACATCATTTCTACTTGGCATCTCCATGTGTTGCTTAAAATTGGTGCATACTATATGTGGGGAAATTCCGATTTCCTCTGCCTTGAGTTCTAACTGTTCTGAAAGCACAGCTGGTGCCATCTTGTGGTGTTTTAAAGAAGTTTTAGCAAAGGTTTGATTTACATGACACATCCATTATTAATACACATGCTTAGAAAGAGATGTAAGATCTTAGTTGTGTGGTTTAGTGTTTTTTTTTTAAATTCCAAATTATTAGTTTGAATATTTTACTTTTTTCCACTTTGAATGTTGGAAGTTCAGAAGCTAACATTGCTTCAACTGCAGTTTCATTGTAAAGCTGTCAGATTAGCAACTCATAGGTTTTGAGTACTGTTGTTCTTTGCTTTGTATAAATAAATCCCAGATGATTTAGGCCTGTAGACAGGCATTCCATAGTTATCTAAGACTATGGTTGCATACAAATTCCATGTTGGACCAAGTGCCCCAGAAATTCATGAAAGCTGACTTCTCTCTGGGAATCGCACACATCCACAATTAATCCAGCTCAATTTACCTCTGTGTACCTGGTGGTTCTCTGTGCTACAGTGAGCAGACATCAGAAGCCTGTGCTTTAATTAGAACAGGATTAATTCAAGCTGACTGCCTCTCTGTGTGCAAATAGGGCATTAGGGGTCAGAAAGTACTAAGTACTTTAAATGTCTCCTTGCATAATGTTAAAAGCTACCAGAGATGGATGACCTTTGTGTAAGCAAAAGAATTAAGGGGCAATTGTGAAGTAATTTGGTACCACTGAACTTAATCACTCTAGCTATGCAGAACAACCATTGCTAATTATAACTTTGTGGTACAGCTGTGCCAGAGCCAGGCTGCTCCTGAAGAATTTTCTGTTTGGTGAGCTCAGAATTAGACCGAAGGATGACTAGTCTCTGGGTGTAATGTATTAAAAAGGGATTAGGAAAAAAACCTAATACAAGGCTCATTCAGTCCTTAATGCTCAATGGGTGATTTCAGACCAATCATAATGTCTCAGACAAATCTATTTATCAAGATAGCTGAGGCTCCTGGAAGGAAGTGGCATATAAATCTAAGAAATTACAGGACAGTTGTAATCTCAGTTGCATGGATTCCTTCGGGCATGCAACTTTTCAAGGATTATGGGGAACATTTGGTTTTTGATGGAAGCTGTACTCTACTCCAAAAATTAAGAAGGAGCTAGGACAGAAGCTCAATTCCATTCCATTCCATTCAAGTGAAGCTTGAATTAAAATTATAACTTTTTCACAGAATATTGCTCTCACATTTCAGGGGGAAATGCTTTCATTTTAAATGGGAAGTGAGTGTGCCCACAAACGGCTGGCATAACGCTCACCTTCAGTGCATGCGTTGGTTGTCTGGGTACTTCCGCTTTCTGATCTGGAATCATCTGGCACATTCATCCTGTAGCCTAGTTTTCACATAGTACAAAGGGCATACTAGTATAGGGAAACAGGTAAGGTATCAGAAGTAACTTCCTGACTGCCAGCCAGTAGTGTAGGCTGCCATGTGAAGTGGTGATTTCTCCTTCATTGAAGTACTTCAGATAAAAGCTAGATCAGGGGTAGGCAACCTTAGCTCTTTTATAACTCGTGGACTTCAACTCCCAGAATTCCTGAGCCAGCCATGCTGGCTCAGAAATTCTGGGAGTTGAAGTCCACGAGTCATAAAAGAGCCAAGGTTGCCTACCCCTGAGCTAGATGATCATCTGTCAGCGATGTTCTATGGCTCCTGCAGAGCAAAAGATTGGAGTAGATTACTTCTAAAATCCCTTTCAGATCAATGAGTCTATTGATATTGTTACCAACTACTGTAGTCCAGCTTGCATTTCTATTTTTTGGAAGGCATACAATAAGATCAGTGTTGGGTAACAATTTAAGATATAATTTAAGATTATATCACATCTGTAAGATTATTAAGAGCTACAACAACAAAAAAGGAAACTGTAGAGATTTTTAATATTAATTTCATTGAAAATTACAAATTTTTATTATTATTATTATTTAACCTCTATGTTAGATGTTTACTTTTAACTATAAGTAATTATAATTAATAAGCATTATATTGGTATCTATATGTAACTATATTTAGTTAGTAATATATTGTTAATAGTATACTGATTGTTATTTACAGAATGAATGATATGTATTGGTTAAGTTTTTATTATTAATAGTGACAAATTTATTTACTATAGCTTTTTAGTATTATGTTAACTATGCACAATTTATATGTATACCCGGACGATAGTCTGCTTGCTAAAGCGTTGATTTATTGTTGGGGGTAACTCCATTATAGTATCTACCCCTACCCCTGGTCTAATCCTTGTTTTTTCACCCTATGTTATACCTTTACCTACCTTTCCCTTTTTTATCCCCATAAAAATAATAAAATATATTTTTTAAAAAAAAGAAAATTACAAATGCAAAGATAAAAACCTATAAAAAACTATAAAAAAAAGAATAAAAATGAGTGCACAACATTTAAAAAAGAAAGAAAAATAGGAAATAAAAAAATATACTAAAGAAAGGAAATGTATAAGGAAATGACTTTCCTATTCATCACAAGTATAAACAATTTTAGTAATTTATCACTTCTCTTAAAATAAAACAAATGAACTTTCCTTCCCATTTCCATTCTCTTATCTATAAACAAATCCTTAAAGCCTCATCATTTTAGTCCTGATCAGCAAAAGTCTATTAAGAGTTACCAGAGATAACAATGTATCTATTTTAACCTTAACCAAGTAAGCCAACTTTATATTCTTACTTTTACCTATCTTGATCATTAGTCCCTTCAAATAATGTCCTGGAACTTGATTTCTTTTCATTTTTTCTTTGTCCCATTTCATAAAATTCTTCAAAGTTTAAACAACACTCTTTGAAATTCAATACAGGAAAATTATCCAGGTCACTCTCTTGGGTTATTTCTATATCATTTTTAATTGTTAAACATCAGCTGGTTTCTTTTGTATGTTCAGGATAGCATCTTTTTTTAGATATCATTCCTGTAGCCTGTCATTTTTAAATCCACTTTCAGATTAATCTCAAGTTTGTCAGGTAAAATTTGTTTCTCTCCCATAACATTTTAAACACAGCCTAATTATAGAAACAGACGCTCTTAACTTCTCAGTCCACCATTAAAAAATCCTTCAGTATTTTGAGTCACTCTATATTAGTAAATGTTTAAAGGTTCTGCTTCAATTATACTTTTTAGTTTTCTTCTGTTCCCTGTAGTGTCAAAGTCTCAACTTTCAAAGTCTCATCCTATCATATTTTTTCAGTTCAAAACTTTTCCCATAGGAAGGATTCTTATAATTAATTCCAAACTCTTATTTCAAATCATCTTAGTCCATTTTTAACTTTCCAAAATCAAAATTCCAATTACCCTTTTGCTGTTTATTAATATTTTTTTAAAAAAAATATTTAAAACTTTTGCTAAAAATTGAATTAAACTCACCCAATGTTTTCAGACTTGTTGATCCAAAGTCTTCTAATAGTTAAAAAGCAGTTAATAAGCAATTTCCAAAAGTAACTAGAAAAGGAAGCATGTGAACCTAGTGTCCTTAAAGGCACAGACCATGATTTGAGCATGATGGCTATTTTTTTGTCTCCCAGAGCTCTAAACCCATTGGGTTTAGGAGCAACTGTCTGGACCACTTGTGGGTGATGTCAAGTCACCAAAACTTCCTTGTTTGGAAAGGAATTACAATGAGGGGGTCTATTTGCTGGCTCTTCATTCCCAGGAATCATTGGCTCCACTTTTAGAGAAACTTTGGAAGTGAAAAAAATTGTTTCTTTTTGGTCAATGGCAAATTGTGGAGAATAGCATCAGAGGAAAAATGTCTTGAAAAAGTCTTTAGCTAAGTACTGTTTTACTAACATTTGACCATTTTCCCCATTATAATTTACATCAATCCATACCATGGGTCGGCCAGCCGAAACATCCAACGAGCCGCACGGACCCGTTTCCCTAAAAAAAAAAAACCCCTTGGAGCCGCACCTGCCCGCGCGCGCGCGCACCCGGTCGCGCATGCGCACCCGGTCGCGCATGCGCACGCACACCCGTTCACGCACGTGCACCCGCCCGCACCCGCGCACCCGCCCGCGCACCCGCCCGCGCACCCGCCCGCACATGCGCACCCGCCCGCGGCGGAGGCTCCGGAGCCGCAGGTGATCCCTCAAAGAGCCGCATGCGGCTCCGGAGCCGCGGGTTGCCGACCCGTGATCCATACAAATACTGTATATTTCAGACAGAAATATAAAACATGACCATCTAAATTTTATTGATTTTGTTTTGTGATTTTTTTTTCTAAATAGTGTTTTGATTTCTATCATTTGCACTTTTTTTATAAACTGCAAAATAAAAGAGAGAGAAAACACAACAACTAAAAACAATGAAAACAAAACGAGATCACAAGATGCTTAGAAAAATGTAACAGAGGTAGGCCTGTGATATATCATTCCCTACTCACAAGAAGACAGGCTTTTTAAAGTCTTTCGGGTCCAAATTTGTGTTCATTTCCTTTGCCACTGATTTCCAAGAAAGTCAAAGAGTCTGTTTAGTGATTCTTGCTGCTTTAGAATCACAAGAATTCTGGACACAATGTCGGGAGAGGCTGGCTCAGTTCATTAGACTTTCTGAACTGCATCTTTTTATCTCCTTATAGCTAATGCACAGATTTGGGTATTTGATTTCCATCTGAACAGTAATGGCATTTTTCTGCTATTGTCCACTATTTGTAGTGTTTCTAATTTTAATTATCCAGCTTCCCCTTTTAAAAGTCTAAGGCCACTCTACAAATTTATCCTGTAATACAATTACAGTAGCTTAATATCAGAGATTTAAGCCAGATCTTATAAACAAATGCTAGGTCCCAGGCATCAGAGAACAAGCTTCTGAGTATACCTTATTTATTTACAGTATTCTCTTCAGATGCCATCTGAATGTTCTGCTGAACTTGTATGCTACCACAGTGGGGTTTTTTGTTTCTTTTTTGCCAAAAAGTGACTAAATTTTGAAATGGTGTAGTTAGAACAAGATTACGACATTATTTGACTTCAGACAAAGCCATGGGACATTTCTTAAAAGTTGGTAGAGGAAAAAAAGAATTGGGTCCCTTCATTCTTCCAGTTCTTCTCTGCACTACTGTTCTCCAGACCTGTCAGTGTACTGGAACGCCTTGATGTCAGCTATCCACAATTGTTTTCATCCTTTTATACAGCTCAGCTACTGTTTTGTACATATTTTTTCAAGTTATTTCTTTCTTCCTTCTTCTTAAAGAGAGTTGTAATTAAAGAACAGCAGGACAAACACCCAATCAAATGGGTCTCTTTTCAGGGTTCCGTAATTGGTATGACAAAAGGTTTGGATGGAGTAAGGAATCATGGAATTAATTTTGTCCAGCATGGTCAGGCCTTCTTCTTCTCCTCCTTAATCCCTCACACTGTCTGGATTAAGATCAACACTGTGCCTGGTACACACCTGCCACCCTTTCTGCTTCCATTAGCAAATCTGTGGAATGTGTAAAATTTGGGGGAGGGATGGAAGTGATGCTGGCAGGTGATACCTTTCTGAGCTGAAGCAGGTCACACGTCTCCTGAGGCTTGAATGGTGCTTGTTGGCTCCTTCAGTACCTCTCTGGGATTTGCTGTACCTCTTTGCCTGGCTCCCTACAGAGCCTACAGGAATTTGGTCGGAGTGGTACAGACATCGCCAGCAGAGTCCACAGTCATTGGGTAGTCTTTTGCAGCAGGGGTCTTAGTCATAAGACCCCACCTGGTTATATATTGTGGAAGAGGTTAGACCTACAACGGACATAGGTCTAACTTAAGCACGACAGAAGGACACACTCAACTCTATCTGACAGTAAGTAAACCGTAGGAGTTTTATATCATAGAATCATAGAATTCCATAGTATGCTTTGCTTTCAGCCTGAAAGATTTAATAATAATACACATTAATATTTGAGCTACGCTGCAACATTCTGTGGCTAAAAAAAAAAAGGTCTTATTTGCGTTTTCCTTATTATAGATTTTTATACATTGTAGAGGCTGGTCTATTTTATCACATGCTTTACCAAGGACTAGTCGTAATATCACCTTTCGTTTCGTTTCTAAATGGTTATTATTAATAAATATGTTTATAATCAATTCTTTCACTTGAAAGTCTTTCAGACAGATTTATAGATTAGTATAATGAGACAGCCCCTGGCCTCAGGCTTGCGAGTTTTTAAAAATTATGATAAACGAAAAGGGGATGAGGAGGGAAAAGAAAAAATGCAGCCCATGCAAGGACTCAAATCACCAAATAAATCCACAGTTATTACCTTGCCAATGTGTATGATGAGAGTGCCCACCTGGTCTGCAACACCTCTCTCATACTGGTAGTTCCCCTAACAGGTACATGAGGAATTTTTGCTATTCTAAACATTATATTAGAATATAGTCCAGCTGTCATTATTTCTGAAATGGACTATTCCTATTGCTCGTTGCAGGAAAGGCTACCTTGGTAGTCCAGCCTTCTGCCTTCATGCTGCCTCTTTCCATCGCTTCCTTTCTTCTGTTATTTTGTGTTTTGAATATTGGAAGCTGTGAGAACTATAATGATCTGAAAAACCTGGAAACAGAGTTTGCCCTCACTCTTTACCAAAAGTTAGCCGAGCGCCATAACAGAACGAATCTTGTCATCTCACCAGCAAGCATTTCTTTTTCGTTGGGACTTCTGCAACTTGGAGCTCGGGGAAATACTTTTGGACAACTGAAACGTGCTTTGGGATACAGCATTCACGGTAAGGAATCTTCCGAGACGTTAGTATTTAATGAACACTGTGTGTCATTATAAAGTCCATCCGAGAATTTTCATTTTTCTACACTGCCAAAATCATATTAAGCAAAACGGAGTGCCCTTTGAACCTATGAATATATTGGTTTTTATCTGATAGGCATGACTTTGTTTTTTGTCTGTTCAAAATCAGCCAGTACGAAAGTGTTACTTTTTAAACATTCTGCTTTTGTTGCAGTACAGATTTTTTCCCCCACTCTCGTTAAATTATTAAAAAGAGCTTTCCCTACAGAAACATGCCATTTAAACCTTTGATGGGAAACTTACCCAAGAACTTCCAACATCTGGAGAGGATCGTTTAAATTTGGTAGAATGCAGAGAGTCACTGGTCTCTTGTACCCAGAGAGCCAAGAGTACTAGCTAGGAGGACACAGAATTATTATATAGGATTACAAATAAAAAGAGATTTGGCATGGACGTACATCGATGTAACTTTAAATGCAATTGCTTTGCAACTAATGAGGTAGGGAAATAAATAGAAAGTCAGGGTAGTATCTTAACGATACAGCTCCTTTTGAAATGCAGCTAGCACAAATGTTTGCTTTGATCCACAAGAACACCAAGCTTTTAACTGTTGTTCTAATGGTTTGACTCAACCTACTGTTAAGGAGGAAAGAAATGACAAGATTGATGTTAATTAGCAGCTTTGAGAGTGTTTCCAAAAGCTCATAATTTCTGATGTGAATTTGGTTTCAAAGTCAATTAAATGTGACTCACAATAAATGCTATTTTCCCCATGGCAAATACAAACATTTCCTCCTTAAATATTTCCTCCTCAAAGCAAATAAAGCAAATAACAAATAAATCTGCATCTGCTTGTTCTTTTCAACTTCTTAGTCAAGGAAACTTCAAAGACTAAAACAAATATTCAGAGATGGAGTGGTTGACAACTCATTGATCAAGCTGTGTCTAAGTGCAAAAGGGTATGACGAATGCTAGGGGAATAGTTTCAACCTTCTCTTCTTCAACCTCCACTTATGCTCCCCACCTCTCCCCCATTTGTTCTGGGGGAAATTGTGAGAGTGCACTTTAGAGAGAAGAACCAGAGGAAGATTGTTGAAGGAGCAGTTATCCAATGTGGCCATTGTGTATGAACTGGGGGCAACATGAGATAAGACCAGAAATAATATTTATTGGCTCTCTAACAGAGTCATCTAAATTCTAGCAAAACAGTTCTTGGCTGATTGTGCAGTGAATGTTTTTAATATCTTCTCTTGGTTCCAGTTCAACTCCTTCACTTGTAGGATTGCTACAATGCTTTGGGGCAAAAAAAGCAGGGAAGTCAGAAGGCTACAGGGAGAAGAGGAAGACTGTATAAGCCACTATTATTCCCTCCTACAGTATGACCTTCTAAAGATCATGGAGGGGGCAATTCACATTCAGTGGTGTGACTTTGTATCATTATGATTTCTCCCCCTGACTACATTAATACAAGGACATCTCTTGTTCTTAGATGAGTACGTCCAGAACTTCTTGCACACAGCCTACAAAGAAGGAATTAATTCCAACCAAAGTATTATAGTGCACTTGGCATGTACCCTCTTTGTTCAAGCTGGGATACAGCTTTCACCTCAATTTGTTCAGCAGGCTGCATGGTGGGGAAATAACACAGTGCAGCAAAGTAACTTCAGTGATCCTAACAGGACCAAAGCACAAATTAGGGAATGGATTACCCAGAATACAGGAGGTAAGCATTTGGTAACCCCATTGTTCTCTTTTGTCCCTTTGCAATACACCTAATTTGCACCAGCTCTTTTGAGACTTTACTCAAGGACAGTGTAGCAATGTGTAAGCAAGCAACGTTTGAGTTTGCTCGCCAACTTTCTCCCGTGATCTCTTTGGGATGTAACCTGCTGAGGCTAGCAAAGACTGGCATGAGCCCTAGGACAGAAAGGTATCGAAAGATTCCACTGCTGTGCCCTGGCTGTCTCAGTCTGAACCAAGAAACTCAAAATGTGCAGGCCATAAATTCTGCAAGCAACAGTGTATAATCTTCTCTGCAGCCTGGGTTCATATAATTCAGCTGGTAGCTGAAGTTCACAGGCAAGGTAGTGTTTAACATCCAAGTCAAACAAGGTTTCCAATGAGAACTAGCTTCAGTACAGCCTAAAGTGAAGTACATGGCTCACAAAGTGGGATTATCATAGAGTTGTTTCAGCCCCAGACTGGCAGGCAGGAGCACAAATGATAACGATTGGTCCTAATTTCCAGTACAGTATTCCATTTATGTTTGGAAAACAAGAAGAACATTGTCCCTTATTTATTGTACATTTCCTCGGGGCCAACATCACTTATGTCCTGGACCTGATGACCGGGATTGCTTCCAAAACTAAATCAGTGATGGTGTTTACATATATATACACAGCACTTCAGGTTTGGTCCCTCCTATCTTCAGCTAAAAACACCTGGAGAAAGTTATGAGATGGGGCATCCTATATAAACCTAATTGTTTGCCGAACCTTCTCTTTGGAGAATTGATTATAGAAGAATCGGGGGTTTGACAGCTCTCCAGAAATATCAAGATAAAGATTAGATTCTTTTTCTGCTATCTGACTTCATGACTTTGCTTGGTTCTGCTAGATTTTCCAAAGGCGGTTTGCACTTACAGTACCAGCAGTCTAGTGCATCTGAATATTAAGGGTTGTTTTTTTTCCAGATTGCAATTAAGATGCCATTAATTTGCCATCAAATTCTTCTTTGTTAAGTCCTAAAAGCGGATAAAGTTGTTACTGTTTCCGAGTTAACGTTTCAGAATGTGTTACATTCATCTCTGTTAGTAGATTTCACTCTTTTGTTTTCTGTCCTTCAACAATACAGAAACAAGCTGCCTATCCTTGGACACGATTGAGTCTCCCCTTAACCAGATAGCCGTGGTAAGCACCATAAACTTCAGAAGCACGTGGCAAAGGAAAGTCAGTTTCACGCATACTCAAGCTTTGTCCTTTACCACTCCAGATGGCATCACCTTGAAAGTGCCTGCCATGTATCTCAGAGCGGAAGTCAATTACGGTAAGGATAACAGGAATGGACTTTTTCTATGCAGACAAGTTTCCATCTATTCCTGCACTGACAGAGAGAAAGAAGCTAGAAGAAAAAGAGAACCAGCATAGTATTAAGGAACAAGGAAGACTCAGGTTCAAGTCCACCCACAATCAAGGAAGCTCACTAGGTGATTTTGAGCCAGTCACTCTCTCTCTCTCAGCCCAGCCAAACTCACAGGGTTGTTGTTCCGTGGAATAACGGGAGAAGAAGCATTGTGTTCACTGCTTCAAACTCCTGAAAGAATGCAAGTTATAAATCCAACAAACATAAAGACGAGTAAACAAGGAACCTCAGAGAATATGCAGTAGTGAAAGAAATGACTCCGATGTCTGAATTCTCTGCACTTGGAAAGGGGAGCCTAGCAACTATATTTGCAGCTAGTGAAATAGTCCTAAACTGTTAAAATGTCATGTAAGAAAAACTGGAGAGCGGCATAGTGTTTTCTGTTTTCAAAGAGGTGTACAGCCCACAGCCTTGCTCATCAACACTTTTGGTATAGCTTCCAGTCTTCTCTTGCCAGTTGCCCTTTAACACATTTTTAGTTAAAAGCTGACAATCGTTTCCCACATTCTGCTCATCAGAGCACTCAGGGTGACTAATGACATTGTAAAATGCAATGCAAAAATATTAAATAGATGGTAAATCCAGTTAACTGTTAAAACCTTGGTGAATCAAAATATAATAATAATAATAATGATGATGATGATGATAACAATAACAATAACAATAACAATAACAATAACAATAACGACAACGACGACGACGACGACGATGACGATGATGATGATGATGATGATGATGATAAAGTTGGAAGGGACCTTGGAGGTCATCAAGTCCAACCCCCTGCTCAGGCAGGAAACACTACACCATTTCGGACAAATGGCTGTCCAGTTTCTTCTTAAAAACTTCCAGTGTTGGAGCATTCACCGCTTCTGGAGGCAGGTTGTTCCACTGGTTAATTGGTCTAACTGTCAGGAAGTTTCTCCTTAGTTCTAGGTTGCTTCTCTCCTTGATTAGTTTCCATCCGTTGCTTCTTGTCCTGCCTTCAGGCGCTTTGGAGAATATGTTTTTACAAATTATCTAAACCAATGTTTCTCAACCACAATAATTTTAAGATGTGTGGATTTCAACTATCAGAATTCTGGCTGGGGAATTCCGGAATTCGATGTCCACAGAGCTTAAAAGTTGCTGAGGTTGAGAAAAACTGATCTAAACACTAATACAATGAGCGCCGAGAGAGTGTGTTCCACAGACTTCAAACAATGAGGAGAACACACAGTTGTGTGGTGGAAATTATAAGTTTGATGTGCGTTCTGATTTTCATCCTTCCCCTAAACTTTCTGTAGAAGTGAAAACATATCCAAAATCCTGCTTAGCTCAGATTTGCCTTTGAATGGTGGTCTGAGGTATTTTATTTAATATATCCATATATGCAACATCTATGATTGGCACTACCTAAAACCTAAATTAGTGTAATATAGTGACTAAGAAATTGTGCTGTAAAGCAGAAAGTTCTTGATTCCAGCTTCATTTCTACTGTGAATTCAGTTGGCCACCTTTGATATATCACTCTCTTTCAATTCATTCCGTATTTGCAATAGGGGAAATATTTTTACTAAATTTATAGGACTCTAATCAGGATTTTTACTGCTACAGTACAGCAATATTTTACTGCTAGTGCAAAAAGTGCCATCCAATTAAATGTAGTTGATGCTTTTTAAAGACTATCACCCAGCACATTTCTGTTTGGTATATGTTCCTTAAACATAAAATGCGAAATAAATATTTTTTTCAGATGGATCAAATATGTGAAGTATTATTTTAAAACGCTATAAAATATGCAAATAATGGTCAATGACAAGAAAGATTTGAGGGAAAGGCTTTCAGTCTGCTTGGTTATCTAGATGTAATTATTTATCAAGGATCTGGCAAAAAAAAAAGAAGGCTTTTCCGAATGCTCAGAACTAAACAAGTAGAGCTCATTAGGTCCTTGGTGAATAGTGTTATGGAGCTGAAAGTATCATCTCTCAGAAGGTCTTACTGCAATTACTGAAAATCCTGGTATGTTTGTTAATAGTATACCATTGGTTTTTTTACTTGCAGGTGAATTTCTACTGGGCTCTCTGGATAAGATCAGTGTGGTTGAAATACCTTATCTGGAGGAGAAGGTTAGCATGTTTCTGGTGCTTCCATCCAACAGGAGAACCTCTCTAGCCAGGATTGAGACTTACTTCTCCGCTCAAACCTTATCTCTATGGTCCAGCACCTTGAGAAGAACAGCAATGGATATCGTTCTCCCTAGGTAAAGAATCAATGTACATTCAGTTGCTTCAACATTTGGATCTCTGCTCGTGTTTGCTGTGTGTGTAAAAGGTACAAACTTTACTGTAGACAAAAGGCCAGGATTATGGATATGAAATATGGTTGGAAAGAGGAGAGGACACAGCTATAGCATCTTGCACCTGTGCTGCCTAAAATCTTAAGTGTAGAAATCCAAGGATAAGACCTTGGAAAAACTATACAGAAATGATTACAAGTGCATGCTTTAAGCCCTAGAAACAGAGAATGAGAACACACAACGTTTTCTTATAAATGTGCAACATGCAGGATGGATTGTGTGCTCTTGAAATATTGCTGGATTGCAATTCCAGTCATATCTCAATTCTTTGCCTTGCTAAGTAGGCTGTTGGGAGGTGAAGTTCACTAAGCCCTGGAGAGACCATATGTCACCTTGCCCATAGAGGAATTACATTGAAAAACCAACATAGCATATTTATAGTGTTCATCTATCAACTTTCCAGGTTCAAAATTCAAAATCACTTGGATTTAAAGTGGATTTTACCCGCATTAGGAATTACAGACATGTTTGACCAAAGTGAAGCTAATTTTAAAGGCATTTCAGGTAAGCTTGCCTATACAACATTTTCAGGACAAATGCCATATGTAACTTTGAGGGCTTAGGAGCCACAGTCTAAAAAGTAGACAGGATCGGAATAAAGAAAGGAAAAAGCACCTAAATTTAACTAAAAGTGAAATAATATAGTACAATCTCTTATATATTTAAAGTTTTCCCTCTTCTGTGATATTGTAAATTACAATTCAATGGAAACTTTTGGAAGATCTTAGGAACCATATGTACATTATATTGAACTAAGGACTCAGGTTATAAATTCTGCTCTGTGGCAGTGATTCATCACAAAAGATCTTCTAACTGGAGTTTTGGGTCTATAAAACAGTAAGCTTTCTAATCATGGGTGGACATGGATTATTTCAGGAGCAAGAATGTACCTTGTACTCTGTCCATTTCACACAATGCTTAATTTGAGCCTCTGTCACTTAATATGTTTCGCCATGAAGCTTACAAATCAGTTCATTTATCATGGCTAACTTATGCTAGAAGTGCATTCAAAAGCCACATTTTTTTGTTTTTACAACCCTGTAATCCCTTTTTATCAGGATAGAGTTGGGGTGATTGAATGGAGCTGAGCATTTACTGGCCGAATGCCCTTCCTGATGCCTACTCAGAGTTTGCAGCAGATATGTTCTCATTGCGCCCTAATAGAGAAACATCTGCCGCTGCCTAGGATTGAACTCTCCCCCTCCCAAGTGTGTCCCCCTCCCAAGTGTGAGGCAAGTGTCTTCACCTCTAGGCCATCGTGCTGCTCATTCAAAAGCCACAATATTGCTGTTAAAATGAAAATCCTTCAGTTGAAAAGCCCTAGGTAGATCTTTAATATAAAGAGAAAGAATAAGTAAAATAGACAAAGGTATTTTGGATAAGGATCATTTTTTTTTGGTAAGGGTAAGGATAGACTTTTTAGTAAGGATAGTTTTGTACCGGGGGACTTCTTCAGTCTTATTTGATGTTAGAAGAGTTAGGGGTGAAAATGTTGACTCAGTTCTCATTGCAATTCATGTATTCATTAATGGATGGTCTCCACTTCATTGGGGATACTTACTAAATTAATTTTATAATTTCTGGAAGAAACTCTCTCTTTTCCACAGAGAGTCTCTTTTCTCTGTGACAGAAATCTCTCCTGAGCAGTTTCTTCTTTGAATAAGTTGTTTTGGCTTTACGCTGGCAAATAATAACTGCTTTTGTTTGCTAGAACAAGGAGGTCTTTATATCTCAGAGGTCTTTCACAAAGCAAAGATTGAAGTGACAGAAGATGGTACAAGAGCCTCAGGCATTACAGGTAAACTAGAGAGAATTGGAAATGATGAATCTGGAAAACAAGCAACTGGTTTATTATTTAAACAGCACTTTTAACACATTTTTTTTTTTTTTTTATAATTCAACAAATACAGCTCCTTGGGGCAATCTGTTTGCCCACAAGAAGTTTTAAAACAGCTTAACCCAATTGGAGCCCCATCAAATGTTATTCTCAACCATGCACCTATGATATTGAGAACAAATCCTGTTTTCCATGTTATATCATGGCTTGCAGTTTGCCGCCTGGAGGCAAACAGGAAGCAAGCTTTCAGCCCCACAGAAGAGCTTCCCCTCTTACATCAAATTTCATCTCTGACAAGTTTGGGACATCTTTAGAAAAAACATTATTTTTCATGTTGACTTTCCCCAGACGTTAACCCTTTTTGTTGTTTTATCTGCTATAGTTTTATAATGCTGTTTCAATAATTGCTATGATGTACACTTCAGAATTTCTACAGTGGGAAATAATATAGACATAATTATAACAATTCCAAGAATAACAAGAAAAGAATTCCCAGTCAGCGTGGTCAAACTTGCGGATTTCAGGAAGTTGTACTCGGGAGGGAAGCAAAATGGGGAAAACCACGTTAGAGGTTGCACCTAATAATTTCAGTCATTCAGAAATGGGCTGCAGCAAATTCCAATCCAATAGATTGGGAGATCACAGGTGGCACTTATTCTGACCTCATTATATATACTATTGACATTTGAACCAAAAAGGACCAGCAATAGTATTTATTGGCTAACAGTCATCTAAATGTTTGCAAAACAGTTCTTGGCTAGTTGTGCAATACACTTTTCTAGCATCTTCTCTTGGCTCCAATTCAACTCCTTCATTTGTAGGACTGCTACAATGCTTTGGGGCAAAAAAAAGTGGGGAAATCAGAAGGCTATAGGGAGAAGAGGAAGATTGTACAAGCCACTATTATTCCTTCCTACAGTATGACCTTCTAAAGATCACGGAGGGAGCAATTCACATTGAGTGCTGTGACTTTGTATCTTTATGATTATAAGAAGGGACAATGCATGTGGACAGACATAAAACTAATTTAAAAAATGGATATGGACAGGCTTAGCAAGATATAGTGTTATATTGTATCTTATAATTCTAAACACTATTTGTGTTTCAGCATTATTCCTCATAATATATTGCTAGGACAGTAGTGGTGAACCTATGGCACACGTGCCAGTGGCGGCACTCAGACCCCTCTCTGTGGGCACGTGCGCCATCACCCCAGCCCCGCCTCTCGAGGCCCCCTCCTCACCAGCAACCCCCCCGGAGGAGAGTCGCCCCCGAGCGCGGCCCACGCAGAGTAGTGCAGCCAAGCACATGGCAGCCAGGACAAGACTCTACACTCGCGCCCTGTCACACGCAGTTGATGCTGTGGGCCGTGGGCAGAGGGTGTGGCTGCCATGGCACTGCTGAGCCAC
This sequence comes from Azemiops feae, assembly GCA_023970755.1. NCBI lineage: Eukaryota > Metazoa > Chordata > Lepidosauria > Squamata > Viperidae > Azemiops > Azemiops feae. The sequence goes on along the minus strand of JALGBA010004179.1, from coordinate 211,225 downwards.
CTGGGCAATTTGCAGCAGGCCGTGGAGGCAGTGGGTGGCCCTGCGGGCGGGCGAGGGGCGGGCAGAGCGGGGGCAGAGCGGGCAGGGCAGGGGGCGGGCGGTTTTTGGACACTCGGTCTCTAAAAGGTTTGCCATCACTGTGCTAGGATATGGCCATTCATGCTCATGACAGTTTCTCAAACCCTATCAGCAGGATTTGGGAAAACAATGTTTGTGGGAAGACCAGATAAGACAAAATAGGTATATGTATGGGGGGGGGGAGAATCCCTCAAATTAATCCAACCATGATTTAGCATGTGCTGTAAGAAGTCCTGGAGTGAAATTAGATGGGTGGAATGGGAGGCAGGGTGATGTAGGGTCTGGCCTGGAAAGACCAATAAGGATGTCTTGGATTGCAACATTCCGTTACTGATCCCACTTCTTCTTATTGTCATTAGGACTGAGATATTCCAATTCTGTAGTAAAGGTAGTCCTCGACTTACAACAGGTCATTTAGTGACTGTTCAAAGTTACAATGGCACTGCAAAAAGTGACTTATGACCATTTTTCACACTTATGACTGTTGCAGCATCTCCCTGGACACATGATCAAAACTGAGATGCTTAGCAACTGGTTCATATTTATGATGAATATGCAGTGTCCTGGGAACATGTGATCATCTTTTGCAACCTTCTGACAAGCAAAGTTAATGGGTAAACCAGACTCACTTAAGAACCGTGTTACTGACTTAACAATTGCAATGATTCACTTAACAACTGTGGCAAGAAAGGTCGTAAAATGGGGCAAAACTCACTTAACAAGTGTCTCACTTAGCAACATAAATTTTGTGCTCAATTGTGGCCATAAGTTGAGGACTACCTGCATTTAGTTTTACTTTCTGTGAGATATTTGAAATTGAACAAATGTAAATAATGCCAGATATTCACCAACTGTTTTGCATCACAGCTATGTTGTTGTTAAAAAGATCCAGAGCTCCTGTCTTCAAAGCTGACAGACCTTTTAATTTCATTCTAAGCCAAGCCAGAACAGGTAAACATGGGTTATTTTAGCCATAAAAACATTATTATGATAGCAAAATATTGCTGCTTTTTTGATAGGTTAGTAGTTTGGCATTTCATAAAGCAAAGATCTCTTTTTTTAAATGTTATTGTTAAATTTATATGGGCTCATCTTAAAGATTTGGCTCTGGGCAACTAACAATCAAAAACAAAATAACAGTCAACAAAATTATAAATAAAAGGGCAACTGAGCATCAACACTAATAGTCATTTCCAATCAATATAACCATGAAATGGGTTAACCTGTACTTCCAGGACCTCAGGATTAATGGTGAAACAAGGTTGTGACGGCCTTGCAAAAAGCTAGCAGGGTCAGGGTGAGTTTGATTTGCAGGGAGATGATGTTCCAGAGAACAGCTGCCATGACAGAAACAGCTCTGTCTCACAAATTTGCCTTCATTTGTGAGAAACAGCTCTCTTCCTGGGTCCCACTGGATGGCACTCTCTCTCTGATGGGTCCCAAAACCTTAGAAAAGCAGCATCTAAACCATGGGTGTCCAACCTTAGCAACTTTAAGATCTGTGGACTTCAATTCCCAGAATTCCCCACCAGCATGGGAGTTGAAGTCCATAGGTCTTAAAGTTGTCAAGATTGGACACCCCTGATTTAGGCTAATACAATTTTAATACATTAAGTTTATCGATCTGGATGGCAAAACTGCAAATGACCACTAGGGGATGACAACAATACAGTTTTCTGTTGTTTTCTTTACAGCTATCTAGCGGTCATTGGTATTTTTTAGCATGCTTATCTGAATTTCATTATTCTACTTTTAATCTATAGGCATCCAAGCACTTTTACCTTATTCATAGACATTGAGGTGTTATTTTCTTAAAATGGCACTGACATGATTCAGTTAAGAAAGGAAACAGATATCAAGGAGGCTATACTTTCTACTGCAATATTCACTCGTGCATTGCCTTCTAATTAAGTAAAGTGCTTGAGATTTGCTTCATACCATCAGAAAGATACTTGCCACTGTCTTCTCAGTGAACCTTTACTACAAGGGAATGAATGGAAGGAACAGTTCTGTTGAAAATACCAGTACACCAAAGACTAAAGGCCAAACAAAATCAGAATTTGCCTTTGTTATTATGATGTCTAGCTCATCCATACGGCACACATTTTTCTGACATTTCTTCCTCTGCATTGCGTTTTTTCCCCTCGGGATATTTTTATGACCTTTTTTTTTTTTTTAGTAATTGTGAGTTCTGACTGTTCCATTCTAACCCTTGTAAGTGTTTCAAATTTCAGAACTTGCTTTGCAACATGACTCCCATTTCCCCCCATTGACCTCAAGCAGAGGGAAAGGGATCTCTGCAAGAAGGAAAAAATACTATCGATTTTTACACACTCTGTAACTGTGCAGTTTTGAACAAACTTTCATCTCTGCACAGCTGAAGACTTAAGACTTAAGCAGAAGTGTGTGGGGCAGAAAGAGAAAATTGGCCATGGCCGCCTGGTCCCGCCCCCTTCACCCTGCCCCCCCATCCCAGCCAATCCACTGTGGGCATCCCTTCCCCGCCACTCCTCCCCTTCCGCCCCTCCCCCACTGTCTCACCCCAGGCGATTTGACATGGGACAAATTGCCATGGCTGATTCACCATGTAGGACAACTAGCTACACATCCTGGCAGCCAATTCATGCACCGAGGGGTGGGCCTCTGCCTTTCCATGGATGTGACATACAGAGAGGGTGCCAGATGGGGCAGACAATGGGGGATGTGGCAGTTGCTGTGCGGGGAAAGCAGGCCGCTCCTTCCTGCTTGCATTTGGCTTTTTGAGCTATTTTGAGTGTCAGCAAAATGGTTTTAGAAGTTATCTAGGTCCTCGCAAATACATCTTTGCAACCGTCTGCTTTAAAAACAAAGCCCAAACAGCCCTCAAGCAAAAGTAACTTTTTCATATGGCCATATCCTCTTTCTCTTCTTCCACAGTTGAAATGGCATGCTAATTGCATATGCTATATACATGTGATAAAACCCACACCTCTGCTCTGTGACATTACGTTATAAATATAGAAGCATTAATGTTTATCGGCAGAATGTTAAATTGAGTCTTTTAAAATCAATACAGTGGTATGTCAGAAATAGAATCTGCAGATTGCTTTCTCTTACATAACAGGTTTCTCATACAAAATGTTCACATTCAGAATGTTGCTTTTAGCCACAATTATCCAAAATTGTGTATCTTATGCTCCAGAACAAATGCTTCACCCTATTCAAGGCCAGATAAAGTATCTTAGTGCCTGGGATAACAAATCTGAGATATTTTAAAATTTCATTTCATTTTTGAAGTGGCTTGTTCTCTCTCTCTCTCTCTCTCTTTCTTTTTCTTTCTCCTACCTTGCTTGGTGGTTCTCTTCTGTTAGCTGTGTTAGAATAGCATTCATTTATCAAAGTTGTAGACATCTTATTTTTCAACTTCCAATATTATTAATTTCCAAGAGCTTGTGGTGTACGTGGCTCCCTAATTTGCTGTTTCTCAACCATGGGAACTTTTAAGATGCATGGTTCTCAACTCCCGGAATTCTCCAGGCAGTTGCTAAGGTTGCCCAATTGCTTAGACAAGATCATTCTGTTCTATCCAAAGGCCTCTCTCAACTTGCTGTCTTCCACAGATGTTGGGGCTATATTGCTTAACCAAGTCAGCAAGTTAACGAAGACTATAGAAGAAAAATCCATTAAAGTTCTTACTTTGCTATAAGCCAGGGGTCCCAATCCCCAGTCCATGGCCCATTGGGAACCGGGCAGTGAAGCTCCATTTGCACAAGGAGCAGGCTTGTGCGTGAACCCTCCCCTCTCCCCACCGCTGCCAGTCCACAGAGCCAGAAAGGTTGAGGACTTCTGCTATAAGCAATATGTCTAAACTGAGGCTGAACTGAATCTTTTTTTTTTTTTGCAGGTTCAATTCTGTTCATAGGAAGACTTACAAATCCTACACAGTAAACTTAAAATTAATCCATCTACTTGTTTACTTTTCCAAAGCACTGAGGCACTACTATACATATCTAAGTAGCACATTTGATCTTGGATCATTTTTCTCTTTTAATGACCCTGTAATCCATCAGGGTGGAATCGGGGTGACTGAACAGAGCTTGAGCATATTCTGGCCAGATGCCCTTCCTGACGCCTATGCAGAGTTCACAGCAGACAATTACTCATTGGGCCCAGAGAGAAATATCTGCAGCTACCTAGGATCGAACGTGCAGTCTCCTGATTTTGAGACAAGGGCTCCACCTCTAGGCCACCACTGCTCACATTTCATCTTGGAATATCCAGAGGAAATTATGGGAACTATAAATCATACTGGTAGTAGTTTTTTTTTTTTTTTGGGGGGGGGGGGAGTGGGTAGCTAGCTTCAGTATCCAAGAAAATAAGGAAATGATGACCTGTGATGCTACCAACTTTAATTCAAACGTATTAAATGAATGGCGACAGTGGGGGAAAACTGAAGTACAGGCACTAGATATAGTAATGGCTGGGCCTTTCCTTCTTTCACTAAGCCACTACTTCTCAGCCAGGTGTCTTCTTGATATCACACACACACACACACACACACACACACACACAAACACATCATTTCAGCCACTCTGCATTTGGTGGCACAACACTGAGGAAGAACCACTGGGGGGGACGGGACAGCTTTTACTGTCTTGAGATTGTATCTCAGTCAAACAGCAGGAACAATTCAACAGATCCAGAAGATATAGAGTTGAAGAAAGTCTGCATCTCCAAAACTTGGATATAAAATACAGAATTTTCCCCAAAGTTTCTACCACATTGTAAATGTATTAAGCTAGGACAAAGCATTTGAAGTAATAATTGCATTTGACTATTTTTAACTAAATATGTATATTCAGGACAATTTTGGTTTGGTCTGAATCTATCCATTTTCATAGCCAAAAATGAATGCTAAGAATAGAGTCACAGAGATTTTTCTAACAAAAAGGATGCTGACAGTTTTTCCTTTGGAGTTATTTGTTAACCCCAGTAAAACACATGGGAAACTCCCATTGCCAATGAAAATGAATCAAAGGGTTAGGTCTAATTGGAGCTGAAAACTATTTTTAGGGGTAGATTTGTAGAGGTTTTTTAAGGTGACAGGTTGGTGACAGGTTTTCATTCTGAGGTTTTTTGGACCTTTGTGGCCCTGTGAGGTCCTTATGGAGTGAGGCTGCCAGTATTTGTTGAAGAGGAAATGTTGTTGTCTATTTGGAAAAAAAAGTTTCATACTCCTAACTAAAGCTTTACTCTCAAATGTTTATATCATATGGATTGCTACTGCTGGTATTTGTAGATAAAGTCTACTATTTGAACAGATTTTGATGATAGTGCATTATGGACTTATTTTTGAGTTACCCTGATTGGGCCAATGTGAGTTTGTAATAATTCTGATGCTGATATCTTATTGCTGTTCATTTGGGGGGGGGAATCCATTGAACTCAACAGAACTACTTCTGAATAAAATAGTTAAGAGTTGGACTGACCTCAGCATTCTGTCGGTGATTTCTTTGTAACTCAAAGTTGACGTGCTTGCTTGCTAAATTGCAGCGGCTTTTTTAAAAAATAACTATGTGCCCTCTTAGCTGTTTTGCTGATTGTTGAAGGAATCCAGCCAAGCAATCAGCCGGAAGGGGTTTCTGACCTTCCTTTCATATCGCCAGTAGGGGTTTTTTCGAACCATAAAACACAACTGAACAAAGAAGCCCAGATCATATCCTCACAAGTGGCATTTTCAGTAGCTTATCCATAAACTCCTACTTCTGGCTCTGATTAGACCGCTCCAAAGGTGGGAAGAATACAAGACCAACATTAAAATTAACATTATTAATTCTGCAAACTATTGTAGATTCATATTAACAAGAAGAATTATGATGAATCTCAATTTACTTTATAAAAGATCTGTCCAGTGTGGAATATTGCGATATTGTAATAGGACTATAAGGTTATAATAGCATTATATATTGCAAAATTACCTAATATTGTAATGATACTTGCTGAAATAAGATTTCACATAGCAGATAAAAAATAGCTTTTTGCGAAACACCAATGTCTGTGATATTCCCAGTCAAACTCCGAATACTGAATTGGATGGAGATAATGCTGTACTCCAAGGAGACTGATCTGAGCTATTAGTTAACAGTCTTTACTACTGTTATTAACAGAAGAGCACTCTTCTTTCCTTCCTTCCTTCCTTCCTTCCTTCCTTCCTTCCTTCCTTCCTTCCTTCCTTCCTTCCTTCCTTCCTTCCTTCCTTCCTTCCTTCCTTCCTTCCTTCCTTCCTTCCTTCCTATATCAAAATAACCGCCTTTTAATCTATATGACGATCATGCATGCATGTAACTGGGCCAGCAGGAAGCATTATTTTGGGTACAGATGTCATCTTTTAGACTGCTTTGTTCACAGTAAATTTCAGCTCCATGCACTCTAGTGGATTTGAGATAGCTGGGCACAGTCTGTTGTGGGATAAAATAGCAAGGCTTCTCACATGTACGCACATTTGAATCTATGTGGGATTGGTGGGGTTTTGCCAAAAAAATGTTCACAGGACCCCCTCTTGATGATAAAAATTATTAGTAAACTTGGGAGCACATTCACTCCTGGAAACCATATAAAACACCAATACATGGTGTTTTTCTTCTGCTAATGATGGCAGTTTGGCAATATTATCCGCTGAGATAATCAGCTTTGGTAGGGAAAATATTTCTCACCAGTCCCTTTTTGCCTCAGTTCTCTGCAAGAGAGAGAAAAAAAAAAGCAATGTAAATAGAGCCCGTGTGAGTGGGCTGTTAATGGAAGAGTTGCCAAGTCTATATGCAAGTTTCTATGTACAACTGCAATTATGGAAATTTCTCCCCAGCTTTTGAATCATTAGAGGCTTACAGACTTTTTAAATTAAGATGTTGTCAAAAATATACTGCAGGCTATTCCTACCCTTATTGCCAAAGGAGCTTCTAACACAATAAACATCATTAATATAAGAATCCCATGGCAGCTTTTTGTAGATATGTATCGAACATTGTTTATAGAGCTCAACTGTCTTTCTGCCTAAAATAATGAAGATATAATTTAAACAGCTAGGCTGCTGCAGATTTTTTTTTTTTTAAATGCTAATACATTTGAGTGACATTTCCATAGTTTTTCCATCCCCCAATATTAAGTGGTGATTTGTTTCATCATATGTATGTAACTTTGCCATCTGTCCATTACTTTAAGACTAAAGTATTTACCATTTCAACAATATAACAAGAATTTAGCACGGCTTTTATATCTGTTGGGTGAGCTGGAAAGGGATGCTGTGGACAAATTCACAAAGGTATAATTTTTTTATTAATTAATTAATTAATTTAACAATTTATTTATCAAATTTAGACATTGGGCATCTAAGTGACTCTCAGCAGTTTACAGATAAAATCGTACACTATAAAAGGTAAGAGTTGAAACAGAATGAAAACTGAATGAGGAGGAGGGAGTTTCTCTCAGGCTCACACCAGGCCCTCCCAAAGTGGCACGCTGCTCTTTGATCCCCACATGAATTGGCAGAGCCAGGTCTTCATGTTCTTTGGAAGGCCAGGAGAATGGGGGCCAACCTCACCTCTGGAGGCAAGGTGTTCCATGGGGTGGGGGGCAATGGCAAAGAATGCTCTCTTCTTAGATCCCACCAGTAGAAATTCTTTAACTGACAGGGTCTGTAACATACCCTTTCCGCCTAACTGGGTGGGACGGGCTGGGACAAGGCGCTTCCTTATGTAAACTGATCCCGTGCCATGAAGGATTTTAAAGGTGATAACCAACACATTGAATTGGACCGGGAAACAAACTGGCACCCAATGCAGTTCACATTTTACTGCAATCTGTTAAATAAATCACAATTGCTGGATTCACTCTTGCAAAGTATTAATAGCATAGGAGTAAAACTTAAAAATTACCCCATGCAACAAGAAATATTAAAAACAGTTACAAAAATAATTTTAAAAAACCGAGAAATATATTACACAATCTTAACCCAAATTTTATTCTGAATAATTTATTTTTAAACCAAGTTACAAAATGCTCATAAAGATAATTCTTTATCTGAAACACCAATAGGAACATGCTTCATCCAGCCTGGGGAGAATTTAAAATGTGGCCCCAGGGAAAAGTACGGGTTGAACTTCTGGAGCAGGTGATAAAACATTGGTTGATGCAGGTTCATTGCTCTAACGGGCCATCATTATCCCACCACAAGATGTATATGGATAAGATGATAAAAAAATGGCAGTTGCTGACCAACGCAAAACACAAGAGCAAAACACAGGAGCTTAGGATAACATGGCTGCCAGGGAAGTGTCCAGCTGGTGGGGGGAAGGAGGTATGTCCCAGGCACTGTAGCTAATCAGAAGGATGTACAGCAGGCTATCCCCTCAGAAAGGTTTAGTTTTTGTTGTTGTTGTTATCATATGGCATTGTTACAGTAGCCAGGAGACCACAATGCTATTGCAGAGTAGTAGTTTGGCTTGCCCAGATACCAGCCCTGTTATAGGAAATGCTTGTGCGCTTCCCAAGGTGCATTGCAGGAGGGCAAGTTGGCTTTGCACCACAGAGAAAGATGAGCGGCTCTTTCTGCAGCGTCACCCAAGGCCCCCTATCACAATGACATCATATTTCGAAGTGCCAAATTCCATATCTGCCACGGTCCCACTTTTCCACACATGCTGCAACCCACCCCCCCATGACTGCCGGTACCACGAGGCAGCACCAGCCATGACCGAAGGGCCACATCCGAGTGTAGGTGAAGGATAGGTAAATCACTGAGGCTTCTGGTAAAACATGGCAGAAACGTGGGGTGAAGTTGAGAGCCCAGGAATGCCAGCAGCGTCTCCCTCGATGGACACTCCCATCTCTTACCAGTGATTACAATGGCTAGCAGGTGCCTGAGGATTATATTTGTTAGGCCTGGGAAATTTTACACAAGCACACTTGCAACTGGGCATGACAGACTTCTCTGACGGCTTTGCATCCTCAAAGTTGAGGAGAAGCAGACCGATACCTTGTACTCTGGAAACCAGAGAATTATGGGAGATGACTTTTAGGAAGTAAAAAACCAAACCAAAATCAAGAAGTCCCACTGATGTTATGGTTGACAATATGCTCCGAACTTAATTGCTGTGTTATATTCGACATTGTCATATCATTTTTTGTAGCCCTGAATTGGTCTGGAAGTGGGTGAGAGAGATGAAAGCTGCTTCTATGTCAAGGCTCTTTTGGCAGAAGTTTGGGGGAAATGTTCTTTATTCTCAGATTTCAATTACTGATCCTTTATGAATGGAAAAGCGTACAGGGGAACTTGTTTTACTAGTAATAATAACAATATGATCCAAAGAGATATGAGTTAATAATGTCCAAAGTAGGATTAAAATACAAAAGTAACAATTAATAGCTAGAGAAAAGGGGGGTTGAAGAAAGGGAAAGTTGCTTCTTGCAAGAGCAAGAATATCTCCAATTCTGCTCTCTCACCTGTGCAACACTTTTTCAGTTTAAATTGTGCATATTTCTCCAACAATCTCCCTGCTTTCTTCAGTGGCACTAATTTTTTTAAGGTATTTTTCTTCTTACTTCATCCTCTGATTCCACCAAACACATCAACGAGATTTTGTAATTACATTTTCCCCAATATTGAAAAATATTGAAATATTGCAAAAAGGAATAAAACTCTGAGTAGCATCCATTCAGCCCATCAGTTTGCTTTGCTTTTCCTTTGTGAGGCCATGTTTCATACTGGTGCTGACAGGTAGATGAGCTCACAAAGGAGAAGTAAATAAAACCTTTTGGTGGGCTGAATGAAAACTCTTGCGGGTGTTGAGTATTGGTGGCTTAGTCAGGTTTTGGTTTCATTTTACAGTGTTTCAATAGCTTAGCTTCTGTTTATTTTTCGGTATTTATTTGCTTGCTTATTTATCCTATTTAATATCACATTTGTTTATTTATATTTATTTATCTGTTTATTTATCTATTTATCTGTTTACCTATTTATCTATTTATCTATTTACCTATTTATCTATTTACCTATTTATCTATTTATTTATCTATCTATTTATCTATTTATTATATTTAATATATTTATTTAGTTTAGGATTAGTTTAGTTTAGGGCATTAAGGCATTATTTATCTTATTTAATATCACATTTGTTTATTTATATTTATTTATCTGTTTATTTATCTATTTATCAGTTTATTTATCAATTTATTTATCTATTTACCTATTTATCTATCTGTCTATTTATTTATTTATTTATTTATTTAATTTAGTATATTTATTTAGTTTAGGATTAGTTTAGTTTAGGGCATTAAAAATGGAGACATTCTTATACTATGCAGGGAAACTCCTGTTTGAGGTAAGGTCCTCTTTTTTGTTTATTTATTTATTTACTTGTCAACTGCGTAACTCTAGGATGAGTTCAAGATTCAAAGAGGTAGCATGACATGTAGCATAACATAAATAATAATAATAATAATAAAATCCCTCTTTCTAATTAATTTTTAACATCGCTTGCCTCTTTTAAATTTTATATACGATGCTCATGTTTTTAATATTGCATTTGTATAGTACCTAGACTGAGGAAGATGGGCAGTTCTTAAATATGATAAATAAACAAATAAATAGTGTGTGTTCTAGTCTCCTGCATGGTAAACTGCATTGGCCATTAGTCCTGGTTAACCCTAACCCTAACCCCATCCCATGTCCCTTTTTAGCACTGGGAAAGGTTCAGAGTGACATTGATCCCTATTTCAATTCAACAGGTGTAACGAGGGAGGGGAGAGAGCCCCCCACCCCTTCCTACTGTTTTTGGCTGTGACAGATGGAGACAACTGCTGCAATGCATGGATGTGGTCCCCTTCCCCAAATACCTGTTCCTATGACAATCAACCCACTTGCTTATATCACTGACCACTCCCTCACTATACACAACAGTGGAACCAGAACAGTACATGTAGCAATGTCTTTCTTCTCTGATAATCAGCCCAGAACTGTGTCGGAGGAAAGATGGAGAGAAGCTGGCACAGGCTGACTGATTTAATAGTATTTTTATACTGTTGACTCCATAGCAACTCTTGACAATTTACAAACAGCTGCCTAAAATCCATACAACTAGTAGTCACGAGGCCCAGAGTCACCCTACAGTAAACTAAAGATGAGAAGATCCTAGCTTCTGACCATGTTGTCATCAACACCATCTTGGAGGCACTGTCAATTGTTTGTACAGCCAGGTTTATATTGGAAGAAGAGGGCCATTAAAACATCACTTTAACTGCAGAGCAACTAAAGGGCAGCTTCAGCTGTTCCTGCAGCTGGCTAGAGGTGAAATTCAGGTGATGCCATGAGGGTTGTTACTTAACAATGAGGGTCTTCATACTATGGTTAGAGGGGCATGAGGATGAACTAGCTGATTTGATTCACTCCAACTCTCTAAATAAGATTAGCATATGGGATCCAACGGAACTTTTGTTCCTGTTAATCTTTTTTCCATAAGTGGGAACTTCTACCGTATGTGTATTTAAAAAAACAACCCAGTTGGCCTTCTGAGTCTAGGATCCCTTCTTTCCAGACTGAATTGACTTTCTTTGACCCCAATAGCAAAAGACCATCTGAAGAAAAAGCCTTGGAAGTATAATTTCCCATAAATTCATTTTTTCTTTTCTATTTTTTTCAAAAAAGAAAAAAATCTGAAGCACAACATTGGCTAAGCATTGATATGTGCTGCCACAAAAATTAATGAAAGCATGCATGTAGTCACTAGGGGGTCTCATTCTCTCCCGCACCTCCCCCCGGTCTAAACTAACTAGGGCAGTGTTTCTCAACTTTGACCACTTGAAGATGCGTGGATTTCATCTCCCAGAATTCTCTCGCCAGCATGAATTCTGGGCATGGAAGTCTGCACATCTTCAGGGGGCCACAGTTGAGAAACACTGAGCTAGTGACACTAAATTGGGCTCTAATTGTGAGATATTTTTTTATAAGAAAAGAAAGGTTATGAGACAATGCTTGAAACATTTTGTTCAACATAAACGAGGAGTCAGGTTGATTTTTAGTCAGTTTGACTTCTGGAAAGATGGCAAAGCAAGTAAGCAAAGATGATCAGCTTCTTGGAAAACCTAATCCCAGGACATTGATCCCTTGACATGTGGGCCCCACCATGTTTACCTGATGCAGCAATGCAAATTGAAAACAAATTCCAGGATTACGTCTTGAAATACTTTTTTTTAATCCATTGTGTAGAGAGTTAGAAACAATATACTTTAAAAAATGGGTTCAATCTGCCAAATTGTGTCGCCTGTGGAAATAAGCTATTTTTCTCTCACACTGACTTCAATAGAGACATGCCTGTAAATGAACAAAGAAATAATTAAAATCCCAAGCAAATTCAGTTTTAGCTCCTATACTATTAGCCTGATTTAACTTTACAGAAAACAATCTAATATGTTCTACTGGCTGCAGAGGGAGAGCAGGTAAAAATGAAGCCTTTTCACTAATCCAGTCGGGTTTTATTGACCCGTGCTATGATTATTCCCAAGCAGCTTAATTTCCAAAAATGTATATATATTTAGAATACAAATATAAATTTTAATATAATGCCTTCCAGATCTCAGTTTCGAGTTATCATAGAAGAATTCTATGGATTATATGCAGGGCTTTTTTTCTCATAGAACGCTCAGAACGGAGTTCCGGCACCTTTTTTGGATGGAACCTTGTAGGGTAGGCAAAGTGGGTTGTATGACATGTGTGAGTTCCGGCACCTTTTCTTTTTACAAAAAAGCACTGATTATATGCAACATTGATATTATTATTAAAGATCTAAATTTTCTCTCAACTACAAGTATTAACATTTTGCTTAGAGGAGGCATATATAAATTCCATTGAAAACTAGTAAAAGATACTACAATGTAAGACTAATAATAGATTGATTTAGTTACCTTGCTTTTCAAAATGTGGCTTTTTGGTCAAAGCATTTTGCCAGAACTACTGCAAAGTGCTTTAGAACAAACAGTCAGCATGCAGCCAACGCGCATTGTAACTGGATATGACTGCAGCTACTATGATTGTATCCACACTATGATTTATAATACTTAGTAAATTCGCCTCCTCCAGTTGGTTTGTCCTGAGGTGTTCAAAATGTCTTCCTTTGGCAGGTCTGTCTGCAGAAATACAGAGACCACCAAAGAGAACAAAGTGAGTAACCAACTCTTTTGTTTGTGTGAGAACCTGTGGCAGGAGTGGGGATACAAAGGCAACCCTCCCTCTGCACCACACCTGACCCTTCCTATTTAATGACCAGTCTTAAATTTCAGTGTTGTTTGTGGGTTAATATATAATGTCTTTTGGGAATATTGTTTAACAGCTTCTTTCTTCTTCTTCTGCCATATCCATTATCGGACGTTGGCGATCACGTTGGCGATCCTGTTTTTATCAGCAGCCGCACGAAAAAGTGGTGCTGAGTTTTGTCCAAACCAGTCCCTTAGATTTTGAAGCCATGATGTTCTTCTGCCTGGACCTCGTTTGCCTTCAATCTTTCCTTGGAGGATTAAATGGAGTATGCCGTATTTTTCTGGGTGTCGCATCACATGTCCGAAATATTCTAACTTTCGTTTTTTAATTGTTTTGATGATTTCCCTTGGCTTTCCCAGGCGGCTTATCACCTCATTTCTGATTTTGTCAACCCAGCTTATACGTAACAGCCGCCTGTAAATCCACATTTCAAATGCTTTTAGTCTCTTCAGGTGGCCTTCTGTCAGAGAATGAGGAACTGGAGCACAAAATAAATCTCAATCCAGAAAGTGAGTATTATTTTAACTTAACATTTTAATTGTTTTCATTTTAAAAACAAAAGCGATTTATTCATCTTGGCTGTACGAGTTCTAATTCTTTTGTTACTTTTTTTGCCAGGAGATGCTGACAGAGAGGAGTTGCAGGTTGCAATATTAAAGAACAAATGTGAAAAGTACCAGAAGGCAATCAGCCGACTCACCGCTGTAAGTATCTTACATGATAGTAAGAAATTAGAACAACCTCTGTAAGCAAGATTTTATAATGTATTAATTGTACTTGCTCAATTTCTTTTAACAGGAGGTCTCAAGAGAGAGGGAGAGGAGAAGAGACCTATAAATGGATTTAAAATTGCATATCATAGCTTAAATATTTAAATATACTTTTGTTTTGGTTAATTTTTAGTTTCATGTCACAGCATGAAACTTTACTTTCATGTTTGGTTTGCTTCTTCTGAACAGTGAGTGTACCACAGAATATTTTAAGAAATGCATGTTTGCAAACAATACTGTTTCAATTCTCTAATGGTGCACATACGGTATCATGACATGTTACTTGTGGGGTGATCTTTCTGAACTATGATCTGTGCCTGACCCTGTTTGATTGATGAGTCTGGGACTGAGCGCTTGGTGATACCTTGATCCAAACACCGGGAGTCTTTTTAAATCTCTGACAGGCTCTGGGTGCAAGAGCAGCTGCAAGGAGAGTTTTAATCTTAGGGAAAACTAGTGATTGTATTCAGAATCTCAGGAGTGCTGCTTGCAATGTGTGCCTGAAAGAAATTCCAATAAACCCAAGTGGATCTATTTCAGAATGCGTTGATCTTGAATGTGACTGGATTCCTTTTCTAACAAAACCTTGCATGAAAAGCGTAAATAAATGCCTGTTCCAGTTTATATGTAAGCTACAGTATATGCAAATACAACTCAACAAACCACTTATAAGTGCACTTCAGCTGAGAAAGGAAGCTCTATATTGCTTTCCAAGTGGCACATCGATTCCTTAATCTGTTCAGATGGAGGAGTACAGCTCTGTCTCCCAAATTTCAATCGGTGACCTTTTAACCATGATGCAGAGAAACCACAGGCTATCCAAAGTGAATGAATGGATGAATGGGTGAATAAACTGGATCCAAGCAATTTCTTCAGGCTTGTAAGCCATTTTGCACATTCGTAAAATCAGGCAGGGGCACGTGACCTGCTTAACAAATGTCATAAGGCTGCAACTCTGGAATCGTTTACAATCATAAATCGAGGACTACCTATATTATAATGCAGTGATGGCGAACCTTTTAGAGACCCAGTGCCCAAATTGCAACCCAAAACCCACTTATTTATCACCAGGTGCCGGGTGGGCGTGGCCGCAGTGGTCATAGCAGACTGGGTGGGTGGGGCCAGGGCAGCGGGGGCCAGTCCCTCGCCATCTCCAGGGCACGGCACGCGTGCCCACAGAGAGGGCTCTGAGTGCCGCCTCTGGTACGCATGCCATAGGTTCGCCACCACTGTTATAATGAATGTCAACGTAATGCAGAACATAGTTTTTGTAGCCTTATTTTCTGTACTTTTTTTCTTGTAAAAAACATAATGCTCTCTCTCTCTCTCTCTCTCATGACGCTTTAAAAATACTGATGTTTACAGAACAGTCTGTTTCTTCCTGTGCTCTGGTCTAGTAACCCTTTTTAATGCGATTTGTCAAGGCGTTAAATTAAAAGAGCTCTTTAAGAGTTAGATCAAAAACGCCAAGGAAGCCAATTAGGTGCACAGCAAATTCGAAAGGATTTCCATTCAAGTCTAAGAATCGGACCTTAACTTCGTGGCGCCGTTCCAAGTTTTGTAAGTCAATTTGATGGAGGAGAAAATTTCCCGGGCTTTTCAGAACCTTTATCTCGAACAAAATATCAGCCTTTCTGTCTTTCCATTGGGGGAACTGGAGAGAGCTTTGGGTGTCCAACGACTATTTTGCATACATCATAAAATCCGAAGCAAATCGGGAATGTGGGAATTATATGGCGGATGCACACGTGCACTAGCGGTCCCTTCCCCTCCCGACTTTTAACCATCTCCCCTTGCAGAAGTCCTGGAATCCCGGCAGTTCTTTTAGAAGATGCTTCCACTTGGCTTAATCATAAACGCCACAATAGACGGTCTTTGGAGTTTTAACGATGTTTGCTTTGATTTGGGGGAGAGGAGGAGGAGAGGACATTATGTGTTTTAGGCCGCTGCATCAAAAAAGAGCTTGCCATTCTTTAATTTTCCTAAGCTTTACAAAACAGGTAGATATATTATCTGGTGAAATCTCTCTCATCCTGGATCTCTCTCTCTACCTGTCGCATGTCTGCTCGTCGAGCACGCAAGAGAAAATCTGCGAGAAGAAAAGGGGGTCTTCCTGCTTCAGCATTCTTTGTACTTGCGGTGGAAGGGCGGTGGGTCTAGCCATGATGATGATTTTCTAATAACCGCAAGGAAAGTTGTTGTTGTTAATTGCGAAGTCGTGTCTGACCCATCGCGACCCCATGGACAATGTTCCTCCAGGCCTTCCTGTCCTCTACCATCTTCTGGAGTCCATTTAAGCTCACTCCTACTGCTTCAGTGACTCCATCCAGCCACCTCATTCTCTGTCATCCCCTTCTTCTATTGCCCTCAATCTTTCCCAGCATTTAGCTTGTAGCTAAGCCGGCTTTTCCTTCCTGGTGGAGTCTCATCCCACTCTCGGTCCCCCTTTTTCGATCGGGCGCACAGATGAGTGAAGAGGCTACACTCGAGATCCGGAAGTCGTCGGAGAAAGCCGTTGCGACCGTAGCCTTTTGGGGCTTGCCACTCTCCTCCGAATGCGCAAGCGCGGCCAGAAAGGGTAGGGCAGGCCGGGAGTGCGGAGCTTTTGGTGGCGGCGGCGGCGGCGGGGTGAAAGCTGGCACCGCTCGAGCGCTCTTCATGGCTGCTCAGCCTTCGCCGTCCGTGCCGCTCACGCGGCGGCCCCTGTTGCTCGGCCAGGTGGAGGGCTCGCAAGACACGGTGACCATGGCGGCCATCGTGCCCAAGGAAGAGGGGCTCATCAGCGTCTCGGAGGACAGGTGAGGAGGGTCGGGCGGGACGAGTCTTGGCGCGTCGCACGGTCCCGGCAATCAGGGAGGGCTTAGCCGAGCTCCTGCCCGGGACGGCTGTGCCCGTCCGACGTTGCGACTTGACCAGCTGCTACAAGCTGCTGCAAGGTTGGCGCTTAATCGGGAGAAAGCCGTCCGCCTCGGTTACCTGGAGCGCCGGTCTCTGGGCAGAGGAGGACCGAGTCCGAGCTGGCGCGGCTTCTGGACGAAACCGCGTTCCTCATCAGGCAGTGCGGGCGAGGGCTCCGGAGCTCTGCGGGAAAGGAGCTCTGTGTAGCGTCGGAACAAGGCAGCTGTGTTAGGTGCATCGCCGTCGCTTGCTGCAGTGAGACTGTCTCTGGACCGAGCAGGCGAAGCCGGGAAGCCAGCCCCGTGGAGCCCTCTGTCCGAGTCTGGTAGCTCTGCTTTTAAAAGGAAGGCTGGGAAGGGGATTGTCTTGGTGGGAATGGAGTGAGCAGCAGATTGGGGTATCAAGGGCTGGTAAGATCCCAAACGAACCGAAGGATCCCTTTCTTTCTCAGGTCTTCTAATCCCAAAGCAAAGCTTAGGGGGGTTGGAGTACTATGCTGTAACTCTAAGCCAATTGGTCCTCTTGTTTTACCCTCGCAGCTATCTTGTTTTCTCAAGCTCTTTCTCAAGCTCAATACCTGAAATTAAGTCTACCTACCTACCTACCTACCTACCTACCTTATCTATCTATCTATCTATCTATCTATCTATCTATCTATCTATCTATCTATCTATCTATCTATCTATCTATCTATCTATCTATCTATCTATCTATCTATCTATCTATCTATCTATTATCTATCTATCTCATCTATCTATCACATTTTTGAACCACCCATCTTCCTCAAAGAGTTGTTGGAGACTTGTTGCCTCCAGTTAGTATACTTTACAGCTGATAATTGCTCTGAGGCTTTCTTGGGTTCACCTGCATTGCCTCTTTGGGGATGCCAGCTAGCAATGCTGCAATGCATAATTGGCAGGATTCTTCTACACACGATGTGATTCTTTTTAAAGAGCAGTGGCAGAAAAGAGTAAGGGAACCTTGGCGCTGCTGCTGCTGGGAAAAGGAAAAAGCAGTTTTGGGGGGGGATTTAAGGGAGAAAACCAGTATGATTTGCTTGTCATGCTGTCTTTTTCCCATGTGAGGTCAGAATGTGTGTGTGGGCAAGTTGAGGGGCTTTACAGATGCTGCTGAGTTAAACTCTTGGCTGCTCCAGTCCGTATGGCCAAAGATGAGGGATCTTGGTGCTGTACTTAGTAACAGCAGGAGGGTCACAGGTTCCAGCCCCATCAGAAAATGTAGACTGCCAGATTTTTTTTTGGGGGGGGGAGGGACCTACCATAAAGGGCCTGCTGACTGTTATCTCAACCTTCTAATTTTTTCTCTTAAGTATGCATATATATATTACAATATATATATAGTAATATTACTATATATGTATAGTATATATATAATATCAAGGGTTACATTTAATGACAGTCAATCAGTTCTAGCTTGGTATTTATATTTAAAAAATATATACTTACAGGTAGTGCTTCACTTACTACCACAATCGAGCCCAAAATTTCTGTTGCTAAGTGAGACAGTTGTTAAGGGAATCACTGCAGCTAAGTTAGTAACATAATTGTTAAGTGAATCTGGCTTGCCTATTGACTTTGCTTCTAAGAAGGTCTCAAAAGGAGGTCACACGACTTTGGGACACTGCAATTGTCCTATATTTGAACCAGCTGCCAAGCATCTGAATTTTAATTGTGTGACCATGGGGATGCTGCAGTGGTCATAAATGTGAAAAATGGTCATAAGTCACTTTTCAGTGCTATTATAACTTCAGATGGTCACTAAATGAATGGTTGTAAATCAAGGACTGTCTGTATTCTTTCCTGTTGCCTGTAGTCAATGCAGGTTTTGTAGTAGGTGAGTTTATTCGTTTATTTAAACCATTTTATGGCTGTCCTTCTTAAACCCAGGAAACAACAAAACAACTCAATTAATGTAAAAAGAAATTAACAACCACTGTAAAGACTGTGACTCCCCTGAGAACTATTGCATTGTTTAGGGTTACACATAATGCTTGATCACTGCTAGGGCCTGAAAGTAAAGTCTTTGAATTCTGTTTGTGTAACCAGCTGTGGCCTCTCTTTTTGTTCTTTTTCTTCCTGAAGCTCCTCCTCGTGTGTTCAGCTGTTGCAATAGTTTCCAGGGTTCATTTTAGAAGAGAAAATGTGTAGCTCAGGTTGTATTCTGTGGACTTCTTGGTGCTCTCTGAGAATGGTTGTTTTTTAGCAGACATTTCATTACCAAACTAGGTAACATCATCAGTGCACTAATGAAAACATCTGCAAGAAAAGAACCAGGCTCCGGGACCCTAAAGGCTTCATTTTCTAGCCAGAATTTTTGTGAATGCACACACTTGGAATACTGCATCCAGTTTTGGTCACCACGATGTAAAAAAGATGTTGAGACTCTGGAAAGAGTACAGAGAAGAGCAACAAAGATGATTAGGGGACTGGAGGCTAAAACATATAAGGAACGGTTGCTGGAATTGGGTATGTCTAGTTTAACGAAGAGAAGGACGAGGGGGGACATGATAGCAGTGTTCCAATATCTCAGGGGCTGCCACAAAGAAGAGGGAGTCAAGCTATTCTTCAAAGCGCCTGAAGGCAGGACAAGAAGCAACGGATGGAAACTAATCAAAGAGAGAAGCAAGCTAGAACTAAGGAGAAACTTCCTGACAGTTAGAACAATTAACCAGTGGAACAACCTGCCTCCAGAAGCGGCGAATGCTCCAACACTGGAAGTTTTTAAGAAGAGACTGGACAGCCATTTGTCCGAAATGGTATATGGCAGTGGTTGCGAACCTATGGCACGCGTGCCAGAGGCGGCACTCGGAGCCCTCTCTGTGGGCACGCGCGCCATCGCCCCAGCCCCAGCTCCCCCTGCCGCCCCATCAGCAGCCCCCCTGGAGGAGAGTCACCCCCGAGCGCGGCCCGCACGGAGCAGCACAGCCAAGGACATGGCAGCCGGGCAGCAGGGACAAGACTCCGCCCTCGTGCCCCATAGCGTGCAGATGATGCTGCGGGTGTGGGCTGAGGGCGTGGCTGCCATGGCGCTTCAGGGCTGCCTGGGCAATCTGCTGTGGCGGGCCATGGAGGCGGTGCATGGCCCTGCGGGCGTGCGGGGCAGGGGGTGGGCTGGGGCGGAGCAGGCAGGGCGGGAGGTGGAGCGGGGGCCTGTTTTTGGGCACTCAGTCTCTAAAAGGTTCACCATCACTGGTATACGGTTTCCTGTCTGAGCAGGGGGTTGGACTAGATGATCACCAAGGTCCCTTTCAACATTATTATTATTATTATTATTATTATTATTATTATTATTATTATTATTATTATTATTATTATTATTATTATTATTATATCCCATCATGGAGAATATGCTATCTCCTGTCGTTCTTTTGCCACAGCGTTCATCCAGTTAATCCAAAGCCTTGTTCTCAGTTTGTTAAGTAACAACGTGGTGCCAACTCCTGAGGTCTCCTCCTTTTACCCTGTGAAAGTCAAGTCTGAATTTGCCATTGGGTGTGCCTACCTGTTTAATAACCAAGGGATGGAACATGAGGAGCCTTGACCATGTAAGAGTCATATGATTTCGAAGCCTCTTCCTTGGAAAAATATTTCTTGCTCAGCTAATTAGAGCTTGAAAGTCAAATGTAGGCAGGATGTAAATGAGAAGTTGCTATAACCCCTTTGCTTGTTCTTAGCTGAGGTTTTTGTTTTCTGTTTGACATGAGGTTCTGAACCGTTAAGAAAATAATTATGAGGTCTAAAATGTATAAAGGTACTTATGAATTTATGGTGGAAACGTGAACAACAAGAAAGGACATTTTGTCATGTTTGGTGGCTGTATAATAAAGCCAGAAAATTTTGGATGCACATACATGTGCTATTTAGAAGATTTTAAAGACCAATATACAATTGAAACCAGAGGCTTTTCTTTTGTGACTAATGGATAGACAGTTGGAAAAAAGTCATGGAACCTTGTTTTTATATATGACAACTGCAGCAATATTATTATAAGCTTAAAAGTGGGAGGGTTTGGCACTACCACAATGGAAGAATGGTTGGTGAAGATGATGGAATTTTCAGAGATGGCTACACTGACTTGTTTGATTAGAGAAAAGACAACATCTATGTTCATTGCTGATAGAAAGTCCCTTTTCGATTTTTTGCATGAAACAGAAAAAAATGCTTTGGCCTTGGGGTTTTGATAATTAGAAAACATTAGATAATAGAAAAAAGTGGATATTTTGTAACTGTATAATTTTGCAATCATACTTGTATTTGCTGCAAAGTATATAAGAAGCTTCTTCTATTTTTTTTCTTTTTGCAGTTTTCTCTTTTTTCTCTTTTTTCCCTTTTCTTTCTTTGCTCTGTATTAGTTTTAACTTCTTTTTAAAACTTTTAATTAAATTGATAACATTAAAAGTTAATTATTCAGGATGAGCCCTGGTGTGAAGCATGCATACTTGTGTTTTCTTCCCTTGCAAAGTGAATCTTCTGTCATTTTGGTTGAGAAATGCATATAGATTTAATTTTCTTTTTTTTAAAAAAAAGAAAAGAAAAGTTAGGTATAGTTTTGTCAAATGCACCTGTGACTCAGCTGTTGGGCAAGCGTATCCCAAATCAACCTGACAGAAAGAAAGCCGTCATTGCAGTGAAATAATAGCACTCATAATTTATTGAATCAAAGTTCTCAAAATAACCTAATCAGCCCTATTCTGCTGCAAGCACCAGTCTGCTGGCATATATATATACTTGGTTTACAAATGGCAACACCACTGTCTGCAATAAAAGAGTTGGCAGGGGAGAGGGGAGAGGAACCACAGCAAATATAAATTAAAATTCAGGCTAAGAAGAGATATATATATCTTCTTAGCCTGAATTTTAATTTATATTTGCTGAGGTTCCTCTCCCCTCTCCCCTGCCAACTCTTTTATTGCAGACAGTGGTGTTGCCATTTGTAAACCAAGTCTGACAATAGAATATTCTGAACACCCCTAGAGTTGGGAATTTTCTTCCTCTGTTTAGTCAATATCTGCTTCTTAATTGTTTCCTCTACTTTCTGGAACAATCAAGATCAGACATATTCTTAGAGGCTGCTTCTTCCATTCTGAAAATATTTTGAGCAGAGAATGCATGTGCTGGCAATATTGCTATTATGAGTCAAAATAAATTCGTAAAATATTTGGTATTTTCAATAACAGAGTTGATTGTTCTCACATTTTCTCCAGAGTTACATATTATACAATGCTTGATGTTTTTGTGCTTAGCGAACACCTAAAGGTCAATTTTGAGTCTAAAATAGAATTTTAAAAAGTACAGGCAATGCAGGAAGGGTTCTAGGTCTTCCATCTTTGGGGGAGATCAGGAGGATATTGCGTATGAGCAGGCTTTGGTGACTGGGAACAGAGTGCAATTAACATTAGTTATGTATTTAATTCCATTTATAGCACTTCCCAAGTAATTGTCTTGGAAGTAGAATACAAATAATATAATGTTTATTGCTTATTGAACCAGGTATCACCCACGATTATACCCTCATTTCTTTCAATAATGTAAAAGACAGTCAAATTATGCCTTGAGCTTAATCTCCAGATATAATATCTTCTGTTATGTTTTTTTCTGCCCCCTGGATTCACAGTACAGATGGATGAGATGGCATGCTTTGTCTTCGCTACATTATGAGTCTCATTTATTTTTTTCTTTCATGTAACCAGTGAATAGGTGTAGGCATGAAACTGAGCTGAAATTTAAAAAGAATGCTCAGTTGTCTGGAGTTTGATGCTGCAGTGAATGTTCTCGAGTGCATTTCTACAAATGAGCTGTTGCAAATGACCATTTTTCTCCCAGCCAATTATTCTCCCTTGGACAGGTCTTGGATCGCTCAGAGTAGCTACGTTGAAACACACACGCCCTCCCCCAATAATATGTAGAACGAGAAGCACTTTGATTTCAGTCTGTATCAATAATTTGGGTTTTATTAATAGTAATTCTGTCCTACAGCAACTTTCCCTAGATGGGTGCCTTCTATGTATATATATTTATATTGGATTGTGTTTATCATCCCCAGACTGCAAGTAGCCCTTGACTGATGGCCGTTCATTCAGGAAAACATTTGAAGTTATGAATGATGCTGCTGAACAAATAGTGTTTGCAACTGTCCTCGGAGTTCTGACCATCTCGGGGTCCCTTCAGTTCAGTCACATGATGGTGATCTGGGTATATGACAGCCCATTTGCATTTATGACTGATTCCCAAGTACTCTGATTAGATCACATGATCACCATTTGCAACCTTCTCTGCAGTTTCATTAGAAAGTCAATGGGGAAGCAGGCAGGGAAGGTTGAAAATTGTTATCTCCCCTACCAGTACACCCTTGCCCAGTCCCTCTATGCTCTCACTAGCCACTCCCACACCCCTGGGGAAGGTTCCCCAGCCCACGCAGTATTTGTCATACAACCCATTGTACCCTTACACACCTTCCCCGACCTTCACCATGCCTCCTGTACGCTTTCACCCCCCCCCCTCCAGCCCACCGTCATGCACCTTCCCCAGCCTGTGCAGCACCTTTCGCAAAACCCCTTTGCACCCCTTTGTGGACCCTCCCCAACCTCCATGACACCTCTTGGTCCACCCCTTGCCCCCTCCCCAACCCTCCCTCTCACACGTTCACTCACCCTCGTGCTCCTTCCCCCCCTCCCACTTACCTGCCTGCTGGCATGGGACTTTCTGATGGTTACCCCATTGACTTTGGTCGTGGGAAGTCAGCAACAAGTTGTCTCACCTAACAACTGTGATTGGATTCAGTTACCAACAGCAACCAGGACTTCATGGATTGCCATCACTAAACATTGCAGTTGTGCCTTATGATTACATCACTTAGTGATAAAAATTCCAGCGGCAATTGCTGTTGTAAGTTGAGAACTACCCGTATAGATTAGGGAAGGAACCACTATTTTGAAATACACCGCAGAACTAAAAATAAACGATATAAAAACATTCCTTCAGTTGCTAAAAGTCTCTTTATTGGACTAAGGGAGCAGAAAACTAAAAAAACAACATCTTTGAGAAGGTTAAATAAAATGAGAGTAATTGAGCTAAACATTTCCCTTCCTGCGCCGAATTCTTTCTTTCTTTGCAGTTCTGGGATGCATTTTTTTATCTTGTTCCTGGACAAGAATAGGCTTCACTGCTCCCCCCCCCCCCCCGGTGCTTTGGTGTGCATCCTGAGTTAAGGCTACATTTCTTTTAAAATTATTTCAGGTTACACAGGATTTTCTGAAGTGACCAGGACCTTGCTGCTTATTTTTCTGAAGGATTATCTTTGCTAAGAACAGTGTCTGAATTCTATTCTGAATAATTGGGTAGGAGCCATAGAATAACAATGTGAGTACATATTTGTAGTAAAATTAATTTTAGAACTGCACATAAAGTTTTTCTTTTGTCCCTTTTGACCTTGTCATGTTTAAAGTTAGTGAAACCTGTTCCTTCCCCAATCTTGCATCATGCAAAGTGACTAAATTAATCGGTGTCACTGTCAGAAACCTTTTTTTTCCTGCTCACACCATAGTTATCCTGATCTTCTGACAGGCTGACGATAATTCTATTTGACTGGTCTCACATATCATTATATCAGGTAAATTACTGGCAAGGTAAGACTCTCAAACTATTCAACCATCAAATGAGTTATCTCAAAGTGCCAAAATAGGTTACATACCGTACCTCAGTTTGTCCAAACATATCTGTGACATCAGTGTTCAAGTAAGTTTTCTACTTCCACTTGGCCAAGGCTAAAGTAAGTGCTACAGTTTGTTTGTATTACTTGAATCAGTTCTTGGGAGAGGGGTTTGCGTGTTGAATATTGCATGCTTGTGGGAAGGGGTCCTAGGGTGAACGTTGTTTGCACAGAATACAGCTGGGCACCACAGCCATTCTCCACGCTTCTTTAACACCAAGCAGAAAGTGCCAGTATAGGTAGTCATTACTTCTGGCTCTCATTCAGCAACCATTTGAAGTTACGATGGTGCTAAATAATGAGACTTATGACCGGCTCTCCAAGTTGCGCCCATCCCAGCATCCCTATAGTCCTGTCATCGCGATTTAGGCACTTGGCAATGGATGGTGCATTTACAATGGTTGCAGCTTTTTGTGGTCATGTGATGAGCAACGTCAATGGGGAAGCTGCAGGAAGTCAAAAATCACATGACCTGGCACTTAATGACTGGTGGTTCATTTAATGACTGCAGACGGAACTGATAAATGCCGTTGTAAATCGGGTGTGGTAAGGTGATTTTTCATTTTACGACTGGATTGCTTAGCGATGGGGTTGCTGGTTCCAATTATGGTTGGTAAGTGAAAACTACCTGTACCTACAGTTAACCAAAGTGCAATTTTTATAGGAAAAACGGGGAAGCAATCATATTCATTCTGTTTACTTATCTGAGAAAGAATTAAATCGGAAAGAATTAAATTAATTTAATATCTAGTTCTTGAAACGGTCCTTCCCATATTTTTACCTTATCATTTTGAAATCAAGAGCCTGGCATTCTCTCAAAAGCTAACTGTGGTCCTTGATTTAAAAACTGGGGCATATTATTGATGGAAAGTTGTTTCTGTCCTCAAAACCTTTTATGAAATTCCATTAAATCCCCCTTTTTTCTTATTCAGTCATTTGGAAACCATTGCTTGATTTAACCTTCTCTGGGTTGATGTTGCTTGGCTTTCAGAGAGAAGCTTAATGTCGAAATATAAAGCATGTTTGAATTGTAATTTGTATTGTTAACTGTTTTCTTCAACTGAAGAAAAAAAATAAAAAAGGTATACTGTCAGGTTGACTACTAACGCTTTAACTTTCCCAAGTAATTTAGATAGCAGAGATAATACATGCTCTTCTGTTGCGACTTCTATGGAAAGGCTTATAAATAAGGTGCCTTTGCTAATTCTCTGATTATTAGGAAAATTCTGCATTTTAAGATGAGACAAAGTCACTGAACTCCAGGAGTTTTGTGTATGTCCAGTTGTTCCTGATCAAAGATCTGTTTGCTCAGTTCTGACCTGTCAATATACCATCCCTCACTTTTCATACTCAGTAGCTTCACAGGAGAAATATTTCTTATTGGTAATCTAGCCATTCACAAAGGCTCTAACGAGCGGCCCCCAACCTTTTGAGCACCAGGGACCGTTTCCGTGAAGAGAGGTTTTTCCGTGGACTGGAGGGAGCGTGGTTTCGTGTGCTTCCTGAATCCCACGGATGAGGCTTCGCATGTTTGCATGGCAGAGTTTCTGGCATGCCACAGCCCAGTGCCGGTCCATGGACTGAGGGTTGGGGACCCCTGCTCTAAGATGTCAAATATATTTTACTCTCTCTGGTAATTGAATCCTCTGAAATCTATCTGTCTCCATGTATAGGAGCGACATAGAGGTGGACCCATCAGGCCAAATTCTTAAGAGAACTCATCACTAGAAAGACAGCAACAAAACCATAATTTTCTTCCTTTTGAATATTTGCAGCTGAGCCACATGGAAGGTTGCCACATTTGTTTCCTGAATGCGTCGTATTGCAAATAGTAACGAATGATGTGTCTTTTAGGAGAAGATTTGAAGGGTTTGTTGGTCATCTGAACAATGCTGGAAATGATGTCCACAGAAATCTATAATCTAAAAAAGAAAGAAGTTACCATAATGACAGAATGGCAAAATCATATTGGAGGCGCGGTTGTATATATGTTCATACGCAGAGAGAACTTCAAGGTGGTTCTCAATAGCGATTAATATTTGTTGGAAATGGCAGTGCTGCTGTTTTTCTAAGTAATTGTAATATCTGTCTATTTACATAGTTTTATCCATTTGCCGCTGTTTATATTGCTGTACAACTGTGAATCCAGTGACCCTACCAACATAAATGAAAAGAGGAAAACATTAGCATGTGCAAAAGATATTGGAAAAACAATATGTGACTGGCAGGTTCTGTTCCTTCATCTATAGCAGGGGTCCCTAACCTGTGGGCCATGGCCCACTAGTGCTGCGGCTCCCAACCTTTTCTATACCCCGCACCCCTAGAACGCTTATGATATATTCTCGCACCCCTTACAAAGGTTCGAAATAATGGCAACGAATTATGCATATACACTATAATTTTGAAAACCCAAGTTTTCACACATCCTGCAGTATCGTCTCGCACCCTCAGTTGGGAATCCCTGCACTAGTGGGTGGTGAGGGGTTTGCAACTGGCCCGCGGAAACGGCTGGGCGAGCGCTCACACATGTGCTCCATTTAAGTGAGTGGCAGGTGTACGTGCACGCCTCTTGCGCAAATGGAGCTGCACGAGCACTTGCCGGCCGCTCGAGTGGAACTATCCCCTCCCCCCTGCTGGTCCTCAAAGCCGGAAATGTTGGGGAACTCTGATCTATAGTATATTGACTCTAAATAAGTGATGATGAACCTTTTGGGCTCAGTGTGTCAAAAATTCAGAAAATGCCTGCCTCTCCCTCCCTCCCTCCCTCCCTCCCCCTCTCTCACACACGCACATGGACACACACACACACACACACACACACAAACAAAAGACAAACAATTATCTCTCCCCACATCTAGGTCACCCTGAACTGTGACATTTTGTGGTGGCACTGAGCCTGGGCCTGAAATGGAGTCCTACCTAGTCCTTCACTTCAGTTCTTGTACCATTGCTGCCACTCAAAATGGCTGCCTCTCGCTGTTCCCCAAGGGGCACGAGCCTTGGGGAACGGTGGGTTTGCCTCATGGCCTAGCTCTCCCCGGAAAATTGTGTGAGAACAGGACCAGGGCTTGCTTTTGAGAATAGTTGATGTTGGATGTTAGCGAGTGCAAGCATGTCAACCAAATCATTGTGGTGTATCACCTTTGATACGAATGTCAGAGATTTGCCCTCCCTGCTCTAAATTGTGCATGATGCCAACTGCTGTTAGAGCCATGAAGTTGCTGTAACCTTTTCCTCCTCCTTAGAATGAGAGCATTGTGACTGTATGAAGCATTGTTGTTCAGGTGAGGCAGACAAAGGCTCATGACTGACCTTGGCCTCTGAGAAGGGTTGGTCTCTTTGCCAAGTTTGGAAATAGCATACTGTACAAATTCTTGTTACTTTCCACTGTCTGCATGAAATGAAGCTGATTTTTCTTACTCAATATAAGAGAGAGATCCCCCTCATTAGTAGTCAGTGGCTACGGAAGAAGGCTTTTATTATATCCTGGGCAGCGAGATAGAAATGACAGTTGCAGGATTTAATGTTGCTTCTTTGACCTTACAATTCCATTTGGAAGATTGAAACCTGGCTATGTTGGATAGCTGTGTATAATGTGTAAAGCTACAGAATTTGCTGATAATGTAAAAAAAACCAAGATTGTTATCTAGCAGAGGCAAATTGGTCAAATTTGGTATCTAGGTTTCTTGTTTCTCCTAAGATGCAGGCAGCACGCAAAACCATGCACCCTCCAGTCCGTGGAAAAACCTCTTTCCACGGAACCAGTCTCTAGTGCCCAAAAGGTTGGGGACCTCTGTCCTAACTGATTCCTTCCTTCCTCTTTTGGTGCCTACATTTGTGTTCGTGTTTCTTCTAACATTTGCATTTTCTGCCTACGTTTTTTTTTTTCAAATAGAAGGGCTTCTGTTCATTTTTGTTCAGTTTTCATTCATTACAAAACTGCATAGAAAAGTACAAATGTTGACTGTATTAGCTTGAGAAATGCTTATGTCATGGACACATTTCCTTTGTTTGCTGAATGTCAGTTACTTTCAGAGGTGGTGTAGTGTTATTTTTTCCCCCCTCAGTGTGGGTTATCTGCAGATAGAAATATAAAGCACATTTCTTTTACATCAAGAAATTGCATATTCACAGCCCAGCCCAGTTTAATGCTAAAGTCCTTAGCTTGGGTAGAATTCTGGGTATGGACAAAAGGTTCAACCCTCTGTTGGAAGATATCATTGAGAAGCCATGAAAATCGATTTAGCCCCTTACACTGCTTTTTTTGTAATCAGTCTGTCTAGCCAGGGTATCAAACTATTATTCCCTGGGAGAGAATTGTGTTCATGAGATTTATTTCGGCTTTTACAGCCTCTTTATTGATCCGACTGAGAGAAGCAGGGCATAAATAAGAGAAAATCCATACCTGCATTCTCTGCCGTATGAATATTCAAATTATTGCCATAGAATCCACAATTTAAGAAATGTAATCCCTAAAGATAGTTAGCTGAAGCTTAAATCAAAAGCTGACACTTTGCTGATGCAAAATATTATCAAGGAAATTATTTGGCATAGTTTAGCTGTAACTGCTACAGGGTTACTTTCTTCATTGGTAGCATGGTAGCAATACGTTTTGCTTCAAAATAGAGATGCAATAATATTTATGGGTAGTCCTCGCTTACCTGTACCTCGCTGATCATTTGTGTAGTGACTGTTTGAAGATATGACAGCACTGAACAAATGGTAGTTATGCCCGGTCCTCAAAGTTATAACCATTGCAATGCCCCCTCAGGCACATGATCAAAATTTGGGTGCTTAGCAAGCTGCCCATATTTACAGCCATAGCAGGAGCTTCAATTCCTGCCACCTATCTGTCTCCTCCCCTCCCCCCGGCTCTGCTTTTTTGGCTGCCCTGCACTCTGCCACTGCTGCCTGCAGCCCCCCCCCCCATCCCCATCTGGCCTTTACCCTCTTCTTCCTCCTGCTGCTGGCCAGGATCTGGTGAGGGGATAGCCCACATGGCACAGTAGTGGTGCAGGTGGCATCTCCCTGGATGGAAGTGGTGGCCAGCAGTGCTTATTTATGCTAATGGGTATTAATTTCCATCCCTAATCAAAAGTGGTCTTTAGGCAAGGACCACATGATTCCCCCACCTTATATGAACTGCTGGCTCCATCCTCTGTCTTCTCCTCAGCTGGACCCAACAAGCTCTTGCCCCGTTGCCCTGCTCACCTCACATGTCCCAGGGCTGCCCCCTTGCCCACCACGCCTGGATTCCTCCTGGCCAGCAGTGGCAGAAGAAAATGGCAAAGGTCAATTGGGGACAGTATCGCTAGGTGTTGGGGGTGAAGAGCAGGGTGGCCAAAAGGTCGGAGATGGTGGGGAAATAGACAGGTGAAATGAGTTAAAGTGAAGACAAGCACGGCAAGGCAGCAGAGCTTCGTCTGGAGAAGGGAGCTTTCCAGGCCCAGCCAGGGAGGTGGAGCAGAACAGGAGAAGCTTGAGGACCCACCTAACAATAGCATAGTCCTCAACTAATGATCGCAATCCTAGTTAGGGTCATTAAGTGAGGACTACCTGTATAGACTTTGTAGCTTTCAGCCATAAAAACAGGAATCTCCTTTTCTCAATGGCTGCATTTCTTCAGGCATAATCCTTTGGAGACCTATTGATGGGTAAAGCTGAAGGAAGCAGGATACATGTTTGGGGCCACAAGGTGATAGAATGGCCTCTTCTGCACTGCTTCCTCCTCACACTCCCAACTAGCAGGGGAAGGACAGATTGCTTTTGTGGTAAAACAAATTGTATTCTTGTCGGGTACTTTTGAAACAAAGGCACAGGCTGTGTGCTTATTGGCACTTTGTGTTGTTCTTAGCCTGCTAAATTTGAATGTGTTTCTATGCTACCACCTGTCCTTTGATTATATCTCTCACTGTTCATTCTTTCCTTGTCTACCTCTGGATTTATGCAAGTTTGGGCTTGCTAAGTCCTGCTGCTGCTTGGATACTCATTATACAATAGTCAAGGATGGGAGGTTCTAAATGGCATGATTGAAATGCTGTCTGTTGTAAATAAAGTTGAAATAAGCCGCTTGATTTGTGTTTCTCAGGGATCCATTAGGCCTGATCTTAAAGAAGATAATTTACTTCTGCAACTGTTCTAGGTTGGGCTGCAGAAGTAAAACATATTGATCTCTTTGATTTCTGTTATGCTAAGTTACATAAAGTAGTTTTAATTGAGAAGTTTGGTGGTTGTGGTAGAGGAAAAGTTAAGTGGTTCATGATTCTATGGCAGTGGTGGCGAACCTATGGCACGGGTGCCAGAGGCAGCACTCAGAGCCCTCTCTGTGGGCACACCTGCCATGCCCCAGAGATGGCAACCGTCCCTCTTCAACCAGCCACCCGCTAACTCGCCGAGGTCCCACGTGGCCGGATGCATCCCAGTACCCATGCGCTCGCTGGCCTCTGTGTGCGGGGGCCGATGGTGTCAGGCAGCAGCCGCCCTGGCCCCTGCCTTGCCTTGCCCTGTGACAATGGCACCCCCGCCCTATCTCGCCTTGCCTCGCCTCATCCTGCAGGACGAACCTCCTGCCTACCGCCCCACCTGCCAGAGACCCCCTGGATCTCCCCCAACCCTGCCCGGCCTCCACAGGTGTCCCCACGAGCAACATCGAGGTGATCACGCCCACCTTGGCCACACCCACCTAGTCTGCCATGACCACCACAGCCACGCCCACCTGGCACCCGGCGATAAATAAGTGGATTTTGGGTTGCAGTTTGGGCACTCGGTCTCTAAAAGGTTCGCCATCACTGTTCTATGGCATGTGTACTTCTTCTTAAGAAGAGAAGTATATTCTAATCTAGCCCATCCTCATGGAAAGTTACTGAATGACTGGATCAACCACCTTCTCAGTTTAACCCATTTCACAGCGTTGCTGTGTGATTAAAAAAAGGAAGAGGAAGCACTATGTAGTTTATCTTGAGCTCCTGAGGGAAACATGGGATATATATCCGAGAAATCAATAAATGCATAAATTCTGGATAAAAAGAAAACATTTATTGGCTGTTCCTTAGGATCTCCCCATCTCTTCTGGGGATTTACTAATGATTTCATCCTATGAAATCTAAGGCCAGGAAATTCCCCTCAAATTCTCTAACATCCAGAGTTGCTAGACTTTTGAAGTGCTTGATTTTGGACAGTGTCAATACATCAGAAATCTTTCATCCATAAGTTCATCTTTCAGGCCTCTCTAGAAGTTGCCAATTCCTTTACATCATATAGTTCTTGGGGAAATACGTAAAGTGCAATATTCCAAAAACCTGCCCTCCATGAAGCATTATCACCTACTTTCAATCTTTACAACCTTTTCAGTCTACTAGTTCTGGGAATCAGGCCATGGGAGTGTCAGAGAAAGAATGTTGTATTATGAGAGCTTCATTGTGGCTGCTTCATTAAGGAATTGGTGTTCTGTCTTTCTTAGCTTCTCTGAAAAGTTGTTATATAGATCTGGAAACATTAGGGAAATGAATATGAAGCATGTTAATGGCTACCAACTTAGAGTTTTAAAAAGTTGTATTGCTTCGTCTTTATCACTTGAGATGCCTGCAGTGGAAGCAAATATAGAAATGAAAAAAAAGTGTCTCTTCAAATACCATATAAAAGAATAATAACCAAAGCTTTTTCTGACAATGGCAACATCTTTCCATTGAAAAAGGGGTATCTGTCAGGCAATTAGATTTTGTATGCTTGCTTTTTTTGTGTCAGTTCCTTGTTTCCTTTCAAGAAGGGGCAATGCCCCCATTTACTCATTTCCTGTTTGTTCCAGCTAGTCAGTATTCATGTACTCTTCCCATCCTACACTTGAGCAGATATGTGAAAAGGGAAGGGGCCTACCCACAATTGCAGTGAGGTGCAAATTGCTTACTTGTAGAAGAGGGTATGTATCGACTGACATAGCCCTTGGCAAATAAATAAATAAGCAGAGCAATAAAATATAAAACTTTTAACAAAGAATTTTATACACCAGTAATTTGCTAGAAAAAAAATGCCACAATCGCTTGTTAGTTAGTTCATCAATTAACAACCTGGCCATGCTTTTTGGATGGAAAAACCCCAGAAAGTTTTTTCCCTACCTATCCTTACTTAGATTGTTGCTTGAAATTGTTGATGCAGCTTCACTATTATCAGTTTTCCAATTTTTGGGTGTTTGCACTATGGCTTTATATTAACTTGTGAACCACCAACTTAACAAAATTGAATTATTATATGTTGATTAAGTTTAAATTAAGTACTAATTGCAGACTTTTAATTTTGTATTTTATTACGGTGCTTTCAACACTGGTTTTGAAAGAACGCGTAGTTTTTGAAAGAATGAAAAAATCATGGGGTTAAAAAGACATACCAGTCCAGTAGACTAATTAAGCAACAACAGGGTATTTTGAAGAGGAAATGCAAACATGAGACCAAAAGATCAGATAGAAGACAAATTTACCGTTTTCCTGAAGTGAAGGCTTAATCTGATAGTGAAAAGTTGGAGCATTTACTGAAATAGGAAAATGGGGCCATGAGAGTGGAAAAGAAAAGATGTGCCGACTTGAAAAGAACTAATATCCTGTATGTGTTGTATTCAGTACATTTAATTAACTCACATCTGAGGGCTGATGCTACAAAGGTTACTTTTTTAATTCATTAAATTTCTGGTTTATAATTTCAGCTGCGGGGTTATCGTGTATCTCCAAGTAAATTCTGGGTTTTGTGGTCCCCATATACAGTAGCTGAAGGGTACATAAGACTAACAATAATCTACAGTTCTTAGACCATCTTTTGTTCCATACAGCTGCTGGTTTTCCTAGCTGAAGGATTCCAGATGTTGTTTTGTTTTTTCAAATACTATTTACTGAAATGTTATTAATGCTTGATGATATTGCTTAATAGATATGTAATCCTGAAAGTAATACATAAATAACTGTAATAAGTACATAAATAAAATTAACAGACTTTGGCATATGATAACGCAAGGGACAACCTATTGCATGGGTCCCCAACCCCTGGGCCATGGCCCACTCTCGGATTGTGGCCTATTCGGAACTGGGCCATGCGCACAGCTCAACTTATGCAAGTCAAACTGCGTATGTGTGTGCACTAGCCTGCCGCTCACACAAGTCAAGCTGCATGCGCATGTGCTGGCTTGCTACTCGCACAGCCCAGTTTCCCTCTTCCCCCCCCCACCAGGCCGCCAAGCCGCAAAGGGTGACCTATTACTTTCAGCAGGCTGGGAATCTGGGAGTTACTTTCCCATACAGCTATGGGCATAAATTTGTAGAAAACTGCAATAGACCCAATAAATTAAAGATGGCAATTACTGGAAAATATGCTGATTAACATTCAAAAGTCAATATGTAGATAAGAAACATACACAGGCTGTTGTCTTTCTGCATCATTTTTTTGACTCTAGCTCATTCCTTCAGAACAATTTTACACAGATGTGTTTTTGGAGATGTGTGTACTCAGGCATTAAGTAAAGGTTCTCCCTGAGAATAATACGCATTTTCCCCAAACTGGTTTTTCTGGTTTGTAGTCCCCTGATTTGTTTTTCTCCCCCTAAAGCCAGTAGCTGCTTGTTTGTTTTATTCAACCGTAGATAGAGGAAAGAAGCTAATTCTGAACATTAAATATAATTCTTAAGGTATATCTTTCCCCAATGGCTTGCAGTTGGTAGATATGCAAAAGAAGAAAGGTAGAGGAGGAGGAAAACAAGGAGGAAAAGAATAAAAGGCCCGCAGAGACAGATTTTGGAAAGTGGTAGTCAAACAACAGTTTATCACCACTGTAACTTTTTTTTCAATGTATTCCCCACCCCACCCCAATCTTATCAAATTTATATGGCCACCCATGACACAGGAAGTGGCTACTAATACTGACTATTCTAGAGATGGCCAGTTATTGGTAGCCCAAAGTTATTCATATAAATTGCTTTGAAAGAATTTTGTTATGCATTAAAGGTTCTTTATTATTAGTGTTTGCTAAATTTTAATGAAATATTAGATCTTTGCCTCTGAAAAGGCAAAGAAAATCGATTTAATAATTACGCAAATATTCAAATAGCAGCCCCTAGGTTGCTAGGATCCAAAAATTAATAACGTCTTCCTGTGATGGTTTATTTAGGCCATTTCACCAGTAGTGGTTTATTATGCCTTCATTGTACCATACAACCATCTCTGAAGTGCCTGACCTCAAAATTACTTTTGCATGATCCTAAAAGATGCCACAAGTCACTAGGGGGGAAATGTAATCATAAATGCTGCAGGAATGAACATTACAATTTCATTACAATTGTAATACATTTAGGTAGACCAAGCCAAAACCAAGTAAGCCATGTGTGCTCTCTGAAATCCAGTTATTGGGGTTTGCAAAACATTATGTATGGGTTTTTGTGATGTAGGGGACAGGACTGCATGTGTATGTGGGGTGGGCAAATGAAACCTTTGTAAAATAGGTTATCTTACAACATTTTGAAGATTGACACTGCAAAAGCTTTAGCTTGAAAGTACATAATATTGACACAAATAGCATTATCAGTAGTATTATGAGCAAACGTATTCCCTGTGCTTGCCAAGTGACTTTGTTTAATGCTTCCTCTGTTCTTCATATTCTGATAAAATCTTTTCCTTCAACTCTTATCGCTTATAGGAATAAAAGCCTTCTGAATTTATGCAACATTAAAATTAGGGTGTGTTTGTTTTTATTGGCTGACTAAAAATAACTGAATGTATGATAAACTGGAAAAATGTCATTAGTTCAAAAAATAAAATGAGGGAAGGAATGCAGGATCAATATTATTCTCTACTTCAACTCAGTGCTAGGTCTAAGTCATGGCTGCAATTTCTGCTTTAGTGCAGGTGATCCTTGACTTACAAAAGTTCGCCTAGTGACTATTCGAAGTTACAACCACATCAAAAAAAAGTGACTTAACAACTATTTTTCACACTTATGACCATTGCAGCATCCCCATGGTCATGTGATTTATATTCAAATGCTTGACAACTGACTCACATTTATGATGGTTGCAGTGTCCCGGGGTCATGTGATCACCTTTTGCAAACTTCTGACAAGCAAAGTCAACGGGGGAAACTAGATTCATTTAACAACCATGTTACTAAGTTAACAACTGCAGTGATTCACTTAACAAATGTGGCAAGAAAAGTCACAAAATGGTACAAAACTCACTTAACAAATTTCTCACTTAGAACATAAATTTTAGGCTCAATTGTAGTGGTAAGTCGAGGACTACCTGAAGAAGGTACAAGGTGACCAATTCTCATTTCATTCCTTCAGAAGCCTTGATAATTAACTTCCCATAGTTAGAACTTTTCAATTTACTTTCTGAGACGCTTTTCATTATTGGGAAATATTTGAAAATGTCCTATCCTTTTCCTTTGCAGAACGGTTCGGGTCTGGATGAAGAGAGATAATGGTCAATACTGGCCAAGCATCTACCATGCAATGCCATGTAAGTATTTTGTGATGTAAAATATTATTTCCCCCTTTATTTTTTCTCTCTGCCTTGTTTTGCACTTAAATGTTAGGAATTCACGGTTAAACAGTGCTTAACATTTGGATTTTCAGTAACACAAGATTATCAGTTTGTTCCTTTCTGACATTCTAAAAATATTCTAAAGAAAATATTAATAGGAGAATAAACTAATGTGGTGGGTTCTGTTAAATTGTACGGCAGACTAGCTGGCCTTAATTGTACCTCAAAAACATGAAACGTGGCTCTCAAATATAGTGGTGCAGATCTAGATGCTAACAGGCTTCTGCAAAAGATGGAACCAGTTTAAACTTGTAACAAAAAGAGACATTTCTTCTTAGAGCTTTCTGGGAAAGGAGCGTGGTTGATTTGTATAGGTAAGTAATGCATGAAGCCAAGAGACTGAATGAAAACGATTTATAAATTCAGTCATGTGGCTTTATAGGCAATATTGATTTGCATAAATGAGGAATATAGCATGTGGGGAAAGTTGCATAAATAGCTCTGAGTATATTTAGATTTAGCTGAAAATTTGACTGCTGTTCTTTTTCTTGTTTAAAACTGGAAATAAGAACAGCCTAAATAGACATCCGATACCTTGAAAATATTAGAAATCCAAAAAGTTGTAACAAGGGTGAAATATTTCTGATCTGGAGATGGCTATCAGTTTAATTAATCTGACATGGAAATAATCAAACAGTGCATAGCTAAAAAGTATGTCAATATGTATGTATTGCTTGATATCTTTGATAATTTTAATTTCTCGTGACAAAAAACAGTCAACTTGATCTAAAACATTCACAGCTGTGACTTGTAGCTAAGAAATTACCCTGAAATGTTCATTGGATTTATATCTTGCCTGTATTCACTTCTGGGTTTGTATTGTATCTCAGCAGCTGTCAGAAAAAGATGCAAAGCATTAGAACAGATTGTGAGAACTCCTGGCCTTAGAAACAATTCACGTGTTGGCAAACATGAGCTTATTAACTTGCTTGACTCTGAACTAATCTTTCATTATGAAATGATAACTGTGCCACCTTCAGGTAACCCTGTCATAGAGTCCAGTAGTCACAAATAACTCTAGGAACCACTTCTAGCTCTGAGTTTGGTGCTCTGGTTTTCTGGATGCCTTGTTTCCTCTCCTGGCTTTGTGTGGTTAGTTCTACGCCTCTTGTTCTTCTGTTAATGCTTTGAGGTTTAGCCTAGGTCTGTTCTGTTTCCCCTCGGGCTGTTTTGATTTGGATTCAAGAATCTGAAAAGTTTTGTTTTCTGTTGCACTTGTGGTTGACAACTTTCAGGCCTAAGAGTTAAAATACACCAGGTTCGTGATCAATCCCTGCATGTTCTTGTGGTGTAAGTAGGTGGTGTTTTGGAAGCCACAACATTCCTTCCCTCTTGCTCTGACTTCTGATCTACAAGCTCTTTCTGAATTTTATCCAATATCCTTTTTGTCCAGCTAGAGGTAGACTGTGCATTTCATTCCACATCTCTGCAAGGTTTTTCAGAATGGCTTGTCGTTCTCTTCTTCCTAGGGCTAAGAGAAAGTGACTGGCCCAATTTCACTGAGCTGGCTTTGTGCCTAATGTGGGACTACAACTCATAGTCTCCCAGCTTCTAGCTTAGTGCTTTAGTTTAACCATTATACCAAACTGTTTCTCACTGTAGGTTAATATAATTTTTTTGGGTGGGTGGGGAGGAGACCCTCAATTGAGATTTGCTTTCTTGGTCTGGGAATGTCTGGAGGTGTCATCCCAATACATATTTGTTAGAAAACTGACAGGATTTGTAACAAAGACAGGTGGGTGCCATCCTGCATAAAACATAAGATGTTTTCGACACTGCTAAAAATATAATTGTAATAAGGCGGCCTACATTGTGTATGCTTCTTTTTAAACCTATTAACAATAATGAAACATATACAACTCTCATGTCTGTTTCGTGAAGCCATAGTTTCTGACCAGGACTGTAGCTGATGGACAGTTATAAATTTAATTCTGAAAAGCTGACGACATGGCACATGTTCTTCTACAATCTAATCCTTGTTCTCTATATCTGCATCTCTCACTTTTTTACACTGTTGTGCTAGGAACCTCTGGAGAATCTGACATTCTCATGTCATTCTGTATATATTTTTTTTGGAAACTGCCTGTTTAATGTCTTCAACATTTAAACCACCCACCTGCCCTATCCAGCAAAATATTTAATGGTAAATAACCCAACTATTGTAGCTGACTTTGCTCTTGTTGGAAAAAATGTAGGTTTTTCTTGAAACATTGTCAACAAAAAGACTAGGCCTATTGGACTCAAGGAAGGAAAACAAGTCAACATTCATAAAGGCAAGATCTTTATTAGATGAATGTAAAATTTCCAAAATATTACAAGCCCTTGAGTTTCAAGAACACATCAGCACACAAAAGTAAAAGGCGTGGGTTCAGACAGTCTTTCCAGACTCTTCATCAGGTGGAGCTCAAGGAGGCATGGGAATTGTCTTCTGCAGGTGTGTGCTTCAACTCTCCTCTTAGGTTGCGTTGTTTATTTTTGTGTGCCTTGGGAAGCATAGGGCAGGCTGCACATCCTGTGTTCCGGGTCATGTGACCTGGAAGAGAGCACAGCATGGAGCATCCTTTTGGATGCTGAAGCAGGGGGAGGATTATTTCTGGATATTTTTCTCAATTTTCATTTGCCAGCTCCTCCTCCCACAGCAAATTTGGTCCCACGCTGTTCAGTTTCTGGAAAGTTATTTTGCTGACAGACAGGCAGTCAGATTCCTGGCCTCCTTTACAGAGCTTCTTTCCAAAATTTCCTTATGTTGGAAGGAATAAAATGGAAGGAGAGAGAAAGAAAAAATGTGGCTGATCTCCGACTCCGCCTGTCCCAAATTGCACTGCTACATAGAATAGTAGAGAGCTTGAAGACATAACATCTTGTTATATTCAGTTCCTAAGCAGAGTTAGATTGTACTAGTTCTTTTCCTAGTTCTTTTTTAGGATAGGTAGTCCTCGACTTACGACCACGATTGAGCCCAAAATTTCCATTGCTAAGTGAGACATTTGTTAAGTGAATTTTGTCCCATTTTATGACCTTTCTTGCAACATTTGTTAAAGTGAATCATGGTAGTTGTTAAGTTAGGATCATGGTTGTTAAGTGAATCTGGCTTCCCCATTGACTTTGCTTGTCAGAAGGTCGCAAAAGGTGATCACATGACCCCGGGACACTGCAACCGTCATAAAAATGAATCAGTTGCCAAACATCCTAATTTTGCTCACTTGACTCTTGGAGATGCTGCAATGGTCGTAAGTGTGGAAAAAGGTCATAAGTCATTTTTTTCAGTGCTGTTGTAACTTTGAACAGTCATTAAATGAATTATTGTAAGTCAAGGACTACCTGTACTTGTTTGGAAGAAGAAAGGGAAAAAAGTTGGGAATTCTCTCTCTTAAAAAAAATATAAATTCCAGTTTTTAAAGTAAAAATGTTTCCATCATATGGAAGAAAACAGATTTGGTTTTGTGTGGGAAAGAGAAACCAGCTCTTTACCACATAATGTTGCTAATGCGAAGACTGCTGATTAAATTCCATTTTTTTGTTTTCCACTAACTTCACTATTTTTTTTTATTTTGTCTACATACATATAATCTATTCATAGTTTGTGGTAATTTATTTACAAGTTTTTATGACTCCAAAAATTATGACAGAAATATTGTTTGATCAGTTAAAGTATTGCACACTTCTTTACCCTTGTCAGCTATTGTGGCAACTCAGGATGCATAAAACATTTTGATGCTGCTAAGCTAATACGGGGTAAACAATTTCCATGAATGCTAAGCTGGCAGCAAGATAATAGGTTAGTCAAAAGTGTTGTTTATACAAAATGAAAATTCTTCCAAAACTTTTTATGAACCATAACATCTGCTATATTGTCTCTTTTCATCCAGACTAAATGGATGGTTTTATTACTCAAGTCCCAGAGTGGACAACACTTTGGTAACCAAGGGCTACTAAACATATTTCAAGGTGGAGAGGTCTATATTACCCTGTGGATGGGGCTGAGTTTTGAGACAATCTTTATTTCTAAAGTATGTTTCTTTTAGAACTTAAATTAAGCTGCCTTCAGTTTCTCAATGCAGATTAGTAATGTTTTTAATTATAAGCAGTGGTTAAGAAGGAGATGTCTGCTGTAACATCACTTTAAAGATTAAATGGACTGGCACTTGCAATGAGGATTTTCAGCTTTTTGAAGGCTTATTCCAAAATGTATGACATCACTGGTGCATTCTGACTGGCTAATAGGGATGTATAGAGCCAGATATATTTATTTGCCAATCAGCAGCTGTAATTGGGTCAGATTGGGTTCTGATGATCCTTCAGAATGGAGCATTATTCCCTGGTCTGCCCCAAAACTAGTTTTTTCAGCCCACATGTTCAGACTTAGTTTGTTTGTGGTCTGTATCCCGTCCTGCTTTGCAGTTTTATATGGAGATAATCCTTTCCCTGCCAGAAATGAAGATCTAGTACACACATAGCCAACAACTCCATCTGCAAATAATAGATACAGTTCTGTGTCTGTTCATCAACTGTTCAAAGTTATGATGGCACTGAAAAAAATGGTGGTTACAACAGGTCTTCGGAGTTCTGGCCATCCCAGATCCCTGCAGTCACACAGTCGAGATCTGGGCACTTGGCAGCTGGTTCACATTTACAACCAGTTGTAGCGCTCCATGATCATGTGATCACTGTTTGCAACCTTCTTTGCCAGCTTTCCCAGAAAGTCAATGGGGAAGCCAGCAGAGAAGCTTGCAGGTTGCTGGGGGAAGTGTCCCCCACCCATCCACCGTCCCCAGTTCCTCTGCATTTGCATCGCGCTAGGCACTCAAATATCCTTGCACAGTTTCCCCAATCCGTGCTCCACTCCCACACACCCTCCCTGAACCCTTGTGCACTCCCCTCAGCCCTC
This sequence comes from Azemiops feae, assembly GCA_023970755.1. Classification (NCBI taxonomy): domain Eukaryota; kingdom Metazoa; phylum Chordata; class Lepidosauria; order Squamata; family Viperidae; genus Azemiops; species Azemiops feae. The sequence goes on along the minus strand of JALGBA010004179.1, from coordinate 170,006 downwards.
ATCACACCTCTTTTGCACCCTCTACTAATGACCATGGGATTTGGTTAATGTTGGCAACTGGGACTGCAGGAATTGCCTTTACTAAGCAATGCAGTTGTGCTTTATATCTGCATCCCTTGACAACAGAAATTCTAGTCTAAATTGCCGTTGTTGAGGATTAGTTGTAGATAGCTTCACTCACGTATTCTAGATCCTATTCATCTTGCCTTCTAATGACTATTGGAACAGGACTGAACATTAGGATTTCAAATGGAATGAAATAATCGCTACTCGCTTTGAATGGGCAACGATAGATTGCTTCTGAAATGATTAGCTCTAGATGCCAAAGGGCTGATATTTACATTTTAAAATGTAATTTATAATTCATTGTTGGATTTGTTATTGACATGTTTTGCCATTGTAGTGTACACCACTGTAGGAATACCGTAACATTGAAATGTTGGTAGGAAATATTTTGAAGGAATAAAACCAAAATAGCATACATTTGCATTTTTTTTTTTATTAGAACTTTGTGAACAATAGCTATAAAACTATTTGATGATACAGCATGTATGATTTAAATAACTGTGTTCCTCATTCTTGGAAATGTCTAAATTGAGCAGTGCCAGTCCATCATTTATCTTAATGCTCCTACACAATTTAATGATAGAAAATTGCTTAGAAATAGAAGGTTTTGTCATGCATAATTTCTGGTCATTTTTTTTCTTCCTAATGTTTCCCACAAGTGCAGGGGCCACTTTTTTTGGAGTGTTAATCCATTGGTTGCAAAATAAATTATCCTACTGGCTTGTTGCCCATGCCTGATATTTTGCATAATTTCTAATCATAGTTTACAACAATTGTACAGTGTAATGTGGGAAAACTCATCAAGAAACAGATTCATTTAACTAGAACAATAAAAATCAGTTCCAGCTCACATATGCTGTAAAGATAAATTAACTTTGAATATAATATAACTTACTGTAGATTTCCTGCATTCATCCTCAGAGGGGGTCAATTGCCGTGTCATGCAATGTGTGGGTGATTTTTTCTTGGATGTTGATACAAGACAGCTGTCTTCTATTTCTAAGCAATTTTCTGTCATTAAATTGTGTAGGAGCATTAAGATAAATCTGGAGATGATGGACTGCTCAATTTAGACATTTCCAAGAATTAAGAACACAGTTTTAGTTCTATAAGAATCCACAGGGAGAAAATGGTGTATTTCTTTTTTACTAAGTGCTTAGAGATTCTAATTTTTTCATATGATGGCTAATATTTTACAAACCTCCCTTAGACAGAAAATGAAATAATAAGAGTATTATGGCATTTTCTGTACCAGGTTATTTTTTTATGTTGTTTGCCATACAACACAACCCCTTTGACAGCACTGTGCTGAGTCTTGCTAGGTAAGCTGGTAGGTTCTTGAAATTATAGGGTTTATTTTACTGGTTTAATAATACAAATGTGAAATGGAAATTTCCTGATTTCCAGTGAGTTTGTGTGGCATGAAGTATATCTAAGCATTAGTATGGAAAGTGCAGCCTACCAATTCAGATAGTCCTTACTTAACGATTGTCTGCTTAATGACCATCTGAAATTACAGTGGTGCTACAAAGTAACTGTATCAGTGGCTGTTGCACTTGTGGTCAAGTAATTGAAATTCAGGCACTTCACAATTGTATTTCCAGCCATGAAAATGTCCTGCAGTCATGAGATTATCATTTGCGTGCTTTACTGCCAACTTCTAACAAGAAGTCAGTGGAGAAGCTGGCAGTAAAATTGCAAATTGTGATCACATAAAGTGACCTGAATGACTACAACGGGAGTTGCGGAAGAAGTCAGGCATGGTCACGTAATGTTTTGCTTAATGACTGCATTGCTTAGCAACAGAGTTGCTGCTCCATTTGTGCTTGTTAAGTGAGGACTATCTCTATATCCTATCTCAGAGTGAGTGTGTATGGCGGGGGGGGGGATTTGAAAACCTTTTTTTTTCTTTTGGGGACAAAACAAGTAACCTAAACCTAGCATATGAAACTCATTTTATCCTTTTAAGCTCTGAAGCCTCTCCCCAAATATTCCCTGGCATATCTGTGTTTGGGATGGGCTCAGCGTATTCTGCAAAGCATTGATTATCCTGCTCCCTTTAGGGCCTTTTTGTGTACGATAAAATGTCAACATTTAATTAGAATTTAAAACATTTAAAAGTTTCCTTTGAGTCAAACCTGACTTCTGGAGACTACATGGAAAGTTTCCTAGCAACAGCACTAAAAAGGTTGGCCAATCATTATTGCATTTTATGTATTGTATTGCATTTTCTTTGATTGTGAGCTGCCTAGAGCAGAGGTCCCCAACCTTTTGGGCACCAGGGACCGGTTCCATGGAGAAAGGTTTTTTCCATGGACCAGAGAGTGCGTGGTTTTGTGTGCTGCCTGCATCCCACGGATGGGACTTTGCTTGTTTGTGCGGACCGGTTGCTGGCATGCTGCGGCCCGTTACCGGTCCACAGACCGGGGGTTGGGGACCCCTGGCCTAGAGTCTCTGAGAGTCAGGTGACTTACAGCTTTAATAAATCATTAAGGTTGCTCACACAGCCAGATTTTTACAGTCAGCCAGATTTTAAACTGGATTTGACATTTTGTCCACCTATCAAGTCCTTCAGAAATCATATGATGGTCAAGTAATTAGATTAGTGCATTTTATGAACAAAGCACTCCTTTTCAGCCAGCCCACAGAACCCAACTATTGCTCATCTCACACAGCTTATTCCTGTCCCAGATGTTTAGTTTTTTGGTATGGATCTCAGGATTGGAATAAAGACCCTGCATATAAAATCGTTGTTGGTGAATGTTTTAAATCTACTTAAAAGCAACAGGTAGTGCATAATAGATTGTTTGCCCTGTTTCTTCCCTACCGCCCACTTGGAACTAAGCAATGAAATAAGGGAGTTCAGTGTCACAATGTATTACTTTTTTTTTTTTTTTTACAGCCCCATGTTCCTGCATGTGTGTTAACCCGGAAACAAGAAGAGTATCTGTTGGTCTTGACAATGGTACAGTCTCAGTAAGTACATATAATCAAGACTTCTGGTTAAGATTTGAATTCCTGGAGTTGCAAAACTCAATTGAAATATGGTTTTGAGTAAGGATTATAGCCCAACACTAGCCCACATGAGTTGCATGCAAAGGTTTCTGGTTTACTCTTTTGTTATACACAAATAAGCCTGTAAAACGGCTTTCAAGTTTTGAGAACGACTGGACTTCAACTCCCAGCTGAAGCCAGGTAATGGTAACGGCTACTGGGAATTGTAGTGCATCTAGAAGGCCATAGATTCCCCTCTCTTAAATGTAAGTAGTACTGAGCTGAGGTGGACATAGGTTGAATAGATTGCTATATAGATTACTACCTGAATACATTTTTCTTGAGAAAGGACAAACAAGGGTGCTTGGATTTGGCACTGCTGTGTATTCCGCATCATGTTCTCAGACTCTGAAATGTTACCCGATACTTGTGTAATGTTAATATTGGTGATTTAAATGTAAGGTCTTGGTGAGATACAGCTATCATTGGGGAAGGAATGAAGCCATTAGCAAAACATGAATTAAATTAATTAAATTATTAATAGGGTTTCTGCTTCTCCTTTTCATACATCGAAACTTTAGAGCAATCGGACAGAATGATCCATAATTAAAAATGCATGGGTAGCAGTGCTGTTAACGGGGCCATTAAATTGGAGACTAAACTGCTGCAAAATGTAAAAGCAGCATCCTTTAAAAAAATAGTTAAAAATAATACAAAAAAATAACTTCCATATGTTCCACTCAGTTGGCAGCCAAACATCTCTATGCCTGATCCTTTCAATTCATGCTTCTGAAACATTCTTCCCTCAACTCATTGTGGTAAAATTGTATTAAAGGTGCAATCCTATGTATGTCAGAAGTAAACCTCTTTACAGCCAATTAGATTTATACAATTATGTGAAGAATTTCAGGCTGATTGTTATCATACAGGTGTGTTTTTTTAAAGAAAAAATTATCAGGTTACAAAACACAGCACTGAGGGTGAGGAGAAAAAAAAACCAAGCAAAATCAACTGTCAGATTGTTATCTTTTTTAAAGTTACAAGTTCTTATGCTTTTTCATTGCAGTGCAAATAGTATAAGAAAAGACAAGCCCAAAAGTCAACTCGTTCTTCAGTTGAATTGAAACAAGTCCATGTTCTCGCTTCATTGTATTTGCTCCTTTCTTGGAGTGGAATAGTTGGCTAGTGAATTAGGATGGGGAAATTAGACGCCAAGTATAACTCTTCAGATCCCTCACTTTGGCCGTGGCTTGTTGGGCTTTGCAGTTGAGTCAGCTCCTTTGAGGCTTTTATGTACAACTTGGAGAGAAAACAGATGAAGTGCCAGAAAGCTGGACAATGGCTGAGGACCTTTTTGTTTTAGGAAAATGACTAAAGACCCGGGCAATTAGTGTTGCACAATTGATGACTAAGCAATTAGAAGCAAACAAAGCTATTATTAACATCATAACCCAAATGGCATATGAGGAGTATATAGATAATCTTCAATTTACGAACACAATTGGGGGCCAGAATTTCCATTGCTAAGCAAGATGGTTGTTATACCTGATTTTACAACCTTTTTTTGCCACCGTTGTTAAGCGAATCATGCAATTGTTAATTGAATCTGGATTCCCCCATTGACTTTGCTGCCTGGGAAAGTCACAAATGGTGATCACACGACCCCAGGACACTGCGACTATCATAAATGCATGCTGCTTGCCAAGAGCCCAAATTCTGATCACGTGACCCGGGAATGCGGCGACTGTTATAAGTACAAATACAATCACTTTTTTAGTGCCGTTGTAAGTTCGAACGGTCGCTAAACAAATGGTTGTAAGTTGATGACTACTTGTAAGCCATGCTCACAGTAACCAAATACTTTTGATAAGGTAATGGGCAGATTGAATCAGGAGAAAACAATATTACAGGATCTCAATACAACAGTTCAAAATAGAAAAAGTTGAATAATAATTAGAAGAGATTATTCTAAAATAACCATTCATCCTATAAAGTGTAACAGTAAAAGATTAAAGAAGCTAGGAGAAAGAAAGAAGACGAGGTAGTTCTATTTTTAAAGAGGCCTTGATGACAAAACATTGATGAAAATCGTGTGTGTGTGTGTGTGTGTGTGTATACGTAGTAATTTCTCCAAATAGAAAGAAGATCAAATGGGCTGGATATCAGTAGTTTATTTGCCCATGTGGAGAAATGGCAGCACATAAGACTACAAAGGAATGTTGACTGGATCCTGAGGCAACAGCTGAGTTCATTTCATGTCTGTGCTGTTTTTTCCCATGCTCTTGCATAAACTTAAATTCTGTGACAGGAACATTGTGCAATATTCTTTTTGTTCCTTATTCCCCATTTTATTAAGCAAATCTGTGGAAGGCTGCCTGCTTTCCATTTGCAAATGTGCCGCGAGAGTTTCTTTTCTGTTTCCTGTCGATCAAATAGGCTAATATTTTTAGATGGTTTGGCAGTGTGAGAAGCAACGGGGACATTTTCAGCGTCCATTTTTCTCCTCACCAAGCTTGCTCCAACTTATTTTTCAGGGAACTTTTTATGCATCCTCAGAGCTTTTTCAACAATTGATTTCTGTTATTGCATTTGTCAGTTTGTCTTAGCAGATCCTTCTACCAGCATTTCTCAAAAAAAATAAAATCAATTTGTCATCTTAAGTTCAATCTGGCTGCTTTGAAGGAGGCATTTATGTGTAAAGCTTTGAACAGGAAAATCCTGATCATTTTGTCTCTTCCCCTGTCCTTTAAAGCAGGGGTCCTCAACCTGTGGGCCGTGACCCGGTAGTGGACTGTGGCCTGCTGGCCACTGGGTCGTGGGACAGGCTGGCCAGTGTGCACGCATGTGCGCGCACATCCCCTCATTTGCGCTAGCGCTGCGGCCATGCATGTAAAATGCTTCCCCTCCCTTTTCCTCTGGTCCGCCAACCAACAAAGGTTGGTGACCTCTGCTTTGAAGGAAGGAATTTGTCTGCTAGATTTTTTTTTTATTTTTTTCTCTTGAAGAAAAGCCCCACACATGTAAACATTTTTAAACAATGCTCTTATTAAATGCAGGTAGTCCTCAACTTACAACAGTTCACTTAGTGACCGTTCAAAGTTACGGGGACAAAGTTCAGAGGCTTGGCAACTGACTCATACTTACGACGGTTGCTGTGTCCTGGGGTCATGTGATCAGTTTTTGCCACCTTCTGACAACCAAAGTCAATGGGGGAAGCCAGATTCATTTAACAACTGTGTTACTAACTTAACAACTGCAGTGATTCACTTAACAAGTGTGGCAAGAAAGGCCGTAAAATGGAGCAAAACATAACAAATATGTCATTTAGCAACAGACATTTTGGGGTCAGTTGTGGTCGTAACTCGAGGACTACCTGTTTTCCATTTCTCCAAGCCGGAACGACTGCAGTTATTTCCCAAAATACACATTGGAACTGGCATGTTGGAAGCATAGCAACAGAGAGCGAAAGCAGAGCATAGGATGTATTTCTGGTACAAGGAGAGGTGGATAGTGATCTGTGCTGGTTGTGGCATTGTTGCATTGAGCAGAAGAGACTTGGATTATTTTTTATTAATGGGTTTCTAGTGTTTGCTGTAGATATCCTCTTGAAGAAGCTTCATTGCTTATAAGTAGCAGAATAATGTGTATCTTAGATTCTGCTTTAAGTTAGGCATATTGGGGTATTAAATTGAGTTTCAAAAAGCAAGACAAAGGGTAAAGGTTTCCCTCTCAGTCGTGTTTGACTCGAGAGGGGTGGTCATCTCCATTTCTTGACTGAGGGAGCCAAAATTGTCCAAAGACATTTTTTGTGGTCATGTGGCTAGTATGGCTATATGCTAAAGGCACAGAGACTGCTATTACCTTCCCACTAATGATACCTATTTTATCATCTACTTGCATGCTTATGAACTGCTAGGTGGGCAGGAATACACCTGCATACATACAATAGATACAATAATATATATATATACATACAATTAAAATACACACAATAAGAATATATACAATAAAAAGCAACGCACAAGCTTATAATAGTATCCCCCAAACCCGAAATTGGCTCTCTGTGTTCTTGACTGGTATTTTTCTCAACTCCAATATAATGGTTTTGATGATGCTGGGAGTTTTTAGCCCAATCAAAATGCAGCAATAATAATTATCCTAGTAGAAGAGAATATTCGTAGCTCAGGTGTTGAGTGGTGGGGTCTTTGGTGCTCTCTGAGCTTGGCATTATATTGCATCATTAACATTCTTTTAAGTAAAAGCCATTGCTTTTAATTTTGCTAAATTTCTTCTATTGCTGCACGCTATCTTCCTTTATATTTGTCTTCTTTCTGGTCACTCTGTGATGATGAATAAAGTCTACATAACTGTAAAAATCATACATTTCTTTGTATACAGTGGTATCTCGGTACTTCAGCTTAATTGGTTCTGGGAGGCACAATGGGTCCTAAAAACTACAAGTGCCAAACAAACCATATTTACCCTTTGTTTTGGCCAGGAAAAAGTTTCTGTCTTCCCTTTTTCGTATGTCAGTGACCTTCCCAGCATGGCTCTCTTCCTGTCTGCCCTCTGCAGCTGTTCCCCTCTTCCTTTTGCAGCCGCCGAAAGTACCGGGACAACATTTTCACATCAAAATGCATCAAGTACCAAATTCAACCAGTTTTGAAGCAATCAAATACCGAGGTATCACTGTACTTCTAAAACATTTGAGTGATTTCTAGCAGTGGTAGCAGCTTAATCACTATCCTGTCATTGCCTACTAGTTCTTTGTTTTTTCCTCTAAGCTTTTAAAAAAAATATTTATCTTGACTAGTTTCAGCTTCCCATCTGCTTTTTTAGAAAAAATCCTATTACTAAGTAACTATGGAGAATCTGATTTAAATGAATCATCATCAGTTGTGCCTATGAAATGTTTCTATCAGTATTGCACAGGAAAGGCTTCTCCAGTCTGAATGGATAAGATAGTAGATTAACAACGGCTGATTATCCACCACTGGTAGAGATAATGGGGTATAAGGATATCTCTACCATCTGCCAGTCCTCTTGTGTAAGCATATACTAGGCAGAAAGCTGCATCATTTCCTTGAGGCTGCAGTAAGCTTCAGTTTCTTTTAAATATAGCTTATCAAATAAATCACAAGTGGGTGGGTTTCCATAACATACTGAGGCAAAAGTAGCAAATCACATTCCATTCTAATGCTCATTTGGTCTAGTGCAGGGGTAGGCAACCTTGGCTCTTTTATGACTTGTGGACTTCAACTCCCAGAGTTGAAGTCCACGAGTCATAAAAGAGCCAAGGTTGCCTACCCCTGATCTAGTGGTTAAAGCTAGGCACCAGGAGACTGTGAATTCTAGTCCCACCAAAATTGGGGCTAAATATTAAAAGTGGAATATATATATATATATATATATATATATATATATATATATATATATATGTAGGTCTTTGGTAATTCGGGTTTTCTCCCGTGTAAAATTGAAAGTGTCTTGGCAACGTTTCGACGAAGTCCCATTCGTCATCTTCAGGCTGGTGTCTTCGGCTTCGGGCTTCTAGGAGCCCGAAGCCGAAGACACCAGCCTGAAGATGACGAATGGGACTTCGTCGAAACGTTGCCAAGACACTTTCAATTTTACACGGGAGAAAACCCGAATTACCAAAGACCTACATACAAACACCCGTGAAAACCTCAGAAAACATATATATATATATATATATATATATTGAATGAATGAATGAATGAATGAATGAATGAATGAATGAATGTGAAGCCCCTCTATGAGTCAATCATCCCAAATTTGGTGCTCTCTGGACATATTAGACGTCCTAGCATTTGCTATCGGCATTCTGGGAATGGTAGTTCCAACACATTTGGAGAATCTAGGCCAAGTCCCCTTATGTTTACCACACACCTCTTAAAAATATCTCTAGATTTTGCTTGTTTTTTAAGAAGAAGAACTTTGCCATGTAGATGTTATGTAAGAAAACCAGAATTTCCAAACCGTATTTACCTGAGTTTGTGGGGTGGGGAGGTTATGGTTGAAAGGGGTCATATTCTTGCATTCTGAGCCGAGATGCCTTCAGAGTTCTCAGACAGGCCAATGAATCAGAGGTGAAGAACAAGCCTTTTTCACCAGAATCTAAAAGGATACAATCCAAAACGATTGACACAAAATGATAAATTCTTGGATTTTAACAAGAAATGTTACATTGCAAACTAGATGTTTAATACATTCTAAAGTGGCTACTCTGTTATTTTCCAGGAATTTATTTTATCAGAAGATTACAACAAGATGACAGCAGTTAAAAGTTACCAGGGTAAGAGATGCAGTTGGTATTTGAAGAGAAAAACCCCCCTCCAGATTTATTTGTCCTTATTCCACAGCTTACAAAAGCAATCAATATTGTAGACTGGCTTTTTAAATAGTTCTGGCTGTTTTCCGGCATAATGCATATTTTAGGGTGTTTTAAAATTTTTTCTTAAAGCTGCTACCTGCAAACATAATTGCATTCCGTTCGTCTCCATTGTTAAGTTCCGAGGCTATGAATTATGACATACTTTTGTTACTATTGTGATAAAAATTTAAAACAATATCACTTTTTCAAAAAAAAAATTCAAGAATATATGTTAAATTCATCACAGCACTACCAGATCTTCAACTTTTTGCATTTATCTGGAATGGCAAGCAAAACCTCTATATGACTTTAAAACAACTTGCAGTCAGTTGAAGGGGAGAGTCTGCATTCTTTCTTCGCAGCTCAACACCTTTGGATGATTGGGTGTTTTTTCACATCTCAACATCATATACATTTCAGCCTTTAGTCTCAGTCAATAACATGAATGAATTGCTATTAGAAGAAATCAATTTAATATACTGTGCTTGTCACTTATATTACTTACACCAATTCCAGAATACAACACTTTCTAAGTTTCCTTGTCTCAAGCTGTTTTTTGTGCCTGGAAATAATGGAACAAAGGGAGAGAGAGAGCAATTCATATAAAACCCAGTATTTGCTTATTATGCAGAGGGGATGAGACACACGGGTAATTCATTGTTTGGATTCATTAATTGGATGCCACTTGTAATAATCAGATAACAAAATGAAAGCCGCCCAGATTTACGTTGAGGTAAGATGGGTGGCCTATAAATTTTAAAAGCAAACAAACAAATAAATAACTTTAAATTAAAACTGTACATTTGCTTCTCAGCTTTGGAAAGTATAAATGAGAATTTATCTCCATGTGATTAAGCCAGAATAAAATAACATGTTTCCACATTGAAAGCTACTTATTTTTATCTATCTATCTATCTATCTATCTATCTATCTATCTATCTATCTATCTATCTATCTATCTATCTATCTATCTATCTATCTATCTATCTATCTATCTATCTATCTATCTATCTATCTATCACCTAATGTATATCTATCTATCTATCTATCTATCGATCTATCTATCTATCTATCTATCGATCTATCTATCTATCTATAACTCTATCACCTAATTTATATCTATCTATCTATCTATCTATCTATCTATCTATCTATCTATCTATCTATCTATCTATCTATCTATCTATCTATCTATCTATCTATCTATCTATCTATCTATCTAATCTATCTAATCTATCTAATTTATTTACCACCCATCTCGTCATTTAGGCGCCTGAGCGCTTATATCAAGAAACTTATATAATTTAGAGTTCTTTATTAAAGACATGAGAGCCAATTAATTGTAGTGGTTAAAGTCAGGCTAAACACTGGGAGAGGATGAGTTCTAGTTCCATCTTAGGCACAAAGCCAGTTGAGTGACCTTTAGCTAGTCAGTTTCTCTCAGCGCTAGGAAGGAGGCAATGGCAAACCACTTTAGAAAAATCTTGCCAAGAAAATTGCAGGGACTTGTTCAGACGGTCTCCAAGAATTAGACATGATTGAACAGAAGAAAAATAAAATAAAACATGTAGGAATGACAGCAGATGCATCCGTGCTATCATTAGTGTAGATCACTGTTAACCAGAGGTGTTAGGTGCTTAAAATTCCTAGAAATTTAGGTTAATCTTTTTGCTATGCGGGTAAGGAATTGGGAAGTTATATCTCAATACATTTTGAAGAAAGCTAATATACAGAATTAAAGTTCCACTATTAGTACTGAGACCAAGATTAACTCATGTTGTCCCTCACTGCTCTTTAAATTAAATCTCTGTTTCCTGTTGTCGGAGCAGCTCCATTTGGTGGTGGTTTGTTTTCAGGGCCCATCATGTTGCTTTTCGACACCATTCCTCCATTCACATCACTTCTTTCCTGCTGTTCTAGGCATATAACACAACATGATGCTGCAACTCCATAATGTTTGCATTCCTTTGAGGTCATTTGGGCAACTTGAAGAAATACGTGACAATAGCAGAAATGGAAGAAGGCTACTTTGGAACCACAATAAACTTTTAACTAACACAAATGTAATTTGAAAGTAATATATTTCTTGGATAGAAAAGCTCTCATGTACGACATTAACTATCTTATTCTTCCTCTTCCAGCTCACCAGAGCAAAGTGCTGATGGTCCTTTTTGTTTTGGAAATGGAGTGGCTCCTAAGTATTGGGCAGGATAAATACTTTACTTGGCATTGCTCTGAAAGTGGCCAACGACTTGGCAGTTACCGGATTAGTGCAGGCGCTTGCGGGTTACAGTATCCTTTCCAGGAATAGTGGCATTATGTATAATTTTAAGGAGTTTCCAGCCTACCATTTCATAACAAAGCAAGCATAGAATGTGTAAATATGCTTTTATGCATGGAAATTATAAGCTGATTTTATCTTTCTGATGCACTGTAGCTGCTTAATAATGCTGACTTAACAGCCCATAAATATCTTGCATTGGTTCCTCTGCAGTATTTTGAAATACTGCATATTTTAGGAACTAGAAATGCAATAGTTGCTGATTGAAAATGTGTCATCTGTTTGCAGAGCAGGGCAAGGGTGGGTTTGAATAAATGAAACAAAACCTAAATATTTCCCAGCTTGATGTACTAATGTATTTGGGTCATGCCTTGGAAGGTGTGGTTGGAAGGTGTACTGTACACCAGTACATATGAAATCAAGTTGGCTTTTCCCATTATTCATCCTAAATGAGAGAAAAGTGAGAGCATAACTCCCATCTCTACAGCAGATGAAGTTCTACCAAACTAACCTCTGCAGAGGGAGCACCAGCCATGTCAAAGAACTGTTTGCTGAGGACAGTGAGAAGAATCATTGTTGCTCTTGGATTTCACAAGGAAATGGATTTGAGTCTGACTTGCTTAACAAAACATGGGTTTGCTGGCAGTGAAAGTACAGGTAGTCCTCAATTTACAATCACTACTGTGCGCAAAATTTTTGTTGCTAAGTAAGACAGTTGTTAAGTGAGTTTTGCCTCATTTTACAACCTTTCTTGTCACGGTTGTTAAGTGAATCACTGCAGTTGTTAAGTTAGTAATACGGTTGTTAAGTGAATCTGGCTCCCCCATCAACTTTGCTTGTCAGAAGGTTGCTAAAAGTGATCACATGGCCCCTGAAACACTGCAACCATCAGTGTCTAGTGTCCCAATTTTGACCATATTGATGCTGCGACAGTTGTAAATGTGAAAAATGGACTTCAGTCATTTTTTTCCTGTTCCATTTTAACTATGAACAGTCACTAAATGAATGGCTGTAAGTCGAGAACTACCTGTATTATAGTTAGAGTAGGAACTTGTCTGTTCCACAGAACATGAATAAGCTAATATCAGAAAAAGGTAAATCCAGAGCACAGTTCTTCTTCTCTGAGCTGAGAGACCTTCGCTGGTCCCCTTGAGGAGCAGTTCTTAGCTTGTAGAGATAACAGGATAAAAGCAACATTTGTGTTGTTATCTTCTACTATACTGAGAGGGGAGATACTGGGTGTTTTCCAGTTGAGGTGCCGCCTCTTGCTAGCAACACTGAGAGTAAACTGTGGTTTGTTTGGGGATGACTGTGGGGGATAAAGGTTCAGCCCATGCAAGCATTGAAAAGTGGGGAGAGACTCTTCTAGTACTGTCGGCTTCCTGAACCCCTCCGTTCCAGATTTGATGTGGAGACGCGGAATGTTTTTATTGGTGATCATTCTGGGCAAGTGACCATCCTTAAACTAGAACAAGAAAATAGCAGCCTCATAACAACTTTCAGAGGACATACAAGTATGATTTTGAATCACTCTGGCTTTTCTGTGATCAGCATAACGGATGTGAAACACTCTGCAAGAAAGAATCATTTTGAGAGTGAGATGGGCAGTACCTAAATTAGATAGGTAGATAGATGATGATAGAGATAGGTAGATAGATAGATAGATAGATAGATAGATAGATAGATAGATAGATAGATAGATAGATAGATAGATAGATAGATAGATAGATAGATAGATAGATAGATAGATAGATAGATAGATAGATAGATAGATAGATATGGGTGGGCAGGTGGGTGGGTAGGTGAATGGATGGATGGATGTAAACCTGAGGTTCAAAGTTCTGTGAAAAATATTTCAAGTTTTAATTTGAGTTGCCTACATGTTGTGGCTACTTCGAATATCTTTATCATTTTCGGCCCCAGAAATATCCTTTGTTGCATTTAGTTGATATGGTTTTTCTCATAGTGCTAGAGGGCTTTCTTCAGACTTTGCCTCACGACCAGATATTTTGAATAAGGAACAAATTTTGGGAAGACTGGAAGAAGCTGAATGCCTGTAGGCATCTGTTGTGGGAAAGAAGAAGCAGAGGCTGGGAAAGACAATGGCTGAGGCTTAATGCAGAAGGGGTTAATCTGCAGCCATAGAACCAAATCTGTGGAATTGATTGAGTCAGATTCCTAAAAGCTATTTGTCTCTCCAGGACCCATCTTCCTTTTATGGGACAGAAATAGGGAGTCAAAGGAAAAAAGGACAATGAACAACATCACGTACTATCCCAGAAGGGTCCATTATAGAAAAGGCTCATTTCTGGGCTCCCCTTCCACCCACCTGCTAGCCAATGGGACCTCCCAGCACACCCCCTCTAGCCCATATTAGGTGAACAGATGCTACCTGGGGTGCATGGTCTCAAAGGCAGTAGCTACTCGGTGGAAAATTTCTTTTCTGTTTTTGACCTCTCCACAAGAAATTGAAATTTCAGGGGAAAGCATTGGAGTGTAGCAGTGGCTGGGCCATTCTGTTTGACAGAAGGCATGCTTCTCTTCAGGTATTCCCTAGCAGGCTAGGGAATGCAGATATCCACATTCAGCAGCCAGAGCTGTGAATATTTTTCCTCATGCTAATGGTAACTGCCCAGAATGGAAACTGAAACCCACTCCATTTTTTGAAATCAGTTGATTAGTGGGACTAATGCGAGGAAGGTAGGCTGAGCTGCGAGGAATACCAGCTCAAGTCATTGAATCAGTTTCCTTGGGCTTTTCCTGCCTTAGTCCAACTCTCTAACTACTAGTGCGGTTGTCTGTATTGTCTGCACAGGTTCTAATGTCTTATAGAAAATGGTAGATCTTCAGTTACTCAATAATAATGTTTTCATATGTGGCTAATACAAATCTCCATCCTTCCCTTCTTCCCCCCCCCCCCCGCCCTGTCTTCTTTTCAGGTGGAATCAGTGCCCTGTGTTGGGACCCTGTTCAGCGTGTCCTGTTTTCAGGCAGTTCTGATCATTCCATCATTATGTGGGACATTGGAGGAAGAAAAGGAACAGCTATTGAACTCCAAGGGCACAGGTACAAACTGGGCACCAGATGCTTCTTTCTGTAGTCTTGCTGTTATTATCCCGGTCCCAAAATATGCTTGTTTTGTTCACATACGCTTACAGAGAAGTATCTCATTCGGAACTGTGGTTAAACTGAATTTTTCCAGAATGAATGAAATTCAGAATACCTCTTGAAACAATATGCCCAAATCCGTTTCTAGCAAGTGAAAATGAAATAATCTTGTTTCATGTTAACACCAAAATAAACCAAATGCCACTTGGGCTTGTTTCAAATTCTGAGCTGCTACAGTGCCTGAGATGCCACAAAATTTCAGATTTCTGTGAGAGATTTCATAATATTTTGGACATTAATTATTGTTGACATCCAAAAACACTGAATGAAGTCCCTCAATAGGGCCCGTTACCTGGAAAAAAAATGTTGATCATGAAAATACAATAATATTTTCAGAGAATTGGAGGAAAGCTGACATGCAAATATGACACATGCATTTATTTTTGAAAGTTAAGCCAGGCATTTCACTGACATAATTCCATTATCTTTTATTAGTGGAAATAGAACTTAGATGTAGACATCACTTGTAGTCATACTATCTTCAGATTATGGCTAATTTTTAAAATGAATGTATAACAACTGATTAGTTCAGTTATTTAAGATTATTAAAGTATTATAATAAAGTATAAATTGAAATATATGTCTATGAGTGTACTAACGTGGGAAAAGGTTGAGGCAGAAGAAAGATTGGCCTCTATGTACAGATGTCTGGAATGGAGCAGTTCTTTATTGTTTGACCAATTTAATTTTTAAGGTCTAAATTACACAATTGGAATCTCTTCAAGTGTGACTTTGCACCTGGTTCTAATTGTTGAATCTTGGGGTTCTGTTAAAACACACAAAAAATCTTGACATCTGTCTTTCCTGTCTCAAAGAAACATAGCGATCATTATTTGTTAGAGAAATGAGCAGGTAATGGAGCAGTATGCTGAAATTGTAACGCTCTCCCAAATAAATGCCACAACATATGATATTGCTCTCAGTTTTGCTTTTGATTAAGGCAGGAGGTGGAGGGAGAAATCAAATTTTGTATGTGTGACAGACCAGAGAGATGGAGGAAAGTTGGCAGGTTCCAGTTACTGATCCTATTTATAAATGGTTCCTAATATTGTTTTTATTTTACTCTATGTGTTCTGTAGTGATAAAGTTCAGTCCCTCTCTTATTCCCATCACACTCGGCAACTCATCTCTTGTGGGGCGGATGGCAGGATCGTTGTCTGGAATATGGATGTTGAGAGGCAAGAGGTATCCAGTCAGTTCTTCCTCTTTCTCTGATCAGGGAAGTTATCACTTACGTAATCTTCAAAAGATGCATCAAAAAGCCATTTAAGCCAAAGGTGACTGCCTGAAAACTCAGTATAATAACATTGTGTTTTCCTGTTGGGGGCTTGTCTGTGTCTCCTCTCAGCCTGGTGCTCTTCAGTTGCCTTGAACTAGATCAAGGGCTTAATTTGGAAGATCAAACTAAAAATGTTGCTGGAAGACATTCTATTCCATTCTTATTTGCAAAACTTTATTAAATGCAGCCAAAATTAGTCTCCAAACTGTTTTGGGGCTGTTTTGCAAGGCTGGAGAGTTTAAGGATAATAATGGAAAAGATTCCCACTCTTAATTTGAGAGAAAGGAGAATATCTCCTGTATTTGGCAGTTTTAGCAGCAAATGTTGGTGATGCAATCTCAGATTTGTGAAAGTTACAGGTGGAATGTTTGGGAACCCATGTATCCCATGAATGAAGGATTGTCCATTCCAGCCTTTGATGCTTTGTAGGGCCATTGCTGTTAGGAGTGACATATATCCAGTGCTTTCTGTCTCACACAAAAGTACACATATCATTGGAACTGTGTACATATACTGAATATAATTCAATATGGTGCTGGATACACATGTTTGTTTCTCTTAGAAGCTAGTCTAAAGTTTTTAATGCAGGCAGCTAGTTTGGCATTTGAGAAAATCCATACAGTACAGTAATTTAACAAGCCTCATTTGCCAAACATCAAACACAACATACAAAATTCATATTTGTGTATCCCCTCAAAATAATAATAGACTAATTCCACTGTACTCAAAGTCACCTGGATAATTCACTTAGTTTTTATTTTTGTCTATTTACCTCAATTGTGTACATTTGTAAGTATACAAATGAAGCAGTTTACAAAGTTAGGCATATTTTCATGATTACATGCTAATATAGATGCTGTAAATTGACATGAATGTTATATATTTAGATTTAACAGACATTCAAGAGTAACAGATATCTCCTCCCTTAAATGATCAAGATTTTACTGTATTTCTACAGAGGAAATTGCTGCAACTTGTACTCAAGATTTTATTAAGGAAGAACAAAATTGACTCAAGGAACATACGTTCATAAGCAACAAGGGAAGATATTTTACATTTTTACAGTCAATTTCCTGAAGAGAAAATAGTAGGTCGTTCCCCAGTATGTCAACTGGCATTATGATTCTAAATATTAAAACCTCAGAAAACAAGCATGGAGACAAGACAAACCAAATGTACAACAGAAGGCAGTTTAAGGGAAACCTCAGAGATTGGATTGAGAATCCGTTGTTTGGAACTCATGGCTATCAACTTTAGATCTAAAGTGCACAATATAAGCAAATGTATACAGAAATTGCTGATTTACATGATGTAGAATTTCAAAATAATTTGCTATGCCAGTCCCAGTGAAGAGTGGAGCAGCACATCTGCTTAAGTGAATAGACTTGGTATCTATTTGTGGCCTGTACACAATTGAGTTTAAGGATTCCCCCCCCCCTTTTTTTTTTTTCTTAGACACCAGAATGGTTAGATAGTGACTCTTGCCAGAAATGTGACCAGCCATTCTTCTGGAACTTCAAACAGATGTGGGATAGCAAGAAAATAGGCCTTAGACAGGTATGTGTCATGCTGCTTTTTGAGTGATTGAAGATCGTCTCCTGTTCCCTTTGATACAAAGTCCTGTGTGCCAATAGTAAGCATTTCAGGAAGGTGCGTGTTTATGGAACCAAAACTACACTACTGGTGCAAAAGAATGAGCATGTCAATTTATTATTGTGCTGTTGTTGTTGTTATTATTATTATTATTAGTAGTAGTAGTATCATCTAATGTGGTTTCTAGTTTTTTTAATATGGAGTAGCAGAGTTTTGGGGACAGAGAGGGAAATTGATAGGACCCACCCTGACATGATTTGATGGGATAGATTCTTTCAGTTCTTTCATGGTGAATCTTAATGTGCTTTTTAAATTTCAGCATCATTGCCGAAAGTGCGGAAAAGCAGTGTGTGGTAAATGCAGTTCGAAGCGCTCTTCCATACCTCTAATGGGATTTGAATTTGAAGTGAGAATCTGTGATGCTTGTTATGAAACAATAACAGATGAGGAGTAAGTAACGTACCCCCTTTCCAGTTGCTGGGGCAATTTATTTCAGTTTCTGGAGATAAATAAATATCAGTTTGGAAGGTTTTTTCTAGGTCTAAGTCAGAGATGAGCAATTTTTATATTGCTGAATGATAGTTCCCCAAATAATCCATCATGCTTACGACGACTAGAACTATGAGAAATCATAGTTTAGCGACTTGTTGAAGGCCACGGGATCTCAATTAAGATTTTATTTATTTTTAGCATCTAGATATGATATTGTGATTTTCCAATTCCTATATTTTCACTTTGTCCTGTTATGTGCTTCCTTTAGACGTGCTCCTACAGCCACTTTCCATTATAGCAAACACAATGTTGTCCATGTACACTTTGATGCAACACGGGGTTGGTTGCTGACATCTGGAACAGATAAAGTTATGAAGGTAAGAATGTAACTTACCCCAACCAAATTTACAGTGATTCTGGATCGTTTAATAACCTTATTCTTTTGTCTCCTTTTGAACAGTTGTGGGATATGACACCAGTAGTATCCTGATGCGGTGCTGAAATGGGAGCAACACAGTGTTAATGAAGAAGAGATTCTTAATTCTGTAAAAGAAAATGAAGCAAGTCATGTACGGACTGTTAAACAAAAGAACTAATATTTCTGGATGCATTTTTTTCAAGTAACCTACCAAATTCAGGGTGAGAACTTTGCACCAAACGATCTACTTCACAAAATGCAGATTTAAAAAACAAAACAAAAAAAATCCCTTAAAGACTCCTCTTGTCTGGCTTCATTGAGCCATTTGGAACTCATCTGGAAGTTTCTGTGTATAACATTATTTGTGTTTTGTGTTGATATGCTGCTGGGGTGGTGGATCTTTGCAAATGTGAGCAATTGCCTGCAATAGTAGATTGATAACATTGCTCTTAAGAGACAAAAGGGAAAACCGAGTATTCCTGTTTTTTGTTTCATTTTCACTTTCATTATGAAGTACAAACGTTCAGGTCAACCAGCTCTTTTGCCTTTATATTCTAGAAAATGGTACTATGAGTTTGGGAGTGGGCGGGGGAGAGAAAATAGGCAAAGTCCAGTCTTTCTTCTTCCAAAACCAACTGGAATGTTTAGTTTATTGCATCATCAGAATAGCCAACCAAAGCTTTCTAGCCCTGGACACAGCCAGTAAGTACATAATCCAGTTTCAACTAAAAAAACAAACAAAAAACCTCAAATGGTTTTATAGTTGGCAGTAATTAAAAGGGCCCTCCAGGTGAGTTGGATCACTTCTGAAATTTCCTCTGGGGAGTCTGCTGAAATTGTGCTTTACTAAGTATGGTTTGAAACGAATTGTCCCATTCTTGTCACTTCTCTGGAAGGATGTATATTTTTAAAAAATGCTGATAATTGTAATTTTTAATTTTCAGTTGTAACTCTCAAATTAATATAGTGAAACTTCACATTTTGCATTACTGGGCAAATTTTTCAAAAAATAAAAATATGAATTAAAAATATTTACTTTCTACTATGCTTTAAATCTCTCTCAACTAAGCTAATAGAGAGTCCTACATTCAGCTAATTTAAAGCCTGATGCCTGACATTCCTTGCTTTTCCTTTGCTAAAGAAAGCAGACATTGCTACTTCATTTACACCCAGGTGCTACACCTGCAAACATTAAGAAAAGATCCTCTCATACATCAGAGAGCACATTCACTTTTGAGCACCTATGGTGCCTAGCACATACATTTGATAATGTCAGATATAAATAATAATTATGGGAAATCAGATAGGGAGAGGACTTGGGAATCCCAGGGCCTCTGCTTAAGAAGATAGAGAGTAGTATCTTTACATCAGGGATCCCCAATCTCCAGATCGTGGCCCACTACTGGACGCGGCCCACTCAGAATACATGTGGTGGTTCAGTTGCGCAAGCGGCAGATGCATGTGCCTGCCACTTGTGCAAATGAAGCTACATATGCTGACGCACATACCTGCTGCTCACACACAGAACCATCCCCTCTCTTCCCCCCCCCGCCAGTCCGCCAAGCCGGAAAGATTGAGGAATGCTGCTTTACATTGTAGCCATATGTATTTCCAACAGAGAATATCCATGTATGACATCTGTATTCTGAGACTGCACTCTGAATACAAAACTGAATATGAGTATGCCACTGTAAGTGGCTGCCTCACATTTGTGGAACTGAAATCAAGACACTGAAGCCTCGGATACAGAGAGGTAGGAAAGCGATATTGTTCCACTCAGAAGTCTGAATAATTTATGTTGCACTGCTTTGCATGCTGCTTCTAAAGTGCATAGTTCAAGCGATGGATTATAATACTAGGATGTGAGGGCAGGAACAGATTATGGAGATCATCTAGTCCTACCCACTGTCCAGTTCAAGAATCTGCTAAGCACATCCCTGACAGATGGCCATGCAAACTCTGTTTAAAAATCTCAACATACTTTTTTAAACTGTTGATTTTTAATGGAATTTTGGCCAAGTGTCAAGAGGTGTCAAATGCCTTTTCTCTCTCTCTGAAAAGGGGTGCTGTCAGTTTAATCTTACAATGTTTCTCATATTTGGGAAGTGATTGATGAATTCATAGTGACGTGAGTATGTTGAGTTTATTGCTGCAAATAGTGCCTTAAGATTTCTCAGGTGATAGATACTTACTGGCATATTAATAAGACTACCTCATCCTCATGAAAAATTATAAAGTGCAAAGGAGTTTTAATTAGCCAACACCTATACAAAGAACATGCCTATGAAACCCGACTCGACTCCATAGTTGCCTGCACCTGCTTTCTCTTGCAGTTTTGCCAGTGATGCGTGTGTGTGTGTGTGTGTGTGTGTGTGAGAGAGAGAGAGAATTCCTAAGGGCGGGGGGGGGGAGAAGGCTATGGAATGTAAGTGAACCTTCTGTTGCTGGAGAAACGTTATCTACCAAGGCCACGTCATGAAGAATGTTTGACCAGAGCAGATTTTTTTCCCCAAAGCAAAAGAACTGAACTCAATTGGTGAACTATGAACTGTGGGTGGCCCAGATGGGGAGAGGGGAGTTACCTATGTGGGTTTTCGTGGGAAAATCCCAGAACTGACTTTGCTTCTGCTGTGCCTAGATGGATTTTTTAAAATAAAGCTACACTTTTGGTCAATCTAAAGAGCCAGGGGTTTCCTTTGTTGAAAATGCCAAATGGGACGGTTGACAATGCCAATGATGAAATAAAAGCAGCCATGGAGATGAAGAGAAGTATTATAGATTATATTTATACACATGTAGTCTATATGTAGTATGGTTTACAATAAAAAGTACTATAATTTACAATAAAAAGTAAATTCAGAAAGATATCCCTACACATATATAATAATGAAAAAATAACATTAAAAACAATTATTTGAATAGCCAATTGGTGTCACAAATATTCACCCCTCCTCATTTGAAACATGTATACCCAGCAGATCAAATAATGTTCATTAATTAGTCTTAAAACATAAAACATTTCAAGATTGTTTCACATCTCATTCTGCAGTTAGTAGGGAAACTTGCGTTTTAAAAAAAGTCTTGAAATGTTCATTGATTAGCTGTGATGGGTATAAAAAATATTTCAAATCCATAGAAATCAACTGAAAAGCAGCTGAATGAAAGCCACAAACTTAACTGATAAAAGATAAACAGCAAAGACTGATAACACTTAAAGTAACCCCTCACAATTACCCCAATTCTTATAACTCATTTGTACACATAAGCTGGCTATGAATTTAAAATAATCAATGAACTGAGAGCAGAACCACCAAAAAAAAAAAAAAAAAACCTTAAGCAAGATCGCAGTTAAGGAAGATTAGTATATAACACACATGCAGCCTCTTTTCCTGTAACTGGACTAGTAAAGGATCTTACAATAAGACAGCCAATGTGTTTAATAAGATTAGATTTTTATCAATATGATGGTCTGTGTCTAAAAGACGGTTATGGATAGGTTGCACGTTGCAAGAATTTTAAAGTCAAAGAATTCAATTTCCGTTTCATGCTTCTTTTAGAGGATTAAAGATAAAGCTGACAAATAACCCAAATTCAGTTACAATCTAAAAATATCGTCCCACAATCTTGAACAAGGGTATTCATTCTTTTTCAAGTGCACAATCCACAGGGTTTTTAAAAGTAAAAAGGCCCAGGACAAAATTCGAATACATTTAATCTTTAATGTTAAAATTTAATGAAGTGCAAATAACGTTATTTAAACATTTCCTTCCTTTGCCATATTAATCCTTGCAATTTGGAGGTAACTTTTCCAGAGATCCAATTGCTGGCCCAGGCTTTTGAAGCTATTTGCAGTTCTGGGACTTCAGCATTTTACTTCCTGAGTGCTTTACTCAAATCTTAGGAAAATCATTTGTCATTCTGACAATTTCTCTTTCCTTGTAGAAAGCAGTAACAACCTTTTGGTAACTGACAAGGTAACTGTAGAGCAAGAGAAATCAAAAGTAGCTTTCAGGCATGACCAAGAATATTGTTCAACACCAGGCTTTTGTCCCTGCTCAGTCTCCTCAAACAAACTGCCAAGATTGTATTTTTTTATTTTTTTTTGCAAGGTGGGGGAAGAAGTTGGCATATTAAAGAGAAGAGCAATTTGAAGCACAAGTTGTCTAGCTGTTTAAGATAATATATTGTTAATCAACATAGACAAATAGTCAGGAACAAAAGCCAATACTGTAAATTAAACATTTTGTGAACCATATTTTTTAAAATATAATTTGACTAGAAATGCATCAGGAATTGTTTTAAGTCAAAGGATTTGACCAGACATTCTATAAGAAACAAATAAGCACAGGTAGTTTTTGATTTATGACCAGTTGCTTGGCAATCATTTGAAGTTACGACAGAGTCTCCAAAAGCTACTTACAACCTAGATTTGAAATTCAGACAGCAACCTCCCCATCATGTGATTGCACTTCAGGAGCTAAGCAACTGGCCCATATTTATGGCCATTTGTAGCATCCTGTAGTCACATCAGGTTTTATGACAGTTTTGTTGAGAATTTCTGGTTTTCGCAAAACCAACCCATTGATTTGCTTAATGAGCACACCATTTGCTTAACCACCACTACAAAAAAGGCCTAAAATTGGGTTGGTCAGATGGGTGGCCTACTTTACAAATGACTTATGACTTATAACTGTAAGAGGCAGGTTCCATTATGGTTGTAACTCTGTAAGCTACATTATTGATCAGTCAAATGCATAAATCAGGGCACACTGAATGTAAAACTAGGGCATTTGCTATAGAGTCTATGTATTCCATACAACTATTTCAATAGTTTCATACCTCTGATTTTATACTTCTTAGTCTTCCTCCGAGAGAGCCAGCTTACTGTGGCAGTTAAGGCATTAGGCTAGAAACCAGGCAATTGCGAATTCTAGTCCTGCCGTGGGCACAAAGCCAACTGGGTGACCTTATGCCAGTCACTTTCTCTTAGTTTTTGGAAGGAGGCAATGACAAATCACTTTAAAAAAATCTTGCCAAGAAAACTATAGGGGGTTAGGGTTAGGGTAGTGTATTGTTACTTGGAATTGCAACAGAAGCATCAAGGGTAAAAGAAAAGCCATTGGAGTGTGACTAGTCAGAAACATTCCATATGAAAAAATGCACAAGATTTCATCACAGTCATATTGAGGTTAATGGAAAGATAGGATGAAATTTTGCAGGTGGAATGAAAACACCCAGCTTGGGATTGAACCAAAGAAAGGGAAAGATGATGAGCATGAAATGAAGGTAAACTTTGTGACCGTTCTGCCACCATGGATGTTTGTCACTGTCATTGTCATCCTCAAGAATGAGTGATCTGGAAAACGATTGTCTCATACTAGTGGAATCCAAAAGCAGAAGAGCTGCCTATAGTTTAATATAAAAAAAACACCAAGGAAGAAGCAATACAGAAGAAAAAAAAACTCACTGAAGTGCACATAAAAGCAGTTCGTCGAAGTGCTAGCTGCTTTGTAACATATGTATGTTAGTAGCTTCTGTGCTTCTTGGCCAAATATGTGTGGCTATGATCCAATTAATTTAAATAGATGAGTTGCAGGCTAGATCACAAATAATCATATATCTACATTTCAAGAACCTACTATTCTTTCCAAAAAGTGGACTATAGGAACAAATAGTGTTATCTACTAAACATACCAATATATTTTATAGAGGGAAGGGGAGCTGTTAGAACTTGTAGGCTGAGACTGTCTTCCCATCCAGCCTCCTTTAAAAAAAACAGAGCCCCCCCAAACAGGTTTGCAATGATAGTGCTTCCTTGCAGAATAGCATAAGTTTGCCATGAGGAGCCTCTGAGCCTTGCACATTTCATCACAACAGCTGGCACCTCTCTGCAAAAAACAGACCAGTTGGGTGCTGCTGGGCCCTGGAGCTGACTGAGGAGCAAGTGAAGTCTTACAGATGCAAGGCTGGCTGGATGCGAAGAAGGCCTTGGCCTACAAGCTCCCATAGCCCCACACACATTGCTAGCATCTGCTGCCTGGCTTTAGCTCCCTTGAATGGCTAAGTGGGAAGCAGGCCAAGGCCTGCTGGGACCCCCAAGGAATAGGAAGTGGAGCATAGGATGCCTTGGGGTGGGGGAGGCCTTGTGAAGCCCAATGGTGGACAAAAATAGGTTCGGTTTTTTTAATATGCTCTGTACATAATGTTTTATAAGTGTGGGATTCGTTGTCTAGTTGAAATAATCACAAGCCAAAACTTCGAAGAGAAAACAGTGGTAATATTTGTACTTCTTTGCAAAGGGGGTGCTACTTGTGCATGCAAGCACACAGTGGACACACCCCAAATCTTCAATATTCGTTTTTTATATTCTCCATTGCCATTTCAAATTTACTTCCCACCTCTTCTTCACTGGCTTAGTAATCATACTGTAATCATGTCGTCACAACCTATCCAAAGCTTCTAAAGTGAATACATTATCTCTGCTCCTGATTACATCTACCACTCCCCTAATTCTATCACCCCTGGCTCTTATTTACGAATTACCTTTTATGGTTGTTAGTTCCTAGGGGTTGTCTCTAAAGTTGCTATCATATCAGTAAATTCTGGTTAGGACTGGTTTTCAGTGTAGCAGAGACCTTCCTAGATACAATTCTCAAGCTTCAAGCTAGGCTCATGAGATTAAAATATATACAAAGTATTTGCTTCACATGCTAGCCGCTAGCATGTCTTCTCATAGTTCTGTAAAAACAATAAACTCTTTTCCCCACAATAATGTTTTCATTGGTGTGTTCCAATTCTTGTGGAATAGTTATTGTTGTAGAATTTTTATGGAAGTAGTCATACAAAGCATTCATACCAGGAGATTGTAATTCTGCAAAGGATAATGTCCACAAAGTCTTTAGCAGTTGTCAGATCATAGGGAACTTCACTTCCTGCCTCCCAGACGTTGAGCTGTACTACAGAGAGTGTTAATACACAATGTCTGGAAAGCTGCAGGTTGCCTGCTTCCAAGTTACACTTCTTGTTCAATACAGAAACCGATGAATGTTATCCCTGCCTCCAGGAAACAAGTCCCAGCCAACATTAAATTGTAACATTTTTAAAGAAAAAACCAGCAGAGGGAAGCAAACTTCCTTTATTATCACCTATTTGCTTTGATTTGGAGACTTTACAATCCTGAGATATATTTGAACAAGGCTTTAGCAACCAACTATCCCAACAATTATTTTTGTTATTTTCCTCGTTTGTACTAAGAAAAGTTAAATCAGATACTTCTCAGAGTCTTCCTTCAATTTTTATTCAGTTTTCAAAGCTAGAGAAACTCCTTAGGGAAGATGCAAATGTAACACATTTCTTTTCCTAGTATTCGCCTGCAGATTGTCCAGGCCATTACACAGGGGGCTGAGAATAATCTTGTAATTTACTACATCTTCATGGGCAATGAATTTGGGCAGCACACAAGTGAAGTATAGTAGCTACAAGTAGCTTTGTCTTGAGTAGCCATTCCCAGAACAGAACTTAAATGAGAATTTCACAGAGGAATGCTAATGTTATTTTCAGGCTAATTTTGAAGTTTCTTCGGTAAGCTACTGTTGAAGAAAAAGTCTTCATCATGGTTCAGTCCAAGCCGGGAATAAACAACATGGTGACTGCTTTAGAAAGAAGGTTGCAGTTTATTGAAGAGGAGAGCCAGACAAAAAGATGGCTCTGGAAGAAAAGAGGAGAGAGAGCACATGTAGGGAGTGGGTTTTTATATACTCTGGGGCTTTTGTTTGGAGTTGTTTCCTGTTCCTGTTTGAGGCTTTATATTTCCTGTGTCATGTATTCTGACCTGAGTCTGGGTGTGCCCTTTGGCATCTGTGGGTTAATCCTATTATGTCCTGTCTTAGAGTTTGGGTGGGGTATGTAGATTTTAGATGTCTTTGTCTTCCTAAGCTTCTAGCTGGGGGCCTCCAACCTTCCTGGATTATTTACATCTGCATTTCTACAGAGCTGGTTTCTGCTTGGGGGAGGGAGACTTGGGGTTATTAAAAAAACTGGGCATGCTTTTCTGCCTCTTTAAGATCCTTTGAGGAAATATATTTTCTGCCCTTTTAATATTTCCTTCTCTGGGGGGCTGACTTCCCACACTACAATGCAGTAGATGAAGTGAAGCAATTGGTGAACTACAGTAGTACAAAGAAGAGTCACAATTTCAAGGGGCTCTCGTTATTTTTTGCAATGCTGCTGGGAGAGAATCATCCATGGATGTATCGATCTCCATATCCCTTGTTTATGGAGATTCTCAGTCTTTCAGGTCATGGTTGTCCCAAAGGTGCTTTTTCAAAAGGCAAGTGGACTTTCTTGGTTTTAAACGTTTTGCTACTCATCCAAGAAGCTTCGTCAGTTCTGAACAAAAACAAACAAAACAAAACGAGAAAGTCCAGTTGCTTTTTGAAAAAGCACCTTTGGGGTTTCCATTCTTTGCTTGCAGACTCTAGCTAAAATAGATGTGTTTTAATATGCATTTTAAACTCACAACAGGTGATATTGTGTTATAGTGATGGCAAGATTAAGGATGTTTGGAATAAGGAAAGTATTTTTATTACTATTTCAGTGCCATTTGACAGACAATCATCACGGGAGACAAGAGTACCCAAGACTATAAGAGCACCACCACTGGTGATGGAATCACTGGATTTAAATATTCCATTTCAGGAATATAAAATTCCACAATTCACCATCCCCAGCTCTTACACACTGGGCAACTTTGTTTCGCAATTTTGAGATAAATTCCAACTGATTAAATACAGCACAGACTTTCATGGCGAAGCAATGATTTCAGCTGCTTGTCCCTTTCCAAATTCCAAGTTTCAACACTCCCAGCATTTGCTATTATATAAAAGCTTTCATTATTTATGAAAATTTCTGATCCATTGTGCCAGGTTCATTACAAATATTTATCCCCTCCCTCTCTGACTTCTGATTGTAATTTGAATTAAAGTATGCAGATTTCATAAACAAATGGCAAATGTGGATTTATTTTTTAAGGTAAGATGCTGCAGTTATATATCCACAATAACTGAACCGCATGAAGTACAATGAAAAATTGGATGAAATTATAAAAGGAATTAGAGAAGAAATTAGAGATTGTAAAGAATTATTTTTTGAACCATGTATATAAAGATGGGTTTATTTATTTCATGTAGGAAAAAGAATGGATTTATTTACTAGAATTTGTTTAATTATATATATATTTTTAAAAAAAGCTTCCATGTCTATTTTTCAATATTTGGGGCGCTGCTCTAATTCCAATATTAAAAAAAGATAAATATAAATTCTTATTAGAATGTTTAGGGAACTGCCATGCCTAACAATACTCTACTTTTGTTGCCTTCTGAAACTAGAAACATTTGCCTTTTTATGGAACTTGAGGGAGATACAGCACATGGGATTCAGCATCATGAAGAGGAAACAAAATATATGGAACCACTTTCCATACGCTGCTTGATCCAGTATTATAAAATGCACATGATATGAATGAGCCTGAAGGTTTTGTGCTTCTCTTTTACTTTGCCTTCTTTAAGACAAAGCAGTAAAAACAGACTGCAAAATGTGAATATACAGCATATCCTAAAGAGTATGATTACTTCTCCTCTATGCCCCGCCCTCAAGTATAACCAGCCTGATCATTCATTTCAACAATCTTATTCTGACCTTTATGAGAATATGGTTTTTCTGATATTGATCTAAACATGTAGTATTCAGTATTTGGTACTGAAATGCAAGCACTGCTCTGTAGTTTGATACACACATTATAATTAGCCCCTAACCTAATCCAGGAGCCACCAGGATCAGCTGAAGGTACACTCCTCCATTCAGATGAGAACAGGCAGCCAGTGCACACCAAACACACTTCTCTGTAGATGCTCCAGAAACAGAATCTTAAGCCTCTCTTAGTCCCATCCTTGAAACCTGCTGCTCGGTATCAGATTATATCCTTTAAATATATTGGTCTTCATCCTGATTGTTGGTGAGTAATGACCATTTGTCTGCTTCAGCCTCCAAGTCAACTGACACCATGTCTGAAGTCAGGGAACAGAGACTGATATTGTCCCAGGTGGCTAATTTGGGAGGTTTTTGTCTCCGGTCATCCATCCCAATATGGACACTAACTTGGGAAGGAGTCAGTGGCTTCATGCAGCCTTGAGCTTCAGCTTCATATTTTTCCAGGACAGTTTTCTTGTAACTATGGAAATAGAACAAATACAAACAAATATATTTCCAATAGAAGCACAGAGTTGGATATGACAGCTGCCTAGCAAAAACTAGTACAGGTAGTCCTCAGTTACAACGGTTCATTTAGTGACCGTGGAAAGTCTAGAACCAGACTAGCCACTGCAACTATGGCCCATGTTTAGAAGTTGTCAGTCCTCTTGAAACAAACGTATTTAGAAAGTTCCAGCATGATGCTGGGCAGAGGTAGAAGAAAGGCATCATCCGCCTTGATTATTACTAATAGCCTAGACTTAACAGTTTTTAGAAAAGGATACCCCAATTTTATTTGGTGACTGGGCAGAGCTCATTCATTCAGGACTGGGAGATGACTTACCACATCACACAAAAAGGTATTTAAAGGCCAGTGCTCTGACAGACGAGCACAATTCAAAGCACACTGAAGATATCCCCCCAAATGGAGACGAAACGTTTGCAGCCAAATCGCCAAGCTTGGAGATCAAACCAACAGCCCAACTACCAACCCGAGCTACTAATATTCAAACACATCTCAACTTACCATTTTAGCTGCAGGGAAGAGAGTAATACGGATACTGAAGATGCAGCCATTGCAGCTGACCCCATCCATGGCTGTAGCACAAGTCCTAAAGGCATAAATACTCCTGACACAAAAAATAGACACGATTTAGAATGTTGCTTAAATAAAGTTATATGTAGACATCTCTAAGAATGCAGAATTTAGTCTTAAATCATTTTCTTATCACCTGCCTGCTCAAAGCTGAGGAGTTTACTGTAAAATGGAATTATGTTTGGTGTTTGTGTATTTCTTCTCCCACAAATTTATTGTTTGCTTTCCATTTTTCATGCTCAGAATAACATCAGTTCAGTACAACTGGGGCTCACAATTGACATGCAATTATCAGAGGGACTTTACATCAGCCAATTTATTGGCTTCCAGAGGCATTGGACTTCCACTTTCATAAAGTCCTAGTTGGCATCGTCAAACAAGACGAGCCAAAGTTATGTAAACGAGAATATTTTTGACATTAAAATCCAATTGCTTAGCATTAGCAATAGCACTTAAACTTATATACCGCTTCATAGTGCTTTACAGCCCTCTCTAAACAGTTTACAGTCAGCATATTGCCCCCAACAATCTAGGTTTTCATTTTACCGACCTCAGAAGGATGGAAAGCTGAGTCAACCTTGAGCCAGTCAGAATCAAACACTAGACAGCACCATAAGAAGGCTGCTGAAGAGTATATTATTAATTAAGCCAAAAGCTTTTTCACCACAGTGCATTTTCCTTCTTAAGCACTCAGCAAAATCAATAGGGTCTTGAGATGGAAGTTTCCCTCTCTTACATTTTTCTGTCTCCTTCTTTTGCTTTCAAATAATTAATTATGGACATAACATTATAAGGCAACTCTTAATAATAGGAAAAACAACCCCACTTAAACAAGTAACAAATCTCTTACTTACCTTCCATCAACCCATCTGCTTGAGAATCATAGTACAAATAATTTACCTGCTGCTATGGGTATGCCAATGAGGTTGTATATTAAGGCCAAGATTAGGTTTATTCGGATTCTCTTCATTGTCTTCCTGGATAGATGGATACTTGCAACCACATCAAGCAAATTATTCTGTACCAAAAAAAAAAAAAGAGGGGATTTTTTTTGTTCCAATTTCTCAGAAAGTCCTAGGAATCTCACCTACCTCCCCATCACCCCTTTTCATTTTGTAAGCTCACATGAATCAGCACAACATCTGCTGCTTCAATGGCGACATCT
Organism: Azemiops feae; assembly: GCA_023970755.1. Classification (NCBI taxonomy): domain Eukaryota; kingdom Metazoa; phylum Chordata; class Lepidosauria; order Squamata; family Viperidae; genus Azemiops; species Azemiops feae. The sequence continues at coordinate 139,313 of JALGBA010004179.1, read as the reverse complement.
GTGCCTGTTCCGATAGCAATGCCAACGTCAGCCTGGGCCAGCGCTGGTGAGTCATTGACCCCATCTCCAACCATGGCAACTTTTCTTCCAGAGGCTTGGAGCTCCTGAACCTTGGCTACTTTGTGAGATGGGAGAACCTCAGCAAATACTTTTCTGATCCCAACCTAGATACAGAAAAACACCCTCTTGCTTGAGTCTATGTATAAAAAAAGAGAATCTCTTGGAAGAAAAATACATTAAAACAGGTTTAGCGCTCTGGTTTAAATCATCTGGTCTAGCATCTCTTTTCAAAAATAGCCAGAGAAATGTGAAGGGAAGAGCTGACATACCATCCCTAAACTCACTGCTGGCATAAAGCCGGCATGACTACTTCCAAATATTCAACCTCCTTTTCAGAGGGGAAAGGCGTTAATATTAGTTTCTTAAAGGCTTTGGGTGGATGAGGAAAGGCAGAAGTAATAGGCACTATAAAAGATACCAATCTGTAAGAGGCGATTTTTAAACTTTGCTATAAAAATATTATCACATGCAGAGAGAGTTTCACAAAGAACCATACACATCTTAAAACAAGGGTTTTAATTCAGTACTCAGATTTAGATACCGTACAGTATTGGATTGTTCTGTTCTCTCTAGAAGTCTGGTAACTCTTAAGTGTGGAGGAAATGACCCATATCAGGGCTGCCATCCACACAAAGCTTATACTTAGCTCTTAGGCTTCTCTGTCTGGTTGCTTGGACGATAACCAATAGAACATATTATTTGGACTAGGAATTATTAATCTGGGCCCTCCCAGCTTTTTTGAAATAGAATCCTGACAAACATGGTATTTGCAGTGCTGTCTAGAATTGATGGGAAGTGAACTCTAAAAAATCTTGAGAATACCGGGTTGCATTTCCTTAGCTTAGATTGATAGGCTAGTATAAGGATAGTTGGATTTAAATCCTCATGTAGTAACAAACCTTAATGAGACCCCAAGTCAGTTTCTACCCTGTCTCACAGAACCTTTTGGCAAAAGATGGGAGGGAACATGTCACGTTATATTCCTGACTTGTCTTGAGGAACAGCAGGATAAAGAATTATCGTGTATTTTTAATGATTGCATTGTATACCCTCCCAATTTTATTCTACTGAAGCCAGCGCTACTTGTTTCAGCCTGTTAATTGGTGGAATCCAATTTTGATGTCACACTGCATCAATTTTGTAGAATGCAAATCAGTTTTATATGCTGTAAGAACCTCCAAGAAATATGAAAGGCATGGTTACCTTCAAATTCAGCACCCATTCAATGAGCCAAACAAAGGTTAATAATTCTCTTGCATACCTTTTCGACAAGAAACCATACCTGAGTTGCAATTGCTTTGGCTGTTTTCCTATTGTCTCCTGTAATAAGCACCACATCCACTCCCATATTCTGCAATATGTGCATTGCTAAGGCTGCCTCTGGCTTGACTGTGTCTGCTATGGCCATCATGCCAGAAAGTGCACCTACAAAAAACCCATATCTTTACTTACATTTATGAGATCTGTGTTATGGCTTCTCTGGGAAGCTCGAAATAGTCCTTGACTTGAAATCACAATCAAGCCTGGAATTTCAGTTGTACGTTTTTAGGATTATTAAGCGAGGTGCCCACATGATGGCCTTGCTCAACGACTGCAATCTAAGCTCTCCCTGTTGCAGTCGCTAAGTGACCACATAGGTCGGTGGCAACTACACGAGGGTATCTCGGGATGGGGAGGCCCAGGAAGATCCAATACCCATCAGTATATGGAAACTGCCATGGCTGGGCAGTGTCAGCTGGCTAGGTCCACCAATGCAGGGACCCCTCTCCTGCCCCACCACACCAGGGTCCACTTATGTTTCTGTTGCCCTGCTCCATCCAGCACATGGGCCCCATTATTGCAATGGTTTGGAAGACTCCTCCAAATTGTGCAATTTGGAGAAGGAGCTTCTGAACCATCATGAGAATGATGTCAATTGTTAGCATTTTCTCCTTTGGAGAGGAAGATGCTAGAAAAGCTGGTATTCTGAAAGGCTCCAAGACTCAGCCCTTCGAACACTGAGGCTCAGAGTATGTGGTGTTTTCTTCCCTGGAGAGGAGAAGGATGCTAATGAAAGAGGGGGATTCCGGAGGAGAAAACGCCAAAGGCTCTGAGAGATGACGTTTCCAGGCAGCCCTTTCATTCTGTGTGCAGAAGAAAATTATTTCTGCAGGCAGGCTGAACAGGGCTTGGAAAGATCCAAGGGAAGGAGTTATTCAAAGGTGCTTTTTCAAAAAAGGCAACTGGACTTACTTGTTTTTTTCCCCCTTTTGAAAGTATTTTGCTTATCATCGAAAAAGCTTCTTCAGTTGTAACTAAAGAAGCTTCTTGGATGAGAAGCAAAACATTTTCAAAGGAAAAAAACCAAGTAAGTCTAGTTGCCTTTTGGAAAAAGCATCTTTGGGATAATCACAACCTGGATGATTGAGAATCTCCATAGACAGGGAAAGAGTTCTGTTCGACAGAGAGACTGAAAGAGCTGCCTGCCAAAGGGAGGCAGGCAGCTCTTACACTATGTGAAGGAAATTCCTTCTCTGGGTAGATTGAATGGGGCTTGGATCTTTGGGATTCAAGCTTTGTTTAGCCAGCCGGCCCAGCACAGGTGTTTTTCCCACTCCCTGTGCAGAAGGATTCTTTCAGCCAGCCTCTTTGAGAGCAAAAAAGTTGCTTGACAGATTAATTTCAGCCCCATGCAGGGCGGATTCCCTCTGCCAAGCAGCTCTTTCAGTCTTAAAACAGGCTGGCTGAAAAAGGTCTTCAGGACGGACCGTTTTCAACCACTCCCCAGGAACCAGCCAGGCAACAGCACCTTGTGACCTTCCCTGGTTGACTTTCTGGGGGAGGCTGGCAAGGAAGATTGAAAATGGCAATGATTGCAGGGTGCTTGACAATCCATCGTGAGCGTGAAGTGCATAGATTGCAACCATGTGATTGCAGGGGTGTTGCAATAGCCGTAACTTTGAATACAGGTCATAAGTCCCTTTGTTCAGCGCTGTTGTAATTTCAAATCATCACTGAATGGATGGTCATTTAGTGAGGACTGCCTGTATGTGGTATTCCATACTGTAACCTTCCCTACCCTAGTGTCCTCCGGAGATGCTGGACTTTATCTCCTGTAGTTCTCCATCCAGCATACCCAGTGGTAATGTTAGCAGAAGGAATTAGGGAAGCGAATGTTCAATGCATCTGGAGGGCACTAGCACAGGGAAAGATGTTACAATACAATGGCTTCTTAATTTGAGTTTTTAGCTACAGAACTGAGCAACATTCCAGTAGCATAGCTTTGCACATTTTTCGGAAGTCAAGACATATCTTCCTTTAACCCTGATCAGTTGGCCTACCATTTATAGCCATCAGAATTGCTGTCTGTCCTTTCATTTCATGATCTCTCATGGCCTCATGAACATCACTGGAGATATGCAGGCCATTCCGTCTCATCCACTCCCGATTCCCAATCAACACGGAATAGGTTTGAGAGACTGCAGTATCTGTCAGGTATAAGAAGGCAGAACTGTGAGAATTTACATAAAGGCTTTTATAAGCTACAGGGGAGGCTTTCTTAAGAACTTACATTCCAATCTGTTTGCTTAAAAGGTACCAATCTATATGACTTGATAAGGATATCAATTTACTTGTCTTGGCAAGCCAATTCAGAATATTCTTCAAAACTTTCAAGATGTTATGAGAAGTACAGTGTTGTGGAATTAGATTTGTATAAGATCCGTTTACTGCTTGGCAATGATTAAAATTAGATAGGAAAGAGTACACCAAGCAAATCTCTTTTTAAAAGGCACTATGAGGAACCAGGAACTAAGAAAAACTGAATTCCAGAGGGAAGAAAGGACTTTTGACTGCAAGTGAAAAGGGAACTGTAATGCAGAATGGAGTACGTATAATCAGACAATTCTGACCAGGCTAAGACAAACTTCTTTCACTTGGAACTTTACAGATACACTGGAATTAAGATAATCATTGTACACTCCTGGGCATCTACCTTGCCTAACAAACAAATGGGCGATTTGGTGGAGTTTTGCTTTTTTCAAAACAGGCCGTGTGGTGTTTTTTTGTACTGGGGCAAGAACATGAAATTGCAACAACTCTTCAGACTTGGTTATATTGCTCATGTTGCTCAGCATCTCAATTTACAGAAGCTGGAGATATTTCATTTAGGAATATTCATCCATTTAGTTCTCCTTCTGTCTTATGGGTCATTCAAATTACTCCAACCTTTTTGAAAAATTGTTTCCTATAGACATTAGGAAGGTTTATGATGAATACAACAAACCCTAAAAATTTTAAAAAACTTTTCTAAACACCTATTATCAATTAGATGATTTACTGAATCTAAATCAGTGTTTCCTTTGGTCTTCTTTTTGCCAGTGGCCTGCTGCTTGCTAAATTTGAAGCTCCTAAACTGATCAAAGCACTCTATTATCCAAGCCTTTAAAAAATATCCTTTGGAGGCTGGTTGGACCTACTGTAACTTAGGTAATTCCTTAAGCAAACCTCCTCCATTTCTAAATAGCACCTTGCTTACCCTTTACTTTGGGGAGTGGAGTCTGATCTTTAACACCTTTATTAAAGCCATCAATATGAGGGCTGAGACCGGTCATATCCTGCTCATCACCCAATATGGTTTCAGTGCTGCTAACATTACAGCTTATTCCACATCCAGGAACTGTCTGAAAATTTTTACAGCATCCAAGCATCTCTGTGCCAAGTTCCTGCAAAATACATATTTTAAACATCACTTTGAAGCAGCAAAATGCTTCATTTTTATGCATAAATAGAAACATTTAAAATAATAAGCAGTTTTCAAAAGCTTTTCTGAAATAGCAATAGCACTTAGATTTATATACCACTTCCCCTCTCTAAGTGGTTTACAGACTCAGCCTATCGCCCCCAACAATCTGGGTCCTCATTTTATTGACCTTGGAAGGATGGAAGGCTGAGTCAATCTTGAGCCGGTGAGATTCGAACTGCCAAATTGCAGGCAGCCGGCAGTCAGCAGAAGTAGCCTGCAATAGTGCATTCTAACCACTGCGCCACCATGGCACATGATGACGATGTGAATATAAAAAGTTAATATGATATATAGCTATTTTCTAGAATAATAGCTTTCCCAAATTTAAACTTGAAAAACATGTACAAAATGAAGTGTACTTTAAATTGAAATTATGTATCTCACTATACTACTTCAATTTTAAATCAAATTAGTACTATAAACTGGCTTGAAAAATATTTTACAGTTCAAAATAAAGGGTTTCTCACAGATATTGTGAACTTGACTTAAATGTCACGAATTCTCTCAAAGCAAAGTAGCCCTTCTCTTTTTTTAAAAAAAAGTAGTTATAGCTTTGGGGGATACTTAACTTGCTTAGGTCTGTTTGACAGTAGTAAGAAATTATGGCCCTATGAGGTTACTGAATTGCAATACTTGGTAACCCAGCCAGGATAGCCAATACCGAGGGATGCTGGGAACTCTGGTTCTGTCTTTTTTAGAGAGCTAGGGATTTCATCTCTCCATTTTAGATCAGGTTTGGTAGATTTGTCCCTTCAAGTACTGAAGTCCCTCTTGTATCAGGCTATTACCCTGAGCCAGCTAAAGGGGAATTGGGTGGGAGTTCACATCCAAGGGGTTCCCTGTGCAGCACATGTTCCTGGCTCCACTCAGCTCAGGAGTGATGCTTAAGAACAAATCTGAAAAAAGTGGATGCCCACAATGATCTGGCCGTAAGAAGCCAGCTTCCTCAAATAGTGGTACTGACTTTGAAGAAACGCATCCTAGGAAAAAGCACTACTATTTTTCCAAAAGAACTGGGGAGAAGGGAGGTGTTACTTCCTAACTCTCTGTTCTTTAAACTGAGAGGGTTCAATTCTCTGATATTAATTATCACTATAAGACATCAATGTGGTTTCTTTTGCCTCATTTAAGACATTTAAGGCTACTTATGTTTTATATAAGATTTAATAATCAAACCATTTTAGAGCTTGTTCTATGCCAAGGCAGAACTTTCCACCCGAAGCAGGACTGGACGTCAATGAAAAGAACACACCTCTTTGCAATACTGTGTAACAGCCATTCCTAAAGGATGCTCGCTGCTGGCTTCGGCAGTACCAACGAGAGCAAGGAATTTCTTCAGAGGCAGGGTAGCTTCTGTGTCTCCTAGCAAGAGAACGCGCACGACTCTGGGAACACCATAAGTCAGAGTCCCGGTTTTATCAAACATCACTGTCTTCACCTGGAAGAAGTCATATTGACAAGTAATGGCTTTGCTAATTTGAAACATCCAGAGTATAGTTCCTTTGTAACAGAGAGGACCAGCTTGCTGATAGGGTGGGGCATATTGTAAGAAAAGTAGTCCCAGGCTTTGGCAGGATAGTGCCCTTTTTCTTTCTTGGGAAAGGTGCCTCTTTTTATGGATGACAAACATGCCATCTTAACTAATAATTAATTAATCTAATTGATCTAATTTTTTGACAAAAGCAAATTGTCCTATTTCCAAAATCTTAAGTTACTATCCTTCTTCAGTTTTGAGCAATTTATTACATAAATTCTCAGTTTTTTATGTTTTGTTAGGGAAAGTCTCTTTCAAGTCAAACTTGACTCATGGACATATCCATGGGGTTTTCTTGGCCATATACAGAAACAGGGCAATAGAAGAAGGGGACGACAGAGAATGAGGTGGCTGGATGGAGTCACTGAAGCAGTAGGCGTGAGCTTAAATGGACTCCAGAAGATGGTAGAGGACAGGAAGGCCTGGAGGAACGTTGTCCATGGGGTCGCGATGGGTCGGACACGACTTCGCAACTAACAACAACAATACAGAAACAATTTGTCCTACCCTTCCTCTGAGAAGTATATGACTTTATTAGGGCCAATCTTTGCATTTACGTCTGACAAAGTTTCACATTTTGGTCCTTGACTGCTAAACCAAATGTCAAGGACAGGAGCAGAATAACTACCGTATTTCTCTCTCTGAAGACCAAAAACTGGAATTATTTCCTATGTAAAACTTGAATTCTGGACATTACAGTTAAGCTGCACATTAAGACAGCAAGCCTCCGAAACCATTTTAGTGACTACTAATCAGTAGGTATGCAAAGGAACACACAGTAAGCCTGCTTTTTGGTTTGTTTAAAAAGACAGTGGCACAGGCTATAATAAATTGCTTCCAGTTTAGGACTAATAACAACAGTCATAAATTAGCAATGACAATATTAACCTTGTGTGCCATTTCCAGGGGTTTCCCACCTTTGATTAGAATACCATTCTGAGCAGCAACTCCAGTGCCCACCATCACAGCAGTTGGAGTAGCCAGGCCCAAAGAACAAGGACATGCAATGCACAGCACTGTGATGGAGGTCTGGAAAGCAAACCGTATGATAATTTCGGCTTTTGAGTTTTGTTTGCTGTGATTCTAGAAAGAAAGCAAGACATATTTATTTGCAAGAGATTTTTAGTTATTGGTAATCTTTTATATTAGCCATATTATGCACAAACATGCTCTCACACACCTTTATGCTGCTCTTTTGGAGAGAAATCACTATATGTGAAAATTCAGTCCCTCTGCCACTTTTGGTTGAAACTGCTTTCAATATACTCTTCCATATAAAAATATTCTGACTCTCAATTGCATTTAATTGCCTTTTCAGAATACATTGTCTTCTGTTAATAGTTAGATCTGATCATTTCCACTTTGCTCCAGTCCTTAATTATCCTGCTTAGTAGTTGTTCTTTTAAGCAGCATTTGGGGTATTTGAAGATTACAAATTAAAAACCTAAAACACTGCAAGGTGACAAAGTTCCAAAGATTTCCTCATCCTGTTTAATTTCATGATGGCTGTTCTGTTTGACAACCCAAACTAAACAAGGCTCTGTAGCTGTATAAAGTAACAGTAGAATTAAAACTTCAGCTTTTGCCCAAATGATATTTGGCAATAGATCAGTTTAATTCACATAGTAATATTTGCTCACTATATTAATGTGAGAGAAAGAGAACAAATGCATGTCCTGGCACTGAGATGTTATGACAAATGGGTAGAAGTAATAAAATGTTCAAGTGAATTGTTTTGCATTTCATTCTCAAATGGGATAGCTAAGTTCTTGAGAAACCCATTTGCCTTTCTCCTCTTTCTGATCCCCAGAGACATAAAGAAACAGCACTGGAAACCAGCATAAAAAAATAAAAACCATCTGAAAATGTCAGATTTAATAGATAAATGTGACAGATGTCTGGATCCTGGAGTTCATACTGAATCTGGAATCATTGAATTGGGTTTCCTGGGATCTTAAAAGTATGTGCCAATATTTACAAAAATATTTTTAAAAAATTGCAAAAAAAAGATACAGGGATGGATGGATGGACGGACGGACGGACAGACAGACACATATAAACCTTTGAGTGGTTCATTGTTACCTAATTCTTCTTGGGTATTCTCAATTTATTTATATCTTTTATAGTCTCCTACCATAGTACCCTTCTCTCTGGAAAATTATGAGTTGCTATTGTTCACTTGCAATTCTTACTAATGCATGTTGAAGCCACTTTAACAACTGCCTGGAATTATTATAAGTAAGTATTGCAAGTAATTACAATACTTTAATTAATTATTATAATTAAATAAACAATACTTACAGGAAAATATTTAAGTACAACATCAAACTGTATAAATCCAATTACAATCCATGCTATCAGGGTTGCTGTTGAAATTATTATGATAAATGGAACAAAATAACCACTAAATCTGTCAGCTAGCTGCTGGATGGGTGCCTGCAAATGAGAAAACAGTAAGTTCTTATTAGTGCACAATATTAAAAAAAATACATAAACTTATCTAATTAAGTATTTTACAAATACATCTGGCTTAGAAAAATACAGTTTTCTCTCCATGTCTCTCACCTCTGATTAAAATGCCATTAGTGAATTAACTGAAAGTTAGTTTGTCTCTTGAAAGTCCTGAAGAAATGCTCCAAGGACTAAAGCAATCTATGGAAGGTGTTTCAACCAATAGTTCTGTGATGACAAGGTCCAAAGTCCAATAATTGCAACTGTACATGATCTTTCTGCAGTAAGATCATAAAGACCTTCTGCAGTTTCCCATCTCTTGGTCCATGATAACAGATGCTTTCCCTACTGGCTCCCTGATCCAGCAGGACCAACTAACCCATACGATCAGGTTGGAGAAAAACATGTAAGCAGGCATCTCATCCAATGCAATTTAACAGTTAGTTTAAGGATATATTGTGAAACTGAGCAACGAAAATAAACCAAGTAGGCAAACTCAGTGGATTAGATTTAAAACTGTCTTTCTGAATCAGGTGCCCTCCAAATGCTGGCAGAAGCTGGGATTCAGAAGACCTCAGATGGGGAAGGATAGGGAAAGAACTTTTGAGAAATATTTTAGGAGAGTGGGTTTTAGTTTTATACACTAGAGTTCTGGAGTAATTTGAACACCCAGGTCAGCATATGAATTTAAACGCCCTCTCCCCCCCCCCGCCCGCCACACAACACTTTGTTTGTTTTACCTTTGACATCTGAGCTTCCTCAACTAGTTTCACAATTTGTGCCAGGGTGGTATCAGAGCCAACATGAGTTGCATTTACAAGCACGGAGCCGTGTGCATTGAGAGAACCCGCAATAACCGTGCTGCCAGGTTTTTTAGTAACTGGCATGGCTTCTCCTATAAATATAATAAGTTAATCCACCAACATGTTTTAATAGCATTTCACATATATAGTGGCAGTTACAAAAAAAGATAGAGGTGCATTAAGATATACCCTGAATTTTGAAGAAAGCCACACTTCAGTGCAAAGTAAGGAGATCAAAGTGCGGATGAACTGCAAATGCTCTTTGGTGAAACTGAATCCTAACCAACCAACAATAACTCTTTGTTCTCTTTCTTTGCTATTTTGTTCCCCATGCATCTCATTCTCAAAAAGTAAGCCACTCAAGCAGCAAAACACAACTCTTTATTCAGAAACTGATAACATGGGTTGTTTTCTTTCCAAAACGATTTTATTAAATTGTCTCTGCGATTTATTAGGAAAATAAATTTGAATTCCAAGGAATGCCTTCGAATATATCTTGTACATAGTGAAATAGGAGTCAAGAACTCTGGACCAAAGGATGTGGAAAAATGTTGGCTAATGGAGATCACTTTGTGATTTCACCCAATTATTAATAAGATCCAAAAGTATCCATCTGGGGCTAAAGGGATTCCCCTAATTTTGGTTCCCTCCAGGCACCAAAACTACTGGGATTCTTTCCAAATAAGATTTGGGCTGAGGCAACACAGATAGAAGTCCAACCTGAGGTTCAGAGGTAAAACTGTTTTCAAACTGTGGTAAGTCCTTTAGCGCATCCATATAGTTTTCTTTGAATGGAATAGAACAAAAGTGGTTCACCTTTCTGTCTTCTGAGATCTTTTTTTATTTCTGACTCTGTCATACACCTTTTGACTTCCGACATGGTTCTCCCATTCTAATACCAACTAAACTGGGCTTATCTAATCTAATCTATCAAGGTCAGCTAGATGTTACTTTTCTACCTAGCTATGATATATTTCATCTCCCCCCCCCCCTACACACACACACGCCCCGATCTTCTTGCACAACAGCAACTCTTTGGAAAGGTAAATTATTTATTCTTTCAAAGTAAGGAATTACCTGTTATAAGAGATTCATCGGCCATAGAATTGCCTTCAATCACTTTTCCATCAACTGGAAATTTCCCACCAGGGACCACCTTTACAATATCTCCTCGCTGAACTAGTTCTACAGGAATTTGCTCTTCTCTGTAAGATAAAGTTCACGGTTAAAATTCAATGCAACTTTTTTTCTAGATCTTGCTTTTTTCAGACAAAATAAATTATGCCATCTTAATAAAGGTAAATATACAAAGATAAATATAAAAAACCCACATGTGATATGTAAGTTGTTTTAATATTCTAAAACTATTTTTATGTATATGACTGCATATGCCAGAAGATTATAGTATTGAACTAAGGCCAAGGATATCAGCTTCATCTCCACTTTCAACTTCAGAAACTCACTGGGTGACTTTGGGCTAGTCACTCTTTCAGCCCAACCCACCTCACTGAGCTGTTGGCAGGAAACCTAGAGAAGAAATGCTATATATATATATATATATTCACTTGAGCTCTTAGAGGAAAGGAAGCTAATCTAATAAATCAATAGATTTCAGGATTCTGGGGAATCTGAACTCTTTCCAACCATGTACCACATTTATTGTCTCAAGATATTTAATCTATATCTTACTCAAGTAATGTGCGTCATTGCAAAGCAGTGGTGAATTGACTTTTCAAGACGGAATAAAACTAAACACATTTATTTAAATTTTATTTATATTAATTACATTTATATTCCACTTCCATCAAAATTAACTCTCAGCACAGAGTTAGAACAAATATGAAAGAAAAATACATGCATAATACTGCACATATAATTTTTAAAAATTATATATACATCTACTTCAAAAATGTAAGGGAAAATATTAAAATTGTATTTAAATGTTTTCAGTCTGATATATACAATGCAGACATTGTTAGATCCTTTGAGTGCTAAGATTAACATATTTGTTATACCTGTAATAAACATATTCCTTGTAATAACAGTTAAATAGATGGACGTCTTGGAAAAAACAAAGAGTAAATAAAGAAATACATCATTTATTTTATATGTTCAGCTAAACAATGGCAGAGCCATTCAGATTTACATGGTAATGCTGAATGATTGTAGTGAGGCTATGAAATATGACCAGTGAGAAAATCTTTCTAAGAACATATCAAGAAAACATAAATACTTCACAGGAGGAGATATATAGTATACTGCAACTAATTCAAACAACAATGACTTTAAACAACAAAGAAATCCAAAATAACTTTGAAAATATAAATCAATTTATTTCTAAGTTAACTCTACAACAAAAAAATTCCCAGAAAACAACAACAGAGAAGGAGCAGATAAAACAGATAAATGGATATAGAATTGAGAATAGAGACTTAAAGATGGAACTTAACAAAACAAGGAAACATGATTTAACCCTAGCGGAAAATTTTTTACAAGAATTGGAAAAAACAACTTATCCCTTAAGACTACAAAATAAATCTGAGAACAAGAAAACAGATTGGATAAAATGGACTGTAGAGATGTCAGGAACATCGGAGAGAAAGGAAATGATAAGAGAAGCGGAGAGAAAGAAAAAGAAAAAGATTTTCAACAAACATGGAAAGGCAGAAGCCCCGTACAAAGACACTTCAACTGGTTTACTTTTTATATCTACAGCAACATTTACGAACATACGGAAAAACTTTTTGATTCAGCAAAATACATTGGTTAAGAAAGATACTGGGCAAAGGAAAAAGACTAAAATGGAAACCAAGAAAATAGATGATGGGACTTACCAGAGAGAATACTTAAAAAAGAAACATTTGTTTGAATATGGTTAAAGAAATAGAAAAGTTTTGGAATATATATGTCATTCTAAGAGGGATGAATTCCCTAAATAATATAGTATGCTTTTTTCCCTTTTTTGTTTTCTTTCTTGATATGAGTAATATAAAAAAGTTGAAATGACTTAGATAAAGGAAATGTTTTAGATAATTAAATGTGATTGAATTTAAGAAAATTATAATGGATAAAAATGTTTTGAATAAGAGTTAAAGGACTAGATGACTAGATGTATTAAATGGAATGTTTAAAGATTAAACATATTTTTAATTGTGGTTAAAAAGAATAAGAAATTTAGGAAATAAATATAGGAGGGATATATATTTTAAATAGTATGTTATTTTTTATGTTTCTTTACTCTTGCTCTCCTTTCTTTTTTTTCATTGTTCTATCTATTCCTTAAGAAATGTAAAAGTGTGAGATGGTTCATATGGAAACATAGAGTTAAATTTTTAAATGTAATTCATTTTTGAGAAAATCTTAAACAGTAAGAATACCTAGAATTTGGTGGGAGAAACAAATTAAAATAAGGACTGTAACAGGAACTATGATAAGGCTACCAGAATGATTGGATAGAAAAGAAATATTATATTGATGTGATTATTATTTTTAGGAATATTGGGGGAAAATTATATATTTAATTGTTATCTATCAAAACAATAAGAACTGTATTAACTCAATGTTTGCAAAAGAGGATATTTTGGGAAAAGAGAAAATCAACTAAAATCATTATGTGGATTTTATACAAATCAATTGTTAATGATTGTTTTACAAATGTAACCCAGACAACACACTGTTAACCAATTATTAAGTGATTTATGTTTTTTTAAAAAACCAATAAAATATATTACAAAAAAAAAGGGGAAATCTTTCTAAACATGTAAGATCTAAATTCATTCAGGAATTTACACATATCACATTAGAAAATAAAGGGATTAATATTTGGCCCACTAAATAAGAATTATTACCCAAGGTCAGATTTTGTTGCTTGTCAAAACCCAGTAATTGTTGTTTTCAAATCCCTTATTGCAGGTTTTTTTTCAAACTTTGCAATTTTAAGATGTATAGATTTAGATTCCAGAATTCTCCAGCCAGCATTCCCCAGTTCATGCATCTTAAAGTTGCCAGCTTTGAAAAAGACTGCCTTACTATACAGGCAGTTCTCGACTTATGACCGTTCGTTCAGTGATCATTCTTAAATACTATAGCGCTGGAAAAGGGGACATATGACCCTCTCCTAAAGTTCTAACTTTGGGAGGGGATCAAATTATTGTAGCGACCCCTAGCACACAAAAATTCAGGTTCTTCACAGAGTACCCCCAGGCTAGGAAGCCTCAGCCAGCTAAGACCACTGGCATGTAGAAACCCATTGTGAGCAAGAGGCCACAGACAGCTAGGCCCACTCTCTCAGAAGGCTTGGGCCTTCCCACCTCCCCATCACTCTTGGAAAGTTTGGGCCTTCTCCACACCCCATACTCTCACAGAAAGCTTGGGCCTTCTTCCTGTTTATCTGCACAAGTCTGCTTACCTTCCCTTTCCATGCAGCTGCTGGCAAGCATGGCCAGCCAATGCAAGGTGCAGCTATTGTAGAAAGCTAGCTAATGTTTCCAAAGACTAGAAAGAGACTCAGAAACATCGCAAGACAAGCTAAGTGAAACATTTGTTAAGAGATTTGCCCCATTTTACAACTTTTCTTGCCACAATTGTTAAGTGAACCTCTGCAGTTGTTAACTTAGTAACACGGTTGTTAAGTGAATTTGGCTTCCCCGTTGACTTTGCTTGTCAGAAGGTCACAAAAGGTGATCAAAAGACCCCAGGACATGGCAACCATCATAAATATGAGTCAGTTAAATTTTGATCTTGTGATGATGGGAATGCTGCAGTGGTCATAAGTATGAAAAACGGTCATAAGTCACTTTTTCAGTGCTGTTTTAACTTAGAACATTTACTTGTTGTAAATCGAGGATTATCTGTACTTTTCAAAGTTACTAAAAGAACTGAAAATATTGTTGCATAAAAAAGTGAAACATTTGTACCAACGGCATACCTGATTATGCAACTGTCAGGTCCAAGTGTCACTATAACAGCTTCTGTAGCTTGAAGAGAAATTAATTTAGCAAGCGCTTCTGATGTTTTACTCTGAAATAGAGACAGATGTGTATAGGTAGTCTTCACAACGTATTTGTGCTGCTTCCAGTTTAATTTCACGTGATTTATTCTAAATATTGATATCTACGCCACTGTTACTAATGTAAGAGCAGAGTGGAATGGCTGCTATCCTAAAGAGAAAGCCAAAATGCTTGAGAATTCCATTCTACTAGTTATGCACTGCGCGGAAGAATTAATATTTTAGAGAATGCAAGTCAAAGGACCATTGTATTTTGAAATACACAAACAATCAGCATCTCTGGGAAGCTACTTTTTCTGGCAAACCTTTCACTGCTATTACTAGATGCCTGTATTAGAATTTAATTGGTTTGCTCTTTTTTCCTTAACTGCCCATCTCTCTCACCCTTTATAAACCACGGCTGCTTTTCTTCCATAGTATAATAGAGCTCATAGACTTATTTCTATGCAGTCCCAAAGCACATTAAATCATTTCACCAAGTGTGTACTCTTTTGTGTGCAATCAAAACATGCCTTGGGGGAAAAAAACAAGAAAAGAGAACAGTTGAATCCTTTCACCACTGTGCTAATGCACTTGATAAAAACACTGAAATTATATATTTTTTTACTATTATTCCAGAGACCCTCATATGGAATTCACATGATATTATGTCTTCACGTGCTTACATCCTGACAGGTAGTTTGAACTGAAATGGTCCAGCCAAGTCAAAACAATAAGTGAACTTCATGGTCACTAGAAGATTAAATCCAATTCAGCAGCTCAACATACAGACTCAGATCAATATTACTCTGAGTAACTGAAAGATTAGGCAAACAAAATCTGGTGCTCTGAATGCCAATTTCTTTTCAAAACTAAGATGCAGCAGGAGACTCCTAGCAAGAAGTGGAGGTTGCTGGTAGAAAGTTTCTCCTAGGGAAGCTCACTTGTCATTTATATTAAATGATATAATTTCAATAAACTGCAAAGAGTGTTCTATCCCAGTGGTTCTCAGCCTGTGATCCGCAGACCCCTTGGGGGCCAGGATGTCCTCTCAGGAGGTCTGCAAAGACTTGAAAAAATGTTATAATTTAAATCTTGAGTTAAGTCTTGGGGGTCCATGGCCATGAACTGTGGCCACAAAAGGTATTTAAAGGGGGTCTGTGGTAAAGAAAAGGTGGAGGGCCACTGATCTATCCCGTTTATTTTTGCCAGTTATACTGGCTTGTATATTTCCATCTCTGGTTGCTTTTATATAAGTCTTCTGAATATTTCTGTTCTACTGTCATTTTAATAATTGTAAGCTAAGCCGAATATTTTAAGGACATGGTGCAAGTTTCTAAAAACCTGTATAAAGTGGTGGGCAGCCACATTTGTTTGAGATCTACAGGGGAAGTTGCAGGAGATATGCTGATGGTAGAAATGGATGGAGTCCAGTTTTATTCATTTATTTCATTTGTTGCAGTCAAAAGGCCAGCACTAAGAAGACTTATCTACATTCAATCCTTAAAGAATAAAATGAAAAGTAGAAATTAAAAGAATTAAAGTTAAGGCATTAATAAGCCATTGCCAAGCCACATTTAACACTGAGCAGGCATTACTTCCAGAGATGGCAAATTGTGGCACATTTGCAACCTTGTAGATATGGTGTACATTATCTACCAGCAGATAATGTCTCTTATCTAAAGGTATATGAACATTGACAATGTGGTCATTTAGCAGGCCATTGTATGACCAGACCTGATTTCACTATCACTTTTACCATTGTCGTTAAGCAGATCACTGCTGACTGTCAACTCTGCAAATGAGCCTGGCTGCAGCCATTTCCCCCCCTCATTTGAGGTTGCCACACGGAACGGAGGGAGGGGGTTTGCCCAGGTGCTTTGATAGTCAAAACCACCAGCTGTCCTGTGGGAACCAAGGTCGTCTGTTGCTCCCGCGACCAGGAACTGGGCGTTGTATAAGAAAGCCTGCCAATTGCATTTATTGGGGAATGTAGTCACTTACATAGTTTTGGGGGTGGGAACTTTATGCTTTGTAACTGGGGAATTGTTATGGGGTATTCAGATTTGGTTTCACTTTTGACCGTGCTGATACTTTGTAACCAATAAACATGTTCTTTGAGGAATTTGCAAGGCTCAGAGTTCTGTTTTATTTGTCTCTGTCTGTCGGAACCATGACACTGTCATTAAGAAAATCATGTGGTCGCTAAGTAAATCTGGCCTTTAGCTCTCAAGAAATACCAACCTTTGCTATGTGTTCTAGCCATCTCCCAAGAGCTATGAATACAAACAGCATTGGTGGGGTGTCAAAAAATGTGACGGGACTCTGTTCAGCCTTTTCAATAACTGCAACTATCAAAATGGTACATGAATAGACGTAAGCAGTTGATGTGGCCATTACTATTAGGACATCCATATTGGCCATTTTATGCTTTAATGACTTGTAGGCTTGGACATAGAAGTACCATCCACCCAGGAACTGGAAGGAAGGAAGAGACAGAGAGAGAGAGAGAGAGAAAGAGAGAGAGAGAACAAGAGCAGTTAGCTTTCCACCATATTCTGTCTAGATGTCTCAATAGAACTTTTTAAAGATTTATATAACAGGAGGTGTTAAAAACAGAGAACTTAAAGAACCTCCATACCTGAACCAAAGTGCAAAGTACAAAGAAGAGAAGGTTAAGAATAGACAGCCCAGGAATCAAGTTTTGCTCCAGCACCATTGATTCATGATGGTCACCCATGGGTAATAACATATAAACCATTAAGACCAAAACTGGAATACCAAACACCAGGCTGCATAAAAATGATTTCTTCCATCTGCAAAGGCAGAAAAACACTGTTAGAAGATGAAGTTTCCCAGGCAACTTGATTGACGAAAGCATATTATACCATGTTTATTCACTCCTATGAATATCAGTGTCATCATGTTTGATACAAATCAGCCCTGAACGTGTATATTTTATTATGGCACATGTGTGTGTAGAGCTACAATATTTGGTCTGCAGCAATCTGGGAGACCATTAGATGGAAGGAAAAAGTCATCTGGGTTTTTGCAACCCAGCTATGATAGCCCATACAATGCACAGAAGTGGGAAACAAAGGAAATCAAGACTCTGTAGTAAACCATTTTTAGTTTACAAATTATTCATGAAAAACGAGCTGTCTTCATTTCTCTTCCCCTCCAGCAATTCCATCACTGAATTGGCAACAAAGAACCCCTCAATCTATAACATTTCGATGATTTCTGGGTATTGCAAGGAGAAGAAAAGGTGTTTTTCAGTGGGCAGACAGCTAATGGGAGAGGAATATCCCTGCAGCATTTGTTTATAAAATATTCTTTGGTTGGCAGATATACTCACTGTTGGATCTCCTGTTTGTGATCCAAGTTGTGATCTTTTGGATCTCTTTTAGCCAAAGATGCTTGAAAACCAATTCCCTTTATAACAAAAAGCAAAAGAAAGATGATCAAAGGCCTGGAGGCTAAAACATATGAAGAAGGGCTGCAGGACTTGGGTTTGGCTAGTCTAAAGAAAAGAAGAAATAGGGGAGACATGATAGCAGTGTTCCAATATCTGAGGGGCTGCCACAAGGCAGCGGGAGCTCACCAAAGCACCAGAGGGAAGGATGAGAAACAATGGTTTGAAACTGATCAAAGAGAGAAGCAACCTGGAATTAAGGAGAAACTTCCTGACAGTGAGGACAATCAACCAGTGGAACAGCTTGCCTCCAGAAATCATGGGCGCTCCATCACTGGAGATTTTTAAGAAGAGAGTAGACATTCACCTGTCTGAGACGGTATAGGTTCTCCTGCTTGAGCAGGGGGCTGGACTAGAAGACCTCCAAGGTCCCTTCCAATTCTATTCTATTCTATTCTATTCTATTCTATTCTATTCTATTCTACCCTTACAAATATAAATACAAAGGATTATTAGATGATTATGTTACACAATTGTTTATTAATTACAAGAGCTACTTTTGTAATGAGAGGTAAAAAAAATAGGTAAACACATTTTTTACTCATGGTGAACACCATTCAATGTCCAAATGCAGCAGGCTTGCCAATTAGGAATTTGGAAACTGTCACCCAATAAGATAATCCTTAATTTATGACAATTGAATCCTGAATTTAGGCTATAAGTCAGTGAGAAACCCATGTGACTGCCTTGCACAATGTCTGCAGTCCCGGTTCTCCCTATTGCATCGTTAAGCAACCGTGCAGCTTGTTAAGCAGACAGAGTGAAAGAACTGCCTGGGGGGGGGGGGCAGGCAGCTCCCCTCCATGTGCTGAAGGGAACTACAGATCTTTATGATCTGAACTTCTTTTCTCCAGCCCAGTTCCTTTTTCTCCCTGCTGGAGAAACTCTTCCCAGAGCAGGATGAAATTAATCCATCAGGCAATGCTTTTGCTCTCAAAGAGGCTGGGTGAAGAAGTCCATTTGTGAAGGAACTTTTTCACCCAGTCTCTCTGAGAGCAAAAATGCTGCTTGCAAAAGAGATTCCGCCCTACTCAGGGAAAATCAATCCATCAGGCAGTGTTTTTTGCTCTCAAAGAGGCTGAGTGAAAGAGTCCCTTCAACAATGGCTACCTGAAAAAGCTGACAGGGAAGATTCCACATGGTGTTCACATGATCGTGGGGCATTTGGCAACCCACTATAAGCGCAAACAAGTTGCCAAGTGCCAGGATTACAATCATGTGACTGCAGGGGAGGGCGCTGCAACAGCTCTAACTTTAGGCTACGGGTTGTAAGTCCCTTCATTCAGTGCCATCATAATATTGAACAGTTGCTAATGAGGGGTTGTTAGGTGATGACTACCTGTGTATCTGGCAGATGCCGGGTTAGGGAAGGCTACCTTAATGATTTGCAACTTTCTAAAAAAAAATGCAAAACAGCACAAAAGTTGCCAGTGGTCTTCTAATATCAATCATTCATCTAGGCCAGGGCTGAGGAACGATGGCCCCTTTATGGCTGGCTCAGGAATTCTGGGAGTTGAAGTCCACAAGTCATAAAAGGGCCATCTTCCCCATCCAGATCTAGGCAATCCAGTTCAGATTTACCACCTTCTCAGGTCCCTGGAGACCAGTCATAGCTCCTTAGGTGATGAGTAGCTGTATATCTGGCAGATGCCAGGTTAGGGAACACTACCTTATTGATTTGCAACTTACTAAAAAGTGCAAAACAGCACAAAAGTTGCCAGTGGTCTTCTAATATCAATCATTCATCTAGGCCAGGGGTCTGCAACCTTGACAACTTTAAACTTGTGGACTTCAGCTCCCAGAATTCCACAAGTCTTAAAGTTGTCAAGGTTGCAGACCCCTGATTTCTAGGCAATCCAGCTGAGATTTACCCCCTTTCTCAGGCCTCTGGAGGCCAGTCGTAGCTGCTGCAGCATTCTCCCCTAAACATTCCAGAAGGGCGGACTTCAACTTCCAGAATTCTCAACAATAGCTACACTGGATTGGTATTCTGAGCATAAAAATTTGGAATGTGCCTGAACTGAGGGAAGATTAAATGTGATGTTAACATTAATTACCATCATGGCTCTCAGAAATGTTTGCTCCAATAGCTTACCTGAACAATTTTTATAATGTCTCGAGGACCAATCACTTCAGGATCATAACGAACACGGGCTTTTGAAGTGGCTAGGACTACAGATGCATAGAGAATGCCAGGTGTTTCAGTAAGCTTGGATTCAATGCTATGAACACATGAACTACAAGTCATCCCTAGAATCTAAGCAAAGTTTCAGTTAGTTGTCAGCACAAGAATTTGCTTTGGGCTGTCAGATCGACCATTGCTCCATTGTATCTACATCTCCCATGTTAAACAAAAAAAGTACACTAAGTTTGATCAGTGTGGTATTTTACACCACCTCCTGCAGTTCCAGATCAAGAGGGCATCTAGAGAGGACAGGAAATGAAAGGGAAACACAGCCAATGAGAATCCCAAAGATAAACCAGCTTTCCCCATTCTAGTGTTTTCCAGATGTGCTGAACCTCATCACATGCTAGCTGGGAGATGGACTGGCAATGGGGATTCTCAACCGTTATATTTGCCCTTCGTAAGCAACTTTGCAACAATTCTTACATTGCAAAGTACGTGCATTCCCTTGGTCAATCTTTTTTCTTGGAAACATCTCAGATGCTTGCATTTCTCAGCAATAGATGGAAAAATGTAGAATTGTATGTATGTATGCAAATCTATCCAATTGGCATTATATGTTTTAGAACTTGACAGTCAAACAAAATTAAAAATACAAACACAGATGTAAAGAAAACTATAGGTGTGTAAAAACTTTAATTGCAAAGCCAATTGTTTAACCTGCATTTAAATTTATTTAAATTTATTCCTTGTTGAATATTCTTATCTGTATTTTTCTGTTTAGAATCAATATGAAGCTTCTAAGAGTTTGTATTATGATGCTCACCTTAAGATCTATGTTGCCGTCTGTCCCAGCATAATCTTGTAAGACTGAAGCTTTAAAACCCAATTTCTCAATCAACTGGATTATTTCAAGAGGCTGAATTTTATCTGGCTTATATATTACCTCCACTTTCCCTGCCATCAAGGCAACAAGCACAGAGACTATTCCTGTAAAAACAAAGCTGCATCAGACATACACATTCTTTCCTGAGTCACACCTAACAGCCTGAACACAGTTGTAGAACTCAGTCCAGCCTTAAAGTGTAATCTTTATTACTTAATCCAGCTACCATTTTAAGTAGCCTGATAAGAAAGTAGGTCTTTCTCAAATGGTTTGCAAGCTAAATCTAAATAATCATCAATGGCTGAAAGCCACTGTTTCAAAGGAGAACCCAAATAACATAAAGAAAAATGTGTCATGCTATTTTACCATCTTCTTTTTGTAAATTCTTCTCAATGCTTGAAACACATGATGTACAAGTCATGCCTGTTACAAGCAGGAAACATTTTTCAGTGTCTCTTTTACTGGCGAATTCTGGAAAGTTAGTGCACAACTTCTTTTGGGGCAAGAATACATCTTCAGATGAGAGTTCTGGGACTTTGTTTTTCAAGGAAACAGAAGTTATCTCACTCAGCTCTATACCTCCATCAGTAGGTTTTCCAATTACTGCATCTAAAATAAGAACAACATTGCATGAATATGTGGAGCAGAAGAAACATTACATAGTGAATCATTATCCCAAAAGTATTTTAGGATTCTTTTCGAAGCATTGTCTTCCTTCCTGGCAGTACTATATTTCTGAAGTTAAATGAAGAATTTTAAACAAATATGTGTTGGAATGCCAATCCCAGAGGGATTTTAATTTTCAAAAGATGCAAGATATGGAAACACGACCGAGAGATTTGAACTATTTAAAATGGACGAGCATTCATTTTGTGTTGAAGACCACATTCAGTCAATGATAATTGATTGAGGGTTTTAGGGCGGACAGAGCAAGCCAGCTGAGGAGAAGAACATCCATTGCTTCTGAAACCCTCCCGTTTCTTTTTTCTTGAAAGCTTCTTCCTTCCTTTTCCAAAACATAAGATTCTTATGAGACATGTGATCTCTGGCAAAACAAATTATGCCAGTTAGGCCTCGTTAGTATTTTGATGGAAGACTACAGAAGAATATTAGGATTGTACGGTAAGGTGGAAATTCGGTTCTTAAAAAGGCAATGGCAAACCTCTTCCATGTGAGGGAAAAGGAAAACTCAGGGTTAGAGTTAGAGTCCATGAAGTCGCCAGGAGTAAAGCTTAATCTAAATATGTTTTTCCCCCCAAACATTTTGTTATGTTAAAAGACAACAAGTTACAAGGATCTTATCCTGCACATGATAGATATTCCACCAGCAGCCCAGAATACTATAATTCTGAAATAATTCTATTGAGTTTATGGATATGGCAAAGGAAGTCTTTGCTGGACACAGTTTTTTGCTTCCTACACAGGGCATAGCTTTCTACAAAGTTTGATGGGCTTAAAAACAGCAAGCATAAAAATTAGCTTCTAACTATTTCTGAAGGAATGGAGAATTAGTTTCTATTTATTTACAGATTATCCAAACATCCTTTTTGTCTTTCAAGGACAGATCTAACCCTGCAGCTAAAAGAGAGACAAATTTAATTAATTATCTTCATGGATGGAACTCATGTATTCCATATTAATGGAAAGCTATAACCCAGTTTCTAAATAAATATATGGAGCTCAAGACAGCAATATTTTTCTTCATTAAGTATCTAATACTTAAATACCGTGGCCCACCCAGTATTTAAGTATTAAAACTCTGTATTTTAGCAGTGTACAGAATCTACCCAATTCAAAAAGTCATGTACACATTTAGGACCTAACAGCTCCAATCCTAGGTTAGGGCTTATAAATTTGTGTTCTAAATTTTAACCCAATCAGAAGCAGCTCAAAATGACTAGATATTTAAAATTCATCAGTTGACACAAGAGTTTTAATGCATCTCGATTCAATAGCAGAAAAAAACGTATCATACAATACCTGTTAGAACAAAAGCATCAAATCCCATGTCTTCTACAGCAGCTCGTATCTCTTCAGAGTTAGTCATAACAGAATTGTAAGATACAACTGCAGTACCTTCAGTTAAAGATACAGAGATGTTTGTCACCCCTTTCTTTTGGGATATGGAGCCTTTAATAGAGTTTACACAAGAATTGCAGGTCATTCCATCAATTCTAAGAAGAGCTGTACTGCATCCATTTGCCTCCTGTTCTTGGGAAAGGTGACTGAAAGAAGGTATAGAAGAGGCAGCATTTGAGATAATTAATCCATTTTGGCCTTCCATTCCACAAGAAAAAACTAGGTTAAAGTTACCAGGGGTAATGGCTTGGATGGATTGCTGCAATGAAGATGGAGTGATGAGTTTTTGGTCGAACCACACAGTAATCTTTTTTTCTTCCGGAGATACCCTGGTACCCTGTACTCCAGTCATCTCTGAAATCAAACCTTCCATATCGTTTACACAAGATTTGTCATGCACTCCTTCAATTTCTACTACTGCAACACATGTACTGGATCCCATGTTGTCCCCAGTATTTCTGTCACCATTATGTTCACTGGACATTTTTACATTTATCTGCTGTAAGCGTTCAACATTAATGAAACCTAGTTCCAATGGGGCTTGCTTATGCTTTATGGTGCATTCATACCCCAGGCTGTCTATGCTATTCTTTAGTTCTTCAGGCTTAATAATAAGAGGATGGTAAACAATGATAGCTTCTTGGTTGTTGAGGGTCACTTTGATTTTCTTCACGCCATGTAATTTCCCAATATTTTTTTCAATAGAAAGGACACAAGACTGACAGGTCATGCCTTCTATTTTCACCTTAATAAGAGCTTCACTGGACCATTGGCCTGAAGATTGGGCTGCCTGTACAACATTGGCATCAAATCCCAGTTTTTTAATTTCCTGGCAGATTTGCTGATAGCTTATTTCCAGTTCCAAATATTTTACAGTTACTTGGCTTTGCTCAAGACATCCCTTGACATTCACAATTCCTGATAGCTTGGAAATTTTATCCTCTATGGATTGGATGCATTCTTGGCAAGTGATACCCGAAAGATCAATGGTAGTTGTATTTATTTGAGAAGGAAGAGAAGGTGAATGATCCGAATCGTCCTCAAAGCTAAGGTTGGTAAAAGCCAGCTTCTGCTTCATTGCCAAGGCTGATATGTGGCTAGGGGAAAAGTGCTGAGGCACAGCCTGAAATGAAAGAAAATTTAAACCAAACATTAATTCTGTTGTTTTAATATATGGGGTGAAGTAATGACAATCTTTTTGTGTAAGCTTGCTGCTTATTCGTTAGGAATACTATCTTTAGGCATTTCTAAAGCCAACAGTTGTGAATGTGCCATTCGCAGTCTTTCAAAACAATATATATCTGTGCTCACATAGAATTGCTTAATTGAGAGAACACGTATTTTCTTCCAAAAGTCAAGCAAGAGGAGTGCCCCTTAGCAAGAGCAGGGGACACTGAGATCAAAATACAATTTTCTAATCATGTTGTTTACACATGTCCCAATAATACCGTACTTGGAGGGGGGGGGAAGGACTTTTAGAATTAACATTTAGCAGGCAGTAACAAGATTCTTCAATCTATAATATACACATTATATTTAAATTAGAGAAAATTTTGAAATTGTGTCCAGCTCCAAAATAAAATTATTCTATTATTTTAATTTAGTTCATAATTCACTAGCAGTATACATATCTCAATAGGTACAAAGAGCTAAATAAATTGAACACAATGTTTTACATTCAATAGGTATCCAAGTTTTATTTTATATTCATTGTTCTCTAGCTTTTCTCAACTGATAGCCTTCTTCTATATTCTGTACAAATCCCAGAATTCCTACCAGTATTTTCTGGTCAAAATCTGGGATTGACTGTAAATGTAATTGAAAATAATTAAATTAGACAAAATTGATCAAAATATTATGAAATTCTATGTTACTTACACTATCTATCTATCTATCTATCTATCTATCTATCTATCTATCTATCTATCTATCTATCTATCTATCTATCTATCTATCTATCTATCTATCTATCTATCTATCTATCTAATTTCATAAAACTAAGATTCAGCATTTTCTATTAAAATTTGGGTTTCTCAGCTGTGCTTAAAATTCATATTTATATGTTAAATACATGTCTTTAGTTAGGTATTTCAGTTTTAAGGCTGCAGTCCAAACATGGTACCTGATTCATGTCTTGCACTGAGCTACAGTTTTGTTTCTTACCCAAGCCTCAGTCACCTGATTTACAAATTGTGCTAAAGCATAAACAAGGATTAATAAACATAAATTTACCAAACATGTTAAAATACACTCAACCATTCAATAACTAGGACTGAACTCTTATGAAATTGGAGTGCCACACTGAATTAGACAGCCACATCTCTCAATTCAAAGTATACTTCTACTGTAAATACAGTACAAAATCCTGAGCTTCTACTGGCTGAAAAACTGATACTCAAAATACAGTCTTACCGCCATATTTTCCTGTTTAGTGAGCCAATGTTTTAAGGCAGGGGTCCCTAACCCCCGGGCCGTGGACCAGCACCGGGCTGCAGCATGCCAGAAACTGGTCCACGCAAACAAGCAAAGCCCCATCTGCAGGATGCAGGCAGTACATGAAACCACGCCCCTTCCGGTCCGCGGAAAAACCTCTCTCCACGGAACTGGTCCCTGGTGCCCAAAAGGTTGGGGATCTCTGTTTTAAGGAGAAAAACCCAAACTTAAGAATTTTAAAAGCCACATTGACCCAGGATGCTGTGAGAAAAATTGGGTGAGGTGGGGAGATCCAATAAGTACAGGTAGTCCTCGACTTACAAAAATTCATTTGAAGTTACAACAGCACCAAAAAAAGTGACTTATGACCATTTTTCACCCTTATGATCATTGCAGTATCTCCAGGATCACGTGAGCAAAATTCAGATGCTTGGCAACTGATTCATATTTATGACGATGGCAGTGTCCCCGGGTCATGTGATCACCTTTTGCGACCTTCTGACAAGCAAAGTCAACGGAGAAGCCAGATTCACTTAACAATTATGTTACTGATTTAAACACTGCAGTGTTTCACTTAACAACTATGTCAAGAAAGGTCAAAAAATGAGGCAAAACTCACTTAACAAATGCTTCACTTAACAATGGTCATAAGTCAAGGACTACCTGTATTCTGCCCTAGACCTCTTGGAATCTGTCACAACAAAAAAAGTTTTCTCCTCAAGACAGACTAACAAGACCAACAAACAAAACACCAATTTATTTTGTAAACCGATTTTTTTTTATTATCAGGATCTTTCAAATTAATTTCTTTAAAACGAGTGACAGGAAAGACCTAAACCTAAGTGTAAAGTGATAAAACTAGGTACAGGTGAGTATTATGTATGATCCAGGCTTTTAAGAAAACTCTTAACATTAACCTACATATCTACAGCTGCTTACACTGCTGCAGTTTATTGAACTGAGAATTATTGCTAGTATCAATTTCCAATAATCAGCTTATCTGTAATTACAATTTGTCTCCCTTTCCAAGCAATTACTATTATGAAAACCTTACATGCGGTCCATAATTTGATACCCTGTAATAGTCAAATTGCTGGCTGATGCAGCTGCGGAAATGTTTTCTCCAGCAACAAAAAGCTGCGGAAATGTTTTCTCCAGCAACAAAAAGGGGAACTTTTTTTTTATTCTGGAGAGAAAAAGAGATGCTACTGGGACATATTATAATGTTACAACCACAAGATTCCAAAATCCTGCATAAACTACTGCTAAACTGAATGTTTCAAGAGAGACCGCTGCATTCTCTCTGTATGAACACAGCTTACATTCATACCGCAATTCGTAACTCCACTAAGTTCCCTGAAGCTTCCTTCAAGGATATAGATATTGTACTTCAGCTTGAATTTCCCACAAAAAACCCCTCCAAACACACAGCTCAAACCACAACTAAGGTCCAGGCAGGTTAATTTGAATCCCTCCAGCCCCTGTACACTGACCTGTCTGTCACTGCTGTCCAGTGTTCCTGGCAAGTCCCTGGAGAAAATGTCTTTCTCTTTTGGAAACGCATCATTAGTTCTCACAAGAGCTCCTTGCCTGCAACATTCATTATCTTGCAACATACACATGTTTTTAGAAGACTGCCTTTTACAAAAATTAACTAGAGTAACGTTTTTGTGGTTCAGAATTGCAACTGAGGACTGGCTTGTTCTCAGAGACATTCTTCTTTTCTCCTTTGCTTTTCTACCTCCTTATGGTACTGACCGTCAAATGAAAAAGTGCTGGTTGCTTCATTTGGTATTGCAAAAGTTCCTCCTCCCCTGCCCTCCCTACTCTCTGGATGGTCAGATTGGTTAGATCATTACATGAACCTTTAGCCTTCTCCCATATCCATAGATTATGTCTCCACTGTGCATGGTTACAAATAGGTTTAATTTTTTTCCCATCCTTTGTCTGCCTCATGCTTACTGAAAAATGGCATTTAATACGGTTAATCTTTGTACATAGCTCTCCAGTGTCCTCAGCCAAGGCTGCCTTTCACAAGCTTGTCAAATATGGCTTGGGTGAGGCAATCCTATGTATAATTAACTCTACCAGCCAAACCTTCTTTCATCTTCAATCAAAAGCATGTTCAAAACAGTGGGAATCCAGATTTAAAGAGATCAGTTTTTAAACATGAAAAGGGTACGGTACGTATTGAAGTTTTGCTATATGACAGACAGAAAGTGCAAGCTGTGTGATGAAAAGTGACCAGTCCTACTAGCAAATGCAGAAGGAATGAAAATATCAACCAAAGATACTTTATGGATTATATTTATCTAATAAAAAGGGTCTGAGTAAATGTTGTCTAATTTTTCTTTCTTGCTGCAAGTTACTCCTATCTCACTGACGTGACTTCTGAAGTCTCAGATCATGAATCTGTGGCAGTTTATTCTCCATATAGAATTCCCTTTCACATTGTGTTTACTAAATGAATCAAATCAAGCTTGCTATTATTTCAAAATTCAATTGATGTTTGCTTTCAGCAAATTCTTCTGAATTTGCATATGCTAATTAGAACACTACTGCCAGGCATCAAGCTCCCTAAAATTTTATCAAAACAAGCTTCCTTTGTCCTTGCCACAACTTCAGCAAGGTTTCATTATACTTTCTTAGGAGAGCTGCAAGATAACTTTTCAGGAGATTCTTAACCATTTTCAAACACATTACTAAAGTATTTCCCCCAATTTTCCAGTCAGTAAGCAGCTCTCTGGAGCAGTTTTGATTTCTTTTGAAATAAAACTATGGCAGATTTATTGGCATGTTGCACAATAATGTTTGCAGCTATTTGCATATTCGTAAGGTAAATATTGATGCAGGCACACACAGTAGAAGCAGGGAACCTGTGGACCTGCCGATGTTACTGCACTACGTTTCCCAGCATACTTCACCATTTGCCATACTGGTTGGGGATGCTAAACTCATACTTCATTAAACATCAACAAGGCCATGCATTCTCTACTCATCTCAAATGCTGCACAGTTCAATCCAAATTCATCAAATATCTCTATCCTCTCCCCCAGCATACTTATCTAAAGTTTTGTGATAATATTCTTCCCTAGTGTTCCTAAATCTGCAGTTTCTCCTCAGTTCAGAGCATCCTCAGGTAGAATAAAGAAGACCTTCCCTTGTTTTTGACGTCTCCCCTTTGATTCATATTTCAGTTTAAAGGAAGAGGTTTTCCACATAATCACAGAAAAGGTCCTTACAAACTGTAGCATGAATACAGCTAGCCTGATCTTGAAGGAACAAATACGCCTCCTTTTCATAATCTTTTGGATCCTCTCACAACAAAAGCTTCTTAAAAGACACTAAACAAAAGGAATGTAATTTGAACTTCAGACCAGAATAAAACTAAAGAATGGGAAAAGATGTTTAATAAGAGAATATAGATCAGATGTGTTTATGCATTAAAACAGCTCTCTAAAAACAGGGTGCCTCTTCTATAATTATTAAGGTGAGGCACCTGTTTAGGCAGTATAATTCTGACTCTGTCATTAGACTTATAGCCAGGCAGCAATCCCCCCCCCCTATATTTTTGCAAATAACTCAACAAGGCAAACATACCTAATACTCTTTCCTCCTCCTATTTTCCCTACGAGTGAAGTGAATTGAGCTGAGAGAGAGTGATTGGCCCAAATCAACCATTTGGCTTTCATGCCTAAGTTGGGATCTAGAACTCATGGTCTCTTGTTTTCTAGCCTAGTGCCTTAGACCAAATTGGCTGCTAATCCTATTTCAATAGAAGAAGGAATCATCTTATTTTAGATTAAAGTATTACTTGTTTGTTGGCTTAGATTCAGAGAAATGATGGTTCCTATTGCCTAAGTGGTAAGAAAATAATTTCA
The DNA here is from genome assembly GCA_023970755.1 of Azemiops feae. Lineage (NCBI taxonomy): Eukaryota > Metazoa > Chordata > Lepidosauria > Squamata > Viperidae > Azemiops > Azemiops feae. Next base: position 109,816 of record JALGBA010004179.1, on the reverse strand, counting down.
ACAGATGCATCCCTTAGAGTTGTCCATTCTTCTGGAAAGAACCAGTGCTTGTTAGAACACAGTAACTTGTGTTTACATATCACACTAAGCTATGCTTCATACATTAATTCATAAATCATGGATTTCACTATCGTTCTATCAGTTTTAAGATAAGATTGTGAAAGATGTAACCCTCCATATTTTCTGTCTTGTACTCATAATTCCCAGCTGATATAAGCATTGAGAATGAAGATAGTAATCCAAAACACCCAGGAGATCTGTTTTCTTACCTCTGTTGAGCTTGATAATGTTGGATTATAACCTCTATCAGTCCACACCATATGACCAAAAATCAAGAAAGAGAAATTACAATTTAGCAACGTATAGAGAGACAGGCCTTTAGATAACCATAATGCATATCATTATGCACCATTTTACAAACTGAATTTCTAGCCCAAATGCATATTCAAAAGTTTACTGTCTTTGATTCTAACATGTGCAGGAAAGGAACTAAAATATAACATAATTGTCTGGAGAATGAAGATACAAGGACAAAGCAATGGGCAAGAATTAAAATTATGTAAATCTAAGATTATGTCTAAAAATTTAGGACAATGCATATCAAAGAATGCTGAATCCAACAGGCCTACATAAAGAATTTTTATAAGCCTAAGGAGGAATGAAACGCAACATTAAAAGTTCTACAGTACATGTGCATGAGTCCAAATGGATTCTTGATCGCTACCACAAAATGTTGCTGTGCCTGTGATTTTAAAACAGGTCAATTAAGAAAACATTAATACAAGTATAACAGAATGAGTAAAGTTCACAAAAGTCTAGCATCATTGAAGAGCAATATTAGGTTCATAATTTATATTAATTATATATATAGATATTTCTGCCTTAGTAGTTTTTGAGGGACATATCTATTTTGACTATAAACCATAGTACATGGATTAGTGTGATAGTTTATTAAGCAACAGTACTTTATTAATTAATCATTATTAAACCACTGTTAACTTCGGTCTTACAATTATATTCTTATTCTAATCTTCTAGAGGATAGGGCAACTGTTCAAGAAACTTTTCTTCACTCCTAATTTTTTCTAGAATTACATTGAACCATGGACATTAAAACAAAAATGTCACTTCCTGTCCATTTTTTAAAGGAAATAATGCAATGCACTTATAAAATATAAATGGAAATTACTAAAATTATAAAATACCTATTTCTGTGGCTTCATATTACTCTTCCTTTAGGAGTACAACAAGAGCATATTTACCGTACCCTTGTATAAGACGCTCTCCGCGCCGAGCCGGCAAATCCACAAGTTCAGCCGGCCGAAGATCTTGCCCCCTCCCCCTTCCCGTTAGTGGCAAGCCCACAGGGGCTTGACACCTGCACCAGGCGGCATGGCAACGCACACAGGCATGCCCTGGGCTGCGGAGGTTACCATTATTTTTCCGTGTATAAGACGCACCTGATTTTTGAAGAGGGTGTTTGCAGAAAAAAAATAGCGTCTTATACACAGAAAAATACGGTAGTCTTCAAATGATTTTCTACTTTGCAACAATCCTGCAACGTCCCCATTTTTTTAACCAAATATTGCAACTTGATCCTGTACATGTTTATTCTGGCTCAACTCAATGATATGTATTGCCAAAAACCTATACAGAATTACAACATCAACCAATTATAAATGACACAGCTTATTCACAGTGAAACACACACATTCAATGTGTGATACCAGAAATCTGACCAGTCTTATCAATATTTCTACTTACTGTGTATGTCTCTCTAATTTAAAATGTCTTCTGTCAAAATATTTGAATACCTTCTGGAAGCCAAGCATTCCGTTGTCAGTACTGCTACAATGCATACCATGAGAAAAGCAAAAGCAGTCAGGAATTAAAAGCCACATGCTGATCATATGAAGGGGCTTGTGCTTTATTAATCTAATTTGGAATTTAACAAGTTTATTGCAGGAAATTGCCTGCATATGTTTTATCCAGTGACCATCAAAATATTTAAATATTAGTGGTTGTGGTTTTTTCTGTTCATGTCCAGTTCGTGGAGACTGCCTAGAAAAGTCACTGCAGGGTTTTGGGCAAGTTTTTTTTTTTTTTAGAAACGGTTTGCCCTTGTCTCCTTTCTAGGGCTGAAAGAGAATGACTGGCCTAAGGTCACCCAGTAACTCATGCCTATGGTGGACTATCAGCTTCTAGCCTGATGATTTAACCACTGTACCATACTGGCTCTCTCTATCTTAATACCAAATACTGATGATTTAATACTAATATTAAATAAAGTATTTGTCTGTCAATCTGAAAGATTGAAAAAGGGATTTTTTTAATTACTATTTTCAGATGTCCCTTTTCCTGAAAACTTCATTTATTTTTAACACTTATCTTTTCCAACTAACAAAAGGGAAGGCAGGTTGGTGACACAGATGCCAACTACAGGTGGTCCCCGACTTACAACGGTTCATTCACTGACAGTTCGAAGTTACAACGGCACTGAAAAAGTGACTTATGATCATTTTTCACCCTTCTGACTGGTGCAGCATCCCCAGGGTCACATCATCAAAATTCAGGCGCTTGCTTAGCAACTGGCTCATGCTTATGATGGTTGCAATGTTCCGGGGTCATGCGATCACCTTGTGTGAACTTCTGACAAGTCAGTGGAGAAGCCAGATTCACTTAACAACCGTGTTACTAACTTAACAACTGCAGTGACTCACTTAACAACTGTGGCAAGAAAGGTCATAAAATGGGGCAAAATTCACTTAACTGTCTCGCTTAGCAGCAGGAATTTTGTGGTCATAAGTCAAGGGCTACCTGTGCTTGTAATTACAGGTTACAAGTAATTTATCAATTGCCAATTGCAGTTTGTTAAAAACCCGTTGTGTTTGATGAGACTTTCTGGGATTTCTTCAAAACCTGTGACGTACAGTACTTCTCACCCAACAAGTGTTGTTGAACTCCCACTTTTCCAAAACATTGATCTTGAGGTCTGTTATGGGGTGACCAGAGAGGCTGAAACACTCTGATGTTCCTTTGTCCTTGTTTCGTGTTTTGATGTGACCATTAATTATTTTGAACAAAGATTGACCCATTAATCTATGTAGAATCCAGAGGAGCAATGCTGGCTGATGATGGCATATATCACCATAGATCAGGGCTTTTCAACCAGTGGCACGGGTACCACCTGTGGTACATTGGCACCTGGCAGGTGGTACGCGACCATCCTAGAAAAGTGGTAGCAGGGGAGGGGAATGAGCTGAACTGGTGGCAGCACTGCACAAGCCTGAGCGAGAGATGGCTGGAGCTGCAGGGCTGTCAGGGCTCAGCGGAAGCGCCAGGATCAGTGCCGCTTTCCAGCTGATCGGTGCTTCTTCGGGGCTGTCAGGGCTCAGTGGAAGCGCCAGGATCAGCGCCAGGCTCCAGCTGGAGCTCGGTGCTGATCCTGGTGCTTCTGCTGAACCCTGAAGAAGCACCAATCAGCTGGAATGTTGCAGCATCTCCAGGGTCTTGTGATTTACATTCAGATGCTTGGCAACTGATTCATATTTATGACGGTCACAGTGTCCCAGGGTCATGTGAAGTGACCAAAACCTGCTGCAACCACCCAGCAGACGGGTGGTATAAAAACCAAACACCCCCCATCCCACCCCCGCTGCCAATCCTCAACAGAAATGCTCACAACAATGAAAACCTGGGACAGGAGGAAGAGTGCCACCGGGTGGGCAGGCAGGTGTCTTGCTCAGCTGTGGCTTGGGGGGCACTTTTTTCAATGCCATTGTAACTTCAAACAGTCACTAAGTGAACTGTTTTAAGTCGAGGACTACCTGTACTATATCACTTTTTTCTGTTTTTTTTTTTTTTTGGTCATCAAGTTTTTGACACCTTGCTAGGCGATTGGTGGTACTCGGATATTGCCATATCCTAAAAGTGGCACAATAGGTGAAAAGGTTGAAAAGCCCTGCCATAAAGGGGGGGGAACCCTCTTTGAACTTTTACATCTGTTTGTATCAGCTGTTGGTTTCATAAGTTCTCCTTTGTCTGTGGCCCTTTTATTTTTTTAAACCAAAGGCTTCTTGTGCAGAGAGGCAGCCATAAGTTGTACATTTAAAGCAACTGCATTTTCCTGAATTTAAATGCAAGATTGACCATTTTCCTTGGGCCTCCAATTCATTCAAGGGAAAAAATATAGTGAATTTTGATTGACTGAATTCTGGAATAATTACTACTGCTACTAAGAGCTCTGCAAATAGCCAAGAATCAGCACGAACATATAATGTATACTAATAAACAGGGAGGATTTTCATGTTAGAGTCCAGTTTTTAATGTCTTCAGACAGAAATCAAAGAAATGACTGAAAGTGTAATAAACTATAATGAATTCGCTTTATATGAAGTCACAATTGCAACTTTAAAAGCTTGTCTTTCATAGACCAAGAACAGCTCTATAAATAAATGGAATGATAAATATGTTATAAAAAATTGTTTATTATGAACATCATTAGTCTATTCCCTAGTTGCTTGGTTTCTCCAAATTACCAAAATTGCCTAACAAAGCAAACATTATATGTTTAGTTAAGTCACTCAAATAAGAGGACATTGACTTGTTCCTTCCCTTATCAGCCAAGTGATAAGACAAGAATTACTTGTTGGTTACAATAGTTAGCTTGTAACAGAGGCAATAAACCAAAACTGCTAGTTTGGATTGATTTGTACATCTATCCACTACGGTATATTGCACTATAAAAATGTACGCAATATATTTAGAGGAGAACATATTTGAGAGGAGGTGTAAATCTGAAGCAAACTGACTACAGTAGTTTATCCTTCTGTGCTTCACTCAGTAATGCCCTTTAATGCTTGGCAAATGAGAGAAACTAATCTTGACATGAGACCTATTAAATAAAACCTCATTAAAATTGATCCTAGCTTAAGGTATATAAGACTGCAATTCATCTGATGGCTATATGAAGGAAACTTTTTAAAAAGAGCACAAGTGATCTTCTCTTTAACAACTTTTTATTTTCAATTATATTGCAGCAACCACTTTGTGAAATTCTGCTCCATTACAATGTCACTAGCATTATAATTTATAACATGGTTTGTTCAGTTTTATCTGAGCACTCTTGTGTAAATTCAACTGTGGTTTATAAACCTCATCCATAGCTTAGCATCACTTAACCACTAGTGACCTTTGAAACTATGAATAGAGCAAATCATGGATGTGTGTGTGAAGCTAGTCATTTAATCTTTCTATGAATTGTCAGGTGTCGTGTCTCACAGCCTCTCAGAATTTTATATTTGCCCTATTACTGTGAAACTGAGTATGGCAGAGTTTGACTATTATCTTTTAGTGTGTGTAAAGTTTAGCAAGGCTGATAACAAGTACAGGGAACATATGAGGCTTTTGTCATCAATGACAGACTGCTTGCAAAAGTAAAACATTTAAGTGCATTAAAGTCAACTTAAAAGAGTAGAGAGGAAGCTGACACAGGAAAATAGATACTAAAAATAGACTGGTGACCTCTGTGAAAAATTAAACCATTGTTCTGTAAATAAGGATAATTTTCTAGACCTCTGGATGGACCCAATTTCTGTCCACATTATTTGTTCACAGAGTGTTTGTTATAAGCTTTAACTGTTTATAACAAACTAGTCCTTTGAGTAAACGAGATGTATGTTTCTCCCTTCCTGGAGAAACACTAATAAGAGAAATAACCCTCAGTGTAAGAACTCCGTCTTAATTATTTTGAAGTAGTGGCAACAACACTTCACCGTCCATTTATTTACCCTCCCCCAATAAAATTAGGAAAGAACTATGCCACTTCTGACCAAAACTCATTTTCACCATGGCCTGTACTGAAAAGTCTGCAGTTATAAAACCTAAATGACTTAGGGCCCATTGATGGAAGGAACTGTCTCTCCTTTTATAAACCTGGACTACTGAACCTAGATTTGCAGGTGAAAATATTGCTCTCAAAATCAAGCAAGGAAGGCTTTCTGCACTGTTCCCAAGCTATGGGGCACAATCTCTCAAATTCTGTATTATTACTTTTTTGTTCAGTACTGAAAAAATATATAAAGATGGGTCTCTTTTTCCAGGTTTTTAATTGTTAACTGGCTTTAATATTAGTTGCATTTAAACTTCCATATTATTTTCAATAATTCTGAATGCTCACTGAGCAGAAAGGTAAACATAAATAACTGCATTTCTTAAAGCAAAGAAATTTTAACTTTGCTACAGGGATGATCTAACTGCTGTATCTGGAAAATCCATTCTGAGTCTGGAAGACATACATTACAAATGCTGCCGCCTTGATTGACCAGTTGGCTAATTTTGAAAATCTGTATTACTGTAAAGCTAATCTACAAGCAGTTTTAAAAGACATTTAGTCCTACCTTTACATTATAGGAGGAAGGACAAATGGCAGAGAAATACCTTATACTATATTCTAAATCATTCAACAAATTGAAGCTAAAATCACGGTAGCTGAAAGAAAGTATCCCACTGTAAAAGGAAGTATCTCTTTTTTTACAACAATACAATTTTTTAAATGTGCATGCATTTTTAATGTGCCTGACCACACTTGTAGTGAATCATAAGCTTTCTAATAGACAGGAAGCAGCAGGTGAAGCTAGGCGAAATCACATCAGATACCTGTACAGTTAGCACAGCCCCCCCTCCCCCCCCGGGCTGTGTGCTCTCTCCACTTCTCTTCGCTCTCTATACCAACGACTGAATCTCAAAGGATCCCTCCGTTAAAGTACTGAAATTTGCAGATGATGCAACAGTGATTGGTCTCATTTGAGACAACAATGAATCCGGATACAGACGGGAAGTTGAACAACTAGCCTTGTGGTGTGGCCAGAACAATCTCGAACTGAACACACTCAAAACTGTAGAAATGATAGTAGATTTTAGGAGAAGCCCTCCTATTCTACCACTTCTTACAATACTAGACAATAGAGTATCAGTAGTAGAGACTTTCGAGTTTCTAGGTTGTATAATATCCCAAGACTTAAAATGGACACCTAACATAAAAAATGTCATCAAAAAAGCACAACAAAGAATGTTCTTCCTGCGCCAACTCGGAAAACTCAAGACTGCTCAAGGAGCTGCTGATACAGTTTTACAAAGGAATTACTGATTCTGTCATCTGCACCTCTATATCTGTCTGGTTTGGCACTGCAACCAAACAAGACAGACACAGACTTCAACGGATAGTTAGAACTGCATGAAAAAACAATTGCTACCAGCCTGCCTTCCATTGAGGACCCACAACACTGTCAAACAACTAGTAAGGCTGTCTTACTATTATCCTTCTCGTCTTTCTTATTACCTATTTCCTTATCTTCTTATGACTATAACTTTGTTGTTTCTATCTTACGATTTATATTAAGTGTTTTACTTAGTATCCTAGTATGATTTAGGTTGAATACTTATTTAGTATCCTATGGCTATCACTGAGTGTTGCATCTTTTGATTTATGGTGAATGTATTTTATGACTATGATCATGATTTATCACTTGTTGCTTGTTATATACACTGAGAGCTTATGCCCCAGAGACAAATTCCTTGTGTGTCCAATCTCACTTGGCCAATAAAGAATTCTATTGAAACATAATTGAAAAATAAGTTAAAGTCCTTTGTTCTATATAAAAAATAAAATGAAAGACAAATAGAGGTTAAAATTCTAGCCAAGAAAACAATTCAAATTAGGAGAGCCAATTTTTTTTTTGTTGCACTGGGTTTTCCCTCTTAGGAAAAAAAAACCCCAGTTTATCCTTACCCCTAATACTATACGAAGTCGTGAAAACTACTGGTCAAGCATCTCTGTGAGCCTCACTGAATATAGGACTATTCTTTGATCTTTTCCCCATTTTTCCTGGGTAGATGAGCTACTTCCCTTTTGGACAATTTGTTCTGCTGAACAGCAGAAATCAATTGGTTCTTTCCTTAACTTCAGATTCACATATTGCAACCTGCAATTCCCAAAATAGGTACATTTCAAATGATAAGAAGCTAGAAAGAATCTGTATAAACATATCCTTCAAAACTTTGCGTAACCTTGCCATTTATCATTCCCAATACATCCCCTTCCAGTAACCAATGTTCAACCAGTTTCACTACCCTCAATGTTTCTGAAAGTCTCCTATTGAATTCTGTCTTTTCTCTCATGATATCCCTTTTTCCTGACTCAATCCTGCAATATATCATACGGTCACATCCCTTATTTCCTTAGTCTCTTCCCCAAATGCTGGAAAGTCCTTAGAAATTGTATATGTATTTTTAAGTCAATAGAATAGAATAGAATAGAATAGAATAGAATAGAATAGAATAGAATAGAATAGAATAGAATAGAATAGAATAGAATAGAATAGAATAGAATAGAAATCAAGTGATAATCATAATCGTAAACATGAAAATATATTCATCATAAATTGTAAAATACAACACTTCATCATAAATCATGATGCAACACTTAGTGATAGTCATAGAATACTAGCTAAGCAAACAACATAAATCATACTAGGATACTAAAAACAACATAAATTGTAAGATACAAGCAACAAAGTTATAGACATGATAGGTAATAGGAAAGATGAGGCGTATCATAGTGATGCAGCTTTACTAAGTAGTTTGACAGTGTCGTAGGAATTAGTTGATAAGGAGAGTGACGGCCTGGAGGAGAAAACTGTCCTTATGTCTAGTTATTCTGGTGTATAATGCCCTATAGCACCATCTTGACGGAAGAAGTTGAAATAGTTTATGTCCAGGGGGTCTGTAGATATTTTTACAGCCCTCTTTCTTGCTTGTGATGTATACAGGTCCTCAATGGAAGGCAGGCTGGTAGCAATTTTTTTTTCTGCTGTTCTAAGTATTCATTGAAGTCTATGTCTGTCTTGTTTCATTGCAGTTCCAAACCAGACAGTTATAGAGGTGCAAATGACAGACTCAATAATTCCTTTGTAGAACGGTATCCACTTGGAGATTTCAAAGTGCTTGAAGGAGGTGTCTATGGAGATAGTCATCTGTCTTGGGCCCAGTACTCTTCAATATCTTCATTAATGAGGGAATAGAAGGGGAACTCATCAAATTTGCAGATGACACCAAACTGGCAGGAATAGCCAACACCCCAGAAGACAAGCTCAGGATCCAAAAAGATCTTGACAAACTGGAACAATGGGCCCTATCCAACAAAATGAGTTTTAATGTGGAGAAAAACAAAGTTTTACATTTAGGCAGGAAAATCAAAGGTTTAAGTACAGATTAGGCGAGACCTGGTTCAAGAACAGCAACTGTGAGAGGGACCTTGGAGTCCTAGTGGATGATCACTTGACTATGAGCCAGCAGTGTGCAGCAGCTGGCAAAAAAGCTAATACAATCCTGTCTTGTATAAACAGAGGCATAGAATCTAGATCATGTGAAGTATTAGTACCGCTTTATAAAACCCTAGTAAGACCACACCTGGAATACTGCAACCAATTTTGGTCACCATGCTACAAAAAAGATGTTGAGACCTTGGAAAAGGTTCAGAGAAGAGCAAATAAAATGATCAAAGGCCTGGAGACTAAAACATATGAAGAACGGCTACAGGACTGGGGTTTGGCTAGTCCATGGGTCGGCCAGCCGAAACATCCAACGAGCCGCACGGACCCGTTTCCCTAAAAAAAAAAAACCCTGGGAGCCGCACCCGCCCACGCATGCGCGCCCGCGCGCGCACCTGCTCATGCCCGTTCGCGCATGCGCACGCGCACCCGCCCGCGCACCCGCCCGCGCATGCGCTCCCCAAAATGGCGGCGGAGGCTCCGGAGCCGCAGGTGATCCCTCAAAGAGCCGCATGCGGCTCCGGAGCTGCGGGTTGCCAACCCGTGGGCTAGTCTAAAGAAAAGACGGAACAAAGGCGACAAGATAGCAGTATTCCAGTATTTAAGGGGCTGCCACAAAGAAGAGGGCGTCAAACTATTCTCCAAAGCACTAGAAGGCAAGACAAGAAACAATGGTTGGAAACTGACCAAAGAGAGAAGCAACCTGGAATTAAGGAAAAACTTCCTAACAATGAGGACAATTAACCAGTGGAACAGCTTGCCTTCAGAAATCGTGGGTGCTCCATCACTGGAGATTTTAAAGAAGAGATTAGACAGTCATTTGTCTGAAATGGTATAGGATGGTTCTCCTGCTCAAGCAGTGGACTGGACAAGAAGATCCAAGGTCTATTTCTATTTCTATTTCTATTTCTATTTCTATTTCTAATTCTAATTCTATTATTTCTATTTCTATTTCTATTTCTATTTCTATTTCTATTTCTATTTCTATTTCTATTTCTATTTATTTCTATTCTAGTCTAGTCTAGTCTAGTCTAGTCTAGTCTAGTCTAGTCTAGTCTATTCCAGGTCATGGTTGTCTCAAAGGTGTTTTTTTTCCCCAAAAAGCACTGGACTATGTGTTTTCTTGAGGAAGAAATGTTTTTTCTTTGAAGACAACATTTTGCTTTTCCTTCAAGAAGCTTCATCAGTTCTGGATGAGAAGTGAAACATCTTCTTTAAGGGGAAAAAATTCTTCCTCAAGAAAAAACATAATCCAGTTGCCTTTTTGGGAAAAAAGCATCTTTCAGATGCTTGAAGGAGTCATTTCTCATTTTTCTGTTGAAAAAGCCATGCATTGGATAATCCTATAAACAAATGGCATAAGATTTTAAAAATCAAGATTGCATATGGGAGAAATAATCTTGTTGAGAATTATGATATACTTTTCATGTCAATTTTTCCACAGTCTACCTGGATTTTGAAGAAAAATAAAATAAAATTTCCTTTAAACAATGTTTTAAAATATAATTATTTCAAAATCAGCCTGTGGAGACTTAGACAAAATTAGTGAGATTCTTCTCTGTAATAATGAAATACTGTTTAGCAGTGTTAATAATGCCACAAATTATATTTTCACCATATTCTCATTCTAAAATCACATGTCAAGTTCCTTAGTATATAAGAATAAAATAAAAATAAACTGAAGTAATTACCAACTATATAAGCACAAATAATTAAAAATTACAGAAAACACACCAATGCAGGTTTAGTGCATTGCAGGTTTTAAGAGAGCTTTAGAAAAGTATCAAATAGCAACAGCTTGTGGACTTCAACACATGTGAATTCATTTTGTAGCTCTAATAAGCCTATATAAAACCGGTGTGTTTATAAAATAACGTTCCAGTTTTAACTGTATTTAGTTATATAATCGTAATCGATCAATAAAACTATATTTGCAAACGAAATTCTAAGAAAACTATCTGCAAGTGGAAATTTGAATTCATTCATATTGAACAGATTCATTTTAAATTGTTAGGATTTTTTCCCCCAAGTGGCTGTAAGGACTGCTTAATTAAGGCTGCTTTACAGATTAATACGTGCATTTTATCTATCCAGCCAATAGCTGCTCTTTTTTCATGCCTCACCGCAAGTTTCTTCCCGAGCTGCTTCCCATCATCTTCAAGCAATGCAAGGAAAGCACTCCAAATTTTAGCGCGGGTTATCTCTGGCTACTTATTGGCTGCTTTTTTGGGGCTCCCATAGGGTACTTTGTTGGAAGAGAAAGACGTGGCAGTTTATCGTAGTCAAAATTTAGGAGGAGTCTGATAGCAGTTTTTCCGACTGACACGTGTCATTAAATGACATAAGCTTTGTGGGCTGCAGATCTCTTTATCAGCTGCATTAAAGTGGGTGTTTTGGCAACCGATGGCAACCTCCACCGATGGCAATCTTCCTTGTCATAGAAACAGCAGACTTTTGGCTCTTAGGAAAAGGGTCGTAGCTCTTTGAACAATGAAGAGGCAGACATTGTAAATCTGGAGTTGTTATGGGAAACGGGTAAGTCTACATGTTTTCGTCCCTCGGCATGAAACGCTATCAACGATCAGAAACATTCATTTACAGTCCAGGGGTGGGGAACTATGGCCCTTTTATGACTTCTGGACTTCAACTCCCAGAATTCCTGAGCCAGCATGGCTGGCTCAGGAATTCTGGGAGTTGAAGTCCACAAGTCATAAAGGGGCCATAGTTCCCCAGCCTCTGATTTACATCCCCGCCCACATCCACAGTCCGTTTGGGAAGGGAATAGTGATTGCATGGCTAGAGCGTCCGGGCGGACCAAGGACTTCCGGGCCAGGAAGGGTACGATCCTTCCAAAAAAAATGGTGCCGTTCAATCAACTCTTCAGGTAAGAGTTGCCGTTGTGATATTTTTAAAGAGTAACAGATGTATCGCGGTATTTAATTTGCTAGATTCCATTCCTATCATCAAGTGCAAGGACTACCTACTTGAAACAGCCGAGGTAGCGTTTTAATCGTGAAGCGGAAACTACAGGGAAATCTCTCATAGTCTGATTTATTCGCCCAGCTGTGTATACGTGGGGTGTAGGGCGTTTTGCATTTTTCTTCTAAAAGCTAAAAATTAATGCGAAAGAGACTTAAGCCAAAACGTGCAACCTACTGCTCAAAGAAAGGCAAAATGGTAGGCCAAGTTGCTTCGTGCTCCTTTTTTTTTTTTATTCTTCAACTGTATGAATTTGGCAGATCAGCCTTTTGCCTCTTTTCCACTGAAATGCGTACCATTTAGCTCCCACCATTGAGAACAGAGGATCTCGATTCAAGATAAGTAGCAATCACGGTGATAGATCTGCATCGTCAGTCAACCAGTCTTACATAAACCTCTCGGATACCCTTATTAGAGAATGCCTTGAAATTGAACCCTTTCCGATTGTGAACACAAACGAGCAAGTCGATATCATGATTTATTTTGGTGTTGTGGTGAAGGTGCTGGGCCAGAAAACCAGGAAGCTGTGAGTTCTAGGCCTCATTTCTGCATGAAAGCCGGCTGGGTGACACTGGACCAATTACTTTTCCGCAGCCTGGCTCACTTGACAAAATGTTGTGGGGAAAATAGGAAGAGGGAGTATTAGGTATGTTCATAGCCTTTTGAGATAATAATCCATCTGGGTTGATGCAATTTAAATATACACAGACCTGAAAAGCCTATTCTCTTATCACAGCTACATTGCTGAGTACATATAAAAGCTGTAGAACAACTCTACAGGTAGCCCTTACATAGTACAGTAGATGGTTTCTTGATAAAAATATATTATGCAGTATGACTGAACCTACAAGATCTGTGGATATGTACTGGTTTTGAAAACTGGCTAAAGTAAAGAGTTGCCACTGATCTTACTTCTCCATCTGTGTAGGAGAATACCCTTTTACGATAACTGGTGAGATAACAAACACATTTCTTAATAATGGATCAAATAAATTGATTTTCTTTTTCTACCTTTTTTGTAAAATTTAAGTTCTGCTCTGTGGATGGTGTTCTTGCACTTTGGCCCTCACGGCTGATTTACTTAAAACAGATGACAGCATTAATGTATGTTATTAATAAGAATACAACCATTTCAAGCATTGTTTATCTTTTCTAAGTTTCTGAATAGTTTCCAGAGCTCAGTATGGCATGTTAAGGCTATATTTCAATGTTCCATCTTTTTTTCCCCTCCAGATTGCTCTATTCATTGTTTCTACCTGCCTTGATATTAAGTGGAGGTTTGTTTCTCTGTCTGTTGCTTCTACTCTGTGGTTTACGATTCTGGCTTCAACGACAGAGAAATCTGCGAATGCCTCCAGAGAATGATGGGAAAAGGCCACTTGTAGTTGCATTTTTCCATCCATATTGTAATGCTGGTGGTGGTGGAGAGAGAGTGCTATGGTGTGCTTTGAGAGCTTTACAGAAAAAGTAAGTAAACACATTTTCATGCTTAGCTGTATACGTATTACTGTATCTTTTTTATTTGGACCCTATCTTCTGGACTATTGGCTATTCCTGTCAGCTTGGTGTCATCTGCAAATTTGATGAGTTCCCCTTCTAGCCCCTTGTCTAAATCATTGATGAAGATATTGAAGAATACTGATGAAGATATTGAAGAGTAGTTTAGTTTTGAGTCAAATGTATATAATTAATTAGACAACTCACACCCTGTTGGGTCATTGTTTCAAACATATTTCCTTACCTAAATAGAGAAATAGAACGACCAAGGGCAGGCAAAAAAAACGGTGTACAAGTGACTTCCGACTTCCCCATTGAGTTTCTTGTGGGAATCTGGTAGGGAGCATTGGAAATCCCCTCCCCTCCAGGCAGCTAAGTGGCTGATGCTGGGTGGGAGAGGGAACGAGGGATTGTGAGCTGGTTGGGAAACTGTCACAGAACGTTGAAAATGAAGATCATGTGACCGCAACAGCCATGCAGTAGTAGCACTAAAGCAGCCAAACTTTCCCCAAATTTCATTCCCTTGAGAGTCACAGGTCCCAGATTTTGGACACAATCTGTAAGTTAGCCCATTTGAGGTACCTTGATTCAAAAATGGTTGCCCTATTGCTGTCCCAGCCCAACATTAGGTTCATTGCCGTGTGTGCCAATTCCCTACACTGAAGTAGAAATTGAAAACAAAAGTTTATTTTGAGTGACAAGGGGAAATCTCCCTCAAAACTGTTGTAACCCACCAACGTCCCATGGTGGCTTTTATACAGCAATTACCATTATTTCACCCAGTTAAAGGTCACGACAATGAGCATTTTAGTAGTATATCACATGGGGCCATTCTTAGACAACAGTGAATACATTTAAGGAAAAACCCTAAGTAGACCATGCTTAGGGTATACATTGTCACAAACCTAATTTAGAATTTATTTTAACATATATGATTGAAATATAATTTAGAACATACACACATACAAACATTTGTCTGTCTGTCTCTATCTCTTTTGTGAGGTGGGCCTTATAAAAACTTGTATGATGCCCTAAAATGGATTGGAGCTGATATAGTATATAATTTCTTCTTAAGAAACCAAATATAGAACTATGCCAGTGGTGGCGAACCTATGGCACGGGTGCCAGAGGCGGCACTCAGAGCCCTCTTTGTGGGCACGTGTGCTGTCACCCCAGTCCTAGGCCTTCAGCTGGGTTTTATAAAACCTTTTTGCTTTAGGCCTCCGCCGCCGTGTGCAAAAAAAAAAAAAAGGTTCAATCAGTCAATTTCAACTTCTTGCGGAAAAAAAAAAGATCTTGCAAAGTTGGAATTGATTGATTGAACATTTTAGTCCCACCCTGTCTGCCGTTACCACCATAGCCACGCCCACCCAATTGGCCACACCCAGCCAATGGGCCACACTCACCCGGCACTCGACGATGCATAAGTGGGTTTTGGGTTGCAGTTTGGGCACTCAGTCTCTAAAAGGTTCGCCATCACTGAACTATGCTATGGGGGTAGTGTGACAGTATAATTAATCATATTTCCTCATTTAAAAGATTTGTAAATAAAAAAAAATAGCAATCTACGAGGGATTTTTGCAGTTGGGAGCTACTTAGATTAATTACTCATAAGTTCATTCGTGTGGTGCCTTCATTTGTTAATTTTTTTTTGGGGGGGAGCTTCTCCAGAGCTTGATAGGGAATGCTTTTGGGAGTGATTTTTTTAAATATCCAGGTATTATGTAGCATTAAGCTGTGGATTTAAAATTGGCCGAAAAGAGAACAAAATGTTCTCTGCATCTGAAATATTTTAATAGGAAAACTTTTTATTTCCAGGTACAAGGATGTCTCCTATATTATCTACACAGGTGATACTGGTGCTACAGCTGAGAATATTCTTGAAGGTGCATACAGGCGATTCAACATCAGACTGAAATACCCTGTGAAGTTTGTGTTCTTGAATAGGCGCTACTTAGTAGAAGCTTCCCGTT
Organism: Azemiops feae; assembly: GCA_023970755.1. NCBI lineage: Eukaryota > Metazoa > Chordata > Lepidosauria > Squamata > Viperidae > Azemiops > Azemiops feae. The sequence goes on along the minus strand of JALGBA010004179.1, from coordinate 94,039 downwards.
ATCCATATTTCACTCTGTTGGGTCAGAGCTTAGGATCTCTGTTTCTTGGCTGGGAAGCTCTTACAAAGTATATCCCAGATATTTACATTGACTCCATGGGTTATGCATTCACACTTCCTCTCTTTAAATATCTGGGAGGTTGCAGAATCGGATGCTATGTTCACTATCCTACAATCAGTACTGACATGCTTTCCGTGGTCAGAAATCAGCATGCGCAATTTAATAATGCAGCCATTATCACAAAAAATCCCCTTTTAAGTAAAATAAAACTTGTATATTATTACTTTTTTGCTTCCATATATGGGTTAGTTGGTTCTTGTAGTGACACTGTCATGGTTAATTCTACATGGACTCTCAATCACATTCTTTCCCTCTGGAGGTGTAGCGACCGCACAAGCATTGTGTATCCACCTTGTGATGTACAGACTTTCCTGGATATTCCACTACAAGAAGAAAGCAGGATTATAAAACCAACAATTGTTTCTATAAGCCAATTCAGGCCAGAGAAAGACCACTCCCTGCAGATTAGAGCCTTTGCTAAATTGTTGGCAAAAACTGAAGGACAGCAACTATTGCCAAAGCTTATTTTGATTGGGGGCTGTCGTAACCTAGAAGACGACCAGCGTGTAAATGAACTTAAGAAGCTCTGTCTAGAGTTAGGCATTGAAGAAAAGGTGGAATTCAAAATTAATATTCCATTCAAAGAACTAAAGAGGCATCTGGCTGATGCAACTATTGGACTTCACACCATGTGGAATGAACATTTTGGAATTGGTAGGTATTTTTGTGTATGTTCTATAAACTGCTGCTTAGAAAATTTCGGTCAGTAAAATAGATTGTGTAATTAAGATTTAATTTGCATTTTCAGATCAAAAAGTGGCATACTCTCCTCAATATTGGCATGGTGATTTACTATACTGCCTGACCTAAAATGGTCCTTGTATATAAACTGCCATGAATACTTGCTATTAATAACCAGAAACTGTATTCTCATCAAGATTTTATGTGATTATCTCAGGTTTTCTCTGTTCACTCATAGTCCTAAAAAGTAGCAAATAATACTTGTTATGATTCACATAATGTCATAAACATTATACATGATTAACTCTGAAATTTGTTTAATATTTTTGATATTCATGGCCAAATTGTCAGCTCTCTTAAATACTGAAACTGAATCCTTAGGAATTTTAAATAAGACATAAAGATCAACAAGAAAGAGGCAATTGTTCCAGAAACCCGTAACAGTGAAATATTTGATAAGAGAGATACACTAGTATGCTGCAACATATTGAATATTTCTCTGAAATTTATTTAATAGTATCTATAGCCTGCCCCAATGGTGCAAACTGAGAGGTAACCAATATTAAATCAATCCAGTATATGAACACAATGTTCATATAAGAGTGCATCCAGTACATTTGAATTGAACTCAGGCTTATTAGCAACCAATAGTAGGACCTCAAAATAGTGTTACTCTGCTCTACCAAGTTCTTCTACTCAATCTAGACCAGGGGTAGGCAACCTTGGCTTGTGACTGCAGGATCAGGACTTGAATCTTAGGACAAAGAGAAATGTACAGACTACTTTTTAGAAAGCATTCTTTGCCTGGCTGTTTTCAAATTTGCACCACTTTTCTGGTGCAAGAGGGACATGTGCTACTTTAAAATCAGAAAAGATAAGAGTCTAAATTGTGCCTTTTCTTTTCTATGCAAAGTTGCAATAGAGAATGGCATTCTTGATGAAAGAACCACAGTATTAACAGCAATCTGTTCTATGTCTTTTATAGGAATTGTTGAATGTATGGCAGCTGGCACAATTATTCTTGCTCACAATTCTGGAGGCCCAAAATTAGATATTGTGGTACCCTATGAAAGAAATATTACTGGATTTCTAGCAGAAGATGAAGATGGCTATGCAGACTCTATGGCTCATATCTTTTCATTATCTCCTGCCAAAAAGCTGCAGATCAGACAAAGTGCTCGTGAATCTGTGAAGAGGTTTGCTGATCAAGAATTTGAGGAAACATTCCTATTATCTGTAGAGCAGCTATTTAAATAAATTATTTTGCTTATAAATATATGACATACTTGAGTTATTATGGCACTACAAAGTATACATGTTCTACATTTCTATAGTGCAATAAAAATTTTAATCTTTAAATACTGAAGATATCCTGATAGAGCACATTTCTTTGACAGATTTTTATTTTATAATGTCAAGATAGTATTTAAGGTCCCACTTATCTTCCAAAAATTATCACAAAATATCCAATGTTCAATAGTGATTACCTAATTCTTGTGATAATAGCATTGAGCATATATTTTAATGAATTAATTGTATAAAGGCTTAAATCTATTTCATCATTTTAATTCTTCCCATAATCTATTCTTTAGTTAACTAAAACCTATATAATTCATCCAAGATTGAATGCCTAAAACTTTTCATTACAGATCAAGTCAATGTTTATTGAAAAATGTGTCCTCTGAAACCATCCAAATTGTACATTTATCTGAAGTTGTCAGATAGCATATATGATAATGACCTCAGAAAAATCAATTTATATATGAATTTGGTTTTTTTCTTTGAAAGGATTGCTGAGGCACACAGAACTGAATTCCCCACTCATAAAAGTAGTACATTCAACAAAGTTAGATTAAAATAATCTTAACTTTTGCTGTCATACTGAGATATATTTCCCCCATTGGAGAATTCAAATACTTAAGCTCCCTCGCCAACAAAAGAATTAGTCCAGCCCAGATCCAGGTTTACCATTTTATTGAGAATTAGATCTAGATTAGTTAAGATCTGTTTTCATCCAAAAAATGAAACATGGTGATGAGTAGTGAAGCTCTATATTTATTGGTGTTATAAATTTGGTTATTGAGGTGCATCCTTGAAAGTATCTCTACACTGACAGTTTATTAATGGCAAAGAGATACAAACCAAGAGAGAGAAGAATTCCAGCTCTAGAGATTTTTACTTTGCTATACTAGGCTACTGTGTAAAATTTATAACAAAAATATTAAGCACCCACTTTCTAAACTGGTCTTAACATGTATACAATTGGTTATTATTAATTCTTAAGTATTTATTACCCAAGAATGTGTTAACTGATTGCACTTTGTTTTTCTCCAGTCAAGTCATTATTATCTTCCAAACTGTCATTAGATTTGCTAAGTTTGTTATCGTCTGTAGATTGTTTTTTTTGTTCCATGTTTGCCGATTCAACTGGACTTTTTGAAATTTCCTCCTCTAGAGATGTTACCACATTTTCTAAAGATTCCACCAGCTCATCTCTCAGTTCATCTTCAGATTCTTCAAAGTTTCTGGACAAGACAAAAAAATAGTGTTATATTTTTATTAAATTATCAAAACGCTATGTTTACAAATAGGGTAGCACTTCTGAGTACTAGATGGTACATCTAGTACATAACATCTATATAACAGGCTTTGTTGAATGCAGTGTCTGAAAGAGGATTATGATTTGGGCAGAATTGTCAAAATGATATTTATACAAAGACATGCTCTATAGATCCATTAAATAAACAATATCACGTCTCTATAGCAGTCTATTATTGGTGTAGTATATATTTGAATCCATTGTAAATAGAAAACTAGAGTGATACAGTGTCACTGTGAGGGCCTTTAGTTATGCAAATTCATAGCTCCACACAATTCCAGCCAGCTAATAAACTCAACAATGGGCATGCAAGCTCCTTGTTATCTTAGTGGAATTTATTCTCTAGATGAATTATCTATGTGCAGTGTAATGTTTTATAAGCCCATTCATACAATTAATTTTGAATGCTGCAATTGGGAATTGATTAGATAACTGCAAAATTTAACCCATCACAACAGCTTGCTAATCACTCATATATTGATTCAATCATCAATTTATTCATCATCAGTTAAACTTATATTAAAACATGAGTTCAGTTGTGGGTGGGCTGATAGACTCTTTCCATTACTTTTTAGACATGCAAAGCAAACTTGTTTCTGACTGGCAGTATTTTAATTTATTGTTTTGTTTCAATACATTTATTTGATGTGATTGGCATTCTCAGGTTTTGTATCCTTGTACAGATATTAAAATCGAGGGTATTAGTTAAAAAATGTGTGCTGAACAAAAGATTGTATGAACAGCTTTTCAAAGGGCCAAGTTATACATCCAGCTATTGTAATAACTTACGTATCATCATCATCAGATCTTGGATCAAGTTTACTTTCATCTGGGTTAACAGCCAAATTAACTTCTGGAGCATCTTTAATAGATTCTGGAATCCGGTGATTTATTGTTTCTTCTGAAAGAATAGTATTTTCATTTCATAGTGATTTCATATACCAAGTTTCATGAAACGTACCAAGATAGCTTGAACTAATACCAAAAATATATTGTATTAAAAATAAAAGTTCTATAGAGTAGGATGGAGGACTGCTTTCATATTCACAAGTCTATACTAATTTCCAGGGCTTTTTTTGTCATAGAACGCCCAGAACGGAGTTCCGGCACCTTTTTTGGATGGAACCTTGTAGGGCAGGCAAGGCGGGTTGTATGACGTGTGTGAGTTCCGGCACCTTTCTTTTTTTTTTTTTACAAAAAAAGCACTGCTAATTTCATATAAATGTACTCATTTCATCTGATTCTTGCTTTGCTAAAGTATTATGTGCTTAAATTTGATTTGTTGAATATCCCACAACTGACTAAACAATAAATCATGGCTTATATAATTTACAAGCTAAAGTGGCAGAACTCACACAATACACTTAAAACCAAACATTATGGCTTAAGTTGACAAGTGAATCCAATTTATGTGTAAATTGGCAGTTTTATCTTTAACTTCGAATGTAATATTTCCATTGCTGACCTGTCAGGACTGAGTCTGCTCAGTCTTAATTAAAACTTCTTGTTCCTAAACAAAAGGTCTTAGCTTTTAACTCTTGGGAAAATATTTGATTTACTCATATTTGAGTTAATGTTTCAACATCTATCTAAGCTGTATTTAGTAAGCTATTAAAATTGTTTGTCAACACAGTATACACATTAGCTTCTATTTTCTGTCACTTGCTATCTCCAAAAAATTGTGAAAGTGACTGTTGCTGCTCATTGGTTACATAAGAGTCTGAAATTCCTAACCAGTTTTAATGATTCGTCCATTTATTCCATTTAGTATGACTGTCTAATTACTTAGAAACAAGCATCAATAGCTTCCATGGAACTTAACTCCCAGAAAAAGTGAGATGAAAAATTAAAAGGATGTTATCAACAAAATATCTTTTCTCTAAAAAGTGAATCTTTTTAAGTAAATTAATTATATGGCCTAATGATTGGTGATTCACTCTCTTGCATATATAAAAAAAATCCCATTATGAAGAATTGATCATTCTAATAGAATGCAAAAATATATAAGAAAATAAGGCTGCCGCCTCATGTAAAAAAGTAAATATTGCTGGTTTAAAGTTACATCATCATTGTAATTAATATAATTGTGTGTACATTGTGTGTGTGTGTGTGTGTGTCTGTGTGTGTGTGTGTGAAGTGTGTGGGGGGGTATATTATTGTTATACTTGCAACATTATCATTTACCTTGTTGCTTACAAGCAGGCAAATGATTTTGATTTCATTTTTATTAAGGTGACTTTTATAATCTTTGCATGCACATAACATTTAGAAATTACTTTTACAGTATTTAGATATATTCCTGTCATATTTTTAATTAATTTAATTCTTTATATTTATATTTATTCCTCTTATCCACTTAGAATAACCTCTCTTAGGATGAGGGTTATGCACATTTATTCCCTGTGCACAACCTTCCTCTTTCCTTCTTGGAATATTCCAAATATATTCTACACAATCCCCTAGCCTAGGACACTACAGCAGAAATTGGGGAAGTGAGGAAATAATGGAAGAAGTATCTATTCCACTTTTCCACCTGTACATGGACACCAGTGGATAGAAATCTTAGATGCCACTCTAGTTTTAGTCTGGTTCAACCTGTTATGCTGAGATATCCTTATTTATTGCACTAATTGTTAAATAAAAATTCAACATTAACTTCAAATAATAAAAGATGCAAAAAACAACTTACTATGTTCTTCAGTTTGGCACAAGGTGTCACTGGTACATTCTGCTTCTGCTAACATATTCATTAGAGTACTTGGTAATTTTGGGCTCCATTTTTTCCTAGTTTCAGGGAACTCAGATTGTATTTCATTTACCTGGCCAGCTGAGGGGGGGAAATGTTACCTTCCTTATACAGGTATATGACACTTGACAGGTATATGACACTGAAAAAAGTTACTTATGACAATTTTCAAACTTACAATCATTACAGCACCCCTGTGGTCATGTGATAAAAATTTGGAAGCTTAGCAACTGGCATATATTTATGATGGTTGCAGTGTTCCAGTTTCATGTGATCACAAGCAAAGTCAATGGGGTAGCCAGATTCACTTTACAACCATGTTACTAACTTAACAACTGCAGCGATTTACTTAACAATTGTGAGAAGTATGGTCATAAAAATGGGATAGAATTCACTTAACAACTGTCTTGCTTAACAATGGAAATTTTGGGTTCAGTTGTGGTCATAAGTCAAGGACTACCTGTCGTTTGAAAAAAAATAGTAATATTTATAGATTTGATCCTCTTTGTGATCCATTTCCATTTTTCTCCATGTCTCCCTTTTTTCAATCCTGGAAATTACTGAATTATCCTCCAATCAAGATTACCTGTCCAAACTTAACAATTGATCACTTATGTCAGTGGTGGCGAACCTATGGCACGTGTGCCAGAGGGGGCACTCAGAGCCCTCTCTGTGGGCACGCACGCCGTTGCCTCAGCCCCGCCTCCCCCGCAGCCCCCTCACCAGCAGCATCCCCAGAGGAGAGTCACCCCCAGGCGCGGCCTGCATAGAGCAGCGCAGCCAAGGACATGGCAGCCGGCCAGCGGGGACAAGACTCTGTCCTTGCGCCCCGTCATGTGCAGATGATGCTGCGGGGTGTGGGCAGAGGGCATGGCTATGGCGCTGCAGGGCCGCCTGGGCGATCTGTGGCGGGCCATGGAGGCGGTGGGTGGCCCTGCAGGCGGGTGGGGGGCAGAGCAGGGGGGGCGGGTGGGGGGCGGGGGGACGGTTTTTGGGCACTCGGTCTCTAAAAGGTTCGTCATCACTGACTTATGTTATGATTGGTTTTGGGTTCTAGAGATTCTGAAGATTGGCCACCCTCCCCACTCAATTTTAGCTTAAAGCCCTCCTGATGAGTTGGGCCAGTCTTTTTCCGAGTACATTTTCCCCTGTTTAAGTGAGGTACAGCCCATCCCTTGCCAAGAGTCCTTCGTGTAGGAAATGCAGTCCAGATGACAGATTTAAAATTACTTACGATCCAACCTTGAAGTTTATAACTGTCACAACCTCCCCTTATGGTCACATGATCGCATTTCGGATGCTTGGCAGCCAGCTTGTATTTATGACGGGTTGCAGTGTCCCACAGTCACCTGACTAATTTGCAATATTTTGCTGGATCTGCTTAACGATCAAGTGGTTTACTTCACTTTGTGATTCCTTTAAAGGCTACAGTGACTTGCTTTATGACCATTGTAAAAACAGACATAAAACTGAGTCTGCTCACATGATGACCTGCTTAACGACCGCATTGACTTACAACCAAAATTCCGGGCTCAGTTGTGGTCATTAAGTGACAATTACTTGTAGTGAACATTAATTTGTTGATGAGAGAAAACCAATTATCTAGGCTGTGCAGAACCACATCGATAGTTCAAGAAGCCATGTGTAGAATAGTGCACAGCAACACTGGAGACAGAAGTACTACCGAAGTCAGCCATTTCGTGTTATGCAGAATTGTCGGGCCCTGGACCGGATTCGGTGTCTCCTTGCACCAGGAGGAGGACTCTCAAAGAGCGAGTTCTATCTAGAATGCTGAAATACTATCAATTCTATTTCAATCATAGAAATATTCTGCCCGGTGGAACAATTTGTAATAACTTTCTCTCTCATCGGAGCTCTTAGTCATCCTTTCCATATTGTTCCGACAGAATTCCACAAATCTTTGTAATGGACGTTTGGGAGAGCAAAGGTGCCCATGGAAAAGTAGGAGGTAGATAAATTGTTTTATTTCTCCTCTTTGCCAGTGAGAAAAGGATACTTTTATCACTGAGTGACAAATTCCATACTTTTACGCTTGTTCTCATGGGTACTCTTATCACAGGTATTATCAAACTATTTTTCCTAAATTAGTTTGTTATCATTATTAGACTGTATTGTCTGCTTTTCTGCTTTAGTTTGACTATAAAGTGGGCAGAATGTGATGCAATAAAATATTGTTTTATATTTTTTGGGATTATATTTTTGAAGCAATAGAATTAAAAAAGCAAACATACTGAGTTGGGAATAATCGGGAAAGACAATGAACATGTTGTCAATATCTTTTTTAAAGGATGCCTTACTTTATAGAAAAGCACTTAAGACTTATATACCGCTTCACGGTGCTCTACTCTCTGAGCAATTTACAGAATCAGCATATTGCCCTCAACCAACTGGCTCCTCATTTTACTGACCTCAGAAGGATGGAAGGCTGAGTCAACCTTGAGCCCCATCAGGATCAAGCTGCTAGCAGTCGGCAGAATTAGTCTACAATACTGCATGCATGCAATACTGTACCACCACAACTCTTATATCTTGAAAACTACTGAAATAATAGTTCAGATCAGAATGGAAACCTAAGGTCCACTGCATTTCATTTCTTAAGATATAACAAACACATTTTATTTAAAACAAAGCAAAATATTTCAGAAAGGTCACCTTCATCCATAGTATTCCATACAGATGTGGTATCTACATTTTCTAAGAGATTCAATAGTGTCTGTGGAGTTGAGATTTGCCAGTGTTTTCTGTCATTTATTGCGTCTTCATTGTCAGCTTCTAAGGAGAAAAATCTTTATTATTTTTTCTGAAAGGATATAACATTGACGCTAATTATAGCTTATTCATGCAATTATCTACAGGTAATCCTTGACTTACAACAGTTTGTTTAATGGCCATTCAAAGTTATAATGGCACTAAAAGTGACTTATGACCGTTTTTCACATTTATGACCGTTGCAGCATCCCATGGTCACATGATCAAAATCCAGCCTGTTAGCAACTGACTGACTTTTAGAATGGTTGCCGTGTCCTGGGGTCATGAGATCACCTTTTGTGACCTTCTGACAAGCAGAGTCAATGGCGAAGCCGGATTCATTTAACAACTGTATTATTAATTTAAAAACTGCAGTGATTCACTTAACAGCTGTGGCAAGAAAGGTCATAAAATGGAGCAAAACTCACTTAGCAAATGTCTCACTTAGCAACATAAATACGCTCAATTATGGTCATAAGTCGAGGACTATCTGTATTTCATCTAGGAGGTAATTTTTTTGGAGCAGTCTTATGATAAAATTTTGTTTAAAAGCCATTATCGTTATGGGTTAAATAATCAGTATTAAATTTCTCAAAGCATTATCAGATGCAGATTGCAGTTCCTATATGACCAACATAGAAGTGGACATTCTACAACAGGAAAGTGAGAGTTCTCAAAAATGTATATTTATTAAAAAAAACAGTTTTGATATGGAGAAATGCAACTATTTAATAACAAGAACATGATTATTAACTGACAGATTAATGAAATGTCTACATCTGTCCATCTGTCCAAAGAAACTGGCTAGCAAGCCTAACAGAAATTACTATTAGAGACACAAACAAAACCTAAGTTGCAGCCCCTATAAAAAAAATAACAGTTTCCCCTACAGCCTAAATACACCAAATAAATTAACATCTGAGCCTTAGTGCCTGAGGAAAGAGCCAGGTCTTCATAACCTTCCAAAAGCCAAGTAAAGTTAGGATTCTCCATAGCTCTAGAGGGGGAGTTGTTCCAAAGGACAGGCATCATAATAGACAAAGCATACTTTCTAAGATCTATTAGATCAGGGGTCCCCAACCCCTGGTCCGTGGACTGGCACCGGGCCGCGGCATGCCAGAAACCGGGCCGCGCAAACAAGCAAAGCCCCATCTGCGGGATGCAGGCAGTACACAAAACCAAACCCCCTCCGGTCCATGGAAAAACTTCTCTCCACGGAACCGGTCCCTGGTGCTCAAAAGGTCGGGGACCTCCGTGTTAGATGACATTTTTGTTTTCTTCACTAAGGGAACCCAAAACATAGGAATGGAGGCAGAAACTGTCAGGTACAGGCAATCCCACAAGTAACCTGGTCCCACGGAAGGCAGGGCTTTTAAGGTAACCACCAGGCCAATCACCTTCTCAGCAACCCTCCCCAGAAAACTGTCCCAATACAGCTGGGTCCAGCAATGGCTTCTTAAGGAACAGACAGACCACAGCATCCTTCAAGGCCAGAGGAATCACACCCTCCGGCAAAGACCTATTTGCCACTGCTTGAAACCAGCTACATAAAACTTCCTGGGTAGCTAGGACCTACTAGGAGGGACATGGATCTAACATACAGATGGAAAGATGCAACACCCCAAGGATCCTGTCCTCTTCCTCAGGAACTAGGATGGGGGATTATTGTTTTTTATCTTTTTTATTTTTTTTCTAGTTTATATTTTTTACTGTTTGTTAGCTGCCTAGAATCGCTGTGAGCGAGTAGGCAGCTATATAAACGTTCTCAAACAAACAAACAAACCAAGCCCAAATAATCAAATAAGACTGGGCCCCCTGTCATGTACGGAAAACCAGCATAGCTGGAATCTAACTGTGAGTAGATCCCAGTGATTTTATCTGACAGGTAGCAATGTTAATAATTTCAAGAAGCATACCCATCTTCCAATGCCGTAATTCTTCCTCATAGTTTGCCAGTTTTTTCTTAAGGTTTTCTCCATGTTCAAAAGTCAGTGTTTCATTAAGTTTATCACGCTGCTGAAATCAAACACACAAAAAGTCCGTTTTGAAAAATTAACTTGCATTCTTTTTTTTTTGGAAGCAAAAGCACCGCAATATCAGAACCAGACAAATTGAATTATTGAATATCATCTATCATATGCTTTTCAATGAGACATTTCACTTAAACAGCACATAATCTCTCTTCAAATGTTAACGAGAAGACATTTCATAGAGGGAATGACATATTTTCTGTCAATCATTTGATAATCTCTTTTAGAAAGACAGAAATCATAACTGACTCAGGATTTTATATGTGCCAATCTACACATTTTCTGTGTGACAGATGCTCTACTTATCCTAACTTATGGTATCATATGGAGTAACTAAAGAGGTTTGTGTAGTAATACTTTATTTTATTGTATGTTTGTGGGTTTTTTTTTAATATTCTGTGAATGTTCTCCATGAGGTTATAAAGTAACTAATAAGGCGCTGCAGCAACCCAGACTAAAAAAGGAAACGGTAGTTCATACTGAAAGATGACAAGATGAATATAGACTAATAATAACAATAACAATAACAATAACAACAACAACAACAACAACAACAACAACAACAACAACAATAATAATAATAATAATAATAATAATAATAATAATAATAATAATAATAAAGTTGGAAGGGACCTTGGAGGTCATTGAGTCCAACCCCCTGCTCAGGCAGGAAACCCTATACCATTCTTGCTTCCTTCCCCTCCCACCTTTTAATTATAATTTTGTTTTCTTATTGTTATAGTTTTATTGCTTTTGATGTTATAAGCCACCCAAAGTTGCCTTGTGGTGAGATGGGCAGCAATGAATGAATGAATGAATGAATAAACAAACAAACAAACAAACAAACAAATTAATTAATATTATCCTCCTTAAATCCAACACAATGATCCCTCTTTGACTCCTAGTCACTGCAAAGCCCTAGTAACTACATAGGCTTTTTTATATTTGTATTGAAACATAAATCAGTTGTGGTTGCTTTGCTTATAATTGCTATGGCAGAGGTGTTTCAAATGAAAATTAAATATCAGGGGTTCAGTTGGTAACAAAAATAAGTGAAACAAATCTGAGGAAAGAGCAAGCCTTTTACTTGGAGAACTTTGCTAAGAAGAGCTAAAGACAGATATTAGTGGCAGACGATAAACAGAACGCCATGTTTAAAGGTTATAACAAAGCTATACATAAAGAGCAGAACCAGGAGTCAAGCAAAAGTCTGGCCAGAGGGAAACTTCAACATCTAGCTCTCGAAACGTAATTTTTTTTTCTAAAAGTCAGATGCAGCAATAAGAGATTGTGGCAGAGGAATATTGATGGTAACATCTTCTCCTATTGGTATATCAAAATTAGTAGGAATGAAGATTGGACAATCTGGACCGAGAGAAAAAAAATACTGACAGCTGATATAGCTGAGGAAGATGTCTTTATATATAAGAAAAATGAATTTAAGCAATCCCATCTTTCAAGATAAACCCCCCCCCCAATGTATTTGTTTAAGTAAATTCACTCAATAAACAAAGGGTGAGACAGTGCTTCAGATTCAGAAGCAAAATGGTACTTCAGAATGTGCCAGCACTTAGCGTCTGTAGTAGCTCCGTAAACTATACGTGTCTTTTCCTGGGATTGCGTAGCTGTGGGAAAAGGCAAGATCACTTTAAGAAATTGCAAATGGTACTACTTTTGCACACCTTCAAATCTGAAATGCTGCATAACTCTGATTATCTAATGTTTTTAATGTATCAGCTTGTCTGTAGAAATGGTGTCAATTTCACACCTATACACAAGAACAAAGCGATTCAGTATAAAGATACTGGGAGCCTATTTTGATGGCAGCACTTGTATATTTTCCAGCTCAGGGTACATTCCATAGCTGTGATATCTAAAGACTTTTTCAAACAATGAGGTAGGAAGTTCCATACTGTATAGCCTCCAAGTTTCTAAAAAAGAGAACATTGTGGAACACTCACCTTGTTTTAACACATATTCTTTACACAAGCAGGGAGTCTCCATGCACAAATGGGTGGTCATTTACAATCTTATCATTAATTGCAAATATAGGTAGTCCTCGACTTACAAGGGTTTGTTTAGTGACTGTTCAAAGTTACAACGGCACTGAAAAATGAGACTTATGATTGTTTTCGCAGTTAGAGTTTTGCAGCATTTCCATGATCATGTGTGATCAAAATTCAGATGCTTGGCAACTGGCTCATATTTATGACCGTTGCTGTGTCCCAAGGTCATGTGATCACTTTTTGCGATCTTGACAGACAAAGTCAATGGGAAATCCAGATTCATTTAACAACTGGGTAACCAACATATCAACTGCAGTGATTCACTTTAACAACTGCGGCAAGAAAGCTCATAAAATTAATTTCAAAAGTACTTAATTTTGTTGTGCGTTACACAGTGACAATAAAGATATTCTATTCTAAGATGGGGTGAAACTCACTTAACAAATGTCTTACTTAACAATAGAAATTTCGGGCTCAATTGTGGTCATAAGTCGAGGACTACCTGTATAACTATGGTCCAGAATTATACCTCATTTTCTTCCTGGATGTTTTTCTCATCTGCTGCATCGTCTGTTAGATCAATCTGAAACTTTACACCTCCCTGAAAAATAAAATGCAAAAATATGTAACAGCTGCCATAGAAAATTCATAGCTAGAATATAAGTTAGTGCAGAGAGAGAGAGAGAGAGAGAGAGAGAGAGAGAGAAAGAGAGAGAGAGAGAGAGAGAGAGAGATGATTATCCCTCTTGTGCTATTGAATGTAGCAGCATAAAAATGCACAATCATTTTTCTCCCTGAGTAAGAGGGAAGACGTCAATTAAGTAAAAGGGACAAAGAACAAGAGATTTCTCTCCTTTATTTTGCTGAGATGTCCATTATAGCAAAATGAAAGAAAAAGACCCCTTGTTCTTCATTCTTTTACGTTTAGAGATACTGATACCAATATTCCAGTTGAAATGATATAATACAAAGGTGGCATTATTATTATATATAGATAAGATATATATATATATAAACCAAACCTTTGCTTTCTGTTGTACTTCTGGATTGTTCTTCTCCTGCCATCTCTGCAGACCAATTTGTTTCAGGTTTTGTTCCATGTCCTGGGGAGAGAAGAGGAGAAAAAAAGCAAATTGTGCATCACTATTTGCACTAAAAAGATACAGTATGCAAGCATTAATAGGCAACTAAAAACAATAACGAGACTCATAGTTGGGGGGTGCAGAAGGGATCTTTTATGAATGCTAAACTGTTCTATAGAATCATTTAAAAATACTTTAGTACAGGGTGGTAGAGCATAAATCAGGATTTACTACTACAAGAATGGGCAGTGTGATAGATGTGATGACCTAATATTACACGCATCGCACCAGAAGCCTCCCACACAAGAGTTTATATTTTTGAAACTTGTTTCAGGTGATCAGATGTTTAAGGGATAAAATATGTGCCTTCAGCTTTGCAGTGGCTTCATCAACCCACAGCAACCCTAAAAACCTGAACTCTTCCCCCCAACATTTTGAAAGGTTTCAATAAGCAAGTTTGATTAAACAAACAAGTTTAATCTATAAGGATTAAGAGATTAATTTTACTCTTTAACCTCCAACCTCAAAAGTAGGGGAAAAAGAATCCAGTCTTAGCCTGCCCAGTCTTGTGGCATCAGGTCATCAGGCCACGTGTTCAAAGCCCTAGACAGGCTCCAAGGTCACCCCTCGCTCAGAAAGACACAACACTATTCTAGTAGATTTCCAATTAATTTGCTGTAGATCAGACATGTCAAACTTGCAATGTCACGTGATGTCGCGCAACGTATCGGGACGGTTTTGCCATTGCCGGCAATGGGGTGGGCGCGGTTTCCGCGTGACACGTCCGGCCTGCGGGCCGGCAGTTTCACACCCCTGCTGTAGATGGAAGGGGTTTGTTTTCAACCACCGGTTTTTTAACAATTATTTCTGAGTCTGTTAGAATTGTTAATCTGTGTTAATTTTGATGTAGATTTGTATATTCAAGTTATCCCAGTATATGCCACATGCAATATTTTAGATAAATAGTTCCAAATGTAAGCTACCATTTTGCATTTAGCTTGGATGGATGGATGGATGGATGGATGGATGGATGGATGGATGGATGGATGGATGGATGGATGGATGGATGGATGGATGGATGGATGGATGGATGGATGGATGGATGGATGGACGAACGGATAGACAGAAAAAGCTGCTAACTCAAAACTTAAATTTGCACTCTTCTATTAAAAGAAAAGATTAAAAACGAATATATTTGGTGGAAATTGCAATAAGATCTCTTATTTGTACTTTTATTTTAGTCAAACAAAAATAGAGTTCTTCCCATTAATGAAGACACTACAATGAACCAAATGAAAAGGTTGATACCTGGCCTGGTTCATTTCTTTCTTCATAATTAGTATCAGGAACAGACTGGTCCTCACTCTTTCCCAGTTTCACAATATAGGTTTTGTCCCTTATGTTTTTATTTTCCTTTAAGATAATAGTCATAAACATAACATTTTAGGTTCAGCAGATGGATGTTAAGTATAAACATTAAAACTTTCGTCTACATGAACTTTTACAGTGTCATCACAAAAGAAATAAATGATTGCAGAAAATAGCATTAGAATATGCATTTCCATCCAAATAATATCCAAATATTATTTTTAAACTTGTGGTGTATTTGCATTAAAGCAATCTACATTTAGGACTATGAAAAGTAACTTTAATTCTGGAACTTCCAAGGAAGAAATGGCAGACTGAGGATGTTCCGTTGAGGGGGAAGCTGACAATCACAGTGGCATGAAGAGTCAGTGAATGGACTGACTCTTCACCATTTCTCTCTGGAGAAGGAGTGGACTTGGATCACCCACAAGTGCTCCAGACACTTGCTTCTCATGAGGAGACCACAAAACAGTGGACTCCTATGGGTTTAAAGCTCTGGGAGATGAGGTAATACCAGCTGTGGTTTGGCACCTACAAAAGGACACAAGATTTGCATATTTCCTTTCTTAATCACTTTTGGAAATTGCTTGTTAACTGCTGTTAAGATATTAGGAACCTTTATAATGGCACGTTTTACTACACCAGAGAAGTGTCCTAAAATCTTTTGAGAAATAAATTTTTTAAAAAGGAGGTTTTGTGCGGGGGAGATTATGAAAAGGAGAACACTTAGAGGCTGGATAAGTTTACCCACGCAACCCAGAAACAAAGCTTCCATAAATATGATACAGATCCCTCCTTCCATATGAATGTAAGATGAAAAATTATTTTGTGTTTCTTTCAAGAATCTCTCAATCTTTTTAGTGCATACTATAACTACCATTTCATTAAAACATACAATAATAATATTTAACTTCAAAAGACACATTAAAGATTCTTATGATCACAGAAAAACAAGTATAACACCAATATACCAGTTGCACCTGTTACTAACCATAATGACACCCGAATCACATTAACACAATGATAAATCATATAAATGCCATAATATCCAAATATCCTGGCACAAGTAATTAAGTTACAGCATTTATATGAATGACATCATATACATATTTTGTCATCACACTCCCTTGACCCTTCCTCAGCCATTCATATGGTACAATTAGCCCTGCATTTGAAAGAGGCATTTCGCATTATATGTTAGTCTGAATAAATCTTCTTTGCAGCTTTAAAACAGCCACATCTTTTGCAAGGCTTGAGCAGTTGCTTCAAGAGCTGTTCCTGGCTGTCTCAACATGGATGTGCATGCACAGCCACTCTGCTTTGTGCAGTCCCATCGAGGTATTGTAATCTATGCATGCACATGCATATTCAAAACAGCAGGAGCAGTTTTTGAAGCATCTATGCTAGTCTTGCAAGTTTTTTTTAATCCTTTGAAGAAAGATCTGTTGTTTGGGCTAATGTGCTTTGCAAATCATCTGATTCCAATGCTTTCCATAGTCCAGGGGTCAGCAACCTTAAACACTCAAAGAGTCACTTGGACCCGTTTCCCAGAGAAAACACTGGGAGCTGCAAAAGTTGCGTGCGCGCATGGGAGGGAGAAAGCTTGATTGAAGAGTTTAATTAAAAAGAAATAGAGGCTGCTATGCATGAGTTCTCTCTCTCTCTCTCTCTCCCTGTCTCCCTCCCTCTCTCTCTCCCCCCCCTCTCTCCCTCTCTCCCATCTTCTGCTCACCTGGCAAGCTGGCTTCATGCTGTCCTCCGACAAGCTGACACACATTCTTATTGGGCTGGCTCTCTCCTGCCCTTGGTCTGCCAGTCCTCTTCCCCCACTCAGTGTGAGTGTGTGTGTGTGTGTGTGAGAGAGAGAGAGAGAGACAGAGAGAGAGAGAGAGACAGAGAGACAGAGAGAGAGAGAGAGAGAGAGAGAGAGAGAGAGAGAGAGAGAGAGAGAGAGAGAGAGAGAGAAGGGAAGCGCAAGTGCCTCTTTCTGTCTCTGTCTCTCTGCAAATGGCGGAGGAGGCTGGGAGCCACAGGAGAAGGCTCAAAGAGCCACATGCGGCTCTGGAGCTGCAGGTTGCCGACCTGTGCCATAGCCCATCAAGTAACTATTTGGTCCAAGGACATTAACCTTAACTGCTTTAAGGCGAATTTCATTTACTTCACTCTGGTACTGTTGGCGAATTTCATGTAACTGCTTCAGGTATTCCTGCAAAACATTATTGGATTTTAATAAAATGTATCTGTACAGATATCTTTCAAAACAATTCTTAATATGGAAGAAAATATCCATTAACATTATACAAGTTAATTCAAAACTAAGTCCCACAGAGAAGTAACTTCCCAGAAGTGTAAGAATTGGACTGCAACTTTATGGACACATTGAGAAAACGAATATCAATATTATGGACACATACTTGGTTTTTAAAATTTTCTACTGTGAACACATTGTAATCTGGCTTGTAATGACATTTTTTAAAACCCCTGTAACATTTCAAATTATATTCAGGTTTGTTATTAAATAACTGTATAGTTTCTGTACAATTTTCTCACTTAACAATGGAACTGTATTTTGCCAAGGATTAAGGTAAGTTGAACATGAACTGTATTTTAATGCTTTAAAAATGGGGGAACCATTTTTAATTGATTACAGGAGTTATGCAGCTGTCTATCTCATAAAATGATATTAGGTGGCTCACAACAACTCATATAAACAAAGTTCAAAATAAAAATACCCTTCTGCCCCAAGCACCAAACCAAATAGGTTGTTTCTCTAGCCCAACAGTCCTTATAACAAGAATTTTGGATTTAATGTGAGATGTACCTCTATAATGCATGTTTACAGTCTAATTCAATCTTTCATCTAAAACTGTAAAAAATGCAGACATGATATCAAACACTTTTACCATCTTGCCTGTTGACTAGATCTTGAGAATTTAAAAGCCTATATGCTAGTTTGTTGCCTAACAAAAAGTTTGCTTTACTCTGGATTTTATAATGGTGAATGTAACTGTACGTCAAAATGCAAAAAGTTATTCTGATCTTCTGTTCTGGCTTCCCCAAATCGCTCTGCAGAGAGTGCTCCTGGAGACAGCAAAAACACGATGTCTTTGTGGAATCCCTCCAAATAAGTGCTAAAAGTTAATTTGCAGAGAACTAATTTTATTATTAAAGGAGCCCTGGAGGGACAGTGGTTAGAATGCAGTACTGCAAGCTGACTCTGCTGACTGCCAGGAGTTCAATCCTGATGGGTCCAAAGTTGGCTTAGCCTTCCATCCTTCCGCGGTCGGTAAATTAAGAACCAAGATTGTTGGGGGCAATATGCTGACATTGTAAACTGCTCAGAGAGTGCTGTAAAGCACTGTGAAGCGGTATATAAGTCTAAGTGCTATTGCTACTAAGGGTAATGTAAAAATCTTACAAGGGAAAACATGCAATACTCTCTGGGATAGACATCAGGTATACATGCAATGTTCTATCGTGGCATGTCTGTGCCTGAAAGTAGGTTTGCAAAAGCTTTTATAATTAGCACATTAATCATGAATGCAAAACAAGATATTAGTTAGAAACATGAGAAACTGATCAGTCTGAGAAATGCGCTCCCTGTAAATTCCTCACCATCTCTGCATCTGGACATTTTCCCCACATATCTTCCCAGGCCATGCTATATATCTACTAGTTTTTATACTAAAACCCCATACATTAGTTAAACACAGTATTAGCATGATTCATATGGCTTCTCCCTGAGTTCTAAGGCTGTGACATGCTACTTAGAAAAAGAAGGGATTTTCAAAAGCTTCTCATATTGAAAGATCACAGTTACCAATCAAGTCAAAATAATTTGCCCTAGTTACTGTCAAGTTGCAAAATAGCAAAATAAGTGTATTATAAAGCCACTGAAGGAGCTGTCCGAACCATACTGTTGGTTAAAACTAAATAATATAATTTTGAATACTCCATCCTTAAAGAAAGAAAAATTAGGAATAGATAATCATAGAATTAAAAGGGACCTCAGAGGTAATTTAGTCT
Source organism: Azemiops feae (assembly GCA_023970755.1). Taxonomy (NCBI): domain Eukaryota; kingdom Metazoa; phylum Chordata; class Lepidosauria; order Squamata; family Viperidae; genus Azemiops; species Azemiops feae. The sequence goes on along the minus strand of JALGBA010004179.1, from coordinate 74,612 downwards.
AATCTCTAGCTTATGCAGTATCCACTACAGCATCTATGACAGATGACCACCTACCGTGTTTCCCCGAAAATAAGGCCTATCCTGAAAATAAGCCCTAGCTTGATTTTTACGCATGCGCCTAATATAAGCCCTACCCCCAAAATAAGCCCTAGTTTTGGGGTGAAGCGCACACGTAAGAATCAAGCTAGGATGGAGGTGGGGGCTGGAGCTGCCCCAGGTGCCCTGCACTCACTTACCTTAGGACTACTGCAGCCAGGCCTCCCACACCCCGACACCTGTTACGCCGCTGCCTGAGTTCTTGTGCAGCCGCTCGCGGCCGGACACTACATAGCGCATCACCATGAGGCCTCCTGCCATGAGCAGCAGCACCGGCGCGAAGCACCATGCAACATTCTGCTGCAAGGGGCGGCACTGGCGCGATGCACCACATGGTATCTGGCCGCGAGCGGCTACAGAATAGCTCGGGCAGCGGTGCAACAGGTGTCGGGGCCTGGCAGGCCTGGCTGCAGCGGTCCTAAGATAAGCGGGTAAGACATCCCCCGAAAATAAGACCTGGTGCCTCTTTTGGAGGCAAAAAAAAATCATAATAAAAAGGGTCTTATTTTCAGGGAAACACAGTAGCCTCTATTCTCCTTCATAAAATACAGGTAGTCCTCAACTTTCAACACTTGCACAGCACTGAAAAAAAATGAGTTATGACCATTTTTCACATTTACAACTGTTACAGCATCCCCATGATCATGTGATCAAAATTAAAATGCTTGGCAACTGACTCATATTTATGACAGTTGCAGCATCCCAGGGTCGCAATCTTCTGACAAGCAAAGTCAATGGGGATGCCATTAACAACCGTATCACTAACAACTGCAGCAATTCACTTAACAACTGTGGCAACAAAAGTCATAAAATAGGGCAAATTTCACTTACCTGTAGAGACAATCTATATATTTTTTATGACAAAGTAATAAGTAGGTAGAAGTGTCTATTAGTCCAATCATAGATTCTTCAGTCCATATCCAAATGCTCTGGCCAGGCTCTCTTACCTGTTCTTTCGTTTCATTTTTTTGAGGAAGAGCATTATTATAGACTTGGAGCTGTTCTTCCTTCATTTCTTGATTCTGCAGCTGACAAAATTCAGCAGAAGATGGCCGTAGCCCCTGTTGATATGTAAAATAATTAACTCACGTCAAAAGCAGTGTCTAGAAAAGATTCTTCTTTCATTTTTGTGAGCCCATTACACTTAAAAGAAAAATCAAAATGCAAATATTATTACAGTTAAAGTAGCATTTCATGTTGGTACCAGTAAAAAAGAATAGGACCTCCAAAATTTATTTGCTCCAATCTGTGTTTCTTTGATCATAGAAATTGCTTACCAGTTGCTTCTCTACTTTTAACTTGTTTTGCTGAGCATTAAATCGTCTCTGAAGATACTCTGAAGGCCTGAAAAACATAACATTCATTGAAAAGTCTAACTAGAAAAAAGGGGCATTGTGTCAAAAATCAATAGATGTTTCCATATTCAAGAGAAAAAAAAATACAACCCATGAGGTGGAGGAGGTGGTGGTTCTTGTCCTTTCTGCTTATAATATTCTTCCATTCTCTGGCCAATACAGGGATCATCATCTTGGACTAAAGCTCTCTTCTGCAGGCTTGCCAGCTTTACGTAATAATGGTCATAATGTCCACACATTCTAATGACCTCTGGCTTCCCACATATTTTAAACGCAGGACCCAAGGGCTGAAAATATCAAATTTATAAAGACAACAAATCCAAAATATTGAATATTGATTAAATCTGAACTGTTTACCCCTTGTGACATTCATTTTATTAAAACATGTTCATTCTGAGCCCGGTGAATGGAAATCAATTTTACATAAAATAGTGTGATCTAACTATTGTCCTGATCAAAAGAAACTCTGAGATAATCAATAAAAACGATCTTGCCTCCTCAGCAAAGCAGAATGTAACAACAAAACAAGCAAATTACTTTTCTGTATCTTATCCTTTGCTAAGCTTTAAGCGTTAATCCTTCAGCTAAATATTTGAGCACTGATGCTTTATAACAGTGATTGCAGTCGTTTGGCCAGCACCATGCCGTCCTTAGGTGAGGACCTCATACTTCTACTTTGCTGCATTTACCCCCACTTCAATCTCTGCCATTTTGGCTACTCTGCACTCCACCACTCCTGTTGCCCACTGCTGCCCCAGCTGATTTTTGCCATCTTCTTTCTCCTGCTGCTTGATAAGGTATGCCAAGCCCCACCCTTCGTGAGGCACTGTTGGCCTCACAAGGCCTTCCCGAGCAGTGGGAGAAAAAAATACAGTGAAGGTTACTTGGGAGTAGCAGGGAGCAGTTGGGGTCAGCAGAGTAGTGTGGAGCAGTAGAGAAGTAGGGTAGAGAGACCCAACAGCAAAGAGATGGTGGGGAGAAAGACAGGTGGAAGGAGTTGAAGCACACTCTGCGGTCAAAAATGTGAGCATGCTGCCAAGCATCTGAATTGTGATTATGTGATCATGGGGGCACTGCATTGACTGTAATTTTGAGGACCAGTCAAATATCATTCATTCAGTGCTGTTGTAATTTTAAACCCTCACTGGCTGAATAGAACTTGAATAGAATACTTTATTGGCCAAGTGTGATTAGACACACAAAGAATTTGTCTCCGGTGCCTAATCTTTCAATGTACATGCAAAACAACAAAGTAATAATAATAATGATGCCAATAAGAGAAGGTAGTGGAACAGATGAGAAGGATAAAAGTAATACAGCCATACTATATGGGTAAATATACTTAGACGTTAGACAGCATTGTGGGAATTAGGTATTCAGCAGAGAGATGGAACAAGGAAAAACACTATCTTTCTGTCTAGTTGTTTTTGCATGCAATGCCCTGTAGCAGCATCCCAAGGGAAGGAGTTGAAACAATTTATGTCCAGGATCTCCAGAATGATCATTAAGATATGACTAGGTTAGCAATATATAACTCTTACCTTAGCAAAAGGTAACTTTTACCTTAATAATTGGATCCTGAATACTTGAAGGAGAATAGCATTCATTTTTATACACTAATTTTCTAGGAAGCATTTCCATCTTGATTTTTGGAGAATGATAATCATGGAGTCTTCGTTTCTGACCTTTAGGAGTTTATGTAACAATGATAAATAATGTTTGGTTAATTACTTCTACATTTAATAAATATTAAGAAAGGGACTGACAGACGTGTAGGTTATCTCTACACTTTGCAATTGAAAAAGGGCATTATTCCCTTGAAAATCAGCAGTATATACTGAGTTGGGAATCACTTGGCTACCACAAAATACACAGGTCTCTTCTAAATAAATGTTTTTCCATAAGATAGGAAGTAAGAAAGGTAATCCTGAAAAATATAGCATTTCTATTCAACAATTTATAAAATTCCCATTATGTTTAATGGCTCAGTTTTAAGTACTAAGGAAGTCTTTAGTTATGTGTCAGCACAATATTTATCTGAACCAAATTAATCCTCAGGCTAGCCTTCTACAACAACCAGGGATTTGACCATATACAGCAGGGGTGTCAAACTGCCGGCCCACAGGTCAGATGCATCATAGCAAAACCGCGCCCACCCCCATTGCCGGCAATGGCAAAAAAGTCACGATACGTCGTGACACATCACGTGATGTTGCGAGTTTGACACCCCTGATATACAGGATGGAAAGTTCCAGGCTGCCAACATCCAACATAAAAATTGGTTCAACTGGTTTTCTGCCTGCCATCCCAACTTTGTAGAGCCATTGTCATCAACTGCCTTCTGGGAAGGATCCCTGAATAGAAACAAAAAGGATACAACCACTACAACAGATACTGAACAGATACTGAACAGATACTGAATGTTACAATCAACGTCTCTGTGGAATGAAAAGAGAAAAACTGCTCAGCGGGATTTTTTCCTTCTTTCTCTCCAACCTCACCATTATAACCAACTTCTTGCAGGAACAACTGCTGATGGATATTTGCTTGTTTTTAAATAATATTTATTTACCAAGCACAGGCCTGGATTTATTTTAATACAATCCAATTTTAATTTTTTTGAAGGAAGAGTCATCTCAGACTAAAGCAATCCCAAGGTTCTTCTGTGTCCCTTGTCTCTCCTATAAATCAGAAGGACCTATTAGTTTTACCTTGCACAACGGAGCATATCTTGAAAACACAGCTTTCAAGTTATAATCTATATTTACTCAATCTCTGCTGACACATTTTCCTCAATGAAAAGATGCATGCCGTGGTGGCGCAGTAGTTAGAATGCAGCATTGCAGGCTAACTCTGCCCACTGCCAGGAGTTCGATCCTGACTGGCACAAGGTTGACTCAGCCTTCCATCCTTCTGAGGATCCAGATTGTTGGGGGCAATATGTTGGTATTTGTACACCGCTTAGAGAGAGTGCTGTAAAGCACTATGGAGCGGTATATAAATCTAAGTGCTATTGCTTTTGCCATTTTACAACCTCTTCATTTCTTGAAAGTGGCCATTTCATAATCGATCTCAGTGCAAAACAAATTTCATACATATGGTCAAGTGTAATGTTTTTATTTTAAATATAAACAATCACTTGCCTAATGATGAAGCTGATGATTTTTTCCTGTGAATAACAGTATGACTGAATTCTGCTTCAATGATCTAGAAAGGAATACAATGGAGTGCAATTATTTATTTCTGTGCTACATCAAGAGTGTTTCAAGTAAATATACCAAATGTTATTTTATTCTAACTCAATGCAGGGAGAAACAAACATACCCTCTTGGCGTTTTTGTCCTGGGGAAAGCTAGCAATACCAAAAAATTTTATTTGGTAACAATATAAGTGGAATTTATCTGTGTATTTGAGGAAATTATAATGCCACCCATCTTGCGTACATAACCCTGGTCAGCCAGCAATCCACAAAAAGAGTTATATGGAAAATAAATTGTAAAATAATTGTATAATACAAAACAAAGTTAAAATAACCACCTGACAATAACCAAGTCCCCATAACAGATTCACAACACAACTACATCTATTTTGGGCTCAACTAACATCCTGGCCCAGTGCTTGGAGCAAGGGTTATTTTTCACAGTCTTCTGTAAAGTCAGAATGCTTGCAGCCCTCCAAATATAGGGGGGAGGCTGTTTTATAATGAACAGAGCCAAAGAAATCCCCTTCTTCCACATAAGAAGAGGTAAAAAATACCAATCAACAGATAAAAGGAGTTTTGAGTGGACCAAGCAATTTTGTTTCTCTCAGCCACAAAAGATACTCACCTCAGGTGGCAAATAATTCTTTATCTGCTTCTCCAAAAAGGCTTTTTTAAAAATAGAGTTAATAGAAGGGCGATCTCTTGGAGAAGTTCTAAACAACTGGGATATTAATAATCTCAGATCGGAAGAATACTTCACAGACACAGGAATGAAATGGCCTCTGCAGATCTTCATTATAAGTTGGGGCAAATTGTTGCCTTCAAACTATCACATGAAAATAAAGTCAATATATTAAATCGAAACGGTAATTTAAACAGAAATACATAAAAGTACTTACATAAAATAAAGGACAGATGAGGGCAGAATAGTCTTAGTTTTCTTTTAGTAGCACTGTTCAATTCATCAGATCATTTCATATCTACTATTTCTCACTGATGATATTGTCTGCTTCCCTTATTTGTGAACTACCATCCTGCTTATCAAAAAGAACTATTGCAACAGCAGTCAAAGTATGTTCTACTCTACATTATATTACGTTATACCCCCAAAAATCCACTACTAAAACACATCTAAAATGTTAAGGCCATGTGATTGATTCTTTCACAAATAGTTGACACTGAAAATGACTTACCCATTCATATTTATTTGTTTGTTTGTTTGTTTGTTTAGCTTATGGCATATCATATGTGGACTAGCAATATATATTAACATTCTACTTAGAGTAGTAAAATACAATAAAATATAAATGTTAAAAAGATCAGTGTTCAAATACCAATGTCCAGGCCATCTAACCATTGTTTATATTAAAAAAAAAATCAGATACTGATCCGGTATATGCCCTCAGTTTACAGCTGGTCACTATGTGATCGCAGTCACATTGAGGGGAGGATACTATGCTCCATTTATGCATCCTGGCAGGTGTCATGTGAGGTGCGAATCCTATTCAGGACTGTCCATTGCTGACGTGATTGTTCAAAGTCTGGCACCTTTTTTGTGGGGTCTATCTATGTCTGGGCGCTCAGCGACCCATTTGGCTTTCCATTTGAGAATCAACGTGAAAGTTGTTGGGCAGATGTTGTGCAAGTGCCAATGGGGGAATCCTGGATTTGAATCTTCCAGCTGATAAATGAGAAAGGTCGGCATGCAGTAAGGAGCCAGTAGGAATATTATTCCTCAGTAGGAGTAATAAAACAATAATTTACCAAAAGGCAAGCCAATAAGAATCTTCCATGCTATCTCTTCTAACTTTTCAAGATGTTTTTTTTTTTAAATGAAAAAGTTAAGGGGTTTGGCTAACACAAACTGTCTCCAGAGTTTCTTGTCTCTCATTTTTTATGTGGCAGCCTCTGTTTATTGTTTCAATTGCCTCCTTAGGTTCATGCTGAACACCGATAGTATATCATTACCTCGTCAGTCTAAAGACCCTAGGACAGGGGTGTCAAACTGCCGGCACGTGGGCCAGATGCGTCATGGCAAAACCGCGCCCACCCCATTGGCTGCAATGGGAAAAAAGTTGCGATATGTCCCGACACGTCACGTGACGTTGCGAGTTTCACACCCCTGCTCTAGGATTTCATTTGTGATATCAAAAGAGAATTTCATCAACACCTGAGTTTTCCAAACCTCTTAATTTCCTGATTTTACTGGGAATTAAGGGCAGAGTCATTCACATGACTTCACAGAAAATTGCTTAAATTCATTTTTGCTCTACAGGTGAACTGTAGGCCAACATCAGTCCCAGCAAGAAAATCTGACCAGATAACTATAATGTGCTGCTTCCCTCTCCATCATAATTCTTCTTTAAATTTTCTTAATTAATTCTCTATCCTTAACTCAGAAGAATTTGGCTATACTGCAAGACAGACTCTATAGCGCTTCCCAAGCAAATCAACATAAAAAAATGAGTAAGAATATGTCCAGCTTTTTAAACAATGTTTCATACTACCAGTGGTAAAATGACAGCTAACATTAAAATAGTCAGAACTAGAAACATGGAACAGAATATACACAGAATGCAACAGCATGAAGAATACTCAAATCTATGTTGTACTTTTCATTTTACAAATGATAATCATAAGAATATATAAGCCATTCTTGATCAGCCCAAAGCCCATCTAAGTCCACTATTTTATTCTCATGGTAGCCAACAAAGTGCTAAAAGAATCTCAGAGCAAGACAAAAATACCACAGCACAGTTGTGTTCCTAACATTTTACATCAAGATGCATATTCTTTCAATAAAACATATGTAGTCATTATGTCTAATAGAAATTGTTAGCCTTATCAGTAGTGAATTTTTCTATTTCTCTTCTGAAATCGTGGTAGTTTAGACATTTAAAGAAACTTTTTTGATGGAGTATTTCTTTCCATCTGAAAAGGAAAACTCACATGATATTATTACTACAAAACTGGTATCTTTCTACACTGTTCAAAATGTTGATTCTAATAGCTGTCACTAAATGATCTCAATAAATATTTAGTTATGACGGTATAATCATTTACTTACAGGATGCTTTAAAGTGCACAACTCGTATAACACACAGCCAAGAGACCATATATCTCTATAAAAGAAAATAAGAAATTAGAAGAATTAAAATAATATTTAATAACCCAGCAAAAACATCTATTCCAACTATGTGGTTATGCAAAACATTGATTATTCATATTCTGTTTAATATTATTTATAGTATACTATTTATTATTTTTAACATATTGTTATTATAGCTACCAATAGTCCTTGCTTAACAAACCGTTGCTCTGATTTTGAAGTTCTGATGATTGAATGTGATATTTTTGATGCTTCTCAATTGGCTCATATTTACCAGTCATGTGACCACAACCTCTAGCAATTTTTGTGAGCATCCAGTATTTATTTCCAATTTCTGGCAAAAAAAAAATGCCCATTGAGTATAATGGATTCATTTAACAACTGCCACAGAAAAGGTAGTAAAATCAGGTGCATGACCATCATGACTTACAACCAAAATTTTGAGCTCAATAATGGACATAAGTCGAAGACTACCTGCATTTGGTTATGAAAAAGTGGTAGCTTCTTCAAAGGTTGTTCTGTTGTAGTATAATTAATGCCTGCAAACAGAATATTATTAAAGCAGCTATTAAGGCCAAATAGGGTGTTTTAAAATTGCAAAAAAACAATGTGTGCTTCACAAGAAAGCTGACCTTTTAAGAGTAGATTCTATAGAGAAGTGTTCAAAAAGTCTGAAAGCAAAGACAGCTTGCAATACTAATGTTTATATTTATTGCTGTCTTTCATCTCAAGAAGGCCTTCAAGAACTGCAAGTCAATTGCCACTTGGAAAGCAGTATGAATGAATTATTTATCAAAAAAGATTCTTGGCTTGTGAGGAGTTATACAGTGAACTGCATGCTCCAAATTAAGGCTTATTAAAATAAAGTTGGAAGAAACAACTATTTGCATAAAAAACAGATTTCTTAAATATAGAAGACTTTTTAACAATTCCTGAAAGCTGACTTGACAGGAACAAGAGTCACTATAAAATTTGCACATTTTTTAAAACTCATTTTTTTCCAATTTCACCATCCCTCTCTGTCTTTTTCCACAAAGATAGAGGTATGTTCTGAAACTTACGTTTTATTATTATATGGTTTATTTTCACAGATTTCAGGTGATAGGTAATATGGTGTTCCTACACAGGTACTAGCAAATTCCATCGTGCTAAAGAAAATAGCAAACAAAAAAAAAAGGATTTTTTTTCTTTGAAAATAATGTGATTAATGCAGCTATCTAGAGAAATCACAAAAGACATAACTTAGTCCATTATTTGAAAGGCCCTACATGTGAGTCCATTCAAGGCCTGATTGATATAGCAAGGTCTAAATAATTTACAAGTAACCATGATTTCAATTTCTGGTTTAGAGCATATTAAAGAGTTTCCCAATTTCAAATGTACAGGTAATGGGAAACCACTGTTTGAAAATGCACTGTTTCTACTTTTCTCATGTACAAAGGAAGAAGTAACTTCTAGATGAAATCCAAATTTTTGCTGCACTTCTTTTCAATAAGGCTAAGACATTTTGCAAAGTTAATGTCTGACCAATTCTATGCCCTGTTCACTGGAATTTTAAATGGAATAAACTCATCCAATTTTTATCTAATACTAAGGGAATAACATTATCCATAAAAATATGCTTACTTGTTCAACATCCTTGCAATCCCAAAATCTCCCAGTTTTGCTGTTTTTCCATTATTGCTAAGAAAAATGTTCTGCAAACGAAATATACCATAATTAAAAGTGGATGCATGTTTTATGTCTCAGCGATGATGCTAAAAATTCTCTCCCAAAATTACCTGTGTTTTTATGTCTCTGTGCAGAATCTTCCTGTCATGTATATGCTTCAGGCCTAAGGCAATTTGCACGAACCAACCCAAGATCTAAATATAAAGATAAAATATCAATACTTCATAAAACACAATTATTAAAATTTCTTCAAGAATACAGTCTTGGGGAGGAAAAAAAGAGTTCATTATTTTAAATATATACATATACAGAATTATGACACAGTGGATTACAGAGTTATTAAAATGTCAAGGTTAGAACCTATTTTCTGTGTGTGTGTGTGTGTAACAGAGAAAGAAGGGGGGGGAGGGAGGGAGACAGTTTTTATTGTTGAGAGCTTTTGAGATTGCTGAATTTGCATACATCAAAAGGTTTCAGGGAACCTCTCACTCAGTGATGCTGTTTGTTTTTCCAAGCTGGCCATTTTGACGTCTGTCCCTAGAGACTAAATTACTGCTATATTAGTTTGTCCTGGCTTTGAGTCTTGACTTAACATCCATTAATTCTTTTGCACAAAACATATTATAAAGCACATTAGAGGAAGCACATGTGAAGGCACTTCTAATCTTGGCACCTTCACATGGTCTTCCTGCAATGTGATCCTGGCTAATCAGAATTGGTTTCAGATGGAACTGGCAAATTCTACTGGAGAGCACCTGATTGGGCAAGACTGCCTTACCCTTTCATCAGCATTATTTTATTACAAATGAAACATACGTTTGAAGTATGCAATCTTGGAGTTGACATAGTTAGAAATACTCAGCATTGCCCATATTTTTTTTATCTATTTTATCTTCTATTAATTATGGAATCTGTCCTAAATTTTGGCTTATCTTCCTTTCAGGTAAATACATTATGTGGAATCCTATCTTATTAAAGCATAATTACACGGTAACATAAAAATAAATAAAACACAACGTAAGCCAGGATCGCCACTTTGAATGTTTTGCTGTGATGAACAATGAAGGGAATATAAGTGAAAATATTCCTCAAATTACAAACTTACCTTATCCTCATCAAAGAGCACTCCATGTTGCATATTTATTCTTTTCATTAGGTCACCTCCATTGCAATATTCCATCATAATATACAAGTTATTTTTCTCTAAAAAACATAATAAATTAGGTTTTGAGCCATTAAAAAAAAGAATACAATATAAAACAGAAGGGGGAATCCTGCTGGATTAGATCAAAAGTCCACCTTTTCTAGTATTTTGTGTCCTACCCTGGCTGAAGATGCAACTGAAAAGCTCACCAGGAGGATATAAAGGCAAAGCCTGTTGCTGCTACTGCTATTAACAGCATATTTTGGATTTGAGACATGCAATCTTGATTCTGCAATATACTGTACATGCTCACACACACACAATATTTTCAGAGCCATAGCAGTTTAACATTTCCCCTAGATTTCAAATATATTGATCTAAAAAAACCTCAGGTCCTTAAGCCAGCCACCATCAATTGAGAGATCCAGAGAGGACTTTCAACTGTTACACATCAACAATATTGCCGTGTGACATCTAAACCTATCTGCTTCTTGATCTCCAGCTAAAATGGCTAAATGCCTCTTCCCCAAAGTTAAAAGTGACATCTGCTAATAATTTGTCTTTAATATAATAAGGAGCTCTTCAATGTTTCCTTTTGCAGGTAGATACCATACTCATCTCCTCAACATTGATCATGTAAATATACATGGCATTAGGTAACTAAAAGCAAAACAAGATATTATTCTATCCCACTGAAGTCATATGACTTTCAGGAGCTTATAGGTTATAAAAACAATAGTTAAAACATCTAAAGTGTTTTAACAATCTTAACAGAGATCATGAATATCACATCAGTCCCCGCAGAGAAACAGAAAAACAAAAAGAAATATACATACATACATGAAATAGAAAGTAAGATGGCATTAGATATATAAATTCAAAGAAACAATCTCCAAAACCTGTTTTTTTTATGTTTTTGGCAGAAAGTACTTATGTGCCTTTCAAAAGAGGAAATTTTAGAAGGAGCTACCTATTGTTGCTCTATTCTAAGAGTTAGCCAAAATACAGGTAGTCCTTATGACCACAATTGAGCCCAAAATTTCTGTTGCTCAGTGAGACATTTGTTAAGTGAATTTTGCTCCATTTTACAACCTTTCTTGCCACATTTGTTAAGTGATCATGGCAATTGTTAAGTTAGGAACATGGTTGTTAAGTGAATCTGGCTTCTCCACTGACTTTGCTTGTCACATGATCCTGGGACACTGCAACCATCATAATTGAGTCAGTTGCTAAGAGTTTGAATTTTGATCACATGATCATGGGGAAACGGTCATAAGTCATTTTTAGGGCCCTTGTAACTTAGAATGGTCATTAAATGAACTGTTGTAAGTCGAGGACTACCTGTAACTATAAATCACAATGATACCTTGAAAGGAAGTGTAGAAATCTACAATATTGGGATGCTTCATCTTGGCTAGAAGAGTTGCTTCTTTCTGAGATGATTCTTTTTCCTTCCTTGGCATCTTTATTTATTTAAAAAGATAGCAACACAAGTTATGTTATTATTTATGTGACTGTATGGGAATACCACAAAGATATTTAAAGAATTCTGAATGCTGCTTAGTGTAATTTCCCCTAAATTGATGACCTCTGAACAAATCTTATATTTCCAATAAAAGTTCTTGTTGCTTGGGAATTAATGTGAACTGTGTTCCCATTTTTTTGTTGTATTAACATAATTTCACAATTAAAAATTACTAATTTCACATTATTTAAAGAAAGTCTGATTTATCAGGAAAGGACATTTTAAGCCAGGGGTGTCAAAGTCGCACATCACGTGTCGCGACATATCGTGACTTTTTCCCCATTGCCGGAGCTAGGGTGGCCGCGGTTTCGGCAAGACGCATCCAGCCCGTGGGCCGGCAGTTTGACACCCTTGTTCTAAGCTTATTATTTCAGAGATCTCATTCATAAGTACTGTAACACATTTCATCAGTTTCTTTCAACATCCTTTAAGAAACAGACTACTTCCTTAAAGGCTATATATATTTCCAGAACTTTAAATTGTCATGGAACCTCAGAAACAGCAATAGCAATAACACATTGAATTCATTATCACAAGCACTCAGACATACAACAAACTTACTTTCAGTTGTGCAAAGGCATTAAAAATGCTTCTTCAAAACTTAATCTTATGTCAAATATTCAAACAAATTGTAAGTTATCTGTCTAAAATATTGCTAACGTTACTGTTTCTGCCCTTAAGCAGATCTTTCTATGATTGACATCTTCACCATGGATCAAAAGTATACATGCTATATAGAGAACTGTTGTAAAATATAAATATTACCTTAGTTAAATTGATCTCCTTGATAACACATTGTTGATTATCCTCTTTTTTTCTGGCTAAGAATATTTTGCCAAATGCTCCTTCTCCAATCATTTTAATTATTACATAATTATCCATGATTCTGAGTTTTGGAGAAATATCAAAAACAAAAAGAATGAAGAAGTTAATATTTAAACCCCAAACTTTACCTCAAACTGTGACCTTTAATTCTTCCGTTGTAGATTTTTTTTCTTTTTAAAATTTTAATATCTATTTTTCTTGGTCAGATACTCGCAACTGAAAGAGCAGTATCCCTAACCCTTTTAAGTGAAGCAGTTGCAAAACAAGAGGAAATTATATTTCAGATGCATTATTATGAAATGTGCACACATAAAATGACAGAATTCTTGGACTTAGAGGATGAAAGTGTGTTATACGTGAAAAATCACGCTGTTTGTAGCCTTATGGTTTATTCAGGTCACTAGAGACGTTTTGACAACTATCTTCTCTTCTGGGGAAATGGAAGCTACATCCAACCTAACTCATCTGATGGCACCAGGTTGGGAAAGGCAGCCACCTGGCACATGACCTACTTAACAAATCTCTGGTTAGTGGCTGGATCCATATGGAAGACAGCTTAGGTTCTGCATGCAAGTTGCATGACGGGGAAAAAAACGATAGACAAACATACTGTACAGCAGATCATAACAAGATCTTTGACTGGTTAAATTATTTCAGATTCCTTTCCAAGCAGACTCAAGAGTACTGTATCTCTAGAAAATGGAACCCTTGATCTATTTTCCCTCGAAGTGAGGGATCCTTCACACAATCCATCAATTAATGCAGATGTGAATTCGAGGTGAGTGGCAGTTCTAGTAGACTGATAAAATACTAAGCACTTCTCTTATTCTGAGACGCCTTAAAATGGACGCAGGCTACAGCTTTCCACACACTTTACCCAGGAGTAAGCCCCAGTTATCTATTGCGGCTTACTTCTGAGCAAACCCCTGCAGGTTTGTGTTGACAAGTTCATTAAGAGAGAAGCTTAAGCTATCCCTTTCCTCTGCGGGGAGGCGGTCAATTCCCCGGCCTGTCTCAGCACTTCCGCTTTTCCGTTGCCAAGGAAACTGAACTGACGCGCGCTCGCGCGCGCAGGTTCCCTGCCTGTTCGCGCTCCGCAGCTTTATCTTCTCTGTCGTTCACCCGCCGCCGGGAAGCTTTCCTGCGCCCTGAGATGGGTGAAAAGGAAGAGTCCTCCAGAACCAAAAATATCAACTTATACCCCCTAAACTACCTTAAGGTCCGCAGACGGTGGAAGCAGCAGCTTCTTCAGCGCCCGCGAAGGCGTGTTTTCTTTACACCCCGCCCTATTGTCCGGGGTCATGGATCGGCTTCTGCAGCCTTCCGCAACCTGACGCCCTTAGTGTGTTAAACTACAGCTCCCATCATCCCTCTTTAGCATGGTTCTATTATATAGTCGAAAAGAACTACAGTACTAGTAGGTATCAGGCTGAAGGGCACGTTTGTAGAAAATAGTAGCTCTAGAGTTTGCACACCACCTCCTCGCGTTGATCTCCCACCCCCTTCAAATTTCCAATTCATACTTCATACTTTCGTAATAACCTAACAAAATGCAGAGGGCAGAATGTTGCTTTAGTCAAGCTACTCCCAGATAATTGAAGGTTTTAACTTACTCTCCTTTAAACTGTGCATGAGCTTCAGCTCCCAGAAAGTTAAGTCAATATTCTGCTTGCCAAGCACCTTCACATCTGGAAGTCACCAAAGCTGGGAGAGCCCAGCTTTTAAAAAATTTCATTAGAATATATTTCTTTTTAACATCTCAATAGGTATCCTGGGGGTGGGAGTCTCTTGCAGCAGAACATTCTTCAAAAGCTGTAACATTTATTGGGAGTTTTTACTAGTTTAGCATTTTCAATTCATATAAAAAGAATATAATCCCTAAAGTGTAATATTCTGTATGAAAAAATATGTATTTTTGTTAAATACATAATTTGGTACTTGAATGTACACCCCCCCCAAAAAAAAAGATTTTTAGCTTTGTGCCTTTTTCACTGACATCTTTTTAGCAGATAACCATATGAACACATGAACTTTCATAGGCAAGAACAATGGAGATTCAGATTTTGGGGTCACCTGTAATCATTCATATTGAATCTTTTGTGTGTTGCATGCTTGAGCCTAACAGATTTTTTTTCAATTAGGTAGTTATCTTAAAACAATCCCTCTCCATAACCATCACTAAAATATAAATCAAACACATATAGCAGCTTACCAATTGCGTAAAGTAATGATTTGAAAGTATTGTTATAACATTTTCAGACTTATACCACAAGGTTTAATACCAAGGGACAATGTCTAACCATGATCATCTATGGGAGGGGACAAATGATAACATATGTACAATTACATGATGCAACTTTCTTATGTACATTAAACAAATGTAGCCACTTTCTATTTGCATAACAGTAGGCATATGTAATTTTGACATCATGGCTTATAGATTGTTTCTAAAGTTAACACATCTATTCCAATTCTCTTCCATAATTCATATCCGGCATGATCAACTAGGCTGCCTAAGATGGAAAGAAATTCAAAACCTCTGCTGAGATCCAGTTTAAGGAAGATACGTTAAGAGTCTGAAAGAGTTTGATTTTTACTAGATTAAATTTAACACATAAATTTGATGATCAGCACCAATTGTAGCTATTTTAAGGTAACTATAGTAAATTAAATAATGTATTAAATAATATATAAGTAAAACTACATGCTAATTGTAATAAATAAAATTACATATTAATTTTATTATATATTTAATAATGCAATATTTATTTATTAACAACTGTAAGCTGCCCAGAATTTAGTACAAGATGAGAAGCTATATAAATGTTTGAAATAAACAAATAAGCAGTCCTTGGAGGGATAACTAGATTCTTTTGCAAAAATTCTGATAGGACACCATTGTAATGGCAGAGTTGGTTGTTTGGTGATTATGCTGCCAACATCTATCCTGCCAAGAATCAACTGGCCAAGTCCTCCTTGGATTTCCTATCTAGGATAAATAGGGCTCTCCAAGCACCAGCTCCCTAACTGCATTCAATGAATTAAGTTTATATAACTAAAGAATAAGAAGCAGAAATTGATGACAGACATGGCTCCTGAAATCATACTGATGAAAGACATGGTTCCAGAAGATATCACTTTGGAAATTAGGAAGAATTGAAATGAAAAGGTTTATTAACAATTACAAAACACACAATCAAATAAAAAGATGAGTTATAATTAATGCTAATTAGATATTGCCATATTCTGAAATCCAGACTCAATCTTCCCTGAAGCCTGGCCACTTTAAGTCCACCACTCCCAAAGACCGAGGAATAGGAAATGACAGAGAGGGACAACATGAAAGTCATATCTTGCTCTCTATATCTCAGAATGTGCTATTCCTAGTCTGTACTCTAATATGGTATGTTTCTGATTTTGACATATTTCTGATTTTGACAGAATATTTCTATACTGAGTAAAGAATTCTATGTAACAAATGCTTATTTTAGTATCTCTAAGAAGAATGTAATTGCTATACCTTTTTTGCATCAAAAAATAACCCAAATTAAATTTGCTTCCTCAAAGAAATATATCTGAAATCATCATGTGTCAATTAGTTTGTTGCTGCTAGTTTCTGAAATGGTTCAGCAATATTTTTGCACTGAAACTGGATTATTTATTGGTACTTCTTTCTTCAGTTCCATTGGTTTGATCATCTTTTTCAATTCAGAAATCCAGTCTGGATCATCTTCTGCTTCAAAATCCCTATGAAAATATAAAGAATAATTAAGTGGAGGAAAGAGAGATTATCATTTAAAGAAATTCATAACTACTAAATACATATATTTTCTGATTAGAAACCCTTGGGACTCCCAGAAGGTAATTTTACCATTAAAATTATTCTATAAATTCTAAAAATTTTCTGTACAATCTGTTCTGTTGTCCATTACAGCCAAAATCATATATAATACTGTATGTGCTTGAAAGACAGATTATTTTTCTCTGGGAAAGGTACTGAATGTCTGAAACAAATATTTATGTTGTTTAATTCTGCCTATTTGTTTTGAGAACTTTCATTGGTCACACATCAGCTTTATGATTCTGTTCTTAATAATCTTCAATATTTTTATTGATAGACAAAGGCCACAACATATAAATCAGATACTTTTCTGTGCTAGTGGGCTCCTTGAAAATACAGAATAGTTAATATGTAACAACCACCGTATTCTTACATAAAAGGCAGATATGAGTTCAAATGTCATGCTCTGGTGATAGCATAATACACTGTATGGTAGATCACTTATGATGATTTTCAATTTTTCATGTTTTAAGAGAGAGTATAATTTCATGCGATTATAATTTCATGAAATTCATGTATCATAAAATTTAAGATTCAGAATTTGTTCTACATATTACTTATTATAGTATACCTGCTCCTAAACTGAATTAGGAATATATCACATTGAGTGACAAGACTTCTGTTGATCGAAACAGAATTGGGGGTCAAAGGGGGAAGTAGATAAATACAACCCAAAAATGGCATGAAGCTACAATTGGATTTTTTTATGAGACATGTTTGCATTGAAGAAAAATAGAAAAGCATTTCAACAATTAGTTTTTCAAACTGTATTTCAACATACGTGTCTTCTTCATCTGATCTAGGTTCAAATCTCTCTGTATCCTCCATAAAAGTTTCACCATCTGGTTCATCAGATGCGTTGTTCTCTCCTGTAAGTGGTCCTCTCAATAGGTCATCTGAGGCTTTAATATTTAAAAATCAATGCAAATGTTCATGGTTATTTCCATTCAGACATTTTAAAAATCAGTAAGAAAATCAATAAAACTGTATCTTGCTCCCTTATTTTTTCACGTGGCACTTAAACGCAACCTGCCAGTTCCCACTATTTCCTCATCCACCAACAATCTGACTCCTTATTCTCATCAGGAGAAATCAATGAGCAAATCAAAAGAAACAATCAAACAAGCACTCCATTGCTAAGGTATCCCTCCCGCACCCCCTCTTTACATCTCCCATCCAGAGCAGCTATAATCCCCATTGCCTGCAAACCATATTAAAACCACCAGCTAGCTCCAGCTCCCACTGAGACTCAGCACCAAGGTTTAATCACATCTTATCCTAAAAACCTCAGAACGTAGTAAGAGCAGGTAGACCAGTTCATTCTGGGACAGCAGGCAAAAGATTGTTCATTGTTGCTGCAGCCAAGAAAAGTGGTCGTCTGCAACTCTGCTATAACTGACAAACTACCTAACAATGAATCTCTGGGCATTCAGGAACAGCTGATAGGTCACTCTTCTGCTGCTCCACTGTGGCCACATTCACTGTTTCCACCACTTTTGCTGCCACCACTATAACCTCTATTTGCCATTTTGGAGAAGAGCATTCAGTGCAGTTATAAGACCAGCCACCAGTTCAGTTGCAATGTCGAAAGACGGTTCCACCTTCCCACTGAAGGTGCCATCCAGAGAACTCAAAGCTGAAATCCACAGCAACTATGCTGGTTCACTGAAGCTTCAGAAACACTAACTTCATTTTTGTAAGACCTTCCCAATCTTCAAACCATGAACATCACATGCTAAAAGCACCTATTCTAAGAACACCAAAATGGACCTCACTATGATGAGAAAAAAAAAAGATTTACCTGCTTTGCAGACTGTGTATGTCTTAAAAGCTAAGGTAACATCAGCATTATGAAGAATATTCATCAAAGTTTGTGAAGGTTCCTTATTCCATTGTTTACGTGTGATGTTTTCATCATATTTTCTCACACAGCCACCTAATTAAAAGGACAGAAGTACAGATTACTGGAGAAATTATCCTTTTTCCTATCTCAAACTATAGAACTTCAAATAATCACCTTAAACTATTGCCAGAAACCTTCCAAAAAGAATGTTATAATACTACATACCATAAATAAACTTAAGATCACAAAAAATGAAACACTTTTTTTTAACCAGTAATTCTCATTTTGGTGGTGGACAAGCAGAACTACATTCAATTTATTTAGCTACTGTATGTTTAGTGAACCATGCAAAGGTATAGGTAAGAAAGCACACTTATCTTTTGAGTGAAAGTACACTTTAACTGACCCATTGTGGGCACAATTAATTCACTATCCTAAATTCATTGTTCGAAATCATATGCTTTAGCATCTTTCAAATTAAATACACATTAGTATATCTAACAGAAAGATTTTGAGTATGGAAAATCCAAGGACTGTATGTCATCCCAATCTGACAAAAAACAACCCCAAAATGAAATAAATCAATATATATGATGCAGCTCTATGCCATAGATGTTGAAATTGCAGTTCTAAATGTACAACTGCTGTATGTAACAATATTTTCTTACTATTCATTTTCAATCACAAATGTTTGAAAAGCCTAAATGGGCTCTTGGATAATGTAGAGTATCCAAATAGACTCACCTTTTAATGGTTAGTGCTGAACCTCCAAGAGACAACTTATGGCTTGTGGTGAGATAGTTAACCTAAATAATCATTAAGGCCTCGTTTGTAACACATCTCTCAGGGAATCCCAGTTCAAGATTTTTACAGACAGAGAATGACCTGTGTCTGCCCTATCTACTGTCCACAGTATATATATCATCAAAAAGGGGTAACAACCAAACAATCTCAGTTGAGAATGAATCCAAGCTTTCTGAACCCTTTGGGAATTACCATTTCTACCCTACTCTTGGTTTCTGTCCTTCCAAAAAGATGCCAAAAGTAGCAGAGAAGTTGGGAACAAATGACAATAAAGCAAGCAAATCACAAACCCACCTAGATTTGGGAAGACAGCATCAACTTAAAACTGACATGGTTTTCTGGAGTTAATTTCTAGTACCATTCTCACCATTCTGATGTCTGCTATCATTCTCCCAGATCAGGGCAAAAACTGTTTCCAGGTAAATTAGTAAAACATTCTGGACAACCTAAATTGGAAAATTATCTAATTAATCAAGCAGAACTCTTTTCTCCTTCTGGTTTCCCTGCACTCCTTCAAAACAATATCCTTTTCTCACAGCTTTTTAAAATACTTTATAGATTTAGGATTCTTCACCCACAGGTTTGTGGAACCTTTTTCTCTTTCTACATGCTGCACTGACATAAAAAAATATGCAAGTCAAAAATGGTAATTCCAGGAGAGCTTGGCTGAAGATGCCTGAAATTTTGCCCATGAGGCAAACTCACCCACTACTTCATCTGTGTTCTCATTCTATGCTGAGAATGGAGCCCTGCCAGTTTATCATTCAACATCCAACTGGTTCTTCTCACACCTCTTTGGTGTGAGAAGAAGGCATAGGGGAGAATACCATCTTTAAAAATGTCTCTAATGGCAAATAATATATAATATGCAAATAAATATGCATATTATGTTACCTGTGTCCTCGTTTGCAATACTGGAAGAAAGTAAAGGTGCATTTTCTAAAATTTTGATCACTGTACTGGATCCTCCTTTTTCCCACTTTTTTCTATGAAGTTCTGGAAAAAACAGTACAGTATTTGGGAAAACCTTTTAAAAAAATGTTTTAGGAAAATTTCGTAGAATCCTCAAATATTCCCTATCTCCAACAATCAGTGTAGTATTTTGTATGGCTGAAATGTGATTAAGCCCTTGAAAAAGAATGCTTTTGTGGAAAGAACAGTGACTCTTTCATATTAACCCTTATTTCCTACCAACCTGCAGAGGTACCTCCGGCATCCTATTTGTGGACCCCCAGGAACCAGTATCATGCCACTGACTGGAAAAAAAATGGTCAAATTTTGTGGTGTAATTTTAGCCATATCTGAGGTAAGATTAAGACTGATAATGATAGCACTGTCTCCCTCTCTTATTTCTGCCTTTAAAATCTAAAGCACAAAAAGGGTCAACAAATATTGGAAAAAGGCCAAAAATATCAGCTGACAATTTGTGATGGCATTCAGGAGGCTAATTTGTGGCCCTAATGTTATAGAAATTGTTCTTATCTGTACTAAATGTTTGAGACTTTGAAAAACGTATTGGGAAAGCACAGATATCTTCAGAAAGTAGATAAGAAATTCTTGTTGAGTGATCTTTTGCTCACACAATTCAGATTTTATCTTCTATAACCTTGTCCCCATAATAAAAAGCTTTTAAACATTAAAATATGTTTAAAATAAGAAAGTAAAGAGTATATTTAGAACTTTAAGGTAAAGGTGTTTGAAAAAATCTCCGCTATGATATACATACTAATCTGGTAATCTGTTGTTTATTGTTTGAAAGTGCAATCCTACTCAGAAGCAATTCTCACTGAATTCTGATAAACGCTCCTAGGACTGCATTATCAGAAAAGCTTTAATCATCTACACAGGTGTAAGCCACACAACCTTATGAAAACTAATTCCAGATCACGGTCCCCAAACAGATAGTTTCTAAATTCAACATGTACCTTTTTGATCCACACTTGTTTTCTTCAGTTCCATTTCACTGAAGCTCTTGGAGATGGCTTCTGTTTCTGAACAACTATTCTTGCTTCCTGCATACGTACCACCCTCCTTCATAAGATGAAGATATCATTATTAACTGAACAACCTAAATAAAGTTGGGGGTCATGCTATGCTCAATATTATATGAGTAAGCATCCATTTACATAAAAAGACTTTCCTGTGCTGTTATGTTCCCTCCACATATGGCCACTATATTTGCTCAGGAGGATCCTTAAAACTCTTGAGCAGATGTAAAAACTGCATATGAGTAAGACAGGCAAAAAAAATATCTGTTCTCTCAGGAAAATTAGGAAAGAAAAATCTGTTCTGTTGGAAAAAAGTGAGTCCTTTAAGTACATTCCTTTTTTATCAGAAAAAGAAACACATTTCTGAATACCAACCATTCAGTAATTAAATTGTATGCTATCAAGCATAAAAAAAAGTGTCTTGATCTCAAATGCCAAGTGAAATTCACCATAAAAAAGAATGATTTGATTTGAGAAAATGAAGTCCTAGAATAGACTCCTGAGCACTGTTGGGGGAAGACAAAGAGCAAATGCAAATATTCAGGATTATGCTATGGTGATAGAATGTTGAAACATCAGTATTTCTCCATTTATTTTATGTGCCAACAGTGTGCCAACAGTGATCTACCAGCCCAGTTTAAGATGACATGATCTTGCTGGGGAGGAATATCTGCAGGAACACTGTGAAGCAAGGATGAGAGGTCAAAATGATTTGATTTGAGAAAATGAAGTCCTAGAATAGACTCTTGAGCACTGTTGGGGGAAGACAAAGAGCAAATGCAAATATTCAGGATTATGCTATGGTGATAATGTTGAAACATCAGTATTTCTCCATCCTTATTTTATGTGCCAACAGTGATCTACCAGCCCAGTTTAAGATGATATGATCTTGCTGGGGAGGAATATCTGCAGGAACACTGTGAAGCAAGGGTGAGAGGTCACATACTAAGCCCCTCATTTGTGGGATGCCTCAAGCTTTGAGGCACTCTTGCTTCCCATTCTACAGGAAAACCCTGGGGGACCTCATCTGTTTGTCTGGGGACTGCATCAATATGTGGACAATACCAGTTCACCTTGACCTTGGGCAGGCCAAGTGCTGCCATCGATGTCCTTTATTTGAAGGTGATGTGGATCTGGATGTGGAGATAGACAGGCTCAATCTTGCCAAAACAAAATGTCTGTGGATTTTTGTCCCCCTCTTTCCAAATCTAGAGACTTTTCATTTTTAGATTTGGATTGAGTCGGACTTCCCCATTTAAAGCTGTTGCCCAATCTGGACTTATCTCACAGCTCCTGCTCAAAGAGCTCCTGAGGTGGTAGCTTTGGCCAAAAGGGCCTCAGCCCAACTACAACCAGCGCACCAGAGATGCTTGTTCCTAGACTGGGAGGCTCTTCAAACAATAACCCACACACTAATCATCTCATAGTTAGACGATTGTAATGCACTCCATATGGGGCTGTCCTTGGAGACTTCATAGAAGCCACAACTGGTCCAGATGCAGTGGAATTGACAGTTTGGGGCATGTCTTGATATGACCCAAACAGCCCATTCAATTTGGAGAAGAAACTTGGAGAGAGGAACTCATACAAAGACAGTGTTTCCTTAACTCACATTTTTTGGAAGGACTATAGTAACTGTTTCTACGAAGGAAAAGCTGTAGCTTTCTAAAGAGCTGTCAGTAGGTACAGCAAGTATGCTCACATGAGACATGAAGCACCGTTCCTACTTCCAACCTAAATACAATAGCATTTGTATGCTATTACCTCTGGTAATGAAGATTGTCCAATACATTTTGCCACGCATTTTCTTGCAAGAATTGTACTAGCTGATGGACGGTACTTGGGATTCATCTTGAACATCTGCTTTATCAAATAGTGAAGTTCATAGCTATAGTGTGATGGAAGTGGATTGTAGTATCCTTTACATATCTTAAGTATAAGATGTTTCCAACTCTTAGCTTGAAACTAAATTGAACGAATACAGGAAAAACATAGAGCTTAGTAGTATTAACATTTTAGTTTATTAAAAAATCTATAAAAAATCATTCATATCAATTCATGTTCATGATCTAATGGTGTACGCGATACATTGGAAGTAAGAATTCTATAGTCAGGAATAAAGGCAGTGCAACAGAAACCAATGATTCCTAAACTTGGGCAAACCATTGCTTTAACATCACCCAGAAGCCTTTCATAGGCTTGAGTATGAGGAAAAAGCCAAGAATTTTTAATTTTTTAATGAAATTAAAAGTTAATTTAATGAGACTCAACTTTTTGGAGCACAGACCTATGCAGCACATAAGCTTTAAAAGCTGTTCCTGCAATTAGGCAGGTATTTTCTGGTATTTGATTTCATTCTTCTCTACAATTAAAAATAATCTAGGTCTTCCAGGTCAATGAGATTTCTGCTCAAAAACATTCTGAATATGGGATTTAATATCCGGGGAGTTAAGATTTGTTTTCATCTCTGATATGAAAGCTGACACCTATGATATGCTGTATTTTTTGCTTTTTAATCTCAGTTTTTTTTCCTTACACATTTACTATGTGGCCAATTATTAGTGACATTAGATTGAGCTATATTATATTGTTCTATACACATTCTAGTATGTACAGTACGTGTTACAAAATTAAAGTGTTGCTCACTGGGGAGAAAACACATAGGAACTGCATCTTTTCTTGGAAATAAAACATAAAAAAGAATACTCACTGGATGTTTTAAGGTGCACAGCTCATATAAAACACAACCCAGAGACCAAATATCACTAGAAAAGCAAGATTTAAATATGTTAGCTTAAGATCACAATTAGCATGACATTTGCTAAAAATAAGTTATGAGGATTTTTTTCTTTTTTGTTCCTAAAGTGCTACATGAGGAATTAAAAATAACCATGTCAGACAGAATGTCAGATACTGCAAAACCATGAGGCAGTGCTTCGTAATTGTTGTACTCACAACAAAAGTTTAACATAATAAAATAAAGAATTGTAGGAAGCAGGGGTTGCTGAACTCCCCTTTGAACTCTAATGAGGAGAAACTGGGAGAAGCAATAAAGCATTGTGAAGCAGAAAACAGAACAAAATGTTAAATAGGCTCTTGAACCCTACCAAAATGTTATGTCTCTTTTTCTCCAATAGCAAATCCACATATTGAAATTAAAATGCAACTAGACATGATGACAAATGAGCTCAACCTTATTCTGCCAGCAGAATAAGTGAGCTAATTTAAAGGACAGCATGGAGAAGGTGAAGAGAAAATCTTATCTTGCTCAGTTTCTTACTAGAACATAAATTTCCCTTGGTTACTATTAATGTTACTATCTTCAATATCAAAGTTCTTTCTGAGTGAGACTTAAGTTTTTTTCCCCCAGAAGTAGCATCATTCCTTCTAAGTTTATTTGGGAGGGATGAATAAGTATAATTTTAATATTTGTTGCCTGCATTCCGAATAGTACTGTATTGTAGTTTTCTCCTGTGCTATTGATTATTTTACTGGCAGCCTAGTCCTTAAATGTAGGAAAGGAAGGCTGCTATTATATTAATTCACTCATTCATTCTCTTATTTAGAGGATCAGTTGATTATGATCACTTGGTGAAATCAAATCAAACCTGTTATTATGGGATTAATTAAAAGGTTGTACAATAACATAACAAAAGTTAATAGACGGAGTGAAAAGCTCAAAATACTAAAGAGCAAACTTGCTAAATGGCTTCTCCAAAGAGGAGTTCCTACTTATGGGCTATAAATATGCACTTAGTAATTTAAACAAGATATTAAAATCAGACAGTCCAACAGGATCTGTCTGTTCCACCCAAAAACACTTTCTTGAGCAGTCAGGCCCCACTTCACATAAGCAAGTTATTTATATAACTGTTTCTAAATTTCGGAGGGCACTAACTCTAACATGCTGTATGGATCTCCCCAGACTTGAGGTTATTAAAACCTGTCTTATGAAATTGTCTTTTGCATGGAATATATTTCCCTTACATTATTTAAAAATGTTTTTAAAGAAAATTCTTTTTTTTTAGTTTGATCAGTTATTCCTTGCCACAACTGCATAAAAATAATATTTAATTTTGAATCATGTTTGTAAATTGAGTAATGTTCTCAAATTGTGAGCACTAAATACAATTTTCCATTAGTTCTTCAACATTACAGAGTTTTAAAATCAGAACTCTTGTAGACTTCAATTAATTTTTACCTTTTATTGTTGTATGGCACATTCTCCCAAATTTCTGGAGGCACATAGTAAGGGGTTCCTACATATGAACAAGCAAATGCCATGGGGCTAGTCCAAAAACAAATATAAATGTTAGTGATGAACAGATGAATATTCCAACAGCAGTCAACTATTAGTTTTTTTTTAAAAGTCAAAAAAGATTTCTAGACACAATTTGACATATACTTGCCTTTTAAGAAGAACTGCAGATCCAAAGTCTCCCAGTTTTATTTTCCCATTTTGTGTGAGAAATACATTCTATATTATGAAACAGAAATAAAATACAGATTTCACTCCTTGTATTACCATCTGTGTTTATAGCATCAGTCTTATTTAATGGCCTTATTAATAGTATATACCATGGGTCGGCCATCCGAAACGTCGGATGAGCCGCACGGACCCATTTAGCTTTAAAAAAAAAAACGCTGGGAGCCGCGTTTATATATGTATAAAATGTATAGAACGTATAAAAGCCCACCTATTCTCAACCCTATTTTGTCATCCACCCCAGAAACATGCTGCGGTCACTGTTGTTTCTGGCTACCAAATAAATGGAGACCTCCTTTCCAAAAAAACTTGTAGCCTGCCTTCAATTCATCTTTCCAGCATCTTTCTCCTGGCTTGGAACAGGACCAGATTTTACTTCCAACACTAGAACATCTGCCAGAGTGGATATTACCAGTAATAACACACTCATTTATTAGAAAGCAACCAACTCTCTGCACTATTATACCAATTGGAATTTTATGGGGCATAGATCACCCTGATATTAAAGGCTTATGGCTTGATATGCAGTAGGAAAGCTACTGATTTGTTTCAATTAACATAATACTTTATTTAAGTTCAGTCAATAAGGGAGTCCAGTGAGCATGAATAGAGTTGGAACATACCCGTACCCTGTTATTGGTACATGAGTGGTTTGATAAAGAAAAAGAATACATATAAATATTTGTACATAGTTAAAGTAATACTAAATTGAAATTTATAGCAGAGATGGTTTTATCGTTTTCAGCCTGGTAGTAATTTTATAATAAAATCTACTGAGGAGATTCCAATTACCTTTGATTTGATGTCTCTGTGCAATATACGTTTCTCATGAATATGATTTACACCCAAACACATCTGTGCAAACCAGTTAAGTATCTGTGAGAAAGACAAAACACAGCGCATGAAAATGAACTGAACTATAAAAGAAACAAAGAGCAAGTATTCTACAATTATATTGGTCAGTAACCATACAATTTGATACAATATGTGAAATCAAGCAAGTACTTTAAAATATTCTACAGCTAATCTGCACTAGTACCGTGAATACTACTAATTCATTTCTTTGTTTATATATGAACCTGAGTAATCTCAAAGAAATTTTATATTGGATTACTATAAGCTACTTGCAACATGTTCCACCACAGAAACTATACTTTACTGCATCTAAAAATGTTTTAATTAAACCCTTATTCAAGTCTGAAATCAAAAGAAGTCTATGTGGATACCATCTACAGGAGGTAAAGTACATTTCCAGATTCTAAAGGATGAAAACAATCCTTTATCTTTTACAAATACAGCATGCAATATATGTGCAATAAAACAAAAAACAAAATGTAGTTTTGAAATATTCATTCTTTAAAATATTTACTTTTCAAAGTGAAAGCAAAAAGTTATGAATTCAGCCTGATCTGCCATGGCTGATATAAAAGATTACATAATATTGTATAAAGAAACTCTGTATCAGTGGCATTATAGAAGGAGAGCTGCATTTATCTGCAGAAACTAAAATTTAGGAGTCTGGAACACATTTCCAGACTAACAAATTTTATTTAATAAAGGGAACTATGGCTCTCAAAAGCATATGCCATTTAATAAAATTGGTTAGTTGGAAAAACTGATGGCAGACTCTTGATTTTGAGCTATCAGTGGCACAATCATTATAAGGTTATCCTTTTTACTTTGTATTTTATGTTCTTTATATTTAGCTCCACTTTAAAAACATTTTTGGTCTACTGCTATGACTACAACAATAAATCAAGGAGTGTTAATAAAGGAGAGATATTTCTCTACAGCCTATGAATACCTCTCCCAACAGTCATCAAAATCTTCCATCTCAATTATTTAAAAAATTAAATATATTTGGATTCTTACTGTATCTTCAGGAAACAATTTCCCCTTCTGCAATTTAATCTTTTGTAGGAGATCTCCGCCATCACAATATTCCATCACTATATGCAAATGTCCATCAGCTAATTTTTAAATAATTTTAAAATACATTAGTAAATGTAACAAACAGTAAACATCAAGATGAAAAAACATTTGCAATTCAGCAAATTGAATAATGCAACTGTAACAACATGTAATATCAATTACTAAAATGCACTTATTTACCTTCAAAAGAGTCTGCATACATCACAATATTTGGATGATTCATTTTAGCCAATATTATAGATTCATTCCAGAACTTTTCTATATTGGAGACAGACTAAAAATATATTACTTGTAAGTAAAAAAATCATTGTTTTATACTTTCCTTATTGTATTTCATTTCTTGCTTTTGCTCATCAAAGTGGCTTAATATTTATGAATATAGTAAAATAATATTTTTAAACAAATGTAAATTTACAAAAGAAATTTACCATAGCAAGAAGAAGAAAAATCACAAAGAACCAATCATTCCATTTAGTAAAGGGAATCGGTATGTAAAATTAAACAAACATTTGATAAAGACATAAATTGTAACTATAATCCCCAGGTATCCTAGGTTTGGTTTGGGCATAATCTTATAACAGAAATTATTAGACTAGTTTATTTCCATGATCCCTGAAAGTAGCATTCTTCAAGCAAAGGTACATAGATAAAAATTATTCTTGTTGGATGAGCAATATATTATTCAGTGAATAGGTGGTTCCACAGATATCTTGATCCTGAACCATAAAGAGTTTTAAGGGTAGCAACAAACATTTTGAATTGCACCTGAAAGCCAATTGACTAGTATTGCAATGCTCTAACTAGTGTGATTATATGGGTAAAAGAGAAGAATTTAGGGAAGGAAGTAGTTACCTTGGGAAGTCTTATTTCTTTCATTGCATATTTCTGTCTTGCGCTTTTATGCTGGACTAAGAGGACTCTACCAAACGATCCTTCCCCAAGCTCCATTAGTACACTGTAATTCTCCATGATAATCAAAATGCTTTAATTTTTGCAGGTGTCTTCAGAAAGCTCAGTAGGTTCAATGCTTCCTTTCACCAGAATTTCCTAGTAACAAGCATCAAAATAATAAAAGACATGATTGATTATCAGTTCATCTTTATGCTATACTCCATTTCTCTCTCTCCAACTTCAAAACTAAAAGATTTGCAAATTATTAAAGTATTTATATACTTATATGTATAACCCAAGGCCATGGTTTTCCCAGTTGCAATGTATGGCTGTGAAAGTTGGACCATAAGAAAGCCTGAGCGCAAAAGAATTGAGGCCTTTGAACTATGGTGCTGGAGAACACTCCTGCGAGTCCCTTGGACTGCAAGGCGTTCAAATCGGCCAGTCCTAGAGGAGATCAACCCTGACTGCTCTTTAGAAGGCCAGATCCTGAAGTTGAAACTCAAGTACTTTGGCCACCTAATGAGAAGGAAGGACTGACTCACTGGAGAAGAGCCTAATGCTGGGAAAGATTGAAGGCAATAGAAGAAGGGGACGACAGAGAATGAGGTGGCTGGATGGAGTCACTGAAGCAGTAGGAGTGAGCTTAAATGGACTCCAGAAGATGGTAGAGGACAGGAAGGCCTGGAGGAACGTTGTCCATGGGGTCGCGATGGGTCGGACACGACTTCGCAACTAACAACAAATGTATAACCAGTCATTATCCAATTTCGCTATTTTTCCAATCTGCTCAATGAAGAGCTTTGGATAATTAAAATAATGCAGGTCTCCTTATTTAACCCTATGTTATTTGGTTACCCTTGAATTAGAAATTAGTGGTGGCTCATAATTGGTGGTAATTGTGTCCAAAAATATATAAAATATAATAGGAAATAACTCTTATACCATGAACCAGAACTATCTCTAGACATCAGATTCCAAAAGGATGCATAGACAGCTATTACAAGCTACAGTGATATAAAAATCATGACATTATTATGTAAAAAACATTATGTTTATCAATCATGTCCCAATATCTGATGCAAGTACATCATTTGCCTGGTGACATCATGTCATTATTTTCCTGCTTTGTACTCTCATCTATGTAAAGAAATTTTAATATTAATCAACTTCAGTGAACGATTCCAATTAATCCCCTTCTTGGACAACAATCAACCTACTTCTAAGTATGTCTCTTGTTTCTTCATCCAACTCTGATAGAAAGAGGAGATAACTTTTGGACATTATGCTTGTGTTCAGCCATAATAATTAAACTGTGAAATTCATATCAATCATGTCTACAGGTAGTTCTTGACTTATGACCACAACTGGAACTAGAATCTCCGCTACTAAGCAAAACGGTTGTTAAATGAGTTGTGCCCAATTTTACAACTTTTTTATTATGGTTGTTAAGCAAATCACCTGGTCATTAAGCAAACCCAACTTCCCCTATAATTAGCTTAGTTTATCCTAAACTATTATTTCCAAAGATTGAGTTAATATACTCTCTACTCCAAAAACAAGCAAATCTGAACCAGGGCACAGATGATACACAATTCAGCTTTGTTTTTAATTATTATCCTGATTACCACAAACAATGGGAATCGGAGAAGCATGTTCTGTTTTAAAAAACAACAACAACCCACCACGTGTTCCCACAATTTGTGGAAATTAATTTCAAAGGCAGCAGTACATCAAGAAAATGAAAGACACACGGTTGACCAACATAGGGCATTTTTTCAAAACTCTCTCTCTCCCCCCCCCCCCCCCCGAAGTGGGTGGAACAGAAATCAGAGGCGCAGTAGGGTTTTTTTATTTCCTTTGTTTAGCTCTACAAGAGCAAGGAATGTAACAGACT
Organism: Azemiops feae; assembly: GCA_023970755.1. NCBI lineage: Eukaryota > Metazoa > Chordata > Lepidosauria > Squamata > Viperidae > Azemiops > Azemiops feae. The sequence continues at coordinate 44,003 of JALGBA010004179.1, read as the reverse complement.
AGCATTAATAGCGTTTTTCATTTTTAATAAGAAACATACCGGCCCTGAATGCCTCCGCGGACTTGGGAGGCAAAGGACACGAACGTTTCCAACGCCGTCTTTCAGACATGGGAGGGCGGAGGCTGAACGTCAAGAAACCTCAAATCCATCCCCATATCCAGCCAGTAATTCTCATCCTACATGCAGCAAATCCCGCTCAGGGAAGCTAGTTCCGTTGAGGGGAGAAAGAGCAGCTGAGTGACTAAGACAGAGTCGTAGAGATCCCCTTCTTACTACAGTACTTTGAATGCACGCAACGGGCTTGCAATGGCCCTCTCTCTTAACGACGCCCGCCGCTCCCCGGTTGCCTACCGAGACACTGCAAATTCTGGTCGAGCGAGTCTCTTACCGTGCTCGGCCCAGCCAGTTCAGAGACGCCAGCAAAGAACAGAGGGTGGAGACCATGGTTCCGAAGGGCGTGGTTTCGATGGAAAGGGCAAAGCTTTCTTTTACACAGGGCAAAAGATCGCCGCCAGAAGCTAGATTTCTAGTTTCCTCCGAGTAGATTTTCTTCCAGGCATCCCTTTAGAAGTGACTTTGATAATGGACTTCTTGGTAAGCTCGTGAACTAGACTGTTGCTGCCCACGGGGTTGTGTGTTAATGGAGCCTGTTTCAAACAGGGAAATCAAGTGCTGGAAATAAAAGTAGGGGTTCTGTGTTTGAATTCCCCCCCCCAAACACACACCCAAATCCTGAAAATTGCTGCTTCACCCGGGCTGGGTGGTGGGAGTGTTCCCGAGTCTATGCCAAGAAGTTACCCAAGGCATGAAGGTCATCCCCAGCTGCCCAGCTGAAGATGTTGCATTGGGCAGTCATATGGGAAGGCCCTGGAGGCAGAGGATCACTGTAGTGACAATGGCGAAGGCATAATAATTTCACTTTGCAGGAGAAGCAGTAGTTTTTACCAAGAAAATAATATGTATGGATAATAGGAAATGACTGAAAGTGAGATTGGATGATGGGCTTCATAGGTCAGATGGTGCCCATCTTGCAGTTGGGAAAGAACTGAAGATCTTCTGGAGTATTACAGTAATGGAGCTAATGGCATGACGAGATTAAAACCTTGATGTCTGCTTGTTGATGTTGCCATGCAGTAAAAGAGCATCAAAGCTGCAAAGACAAAATTACAATGAGAACATGGAACGTAAGAAACACGAACACAGGAAAGCTCAACACAATGAAAGATTAAATGAATTGATTACACATTGAATCTTAGGCATCAATAAATTGAAATGGTCTGGAATCAGTTAGACTAGCATACCATTTACTATTCAGGACATGAAAAGCAAAGGAATGTCATTGCTTTCATAGTCAAGAAAGATGCTTGGGTACTGTGCAGTTAACAGCCAAATAATATCAATTGATCTTTAATATGAAAGTTATCCAAATTTATACTGCAGCTACTGATGGAAAGGAATGCAATTGAGTTCAAATGTACTGCTTGTAGATAGAGGCTGGTATGCCAAGATTGGAAATATTGAGGAAAATAACTTATCAATTTACGTCAATCCAATTATGTCAGTGTTAATACAATCTTCAAAAAACCAGATACCTATACAAAAGGAATACCATCGGATAGAGAATACAGAAATCAAATTGACTACTCATGTACTTTGACATCAATAGTGCTAAGAGCTACTTGTAGAACCCATGATAAAATTCTGGGGTTCTTATCAGCATTTTACAGTCTACCCTCTGCTAAAGTTATTGGGCAGTTTGGCATGGGCAAATTGGCAATGGTTAGAATTCCAGGAAGTGGAATTATTGGCATCCAATTGTTTTGCAAATTTTTAAAATCCTTTCCCAGACTCATAGGCATATATAACCTCTCTGAAAGCCTCAGAGTTTTGATTTGGCGTGGTGTGGGAAGTCAGCCCCACCCCCAGATAAGGAAATATTTTGGGGAATATTAAAAGGCAGAATATTATATTTTCCCAAAGGATCAAAGGCAGAAACCACCCCTCCCCCAAGTCTGCCGGAAACAAAAAGCAGATCTGCAGAAATGCAGATGTGATAATCTTGTCAGAAAGATTGGAGCCAGGAAGCTTGGAGCTGATGGGATTAGAAAGACAAAATCCCTAGAATCAACAATCCCTCACACCCAAAAAATCCAACACAGGACATGGTCATCAGCCACAGCCCCAGGGAAGCAGGATATGAACTTTGGGACATAATAGGATTAACCCACCACCATCAGAATACCAGAAAGGCACTCAGACTCAGGTCAAAGTTCATGCCACAGGAACAACTCCAAACAAAAACTCGAGGTATAAAAACCCACCGCTCCCTACTACATGTGGTCAGCTTTCCCAGAGCCATCTTTATGTCTGGCTCTCCTCTTCAATAAACTTACAACCTTCTTTCTAAAACAGTCTCCATTTTGTTTATTCCGAACTTGGACTGGACCCTGATGAAGATTTTTCTTTCAACAGAAAGAAACAGCAAAGAACAAATCAAACTCTCTAAATCAGGGCTTTTCAACCTTTTCACCGATTGTACCACTTTTAGGATATGGCAATATTCGAGTACCACCTAGCAAGGTGTCAAAAACTTGATGACCAAAAAAACCCGTTCAAAGTTGCAATTGCACTGAAATGACTTATGACCATTTTTCACACTTATGATCATTGCAGCATGCCCAGGGTCATGTGATTTATATTTGGATGCTTGGCAACTGATTCATATTTATGATGGTCACAGTGTCCCAGGGTCATGTGATCCCCTTTTGCAACCTTTTGACAAGCAAAGTCAATGGCAGGGCAAGTGCTAAGGCGGGACTTCCCTCCCTCCCTCTTTCTCATGCCCACCTCCTTCTGAAGGAAGAATTTGAAACCCCCCCCCCATATTTTCATCAAACAAGGAAAAGCCTCCAGAGAGAAAAGACAAACTGCTGAGTGAACTAGCTTAAAAAGGCACATTCCCCTTTAAGAATTAGCTACTGGCTAGAAAGGAAAGTTAAGGAGCGCAGCCAGCACTTAAGGAAGAAAAAAAAATGTAGTACCACCTTCCACTCGTTAATGTACCACAAGTGGTACGCGTACCACCGGTTGAAAAGCCCTGGTCTAAATGGCCTACAAAATGTAGATAGGGTATATTTGTTATATGTTCCCTTTATAAACATTGTTGAAATATTTATAAAGCATTGTCATTGCCACCTCCATGGATTTCAGCTTGGGAGTTACAGTGCCAGTGTCCTTACCAGCCCCTGGCTTCCACAGAAAACAAGTGGTAGACGTCAAGGTGGCTGGCAAAAATCAGAACCGTCTGACCAGCGTTTAATCACAGCAAAGTTAGTGCTGGGAGTGATTTCCTCCCAGCGCCTTACATACAGTCCTCCCCACCAGCTCCACCCATCCAGCATCCGATGGCTACTGTTAAGAAGAGCGACGCAGGCCTCTGGTTCTCTTCTGTTTGATCGTTCAGTTCACATTGCCGGGTGACACTCCTGCACCGATCAGCTGCTTGTCGGACACACGGCTGCTCAGCGGCTCTGCCTATGGCCACAGTTCAGGTAGGACCGCCCCTGGCTTCTCCCTGGGCATCGTCCTTGCTGCTAGCCTCCCAGCGGGTGTCTTTGCCACTGTTCTCCCTGGGACCTTCCTGCGCCGAACAGCTGTCTGGCGGCCGAGCCGTGGAACCTCTCAGCTGTTCGGTGTCATCACTGGCCTCCTCCCCGGTATCGTCTTCCTCCCCCCTCCCGTCAGTGTTGAGCCCATGGGGCTTGACATACAAACTGTTACTCCCAATGTCCTTAATAGGCACCCACATTTTTATATTAAATCATTATCATGCTACTTCCAGCCACTGATCAAATCTTTCAGAACAGCATTTATAAAACTGGCAATTTTATTTCCACAATCTTCTGAGTTGTTAATGTTCTATTTCAATCTCTTTGCTCACCCAAACATATATAATAAACATACATATATATCAACATACATATAATATATATATATTATATTATATACTTTATATGTATATTATATAATATACATATATATACACCAAGAGTTAATATAAAATTCAGACATGTTTTGAAAAAGGTACATTTAAAATTTTTTTTACACCAACAGTAAAAGTGAATTAACATTTAATATACATTGAAAATTATCAAAAAGGTTAGTGATTATTTCCAATATTTGTAAAGGTTTATCTTCAGATCTACAAATTAGATACAATATTCTTGTGTTCCTTGCCCACACAGTTCAACTTAGTTAAATGCTATTATACAATTAGTTTAGTATCACCAATGGTAAAATTGGTATAAATGCATCTTTTACAGGTTAAAGCATAGCAATCATTCCCGTGTTAAGATCTTTCATTTATTTATTCAATAACAGTAAAGCTAAATTAAGTTAGTTAAACCGTGGCAACATAACACCTGCACTAAGTTAAAGGACTTCAACTTAAATAAACATGTGCTTTCATTCTCTGCTTTCGTCCTGTTGACTGATAGTTTGCAATGCATTATTTGGTCTGTAGATGAAACCAGTGCCTTCATCTCCCAATTCTCCAAGCTGTTGAAGCGAAGAAACACAAGGGCTGTGATCTTTCAGCATACTTGGTAACTTATTTCCTTTTTCATGGATGCGGCAGGACCGTCTCACAGGTGTTAGGAATTTCAGATTTTTAATGGTTGAATCATCACACTGCAGTCTTTTCTTTGTACTTGGGGTTAAAAAGAAAAAACATGTATTTGCAGGATTAGAATGCAATAATTCAATGTGGCTTGGCAACAGAACAGCCTTAGTAAGTGAATAAAATAATACAAATATTAATTTGGCAGTGAATATTTGAATGTTGTAAGAAAAATGTATTGCTTCTCTATGGATAATGCATATACTTCTTATTTCAGCCATGTATGATTTTAGGAATATAAAACCATGCCAGTTTCAAAGACTTGATAATTTTGACTGCCATAGCTGGTTTAGAAAATACTTTTAAGGTTTAATTTTTGGGGCCAAAGTTGCAAGTCTTAGTTATTGTTGCTATATACTATTTTATGATATAGATCCAGATGGCTTGTTTTATTACGTCTAATAAAGTAAATGGAAATTCCTAAAGAATTGATTCAGTGCTTTGTAATTTGATGGAGATCTGATTTATGGAATTTACTATTGGTTTACATTATAATTCGTAACTCCTAATTTATGACATAGTATCATATGCGAACTCAATCTTTTTATATTACAGAAACGTGAAATACTTTGAAATTCTAAATATGCTATATCAGTACTAAATACAATATTACCACTATTACTATTTAGAATATTTATACATGGTTTCTAGACATCTAGTAGCAAAAGAGATTATTTTTCCTGAAATAATGTACTCTATTGTCCAGCAAGCCTAAAGGGAAGACAGATATGGTCAATATAATTAAGAGATTGGTGGAAATTAAAATCAAATAGATTATTCCCCAGTAAATAGGTACAATTGTCTTTTTTCCAAGCTCTCCAGATAAATTAGAACCAATGGTTATCCTGGCTAAAAACTGTTATCCTATTGGTCTTAAGGAATTTAAGGAGTCCCAAGTAGAGTTCAGGGTGCCACTTGAGGGGGAGGGGGGGAAGTCATGCACAAGTTGAGGGAAGGGAGTGCTGCGCTGCAGTCAGGAAGGCCAGGGAAAGAAGGTGTGCGGTATGTGAGCAAAGGGGAGGAGGAAGGTATGGTATATGGCAGCAAAAATATGGCTGAAGGTGGATATTTGCCTGAGGGATATTTGCTTGTGGGAAGTCAGTAGGGAATGTTACAAATGGTGAACACATGACCATGGAACATGCAACCAGTCACAACAGAACTGGTTGTAAAGTGCTTGAACTTTGTTCACATGAATATGAGGACCAGTATTAACTTCCTTTGTTCAGTGCCATAGTAAATTTAAGCATTTGAACAAATACTTGTATCTCAAGGATACTTAGTGACATTTTAGTTTAAAACAAAATACTTCTGCAGATAATAGGCTCTAACAGAGAGCCTGATTCAAATTGGTAAATCTTCGTAAGGGATTTTACCTGTTAATTTTCACTAATCAGTTTTTGAGTCCTATAATGCAGGGGTCCCCAGCCCTGGGACTGGTACTGATCCATAGCCTATTAGGAACCAGGCCGCACAAGCAAAGCTGAATCTGTGCACGTGCAGGATCTAAGTAGTGCACAAAACTACCACCACCACCTACCAGTCCATATAAAAACTGTTTTCCCTGAAACCAGTCCCTGGTACAAAAAAAGATTGGGGGCCATGCTGTAATGGTTTCCAGCCAGTGGTGGGATTCAGCCAGTTCGCACTGGTTCGGCAGAACTGGTAGCTAATTTTTGTTGAGTTCGGTGAACTGGCGCCCTAGCCCTTTTTCCCAAGGCCCAGAACGGCCCGCCAGAAGTGCGTAGATGCCGCTTCCGGAAGTCCGTTCTGGGCCTCGGAGGCCCAGAGGCGTCATCCCAGGCCCAGAACGGCCAACCAGAAATGCATGGACAACGCTTCCGGAACTCCATTCTGGGCTCAGAACGGACTTCTGGAAGTGGCGTCCATGCAGAGAACCGTTTGTTCACATATTTGAATCCCACCACTGTTTCCAGCTATTTTCTGAGAAGAAAAGTAATAGCTGGAAACCATGAAATTCCCCCCCCCCCCAAACAAGCTCAACTGAAATTGGTCAGGTTCACTTTTCCCAAACACTTGGATATTATACACAAATTGAGCATAACATGTTTTTCAGAATAAGGACAGCAACTCCACATCCTCAGACCCTACATGGAAAAGATCATATTAAGACTCACCTTTCCAAATGGGAAGTGGTTGACAAATTATATTTTATTAAATATGCACCCTTTTCATTTTCAGGAGTTTGAATCTCTTGAAGTCTTTCTTTTTCTGCATTGGTACCAGCTTCTTCATTTTTTAAGTCTATAGGTTTCTGCGTCTGTTCTTTATTTTTGTTCTTTTTTTTCTTAGGAAAGTCTTCTTTGATTTTTGAGCAAATTTCTGTTGATTCTTGAAAAGTTTCATTACTATGCTCCACCTCATTTTTCAAACTGACTTCCTTGAAAGCCTCTTCTATCTCTGTTTCAGCTGGTCCCTCAGGATTTACAATGTTTTCTTCCTTCACACATTCTGAAAAAATATAAATATATTCTGTCATAATATAAGGCAACTCAATATTTAAGTCTCTTAAAAGAAATTCAAAAGTTACGGATGGCAAATAAAAGTTATATACATTGCTTGTAACAAGTAAAATGCAGAGTGAAGCATTACTCTGCGTCATTCAGGATTGTGTTTAGGAGGGCAAAATTGAAGATTTGAAGAAACTAATCAATAATGTTAAATCTTACCATCGGTTTTTGGTAGATCTCGTCTAGCCTTTATAACATCTGCAAGTGTATGACGTAACTCATCCTTAGGCTGAAAAACCAATTATTAATTTCCAGTTAGCTTAGCTAATTATTTTAGAAAATGTATATGACTGTCCAGCTCACTCACTGTGATTATAGGTGGCTTATAAAAGTAAAAGCCCTAACTACAAATGCAATAAACCCTTACTTCCCCACATGACAACAAACAAACCACTTGATGGGCTCTTTATCACCCTAAGCTCCTCAGGCCGCTGGCAAATCTTGTAATTACTCACCATGTTATAAAAGATCAGTATTCAAATAAAACTGGAGATCCAGGTTCAAATTTCCTCAAATATTTATTTTAATTTAATCAAATTTATATGGCCACCACCACACAGAAGGTGACTCTGGGCAGTGTAAAATAATAAGTTTAGTGTAATCTTAGGCCTGTCACTCCCATACAAGATTGTTGTAACAGAATAGGTTGGAGAACCAACTATATCAGGGGTCTTCAAACTCGGCCCTTTTATGACTTATGGACTTCAATTCCCAGAATTCCTCAGCCAGGCACGCTGGCTGAAGAATTCTGGGAGTTGAAGTCCATGAGTTATAAAAGGGCCAACTGAAAACAAAATTAAATTTAGTGAAGCAGGTTTAAGGGTGTTTACCTGCGCTCCTGCAAGAATTGCCTTTTCATAGATAGTGATTACTTTTTCTGTGGAGCGAAACTGTTCAAGACGCATCTGGCACACCCAATATTTAGCAAACTTTTTTGCCTCTGGTACTTTCATTATCAGGTTTTCCAAAATGGAATGTACTCTTTCACCTACAGAGCCCTGAAGAGAAATAACAAGGAGAAAACGTACTGAATTTCTTTAAACTGTATGAGTGTCTAGAGAAATGTTAATATGTTATATAAGCAGACTATAGGTAGTTGACTTACAACTGTTCATTTAACAGTTCAAAGATACTAGTTTGAAAAAAAATGATTGATGACCTGTTCTCCGAGTTACAACCATTTCATCATCCCCAATGGTGATAACAATTAAATAAAATAGAATAACAAAGTTGGAAAGGACCTTGGACGTCTTCTAGTCTAACCCCCTACTCAGGCAGGAAACCCTATACCATTTCAGACAAATGGTTGTCCAATCTCTTCTTTAAAACTTCCAGTTGTTGGACTCTGACAAAGTCAAAGTCAATTGACTTAATGACCAAGTGATTCACTTAATTGTTTGGTTCACATGACTGCTATAAAAATTATCATAAAATTGGTTCTGGTCATGTGATGACTCACTTTACAAGTACACTATCTTACATCAGAAATGCCAGTCCCAATTGTGGTTTTAAGCCAAGGACTACCTGTAATGTATAAGCTTCTGTGAATTAGTTTATATTTTCATAATCCAGAGAAGAACGAGTAGCCTTTTATTTAATACAAAACTTCAAAGAATCTTCTCTATTGTAGTAATAAACATATCTGTGTTCCACAATTCAGTCTTTTATCCCAATTCAGGACAGATCTGATTGTTCTAGTTAAAATAGAAAAATGACACACAAGATTTTCTTATGATGTAGCCTACCAACTCTTCACGTTGATCCATTATAAGGCCAGTTGTCTTGAAAGTCCAGTATGCCTTGTACCTTCAGAATTTATAGAACTGAATAAAGTACAAGAATGTTATAAAACGTAATTCATCATTATAGTGGTTTATTTAAGCATCATACCTTTTCAATGAGATCCAGACATTCTGCAAGCGTCTTGTTGACCTTATCACTAAGTAATCCTTGCTCATCTTCTTCAACGATTGTGGCCCAAAAGGATTCAGCTGGCTCTTTTGTAGTTTGCTGAGATGTTGCTTTTTTAGGCTGGCTATTTGCAGCTATGGTATTATGTAGCTTCTTTGTCCCTTTTGAAGCCTGCCATTCAGCTAGCTGAAGTCTAAAAGATAAATATGTAAGTTGATTAGTATAGTACTTCATTTTGTTTTTTAGCTAGAAATAGTTCGTGTAGCAGCTACCCAGTTATCTAGCCACAGGGAAATGAATATGTCAATTCACAGCTGCTCATATCTATCTCAAAGGACGTTTATATTACAAAAGAAATAAAATAAACTATTAAGAACTGTAAGGTCCCAATCCCTTACTTGAACTTGAGATACCATAACAATCTAATCAGATAATCCAAGCAGAGACTTCTTGATCAAGCACTTTATTTGATCAAATTAAGCAGCTGGGTGGCCAACGATCTGGAATGCTGGCAGAGTTACGTCCAGAAGTGCCACGCATTAGAAAATTGGTAGCATTGCTTTATAAACTTTGTTAGCCAATGAAAATCGGACAACAGAGCCATTACATCATAAGAAAGACATCAATCATTCCTGTACACTCCCTTATTCCCTCCTTCAGTATATCCCATCCATGTACATGTTTCCCAAGCTTGCATGAAATTCCTCTGGTGCAAAAGTTGATTACAAAAAGCAAGAAAGCAACAGTAGACTAAACAATTTCCCTTTGTTCCAGAACCCTTCAGAACAGTTAAACACTCAAAATTGCAATTACAAGTTATGATTGTCAGAAAAATAAGGCAAAGATAACTGCTATTTGCAGCTATCAGAGCTAAGCTGAAAAAGCCAAAGCTGCCTGTATTTTTGTGCGATCCAGCGATCAACTGGCAATTGCAGTTCAGATCCAATGGCCTACCAAAATGAAACAGCAATTCCAGTGAAAACAGAAATAAGCCTGTAAGCCTAAATAGCATCTAAGATTTCACGTATAATTATATTTAATCATAATTATCAGATATATACGACTAGAGCTAACAAAATATGATTTATCACAGACTGGGTGAGGGAGCACACAATTAAACATTTATCATCTGTAATAGCAGATGTTAAAGCATCCTGTTTTCAAGCCCCCAAACTCAGTATGTACAATTGCTTTAAACTGTTGAATATTCAAGGCTAATTTAAGACAAAGTGAATAAAAAATCTGAGTCATAAATAGGAACATGTGATGGTGGGGCGACAAGGGTTTAATTTTTCTTTAGTACAATCTGAATCTCTATATGTTTAGTCATAAAGCAATTTGCTTGATTTTGGTGTACCATGTTGATCAAACCCAGCTAAATGAGATTTATTCCATAAAATCTAGCAAGCAAGCCATGGCTTAGTGGTACATTATATAAATGCATCCATTCACACATAAGCCTGTTTTTAAATCACAATGTGGGAATAGTCTGGAAAATTCCAACTGTTTTTTGATGTTGTATTATCCCAAAACATTTTGATACAAAAAATGGAGGCATTTACATTACCTTCTCACATCTACAGATGTCGGAGCTTTTTTAATTGATTTTGAAGCTGACATAGTAGCATGACTTTCGGAAACTGGTACTTTTAGGCTTCCACTTGTAGTTTTAGATGGAGCAAGTTTCTTTGTCCTCTGGACAGAATTATTAGCATTGGTTGGAACAGTCTTCAATAGTGATTTCCGATTGCTGCAACAGTTTTTTTGGGTTGTCCCATTATTCTCTGTGCTACCACTGACAGATTGCTTCTCATGATTCAGAATAGTTTTGGGATGATAAACAGAAACTCTCACAGTACTGGTTTGAAAAGGGGTAGAATTTGGGACCTTAGGAGCACCAGCATTGCCAGCGACTTTAGCATTATTAGTTGTGGCTAACTTTACTCTTGATTTAGGCAGAGCAGGAAGAGAATTTCTAGGCTCATTTGCTGGAACTTTTCTGAATGAGTTTACCTTAGAAGAAACTATTTTGCCACGATATGAGCCAAGTATGTGTTTCTCTGAAATGCATGGAACAGAGCTGGGGACATCTGCTTTTATCTCTTTCTTTATGTTTGCTTTCTGTAGAAAGGTCTGACTAAATGACGTAACCTTGGATTTTACTGCTGCAGACTCAGGATCTGCTACTGTAATACTGTTTGGAGAATTACAATTTGTATCTGTCTTAATTTGTTTCAATACATGGGAATTTAAATTTTTAGGGGAAATAAAAGTGTTTTCAAGTATACTGTCCATTTCGTTCCATATAGATTTGTTGGCATTTTCTTTGTCTTCCTGAAAAAAATTAACATAGCATTAACATTAACATATTGTTCTAAAATACTTTTTAAAGGAAGAGTGATGTGAGGCACATGGCATCTTGATGTACATATATTTGTTTGCTGTAGTAATTTTCACCAATTATAACATATTGGAAAAGCCAGTCACAATAGTAATTTCACAATTTTTTGCTTATCACTGCATATTGATTAATATTTGTATGTTACTTATATGTAAGGGTGTAGGTCTACACATTTGTTGTATATGTTTAAATGTGTGTTATGTATATGTACACTTTAAGAGCAACTAAATTTCATTTTTAATGTGTGCCATTGTGCCCACAGTAAAAAAAATGACAATAATGGTTATCTAATTAGGTTTTTAAAAGTTTAATATACAAGTACCCTGCCTGGTTATACAGTACCCCAAAATCCTTCCTTACATTTCATATATATTATTTTGGTATAGCAGTTTTTTTGAAGACAGTAGTTCCCACATCCTGTCTCTTAATTGTAATATAAATCTGCCTGCAACTCCAGTCTAAGTTATCAATATCTTTTATGACTTACCATTTTTGTTGTTGTTGAGAGAATGCAGTTTTCCAACTTTCCTAGATTTTGTAAAAAGAGAAAACAAACTCACTTGCAACTTTTAATGTAGAGCCTCATTTACACAATAAAATAGGTTTTAAACCAAGCAATTTTACACATATTGTTTTCTGGGTTTCTTTTGGAAAGATTGCGTTCAACCAGACAAACCCATTCAAGTTGCACTAAGAGATGTCTCAAGCGGTTTTATACTTTAATGAAAACAAGCAATCTGACTTCAGGCATCACAGGAGCGAGAAGAATGATGTCTGTCTTCATAAAACTCAAATCATAACCAATCAAATGCCAACCACTGCCCCCCCCCCCAAAAGCAAGAGCCCTTTTCCAGCTTCAGCTGGAATCGACGACTATCCGGCGCCCAACAAAATGGAAAACTTGCCCCTCCACTACTTCCAAATTAAACTTGCTTTTGCTCAGTTTTTTTTAACAGCTGCACTCCATCCGACCATTTCACGGCGCTTACCCACCCGCTTGCCTTGCAAGGAAAAGATTCGCCCGCAGAAACGACACAACCGACTCTCCGGTGTCTTATACAATCGCTCGTTTAAATTTAAACTCGCGCCTGGTGATCACGTGGGCAACACGACCCTGCCGATTGGTGCAGTCGGGGGCTTGAAATTAGCCAACCAGGGACAAGAAGCGCACTCTTCTCTCCAGCGCTCAGCAGCCTCTGTGGTTCTTTTGAAAAATGCATGCTGGCTGATAATCATTCCCCCCCCCCTCTCCTTCAGGGATAACCGTCCAAACTGGCTATTTTATGCATATAAAGTTCTGCCTATATTATAGTTCTACTTCGCCTTTTCTTCCTCCTGTAATTTGTGAATTCCTTTTTGGAACGAATGCGTGCTGTAGCATAACTGTGTCCAGTTCATTTTCTGTCTTCATTTTGGGAGAAAGAAAGATGGAAAGTTGGAGTCTTGGAAAACAATTTTCAAAAATAAATTATTGTCCCACTAGCTTAGAAGGAGTTGTTTCCTTTATAAGTACAGATTTACAATCCCATTAAAACCCCATGGCTCTTACTTTTAAACATGCTTAATTTGTTCAAAAGTTACTCCTCCATACAGTACAGGTGGGAATAGGGGAAAATATTCTTGAGATATTTTAGAAAAACTGATTCTGACCTGCTCAGGGGGAGTGGGTGAGTAGCAAATCCGAATTTAAATAAGCATATATACAAGCTTACTCAGAGCTGTATCCAAGTATAGTTTTTTTATTTCTTTTTGGTAGATTATTAATTGAAAACTTGCCACTATATTCCCATCTCTGAAATCTGAAACATCACAGCTGTAGATCATAAATTGAAGGTCTAGGGTTTGCCAACTTTGATTCAGACTACTCACTAGATGCTAGAAGCATCAATAGCAAAGCTATATATATATATATATATATGTGTGTGTGTGTGTGTGTATATATGTGTGTATATATATGTGTGTATATATATATGTGTGTGTATATATATGTGTGTATATATATGTGTGTATATATATGTGTGTATATATATGTGTGTATATATATGTGTGTGTGTGTGTGTATATATATATATATATATATATATATATATATATATATATATATATATATATATATATATATATATATATATATATATATATATATATATATATATATATATATATATATGTCTTTTATAATACTATTTCTTCTTATATATATGTTTTCTGAGGTTTTCACGGGTGTTTGTATGTAGGTCTTTGGTAATTCGGGTTTTCTCCCGTGTAAAATTGAAAGTGTCTTGGCAACGTTTCGACGAAGTCCCATTCGTCATCTTCAGGCTGGTGTCTTCGGCTTCGTGCTTCTAGGAGCAATGTGTGATCGCAGCTGTTTCTTCCTTTTAACTGCCAGTGGAGGTAAGAACTGATTGGATGGGAGCTTGGCTGTGTTCTGATTGGGTGGAGGTGTGTTCTGATTGGTTAGGGGCTTGGCTGTGCTCTGATTGGATGGGGGGTTGGCTGTGCTCTGATTGGATGGGGGGTTGGCTGTGCTCTGATTGGATGGGGGTGTGCTCTGCTTGGGCGGGGGCCCTGTTGTGCTAGGATTAGTCTGAGTTGCAGGGGAATTTGAGATGGAGAGCTGCATTGCTGTAGTTTGGCTTCGCGTTCGTGGTCGTGCCACATCTTCAAGGTGGGTGTCAGTTTGCTTCACGTATGGAATGGAGGGGTTTAAAATGGCCAATGATGCAGCTGTGGTCTGGTTTCTGGTCCGCGGTCGTGCCTCATCATCGGCGTGGGTTTGAGTCTGCTTTTTGCGTGGATGTGTGGTGGTGACATCATGTGTGGTCTTCGTGAGTGTGGGTCCAGTGTCGCTCCTTGTGCTAGGGATTCGTCTGTCAATAAGGCTGGGTTTCCAAATGGCTGGTAGGTGGGAGGTATCATCTCGTTTATTCATGCTGTGTGGGCGTTTTTCTATCTCGATGGCTTCTCTGATTCTGTTGTTAAAGTTTTCAGTTTTGGCAATAGTTCTGGTATTTTTAAAGTCAATTTTATGTCCTGTGGCTTTGAGGTGTTGGACCAGGGAGGAAGTTGGTTCCTCTTTTCTGACTGAGTTCTTGTGTTCTTCAATGCGTGCGCTTATTCTTCTGTTGGTTTGTCCGATGTATGTGGTGGGGCAGGCGGTGCATGGGATTTCATATACTCCTTGATTTTCTAACTCAATTTTGTCTTTGGGGTTTCTTAGGATGGTAGATATTTTTCGGTTTGTGCAGAATGCTGTCTTGATGTTGTGTTTGTGGAGGGTCTTGCTGATTTTGTCTGTGGTGCCTTTTATGTATGGGAGGAGGGCTTTGCCGTTTTCTTGTTCTATGTCTTGGATTTTAGTGGGGGTTTCTTTTTGGATTAAGTTGGTAATCTTATTTCTTTGGAATCTGTTGGATGTTAGTACATTAGTGAGAGTGTGTAGTTCGGTTTTTAGGTGTTGTTCGTCAGCTAAGCGTTTTGTTCTCGAGATGAGTGTCTTGGCTACGGAGTTGATCTGTGCTGGGTGGTGGTGTGAGAGTGCGTGCAGATAGCGGTTTGTGTGTGTTTTCTTCTGGTGGATGGTGTGTCCTAGGGAGCCATTGGATTTCTTGTAGACTAAGACATCCAGGAAAGGAAGTTGCTTGTTAGCTTCTGTTTCCATGGTGAACTGTATTTTGGGGTGTAGGCTGTTGAGGTGTGTGAGGAAGTTGTCTAGTTTTTCTTTCCCATGTGGCCAGATTATGAAAGTGTCGTCTACGTATCTGAGCCAGAGTTTGGGTTTGTGATCAGATTTTTCTAGGGCTTGGGTTTCAAAGTGTTCCATGTAGAGGTTTGCAATGACAGGTGAGAGGGGTGACCCCATGGGTGCTCCTTCTATTTGTTTGTATTTTTGTCCGTTATAGATGAAGTATGTGTTGGATAGGCAATGGTTGGTCAGATCTAGGATGTGCTTGGGGGGGTTATATTTGTTTTGGATAGCTGTCAAGGCTTCTTGGATTGGCACTTGGGTGAAGAGGGAAATGACATCAAAGCTCACGAGTAGGTCGCTGGGCTGTAAGTTTTGTTTCTTTATGATCTCTATGAATTGGAATGAATTTTTTATGTGTGAGGTGATGGATTCTGAATAGGGCTGTCGTTGTTTGGCGAGAAATTTGGCTAGGTTTTGTAGAGGTGAGCCTATGGAGCTGACTATGGGTCTGAGTGGGGTTCCTTCTTTGTGTATCTTGGGGAGACCATAGAGCTTAGGGCATCTGGATGATTTTTCTCTGGGAATGATTCTTTGCTGGATCTCTTCGCTGATGGGGGAGGCTTTTATTTTGGATCTAGTGTTTTTTTCCAGGTAGGTGGTGGGATCTGTGATTAGGGGTTTGTATGTGGAGTCCTGGAGCAGGTTGGTTAATTTGGTTTGGTAGTCAGATGTGTTCATAACCACCGTGGCGTTGCCCTTGTCTGCTGGTAGGATTATTATGCTGGTGTCTTCTTTCAGGTTAATTAGTGCTGTCTGTTCCTCTTTGTGTAAGTTGCTTTTGGGGGGTTTGCTGGTGCAGAGGATGTTGGTGATTTCGAGTCTGATTCTATTAGCGTCGTCGGGGTTGATTTTGGTCAGGCTGGTTTCAACTCCGCATATAATGGTTTCAGTGGGGATGTGTTTGGGAGCGACTGCAAAGTTGAATCCTTTGGAAAGGACATCGGTTTCGGCTTTGGTGAGGGTCCTATCTGAGATGTTATGCACTGTTTGTTTCATGTGTGGCTGTGAGGGAGGAAGGGTTTGTTTCTGGCGTTCCTGTAGTCTTCGGAATTTGTTGGTATGTGTGTCTGTCTTGAGGGTGGTCTGTGTTTCGGCTCTCCAGACGGCGAGTTGTTTGGATTTGTCCCAAAGTGCGGGGTGGATCTTGTTGCTGAGTTTGAGGTGAAGTGTGAGGAGATCTTTGTTGATTCGGTGTAGGAGGAATCTTTTTGTGTGAAGTTCATTTCTGATTAGGGCCAACTCTGTTCTTTTCAGGATGCGTTTGGTGGCTGCAGAGTTGGAGTGGAATTTCAATTGGAAGCATGTGGGGATTAAATTTTGATCTCGGCAGTTGCGTAAGAATGAGAGGTCACATAGAATGGAAGCTCTTTGGACTTTGAGTTTTTCATAGGTCCTGGTCAGATGGTAGAATTCCTCCCTGTAGAGGTACGATATTTGTTTTCTGAGGTTTTCACGGGTGTTTGTATGTAGGTCTTTGGTAATTCGGGTTTTCTCCCGTGTAAAATTGAAAGTGTCTTGGCAACGTTTCAACAAAGTCCCATTCGTCATCTTCAGGCTGGTGTCTTCGGCTTCGTGCTTCTAGGAGCAATGTGTGATCGCAGCTGTTTCTTCCTTTTAACTGCCTGTGGAGGTATGAACTGATTGGATGGGAGCTTGGCTGTGTTCTGATTGGGTGGAGGTGTGTTCTGATTGGTTAGGGGCTTGGCTGTGCTCTGATTGGATGGGGGGTTGGCTGTGCTCTGATTGGCGGGGGGTGTGCTCTGCTTGGGTGGGGGCCCTGTTGTGCCACGAGGCCGAAGAGACACCAGCCTGAAGATGACGAATGAGACTTCGTCGAAACGTCGCCAAGACACTTCCAATTTACACGGGAGAAAACCCGAATTACCAAGACCTACATACGTGAAACCTCAGAACACCCATATATAATATATATATATATATATATATATATATATATATAATACATATATATATATATATATATATATATATCCATATATATATATATATATCTCCATATATATATATATATCTCCATATATATATATATATATCCATATATCCATATATATATCCATATATATCCAAATGCCATAATGCTTTTTCATAGGAAAGTTACTCAAGCCTTTTCATCATTGTAGTTGTTCTTTTCTGAACTTTCTCTATGTCCATTGAGAAATATTCAAGATATACTTACAATACTGATTTATATACAATAAGGGCATTATGATATTGGCTTCTCTATAATTTTTTATAAACCCTAACAAGCTCTTGGTCTTTTTCTACAGTCCATACACTCTGCGTCAACACCTTCACCATTCTTCAAGATTTCTTTCCTCATCAATCACTATTACCATTAGTTTGAAGAGTAGTTAGGATTATTGGCCCTAACATGAATCATTGTATACTTGTTCACCTCTGCCATTTTGATGCCCACTCCCCTAATGTGCAGTGTCATTTATTGTTTATACCATTTATACAATTTAGTGTCATCAGCAAACTTAAGTCACACTCAATTCCACATCATTTATAATTATAGTAAAAAGCACTGGTCGTAGAAAAGAACAATGGGAGACCTCACTGGTTACATTCCACCGTTGTGATAAATTTTAATTTATGCCTATTCTTTGTTCTGTTCATTAGCTAGTTATTCACAGGAGGACCCGTCCTTTTATTCCATGGTTGTTAAGCTGAGAAATCTTTGATGAGGGATTTTATCAAAGTTTTTTTTTTTTTTTTTATAAAACCGGACTTGACTGCCACTTAAAAGAATGATCGCGGAACTAATCTGAAGGGAATGTCTGGCGGGCGGGGAGGGGCGGGTGCAGTGCTTAAAAAAAAAATGACGCCTATAGGTCTGCCTCCGGTGATGACATCAGGCGTCATTCTCGTCACCACCAGAATTCACCCAAAGGGGGAGGCGCAATGGGCGGGGCGAGCCGTCTCTATTGCCGGGAAGGGAGGCGTTCGTGCGCGGCGGAGGTTCCATGGATCGCTTCGCCTGGGCTACTGGCCTCTTGGAGATCCACGAGAACCTCGTCACGCAGCAGCGCGGGGTCCGCTTGTACGATGGGGAGGAAAAGGTCAGGGCGGCTAGTGAAAGCTGCGCCAGGAGGGAGGGAAGCCGGCTGCGGGGAGGGCGGAGGGGCCCCGGTCTCTCTTAAAGGCAGCTGGCAAAGAGGGGACTATGGATTGAGGAGCCCATCAGGTCGTTCTTCGACGGGAGAAAGCCGCGGGTGGGCTATTAAGAGCCAGGGAGTCGCCTAACAGGAATCCACTTCAATCCCGGATTTCAGGCCCCAGTGAAATCATGCATATCTTTTTGCACGTCTGGTAGATCCGGTTCCTCGAATGTCCTTCTCCTTTTGTTTAATTAGCTTTGCCTTCTTTATTCATTACTCGAAGTGGCAATTATATTGAAATCGATTTCTCCATGCCCTTTTGCACTAATGTCAGTAGTCCCATTAATGCATATATTTATGCAACCTCGAAGGAAAGCTGTTAAGTGCCTAATCTGTTAGGAATTTGGGGCATCTCTTTGCCCTGCTGTGTTGCCTTAAATTTAAGTCATATGTGAAGTTGTTTCTTCAGTATTATAGTCCATCACTTAGGCATTAAACATCTAAAACAGTTTACAAATGCAATGAAAACATAATAAAATTACAGTATTAAAATAGGGGGATGTAAACGTCCCCAAAATCTTTCTTACAGGGCAGTCGCCACTGTCTCCTATTTGAATTGAATTGATTACTGTATTTGACCAGGTGTAATTAGACACACGAGGAATTTGTCTCTGGTGCAGCAGCTCAGAGTGTACATGCAAAGCAATAGAATAATCATAATAATCATACCAATAAGATGGGGGAGTAAAGAAGATGGATAAATAATACTGCAGCCATATTACATGAGTAAATATACATAGACATTAGGCAACACTGTGAGAATTAGGAGTTCATCAGAGTGAAGGCACAAAAGAAGAAACTGTCCCTGTGTTGGGCATGCAATGCCCTATATAGTGCCTCCCGAGGGGAGGAGTTGAAACAGTTTTATGTCCAGGATGTGAAGGGTCTGTAGATATTTTCTCAGCCCTCTTTCTGACCTATGCAATATACAGGTCCTTATGGAAAGCAGGCTGATTGCAATTGTTCTTTCTGCAGCCTAGTTAAGATTACTGTCTGTAATCTGTAGTGGAGTCTGTAATTGTAATTTCTCCTGTGTTTTCCACAGATACCTTCACCATTTACCAGCAAAAAGGGGAAAAAATCCAAACCCTTAAAGATAAAATGCTAGGTTGGGAAACTTTCAATACTCAGCTTACCTACCTCAGCTTTCGATGGCTAGAATTAATAGTTTTGAAACAAGAGACATACAAATTTGTTCCTGGATGATACATGATATTAAAGCATTCTCATTTTAAAAGAAATATTCCCTCCCTTCAGTTTGTCTTCTGTGAACCCAACTACTATACTTTGCAAATGATGGTCTGTGAACATAAACCTGTGGTTTATTAATAAATCATAATTAAACAGAACATTGCTTAGCACAATGTGTGAATCAATCCAGTAGTAGTATCTTCAAATCTGTTGCTTAATTTTTTCCTTACTGTCAAGGGTGACCATGTCTTAAAAAGGAAGTAAAAAAACTTGTTGCTTGTAGCAAATATTGCCCAGAGAACGAAGAAGGGTTTCAGACTTCTTTTCTGTACAGTACCTTGGTGATGGGCATCCTTAGAAGAGTTTCATGTATTCTCAGATTAAGCTTTCATTGTAGCAATGCTTGGCTTACTTCATGGCATTTCATTGGGATACAGGTGTCATGGACTTTCATTCTAGCCACTTATATATTTCAAGTCTTTTTCAAGTTCCTGGAAGGAGGGAAAGTTGAACATTGGGTTTGAATGATCCTACTGGACCATTCAATTAAAGAACTCTACAGTTGGGATCATATATGATACATTAATAAGGCAGAGTGATTGGGTTCATGCTAACCAAAAAAATAAAGGGATCATAAGATAGGCTAGTGTAATGTGTGAACTCTTACATTTTTGACTAAGGGAGTCCCTTAGATAGGTAGATAGAGCTAGGTAAGAAATATCTTGAGGAAAACATGTGTTATTTAAAATGGCCTAGGTTTGGTGACAAATATTTATCTTGCATAAGTCTACACAAAGGCTCAGCCATCGTTTGTTGTTAGGTCTTTAGATCTTTACATCTTGAATTCTTGCATGGCATTTTCTTTTGACTTTATTTTTTTCCTATGGAAATGGATGCATATCATTACATTAGAAGGAATGTAATTTCTTTTTCCTTTCTGCAGCTAATTTTGTAAATTTTATTAACCGAACACAATATGTTCACAAAATATTTGCCTAAGATAATATACAATTCTACAAAAATAGCAAAGGAAGCAAAGGATATGAGTATCTTAAAAATCTACTCATTTTTTTTCTCTAGTTGAAGTTTGAAACTGGAGTATTGCTCCTTAGTACACACAGATTGATCTGGAGAGATCAGAAAAGTCATGTAAGTAGATTCTGGCATATGTAATTTTCCTGTAATATATGATAAAGTTTGATTGATAATTGTCTGGCCAAAATAAGTTCTTATGTTCAACTTCATATTTTTCAGTTTGCTAAATTAAAAAAAAAAACTAGTTTTATGGCAAGCAGAGAAAGCTCAGAAATTAGTCAGTGTGATTTATTTGGATCGTTCAATATGTTTTCAGAACAGCTGTGGGTTATCCTATATGCAAGCTCTTCTCTGAGGGACTGGGACCAGAAAACCAAAAACATTTCTAGCAAAGAAAGATCAGCCTAGAGCCAGTCATTCCCCAGAAGACTAAGAGATTTACATCAGATTCTATTGGGAGATTCTGCTTCAATTGCTTGGTAGGTACAGAAGCCATTGGGAGAAGAGTTAGATCTCGGTCCCTCCTAGCTCAAGGACTAAAGAATAAAAAAGCCTCTAAAAGGCCATATCTGTTTATCCCCAAGAAGATTGTATCGATGAATATTGTAAGAGCAGCTATGGCTAAGAATTGCTAACTCAGTAGTTCCATGTAACATTTGGAGAAGCTGTATTATTTTATAACTTCTGTGACATAAGTCATTTATTTCTGTGAATTGGGTTTCTGTTTATGGAATGAAGGGGAGTAGTTCCTTTCTTACAGTTCCTATGCATTCTCACAGTTGGCTCTGGAGGGTCCCTTCTTAACCCATCACAGTAGATGCTGAAATGTTGGAGGGATTTCAGGGGCAAAGATGGTAAGACAATAAGAGTCGGTGTGGTGATCGAACTAGTATTGGGAGACCATCCTCAGCTCCAGAAGCTCACTGAAGCTCCAAAAACTCACAGAATGTGTTTAAGCCAGTCAGTTTCTCTTATCACATGAGAAAACATGGGAAGAGGGAGCCCTCTGTATACCATCGTGAGCTCTTTGCACTCGTATTCATGTCGGAAGCATCTAAGGCGCTTCCAGGTTGAAAAGATTAGCCGGTGACATGACTGTTGCCTGGAGATGCCTGGTTGGGAGCTCCTTTCATGTCCCCATTAATGTGCCCACTGAAGAGGTACCTATTTATTTGTGATTATTCGCTTTTGAACTGCTAGGTGGGCAGGAGCTGGAGCGCATGATGGGAGCTCACCCCACGCAGCAGCAACCAGGTCTCGAACATGGGCTTGCTAATCATCAGCCCAGCATCCTAACCTTGTCAGCCACCGTGCTCCCCACCTTGAGCTCTTGAATGAAGAGCTAACAAATTTATCTAACAAATAATATAAAAAAATGTGCTGACTGAATAGAAATCTGTGTGAGTAGCTTTGGATTCCATTCCCTATGTTTACCGGGAAACAAATCCTTTCACGATTTCTAACAAGTACCTGCATGCAGTTGTAAATTGAATTTGAGTACAAAAATATGCACGTGCCTAATCATTTGTTTAGTTATTTGACCTGCTCAGCCTTATTGAGAATCCAATAAATATTTCAAAACTATATTAATAATGAATAAAATACTTTAAACTTTATAACTTATATTCTGTCTTAAGTACTTTCAGTCTAAGCTATTAGAATAGCTGTTTTCAAAAAGCCCTGTGATCAATTAGTAAGAGTTATTTTTAAAAACAGCAGCCTGTTGCTTTTTATTATCAAAGTTATCAAATAATAGTAACATTATCTTCCAAAGGAATCTGGTAAAGGAATCTCCGTTTGTTTTTTGAATGTCCAAAAAAGAACAGTCCACAAGGACGATTTCCCATTATTAGAAATTTGCTAACACCAACCAGGTTTAAGGATACTGTTATCTTTTAAAATTATAGCTCCTTATATCTATCAAAGTGAGAATTACTACAAAATAGATTGGGCCTAATAAACCAGCATACACCAAGGATCATTCTGATATATGATTGGATTGTTTTCAGGATTTGTTCATGAGCTTGATTATTCTCTCCTACACTCTGGACCAGTCAGCAAATGCTCCCCTATTATTTATGCTTTTATCTTTGTTTCCAAGTTATTGGATAGTGATTACATTTATAAATATATAGCTTCCCATTGTCCTCTTCAACAGATAATTGGAAATCAGAATTCCAGTGTTTTTTCTTCTATGTATGCTGTTAAAGTACTGAAAAGTTTAATCACCATGAAAACTGTGGAATTGGTGATCTTGTCATATCCCAGATGTTTGTCATATAATTTTCAGTTCCATCTTATTCAGGACTACTCAGTTGTAAGCCCAATGAGTTCACTAGGTCTTATTCTGCATTGCAGCAGGTAGTAGCAACAGTAAGTTCACATTCTCATGTAATTTAATTATCGAAGGGCCCTCCAAATAGCAATTACAGATTACATATTTATTATATTAATATTTTCACCGTGCTTTTAAGATTACCCTTTAATCCCTGAAGAACATTTAATGATATCTGTAAGTAAAATATTTATGTCAGTATTGCCACTAAATAGCTATCTCAAGGCATCAGATGATCAGATGAAAAAAGGAGGAATCTGCTAGAGTATATTTTTCCCGATGTGTTGCTTTCTAGATCTGTTGAGGTCCACATTCCCCAATATCTCAGGAAACATAGAAGAAGAGAGGCAGATAGAACTTGCAGATGGTATTTGGTTGACAAATGGGTTCTTTTAAGCTTTCTTTAAAATTGTCAGGCAAAAATAATAGATTTTACTTGGTATTAGTTTTATGCTATTGATTAATATTTTTTGCACAATATCATGCAACTTAATGTTTATTTGATGACAGACTTTATTGTGGGAACAATGTTAACTATTTACAGTTTATTAGAAGAAATACTGTGTTCCACCAAATACATCTTTGCTTTAGCCTTTGTGTCTTATTGCAGGAATGCTGTATGGCTGTTCCTCTTTCCCAAATTATCTTCATTGAAGAGCAAGCAGCGGGGATAGGAAAAAGGTAAAATATCATCAAGAAAAATCTTTGAAGGGCACTGAAGATTTCATGGCCATTGCTGCATCTTCCTATGCTAGTAGCTATTCAGTCATTTTTCAGTCACTCAAGACGGGATGTAAATTAAATATTTGCCTCCTATCAACTTTATAACTTTCATGCAGGAACTTTATACTCCATGCCATCTGATAATTGGAAAACTTGATTTGTAGTTCTTGGCTTTCAGAGGTTCATTTGAATTTTATTTTGACCAAGAATTATGTATCTGTCCCCAATGTTCCAGTAAATATATTCAAAGTGTAGAATTTTTAATTTATGTTTAAAAATGGTTTAAAGGTTATGGAAACTTTCTATTCCCCCACATATTTTTATTATTTGTTTTAAGTGAAAGATAATCTGAATGAAAATGTTAAAAAAATGCTTTTTGATTTTAGGAATTTATTCTTTAATAACAAAAAAAAATATTTTCTCCTATTTTTTTTTGTACCTTTAGTGCCAAAATAGTAGTACATCTTCATCCAGTAGGTTCCAATAAAGATCCTGGTCCATTCCAGACTAGTAAATACTCATATATCAAGCTTTCTTTCAAAGAACATGGTCAGATTGACGTAAGTATGTTTTCTAAATGAGTGTTGTATAAAAATTACAGGAAGAATTTTTAGTGTGGTTAAAAGACTCATTTAAGGAGAGGTAAGAGAATTTATTATACGGAATTCCAAGATTATTATTATTATGGTTCGTCGCACTGTAAGCCAGATGTTCAGACTGGATTTGACATTTTTATCCACCTTTCGAGTCTTTTTTCAGGGACCTGGGATAGGCAGATGTTGATGTTTGATGGTGTTAGAAGTATTGTTGCAGGATGTAAGCTGCTCCAAGTAAAGCTGCCTTTTGCAATTTAGTGATGGTGAATTATTATTATTATATGTTGTTATACATTTTTTGTGTGTTTTGAGTCAAAGTGGACTGAAGCACTTTTGAATTCTTTCAATGATGAGTGGTATGTTAAATTTCACATTATCCCCTAGTTTAGGTATTATGGAAGCAGCTTTTATCTATTTGGAGCATATCTAAAAATATTAAAATGTTAGTTTCAATGCATTTTTGCAATTGCTCACTTTTGGAAATTATTGCCACATAGTTCTTCAGGAGGCTTACGGAAGAAATGTCTCAGCGCAGATGGGAGAACATGCCAGCTTCTCAAGCCATAGATGTTGACAGGGCTTCACAGGTAAGTATCCAATTTGTAATGCTTGGATATCTCATTTCTAAGTAAGATTGATACTTAAAACACGATAGAGAAAACTTCAGGCAGGAAGATGCTGCCTGGGAGCGAAGTATGTGATGTGTTGTCAAGCAACTATATTGGATTAATACAATATAGTTGCAAGTGAACCTCTTTCAAAATAATATAAAAGATATAATTGGGTTTTTGTTTCATAAAGAGGTACACATTACATAGTTGATAACTTTTGTTACTAGGTAAAAGGGAAAAATATAATAATTTAGAATGCCAGTGTAATTTGGTAGGGTGAAAAAGATTTTAGGAAATCAATGGCACCCTGTCTTTATTTGGATAATGATTTATGATTACAGTGAAACTTGCTTTACCAGACTTTGAATGCAACAGACAAATCTCCATTTGGGGCAATATGCTGACTCTATAAACCGCTTAGAGAGGGCTGTAAAGCAGTACATAAATCT
Source organism: Azemiops feae (assembly GCA_023970755.1). Taxonomy (NCBI): domain Eukaryota; kingdom Metazoa; phylum Chordata; class Lepidosauria; order Squamata; family Viperidae; genus Azemiops; species Azemiops feae. The sequence goes on along the minus strand of JALGBA010004179.1, from coordinate 18,609 downwards.
AAGTGCAATTGCAATTGTATTTCTGTCATTTTACAAATTTGCATAATGGATTAAACTAATAACCATTTTAATTTAACAAACAATCAGGAATGATGGACATCCATTTTCCCCGGTATTCTGTTAAATCAAGGTTTACATGAACCTACATGAGCCTTAATCTCATCAGTTCTTCTCTCTTTCTCTAGCACAGCCTCAAGGAAACAGGGAAATATTGCTTCACTTTTTAACTACCTGGAATTTAGCTTTATCTCTGAACACAGCAATTTATGCTTTTTCTTAACAGTAATTTCCTGAACTTTAAAATATAGTTTATATCAATAATATACAATTGCAATTAATCCCTTTTGACATTAATTGAAAACTAAAGGGAAAACATCTAATCTGCATTGGATAATGAATGGGAGGTGATAAGTCTATGCCAGGGGTAGGCAATCTGGGCTCTTTTATGACTCGTGGACTTCAACTCCCAGAATTCCTGAGTCAGCATGGCTGGCTCAGGAATTCTGGGAGTTGAAGTCCACGAGTCATAAAAGAGCCAAGGTTGCCTACCCCTGGTCTATGCCCTGTGCATATTCGCTGTGTTCATATATTGCTCCAAGAGCCAGAATGGTCTAGTGGTTAAGGCATCAGGCTATAGAAAGCAGGAGATCATGAGTTCAAGTCCCACCTTAGCCATGAAAGCTAGCCTCTCTCTCACTCCAACTCAACTCAGAACGTGAAAAGAAATCATGTTTTGCCCTAGGGCAAAAATAAATGTATTGATTTAATTATTTATTGATTTATGGATTGGCATTCCATGGTCCATTGCAAAGGATAACAAGGTCGGGGCTTCCCCGTCCCCTTTTCTGGTTTTCAATAGCTCAGTAATTGGCATAGCTATTTTCGCGAAGGAGGGGATGAACTGTCGGTAAAAGTTGCGAGCCCTAAAAAACTTGGAAGCTGCTTACGGGTCCGTAGAGGCTGCCATTCTAGCACCGCCTTGACGTTGGCAGGGTCCATTTCCACTCCCTCGCTGGAGATTTGGTATCCCAGGTAGTCGAGGCCTGTCTGATGGAATTCGCATTTAGAAAGCTTAGCATAGACTCCATAGAGCTTAGCATGTAGCAGCTTTTCGAGCACTTTGCAAACTAATCATGTAGCAAACGTTGTTCGTTGATTTATTTTCTCTAATATTACTGATGTTGTGAGCATTTTCTTTTCCTATGTATGGTAGCTTTTTGCGCCCTACCTCGTTCACAGATACAAGGCAAAGAAGGCAGAAAGACGGCAAAACAAACTAGGAAACTGTCAAGATTGCTTTCTTGCCTGTCGGCAAAATATTGTATGTTTTTTCCTATCTTCTTCAAACCATGCTTTTTAGTTGGATACAAAAGGCAGTCACTGTTGTAATACTGCTTCTAAATGCAGCTGTCAATGTTTGCCTGAGCTTTCCTTGCATTGCTCTCCCATTTATCATATGTGTTATGCAGAGCGGAAGAATAAGAGCTGCAGGAATTGTTGGCATTGAAAGAAAATTAGAAGAAAGAAGAAAAGAGATGGATAAAAACATTTCTGAGGCAAGTAATTTTCCTTCAGAAACAGTATAACTGTAATCATTTATAGTTTAAGATATTAAGGGACCAAATTGCATTCATGTTTTTTGGGGGGGACCTTTTCCAATACCATATGTTTTGTCAAGGTTAGGAAAACCCAGGGATTATCACTATTTGGGGCAGGCAAAAAGAAGATGGAAATAGAGAAATCTATTGACCCTGAGGATTTCCTATTGACAAGCTTCTTTCCTTTCCTTTTTTAATTTGTATCTTTTGTAGCTTTATTCTCTTTTTTTCTTCTGTGCTTTTGGTTATCTTATTTTTAGATGTTCAGTTTGAGGAGAATAAATCTTTTGTGGAAAAATGATGATCACTGGAAACTGTTACTTTATTACTGGATATATTTCTAGTCATGATTCAGGATTATGTAAATGTTTTGTTCAGTTTGGATCATGTTCTTTATTCAGGTAAAAGGCAGATGTTCCCCTTAGGAGTAGGCCAAACTATTGTTGAACAACACATAAGCAAAAACCACAACTTGCCTCTTGCTCACACTTGCTCATTCAGGAGTGGGAACTGTTTGTTTGTTGTTGCTTTTCTTAAACCATAGTCTCTTCTTTTGTCTGAGCTGAGGATCCTGGTTCAGCACATACCCTGGTCATTTCTGATATAAGCCAACTTTTAATCATAAGTTTTGACACTGACTTTTATATTGAACTACAAGTCTCTGATTCAGGTGATAAAATGAAATAAAAATACAATTGAAGTTCATTTCCTGGCCATACAGAGATGAAGGCAAACCAAGGACTTTCTGCAGCTGGTAGCTGCTGAGTTGAATTAAGTTAAGCATCCCGCAGCTCTAGTCATGTGTCTCTCCGGCTAATTTTCTACAAATCTTTACAAGAAACAATAATCTCCTCACTACTGTTCAGCCTGTGAACTACCAGGGTAAAAGAGGCTCTTTTAGCAGATTTACAAAAATATACCAGTATTGCATTTTTTAATATGACCGAGAGTCACATGTAACTCTGCTCTTTTTCTTCCTCTGTTTATCGGAGGATATAAGGAATGGATGTCAGTTGAGGGAAACCGCTGTGAAGTAATCCTAATTTCAGATCATTTAATTTTAAAACTGGTGCCCTGAATTTTAGAATAGATTTTCTGCATCTGTTAGCTATTGTTATTTTTTTTTTAAAAAAAGTGATTCCATTAGTTATTTGTCTCAGGAAGTTCCTTTCAGGTGTGTGTACATTCTTCTTTGTACTAAAGCCTGAATCAGTTGATAGTAGGATTATTTAAAACACACTGTCTGTTGATCTAGATGTTTTTTTCTTTTATTGTTGGGTAAGAAATTTGTTCATGTTGTTGAGAGCAAGGCTAAATATACAATTTTAATTAAAATGGTGAGTTTTGCAAATAAATATGTAAAAAAAAACTTATGTAGTGTCATGCTCTATTAAATTCTTCCAGATTTTCCTAGTGTCAATTTACTTTCAGCTTGTAAAATTATGTATAAATACATGTCGGATGAGAATATTCTGGTTTAGAGTAACTATTTACTTTCAAACCATGTTGAAAATGAGTTGCTCTAAGATAGGAGGCTTTTTAAAGCTAAGTCTCTAGTGTGCTTTTCTAGTCAGAAATACAGTCCATTTAGGTTACAGAAGCATGTATATAATTTATGTATTAAAAGTACTGATACTTGAACTCCAAAAATGGCAAGGGATTGTTTTTTAGTTTTTTGAATTTGGGAGGAAAGTTAATGATGAAGTTACAGGTGTGATGCAATTGCATTTTATTTAATATGAAGAAATTATGTAGTACTAAATCAGTTTATTATTTCAGGCTTTTGAAGACCTCAGCAAGCTGATGGAAAAGGTAATACCTCCACTTTATCAGTAAGCATGCTGATTAACTGGGACTGGAGAAACTAATTTTATTCAACAGAATAAAATAGGGGAGGGTAGTTCTGGGACTCTGCTATATAGAAGTATATCTTGCATCATATATATATATATATATATATATATATTCAATAACACAGTCCTCGATCTCCGGGAGAAATATAAACCAGCTGTTTATTGTTAAAAAGTTTAAAACAATAAAAACAACTATTTACAATATTAAAACAACTTAGCTTTCGCTGGTCCTCTGCCAGCGTCCTCAGAGTAAAGTTTTGGGGTGGAAATTACTTTTATAAACCTTGCTAGCCTAACTGCTTACTCATTGACCGTGTGATAGGGCCATCCGTCCTGGCTGACCGTAATTGCCTTAATTGTCCCGCCTCCTCTTTTTTGCACTCCAGTTCTCCAACCTTCCTCCCTCCCATCCTTGTCAATCCCCTCCTTCCTGGCGTTGCCGCCGTTGGCTTGCTTTCCAGCTGCTCCCCCGTACTCGTTCTGGGCCTTACACCCAGATCCGGTGTCTTAGATGCCTTCCCATTGCCGCTCCCCTCCTTTCCATCCCGTTTGTCTGCCCGTTGTTCCTGTCTTCCACTATCTATCCCTATTAGTGCTATTTCCTCCGATTTCCTTCCGCGCTTGGATGTGCGTGCGCACAGCTGTATCCCGTCCCTCTGCCTCGTCTGCCTACGATCAGCTGGGCTATCTGCCGGCTCACTCCTGAATTCACCTCCTCTCATCCTTGCAGATCCTATCCTTCCTAATGTTGCTGCCGTTGGTGCGTTAGCCAACTGCCTCACCTTCCCCCCCTCCTTCTTATCCCTTTGAACCATCCGCTGTACCTGCCTTCCCTTATCTATCCCCCTGGGTCCTATTCCTTCCAATCTTTCTGCATGCCTGGGTGTGCGCATGCACAGCCGCATCCTATCCTTCTGCCTCATCTGCCTAAGCTCAGCTGAGCCACCTGCTGCCTCGCCCTCAGTTCCACCCTCTCCCTTCCTTACCGATCTTATCCTTCCTGGTGTCATCGCACCTGATGCGCCTTCCACCCCCACCCCCACACGCGTTTTGGGTCGCGCGGCTAGGTCTGGCATCCTCACTGCCCCCCCATTGGCCATTCCGGGCCGCACGTCCAGATATGCTTTTAATGTCTGATATGCCGGGGGCAATTCTACGTGTCGATTAATCGAGCCCGCATCTGAGAACCAGGCCTCCTTCAGTAGGCGCCCTCCTTTGGAGGCATCCTGGGCGATGGCTTTTGCCCCCATGAAGTCAAATGAGTGTCCATTATTCACCATATGCGTCCATATTTGGGAATACTGCTCCTGCCTTTTGACGGCCAATTTGTGTTCATGTACCCTGGTTTTTATCCGTTTGGCCGTCTCTCCCGTGTAATTACACTGGCAATCCTTGCAGTGCACCCTATAGACCACCGATGATTTTTCCTCCTCTGGCAGTGGTTCCTTAGGGCGCATCGTTTTCATACGGAGTGTTTGGTTGGGTCGGTGGGCCACCCTGATGTTATGCGGCGCTAATATGCGAGCCGTTGCCTCTGACACCCCCTGGACGTAAGGTATCGTTGTCCAGGATATTGTCTCTAGGTCCTCTGGTGCTCTACGGGGTTCCTGGCGCTTACTATATCTTTGGACAAAACTGGCCGGGTAGCCGTTCCACCTGCATACCTGGTGGAGATGGGCACGTTCCACTTGCTTGGCCTTTTTGGTACTGCAATGCGTATCTATACGTGCAAATAACGTCCGAATGCATGCGATCTTGTGGGCTGCCGGGTGGTTGCTCGTGTAATGCAGCATCCTGTCGGTATGGGTCGCTTTCCTGTATACAGTTGTGTGGAGGGTGCCGTTGGCTTGGCGCGTGACTAATACGTCCAGAAAGGCCAAACTACCGTTGGCTTCCTCCTCCGCTGTAAATTGTATGTCCGGGAACACCGCATTCAATCTTTCCATAAAGGCAGCTTTTTCAGTCCGTTTAACGATAGCGAACGTATCGTCCACATATCTGGCCCAAAATTCTGGGTGGTAAACGGCCATTGCCTTAGCCTCCAGGCACTGTAGGACCGCCTCAGCGATAACACCCGAGATGGGAGACCCCATCGGCGTGCCCTTGATTTGTTCATACATCGTGTCCTGGAACGTGAAATGTGTTCTCAGACACAACTGCAGCAGTTTGATGACGTCTTCCATCTTAAGGGAACCATGACTTTGCAATCCCTTTAGCTGTAATAGATCTTTTATAGTTGAAACAGCCAGCTCTTGTGGGATAGATGTGAACAACGACGTCACATCAAATGAAATCATGGTCTCATCATCTTGTATTCTCACTGCTTTGAGTCTCTGTAGGAACTCCTGCGACGATTTTACCGTGGTTGTACCATCCTCTACTAGATGCTGTAGCCGCTGACTTAGCCATCTAGCCAGGCCAAACATTGGTGTACCCCTAAACGCCACAATGGGTCTTAAAGGGATCCCCTCTTTGTGTATTTTTGGCAAGCCGTAGAATCTCGCCATTGCCGAGTCCCTAGGCCGTATGGCCCTCAGCTCTTCTTCATTCATTCCCCCCCGTCTTTTAAGCCTATCCATGATTTTATTGAGCTGATTCTTCATGGACGTTGTAGGGTCTATCTTGGTCACTCTATATGCACTGGTGTCGTTTAGTAGGGACTGGGCCTTGCTGTTATATGTGGCCCTGTCCATGACAACCGTGGCCCTGCCCTTATCTGCCGGTAGGATCACAATGGATTTGTCTTTCCGTAGCTCCTCTAGGGCCTTCCTCTCCCCTGCTGGTAAGACGTGGTGTTGTTTGTGGTTCATGAGTAGCCCCGTGACCCGCTGCCTTATAGAGGTTTTTCTGCGTCGTTAGTAACCATGTTTTGTATTGTAGGTTCCACGGCTGCGATGAAATCAATGGGTTGGGCATCCATCAGATTAAGGCCCGTATCCCATTGTAGTAGCCTGGTTTCCTCATCAGTGAGGCCTCTTGATGACACATTATGGACCAGTCCGGAATTGTGGTTGTAATTATGTGCTCTTTTTAGGGTCTCCATCTTTCTCTGGAGCGTTTCAGTCTTTTGCTGGCGTGCCCTCTGTGTGGTTTCATATATGTGCCGGTTGAGGGTCTCATAATGCTGTTGTGCCAGTGTGGATCGGCAGAGCTCCTGGCACCTCCGAATCCTGGGCAACCCAGTATTAATGCGCCTGTGATGGTCATTAATTAAGGCACGTATAGTCCGGCGCTGGAATTGCCGGACTGCCATCTGTGCTTCTATGGAGTTCACCACCGGCCTCCTACGCAAGGATTTGGGTGGCAAGTCATTGCGGATGCAATCATGTAGGAAGGCCAATTTTTGGTAATTAACGGCCTCCCGTTTGGTTTATATTTCTCCCGGAGATCGAGGACTGTGTTATTGAACAGATATGCCCGGGATTCGTATTTTTGCAGTTATCAAAGACATATATATATATATATATATATATATATATAATGATGCAAGATATACTTCTATATAGCATAGATATACATGCACATACTATAAATAAATGTGCATTGTTTGAATCATCATAGCTTAGTGGTTACTTGTGAAGTTATTATCATATAAATTAATTAAATAAAGTGAAATATTATTGACAATATGTCTAGATGCTAGATATCTGTCTATACAGCAAGCAGCAATTGACTCCATCTCAGTAACACCTAATTGAATTGTAAAGGAAGGGAAATGCCAGCCAGGGACTGGCGGGGGCTGCCTGGAAGCCACCGGTGCAGTTCTAGTTGTTCTTCTGTTCCCTGACACCCCCGACTTAGTGCCGCTGGTTGAGACGAAGAAGGAGACGAAGCCACAGCCTGAGCCATCCCCAGCGCTGCCCCCCCCCCAGGCTGGGGACTTCACCTGCTCCACTCCTTGCATCTCCATCCCACCAAACTTTTCATGCAGCTGCTCCACCAAAGGGCTGCGGGAGGTGATTAGGAGCTTCCACTCTACTGACTCTTCCTAGTCCACAGCCCTCTTGGCCTTCCATTTGCTCCCTCGGATTATCGCAACCCCCGGTGGGATTAAGGGGAACTCCATCTTGGTGGCTTTCCCCACGCCGCTCGTCCATTGGACCGTTTGGCCAGTATAGAGGGACACTGCCACAGCCCTTTCCTCTCGCACCTGCGGCTGCTCCATCTTCACACTCACTTTGGACCACGTTACCACCGGTTGCATTCCGAAAGCCAGCTAGGCTGATTCCAGTGCTTCCCGAGGAGGGACCAGCCCAGGCTTGACTGTGACCTTCTCGACTCCTGACATCATTATGTTACAATCCTCTCGGAAGCCTCCAAGTAGGCTGCACTCATAACTTTAAGAGAGCTAGTTTAATGTCAACCGTCCAACTAGGGAACTCAAAATTAAGGAATCTTCAAGGCTTTGAAGTGCCATAAAAGATAAACTTTATTGAATACACATCTCGGAAATGAAGAAGCAAAACCTGGTTTGGTTTTCCCATGCGAAAATCTGCCTAATTAAACAATAGCTTCCCATAACCCCCACCCATCAAGTGTTCATGTTGTCCAATCATATGTCTTTGGTTTGTTATGAGAACGGTCCACTTCTCTGTTAGACACTTGTGTTAGTGGCCTTGGCTCTCACGGTCTGTGGATGGCTTCTTAGACTACTGTTTACTTCTAATGCTTCCTACCCCTCACCCCTGTTTCTATGGCAAGTTGAGTAGCAATAGAAGTTAGCAATTCAACCTTGATATCTAGTCCAAGAGCTCTGTTTCCTAACTTTGACCTGCTGAACAGTTCAGCACTCAAGCCTGTTCCATGAAGAGTGATCTCACAATAATGGGACAAGATTGTGCTCCATCATTATTTTGTGTTTTATTTTGTGTCTTACAGGCAAAGGAAATGGTGGAGCTGTCAAAATCAATTGCTAGCAAGATCAGAGAAAAGCAGGGTGACATCACTGAAGATGAGGTCAGCTAATATTCTGCTAAAATACAATTCCCATATTCTAAGTTGTAATACAGCTTAGAATTTGTTTTTGATAAACTAGGTCGTGATTTGTTCAGTGAATATTGGTAAACAAGTTTTAACTAGGTAAACAAGATTAATGTTATGTGCCATGTAGTCCACAATACTACACTGATTGCATGATATTACAAGAGGGGGCTTACCAAAATTCCATTTCATTCCATTTCTATACTATATCTTACCCTTAAGGTGAAAACAATTTCCTTCCCTCCGTCCCAACCTTAATAAACATAACAAAACTGACACTCCCGTATCATTACGGGAAGTTTCTCAAAAAAGAATATTCTCATGGAAAGCCTACTGAGCCACTGTGTGGATCAACAAGCTTCCTCAAATATAAATCTGCTTCAGAAAGTAAGCATGTGATGGGATCCTGCTATACTTTTATCCCTAGGTGGCTGCTTCTATTGTACTTTCTCCCAATAGCCTGTCTTCACCCTTCCCTGAAAATAATTCCTGTTTTCAAAACATGCCAGGTATTCATCATGACCATGTCAGGCTATGGAACAGTTTCTTTCGGTTTCCTTCCTTCCTTCCTTCCTTCCTTCCTTCCTTCCTTCCTTCCTTCCTTCCTTCCTTCCTTCCTTCCTTCCTTCCTTCCTTCCTTCCTTCCTTCCTTCCTTCCTTCCTTCCTTCCTTCCTTTTTTTCCATCTCCTTTGGTATACTGGAATCTTCCAAATTCAGATAAATCTATTTTAATTAATTATTGTTTGGTAAAGAATCTGATATTCTGTATTATTTTTTAAATTTGTCATTTTTTTAGACAATAAGATTCAAATCCTATTTGTTGAGCATGGGCATTGCCAATCCAGTTACTCGGGAAACTCATGGATCTGGCACTCATTACCATATGCAACTGGCAAAACAATTAGCTGGAATTTTACAGGCACCTTTAGAGGTAAAGTACTTAACTGTCTTTTATTTTTTTAATGTGCAGCCTTATATACCAGCACACTGTGACTTTAGCGGAACTTAAAAAGCCAAGAAAGTCAAACCTACTTAGAATGTGGATCAGAGAATATTAGGAAATCCTGGGGTTGTAGTCTAGATACAGAATTTGTAAAAGAAAATCTTGGAAAACCACTTCTGAACTGTTATCAAAAAAAATTACAGGACATACCTACTATGTTAACATATTTGATTCTAAGAGAATCTTTATTTTATATACCATCCATAAATCTTCCCGAATCTACAGATCTCAATTCCTCCACTATAATTCTTTGTTTTCCTTTGTATTTGGTGGAAAGGATTTTCTTCTTTCTCATAATAGAGAGAAAACTTAACAACTTGCCTAATAAAGTAAATATACTGCATTATGAAATCAGAACTATTTATAAATAAATCCATTAAAATACACATAGTCCTCATTTAGCCAGCACAATTGAGATTGATAACTTGGTCATTCAGTGACACGGTCATTGAGTGGAACACCACTTAACTGCAACTGTGCTTCCAATTTTCCTTCAGCTTTCCTTTTCCCCCACTCCTGTGTCCTTTGGGATGCTCATCCCAGTGCTGGAATAATTAACAAGAAGAGAATTAGTGTTTGTAATTACATTCATTTGAGGAAAAGGGATTACAAGAGAGTAAGCAGGGACACAATGGGAAAGGAATATGCTAGTACCAGCTGTTTGCCTGGTGGCACTCCTGGCTCCAGTCCTGAGCCATTTAGGAAGCAAGCAAAAACCAAGGTGCAAACATATTTAAAGTCTTTTCAGTTTCAAGCAGCATCTGCAAGCCAGCTAATTAAGACCACAGAGCTGAGCTGCTTAACTTGGGATGAGCACTTTTGAGGGAAGCACTCTAGATAAAACAGCTCTGCACTGAAAAACAGCTCCAAAAGAGATTTCTTATTTAGGCAATCTCTCCATTCTAGGGGGGGGGGGAGAGAAAAAAAGCAGGTCAGGTACAGGACAACAAGTGCTGACTTACTGTAAAGACAAACAAATCACTGAGAACGACACTTTAAATATTGTAAATGCAGACATGGGGCACAAAGTTACGTCATCACCATCGTAACGTCAATCACTGCTCAAGGCATTCACAAAGCAAGGCCTACTTTACAGCAAAAAACAAACAAAAAAAAAACTAGTAAAATCACTCATACAATAACACAAAGAGTAGAATAAAATAAATGTAAAACCAGGCATGTAGAAGCTAAAACTCAGTAAAATACATGAAAAATAAAATGTTCGATAGCTTGGATGTTGTTTAAAGAGAAGACCAAAACTATCCAAGAGGGATTCCCTCAACTTAAACATCATACCGAACATTCAATTGGATTGTACTGAACTGAACTTTATTTGGCAAAGTGTGATTCGACACATAAAGAATTTGTCTCCGGTACAGAAGCGCAAATAAAAATGTATTGTAGCATAAATGTTATATTTGGATGCCATAGAACAGACATGTCAAACGATACAGACGTATCGGGACAGTTTTGCCATTGCCAGCAATGGGGTGGGCGCGGCTTCCGGGTGACGCGTCCGGGCCGGCAGTTTGACACCCCTGCCATAGAATAAAGAAAACATTCTGAAATGTTATCCACATCCATGCATGCCAAGAGAAGAGATATTTGACTGCATGGCAAATAAAATACAAATACAAGTCCTGTGAAAATTCAATTCAGAGGCATTTCAGAGCAAATAAAGATCCATGTTTCTATTTTTCCCCTTTACATCTATGTATTACTAAAACTCTAATAATAATAATAATAATAATAATAATAATAATAATAATAATAATAATAATAATAATAATAATAATAATAATAATAATAATAATAAAGTTGGAAGGGACCTTGGAGGTCATCTAGTCCAACCCCCTGCTCAGGCAGGAAACCCTATACCATTTCAGACAAATGGCTGTCCAGTCTCTTCTTAAAAACTTCCTTGATTCTTGATTCCTATAATCTTTAACTGGATGAAATGGTGTACCATAGGGCAAAATGTTTTCAGCCAAGTTACCTCAGATGAGCTAACTTGCAGAATGCAAGATCCAAAATCCAGGATCTGTGACTCCCATGATATTGAAATTTGGCAAATTTAATAAACATTTTATGACATAAAAATTACCATAAAACAGTGTATGGCGTAATTTAAAATGTCATAAAGCATTTCCTGTGCTGATGGTGGACTATGCTATACAGTTCAATGTAGGTTACTTTCACGGCAGATACATCTGAATGTATCCCATCTTTTCCAGCGAAACTCTCTCATTCCTGAAAGCATTGAGAAATTTGATAAGGAAATACCTCCAGAAGGATGAACCGGGGAGTCACGGGTTGTCTAATATTTTGTTAAAAGCTAAGTCTTAGAAAAAGGATTCTTATCACTATCAGTCTTTCATATCTCTACTGGTGATAGAAAGAGACTGTTGATTTGAGATATATTTTTGGCAATGTTAAGTACCACTGGCAAAGAAATGACTGGAAAGACTTGACACATTTATGGCTGTGTGTTGAATGTTCTGGTACCACTGTCCTGCACCTGTTGGTTTTGGCACCAGGTATGTTGCTGCTGTGAAGCTACATCTGCTTGGGTTATAACTTCAGCACCATTTTTAATTTTCCAGTCCTCTCTCTGTAAATACTGATATTGTCAGATTGCCAAATTTTGCTTTGGTATGGCAGACTTTGTGTTTTAAGAGCTGTTCTTAAATCAACAGGAACGGGGAGGAATAATGTCCCTCACAGAGGTTTATTGCCTGGTGAATCGCGCTCGTGGCCTAGAGGTGAGGAATGCATTATCTTCTGCACCTTGACAAAACTATTTGAGCTTCACTAAATATGCCAAGGAACCTTTCTGGAGTAATTGCTGATGACAAATACTGGAACTTAACCATTATTTTTTGCTATTGGTCAACAGCATATAGATTGTCCTAGCACAACAAGCCATCTAGCAATGCGTTGAAAATCAGTAGAATGAGAAAAAGTGTGTAGATTGCAATTTTTAAGGCTACAACTCTGTTCAAATTTACACAAAATGAAATTCCATTGAACTCACTAAGATTATTTTTGGAAAACAGGTAAACACATATACCATTGTACTGTATTGTAAAGTATAAGCATCCTGTGGTTTTTTTAAAAAAGCACAGTTTTATAATATGAAGCCAGAAAAAGGGGTGTCTGCAGATTGTTAACATGTGTGTCTGTGTGTACATACGTACATAAACTGCTTTGATAACCTGGGACTAATGATAGAGTAAAATAGCTAAAGGTTGTGCACAAATTTGGTTAGAAGATGTAAAAATTTCACAGAAATTTAGTTGAAACTAGAATATCTGCAAGGCTGTCTGCTACAAATCAGCTAGCAGAAGACCCAGGGGACCTTCCATTGCCACCATCTTGCTATGGAATTGCCAAATGTGCAGGAGGAGAGATGGATTTCAGCTATTGTGAATTTTGAGGTTGGCACATTTGAAACAAAGCAGCAGAGGGTAGCAAATTCTGCTCTCCATTGTTCTTTTCAGAGGCTCAGTGACAAGGTAGGCCAGGCTTCCCCAATCTGGTGCTGACCAGCTGCATCAGTTTTTAATGCCTATTGTCACCAGCTAGCTGATAGTAAAAACTGGAGAATGTGGGCTATGTAATCCAACACATCATGTTAAAGAATGACAGTGAAGCATTCCAAAAAGACAAATATGCATGATCTCGGCAAGTATGAATCATCGGAATGTATGCTAGTCCCCATTCTTTAAGTGTTGCACGTTCATGTTTTTTTTAAAGAAAGAAAGGGGTTTGTAATATATGTTAACATCATTCAATTGTAAACACTTGTCATTTAATTGCTCTTTAAATCTCATAAGGGAATGCAGAAGCCTTGTAGAGATATCCTAAATATAGAAGTGTGCTTATTATAAGATTAAGCTTATGTATGTTTTCTCATTAGTTGCTTTCTCCTGAAGATCTAGTAAATGCTTGTAAGATGTTGGAATCACTAAAGTTACCTCTAAGGTAAGAAGCCTTCAAATTATAATGGGGTGCAGGGAAAACCTCTCAAAGAGTGGGATGAGGCTCAGTCCCCTTCCCTTCCTTGTATTTAGCAATAGCAGTAGCCCTTAGACTTATATACCACTTCACAGTGCTTTACATCCCTCTCTAGATGGTTTACAAAGTCAGCGTGTTGCCCCCAACAATCTGGGTCCTCATTTTACCAACCTCGGAAGGATGGAAGGCTGAGTCAACCTTGAGCCCCATCAGGATCGACCTGCTGGCAGTGGGCAGAATTAGCCTGCAGTACTGCATTCTAACCACTGCACCACTACAGCTCTATTTACTTGCTTGTTAGATTTACATCCTGCCCTTTGTTCAGGATCTCTAGAGGTGCACATAGAACCTTTATTTGATGTGTTTTTCAGATCCTTATAAAAGCTATGTGGAAAAAAATGAGATTCAGAATTAGGGAGTGGCAAAAAACAAAAAGCAAAAACCAAATCTATGAGTGGAGTTTTCTCATCATACAAAATGCCCACATTTTAAGGTACAATATCATTCTCATAAAGCTGGCCATGCTGCTTCCTCATGCAGATATGGAGTGTAGAAATCATACTGGACTAAACTTTTCAGTTCTTCATCCGTCTGGTAATGTCTTTCACAGTACTCTGACCTATGCAATTAAGTTATACCAAGTTGTTATCACTTTGTTCCCATATGTGGAAAAAGCTTTGCTAACAGAAATTTGTTTGTTGGGCTATTAAAGAGGATTAAAAAAAAGTTGACAACTATGTTCCAGACTAATGGAATGGAAATACTACAGGGAGATTTGATTTGATTTCTTTGCCAAACACACAGCTATTTATCTTACCAAATGGAAATTTTACGTATATATAAAACCTCCCTAATAGAACTGTAGTTCTCCAGTTTAAGCGGACTAATATTTGATAGACCAATAATTATATGGGAGATTTGTTTAAAATGAATAGTTTTGTAGGTTTTATTTTTTTAAAAATGGAGAACTTAGCAATTAACAGTATAAATGCATGAGGAAAGAGTTATGTGATATTTGGATTGAGATAAAAGCTTACACAGAGGGAGGTTGTAAATCAAGCAGAGTTTGCAAGTCATGTAATTGCTAGGGATGCCCAGTGTGGAAAAGAAATTGGAAAGGTGGATAAATAAAGAACAACATTTCAGGAACCGGAAAGAGGAAGTGTGGAATTGCAAAGAAGGACCTAGTAGATGAGGAGGGGCTCTGGGGAAAACCCTCTCTGTTCTTCAGATCAAAGCAGGCTGCATACAATGAGGAAGGAGGAGGAGTATGGGGAAGGCTAATTAAAATGGCTAAAGAAAGCAAGACATAATAGCCCATGGTAGGAAAACAGGAACTTGAGGAAACCATGGGTGATGGAGATATGAGAAAAGGCAGAGCAAAGAAAAAAATCTAGTTAGGGGCACTGCCCATTTGCAAGAAAGGGGTTCAGCAGGCATTAGTATATGGGCGGCAACTAACTTTAAGCTGTGTTCATACAAGATCAGTTATAAATTTAGGCACTGCCTTTATGCAACATGCTAAAGTTGATTAATTTTTTCAGTGTATTAATGTGAAATCAGCTTACAGTTGTATTTAAACCAAGAAGACCAGTTAATTCAGTATTCAGGTTGAACCTGTTGTGAAGCCCCGGAACTGCTAGAATTTCTGCCTCTAAATCCTCATATGGAAGTATTCTATTTCATTGTGTCCTTCTCTAAGCGCAAAGGGGAAGAAGAGGGTACCAAAACAGAGTATTATAGCCAAGGTGGCATAGTGGTTATAGAATGCAGTATTGCAGGCTACCTTTGCTCACTGCAAGGAGTTTGATCCTGACAAGGCTCAAGGTTGACTCAGCCTTCCATCCTTCCGAGGTTGGTAAAATGAGGAGCCAGATTGTTGGGGGGCAATAGGCTGACTCTGTAAACCGCTTAGAGAGGGCTGTAAAGCTCTATGAAGTGATATATAAGTCTAATGCTACTGCTAGTGCTATTAGCACTGGACATCATATTTGTAGTGGTCCAACTCTTTGGTGACAGAATAGAGTTCAGATTTGTGTTTTTCTTTCTTTTTGGGATTTAGGTTACGCATATTCGACAGTGGCGTTATGGTGATTGAACTCCTATCACATAATGAAGAAGAAATGGTGGCTTCTGCTTTAGAGACAGTATGTATTTTAAGGGAACAGTCATATTGTTATTGCCTAACCTTGTGTCTAGATGGGCTTCTTCCTTTTCTTATTATTTTTTGTTAAGCACACATCCGTAGAAAGCCCTGCATTTGCCTGCCAGGCAAAAAGGCATCTATCTGATTTGGGCTCAGCATATTTAACTTTAATGTTGACAGATTCCCCTCTATCTGCATATATTATGTCCTATCTTTATTGAAACAGGTTTCTTGGACTGCAAATACAGGCAATTTCTGCAATATTTTAACTCTTTTCCATCTAGACTATCATGGAAATACTTGTTTGGAAAACTTTTGAATTCATTTTAAACCCCGTTTTTAAACATTAGACAGGTTTTTGTTTTTGCTTTACTTTTTAAAATAATAATTTGTAAAATTAAATTGCAAAGCAGGAAAGGCCTGGTAATTGACCCAAAGGTCAGGGGCACTAGCCTAGCTTCAAAAGGTTTCCTGTTTCTGGGACTGGGAATAAGCTTTATGTGAAAAGAAGGGATGGTCATTTCACATGTAATGAAGATAAACTAGATATTTATCAGAGTTGTTACTCATTTGTTACCCCTTCTTCTGCCAAAAACTGGATTGTATATGGGTCCATAGGATCTCTCTCTGATAAACAGTACTGCTTTGTGCCATAAATTCTATTCCTTTTGGGTGCTCATGTTGCATCGCATCACATACATGTAGTCTTCGACTTACGACCACAATTGAGCCCAACGTTTCTGTTGCTAAGTGAGACATTTGGTAAGTGAATTTGGCTGCATTTTATGACTTTTCTTGCCAGGGGGTTGAGCAGGGAGTTGGACTAGATGACCTCCAAGGTCCCTTCCAACATTATTATTATTATTATTATTTGTTAAGTGAATCACTGCAGTTCTTAAGTTAGTGACACAGTTGTTAAGTGAATCTGGCTTCCCCATTGACTTTGCTTGTCAGAAGGTCACAAAAAGTGATCCCATGACCGCAATCGTCATAAATATGAGTCAGTTGCCAAGCATCTGAATTTTGATCACGTGACGATGGGAATACTGCAATGGTCGGAAGTGTGAAAAATGGTCATAAGTCACTTTTTTTCACTGCCGTTGTAACTTCAAACATTCACTAAATGAACTGTTGTAAGTCGAGGGCTACCTGTATAGAAAAGAGGCAGTGCTTGCATCAGAACATTGTAATGCCGATCTCTTCAGTCTGAGCCCTTTCCCTCCCCATAGATACTGCTGATATGGGATTATCACATTGACTCACCACATTCTTAGAGAAAAGGACAACAGAGAATTGTTTTTTCAGAATTCTGAGGATTTGTCGAGGCCAGACAAGGATTGCGTTCTCATGTAAATCTCACAGACAACGTATATATGGGGAAAGCCCAACATATAAAAAATGTTCCATGTTTTCTTAACCCACAACATGCTCTTCCTAATGTCATTTCATAGATTTATGGCCTGAGTTCCCTAGAACAGGCCAGTTTGCATGTCACTTTAAGTTATTCAGAGTCGAATCCACCTGAGAGATGAATTAGCTTGATTAAGCAACTTTAGCATGAGGTGTGGTAAGCAACATTCTGACTTTGCCCAGAGGAAGCTAGTGAATAATAAATTTATTAACCTGTTATTAAAAATTATCAGATTATGATGTTTCCATTGGGGGAGAGGCTATATGGAACTAGAGTCCTATGTTTGCATATCATATTAAGTTTTGCTAAGCAAGCCATTGATGACTTGTGAACCTTAAATCATCCAGAGATGATATCCATATGTCTCTTGATGGGAATGTTTACAAAGCCAGCTTCAGTATTATTCATAATTACAATTACATACTCATGTGCAAGAGTCATTCTTGTTTTTGTAAACATGTACTAGTATCACTGTTGCCAACAGAAGCATGCAGTCTTCTTCAGAAGGACCATTGGATTATGGGGGTTCTCTTTACCTCACTCTCACCTCATTTTATCAACAACTCCTAGGGCTTGGATTAGGGGAAGACTAGCTTTTCGATTGATTTCCTAAGGCAGGGGTCCCCAATCCACAGCCCACTACTGGGCCTTGAGCCTTTTGGAACCGGGCCGCAGATCTGGTGGGCTACCATGCGTGCCTCTTCACTTGCGGAATCAGTGGGCAACGACGCACACATGCACTCCATCTGAGTGAGTGGCAGATGGCTTTCCCGCTGCTTGTGCAAATGGAGCTGCGCACGTGTGCAGTGCTTGCCTGCTGTTTGTGCAAATGGTTGCCTGCCGCACACGCGGGATCATCCCTTCTCTTCCCCCCCCCCCAAGCCGGTCCGCAAACCCGAAAAGATTGAGGAACTCTGATCTAAGGATTAAGGATGCCGTCATAACAAGACAGTGTCTTTTATCTCTAAAAGCAGTGGTGCTTATTCCTAGTAGTTACAGTACTGCCTGGTTTATTTGGGGGGAATGTGAATGAAAACTCAAGCCCTTTATTTCCATCTTGATGTAAAGTTTGCATGAAAAAATGTGTGGAAGTTTAACAATTGCTCAGAATGGTAAAGTTGTTGAATCAAAGATACTAGAAAAATAGATACTCACTATATAAGAGGCATATGAAAAAACTGATAAGATGGTAGAAAAGCATTGTAAAATACAGAATATTTATTCAGCTTTGAACCTTTTCTTCCCTCTTAGGTTTCTGAGAAGGGATCTCTTACCGCTGAAGAGTTTGCAAAGCTTGTAGGAATGTCTGTGCTTTTAGCCAAAGAAAGGTAAAACCCCTCCACATATTCTGATCTTAATAACACAAGAAATTATAATTGATTAATTAAAAATATTTTATTCTTTTTGTAGGTTGCTGTTAGCTGAAAAGATTCTGTAGAAGGCTTGCGATTCTATCCAAATTTATTTCTTACGCAAAGCTGATTATTCATTTTCTCTCTTTTTCCTCTTCTTTAAATATGTTTGCTAGATGCAGTCTGAAGAAAAGAATGTCAAGAGATATACCCATTTATATCATGCTTTTGCTAAGTTGTAATGATGC